>CM071936.1:46073362-46673362 GCA_016081115.2 Rehmannia glutinosa | reverse complement strand
TTGAATTGATTGTGTTATATATGGTATGTGGTATCTTGTGGAATATACGTGGATATTATATGTTGCATAATTGGCTTGCATGATGTTGCAATATAGTGCTTGGTGAGCCATTGAACATGCCATTCACAGCATTTGCATGTGCATGCATATTACAAGAGGATGTTCGCATGCACGAAAATATCTTCGGAAGAAAATAGATGTTTTGACCACCCGCTAGGGCAGAGGCATCTTTGGGCATGCTTATGATATATGTTTAGGTATAGCGGTGGGATACTTCCTGGTGAACACAGAGTAGATAGGAGATGGGCTTTTGGTGGGTCACGGGAGGATGGTCCATCGTGAGTACCTATGTGTGGCCCTGCATGGGTGGGATACTTCTTGGCGGACGAAGGGGACGCAAGTAGGGACCTTGGCTAGCCGCGGGAGAATGGTCCACACGTAGATCCATCCGATATTATTGGCCATTTGATTATTCTTTGTGTCGCGAGCTCTTTTCCAGGTGCATAGTAGTTGGGTCGGGGCCCAAATAAAAGAAAATGATTTCGAATAAAGTGTTTTGACTCATGGATTTGACATGTTAGCATTACACGTTGGAAAGAAAACATTATTATTCTTTGGACATGCATGATTTTTACTTGCGAGCTTTAGCTCATGTAGTTCATGCATTGCGGTGAGCATAGGAATGTCCCGAGCTTTTGGCTTTTGGGCGATCTTGGAGTTCCTTCAGTGTTGAGGATCATGGATATGGATGACGACACTGTCGGGCATTTTGGGTTCATGTTGATTTTGCTTCATTGTGTTTATGAAGGAACTCGCCCTGTTTATATCTTTTTGCCGTGTTGTAAAAATATGTAAATAAGCGTCTTTGAAGCTTGAGTTTTGGGTTTGTATATCGGTCATCGTGTTTACGTACAAATAGGGTTGGTGGCCTTTTGCCTCTAAATGATAAAATCTGCTTTCTTTGTATAGTGTTTGTTTCGTTTGATCGTCTGTTATTAAATTTAAACACGAGAAAAAGAAAAAAAATTTACACGTTTTAAAAAGGCTTTGTGGTCGAGTTGTGCTATTTATTATTTTCTAATAGTAGCAAGAGGGGTGGGCGTCACAGAGTGGTATCAGAGCCCGACTACTGGTTCTGTAGACTATCCATGTACATGAACTCAAAACTTGTGGAGTACAGCAATGCCAGTAAGTTTTACTTTATTGTCTGATGCATTTTATGTTTCATGAAATTATATTGGCCATGTGTTATTAGGTTATCCTAAGACAGTTTTTCAGTCATGGTGAGAACTAGAGGTGAGAGTAGTGGTGGGGATAGAAACCAAGGAGGGGAGACACCTATACCAATGGGTGATCGAGATAATGTCATAAATCGACTCACGGAGCTCATCCAATGACAGTGTGAACAAATTCAACAACTCATCCATCAGAGAGATATAGCTGGAGAACAAAGAGCAGAAATGAATCAACCACACCAAAGGGCGGATCAAATCGAGATAGTAGGGGAAAGATTCCGAAAGCTAAATCCACCAACCTTTGAAGATGCAGTAGATCCTACAGCTGCAGAAGACTGGCTAAGGACTTTAGATAACATGTTTCAATACAGTAGGGCCCTAGAAGAAGAAAAAGTAATGTGTGCCTCGTTTATGCTTCGTGGAAGTGCGGGACATTGGTGGGATACGATAAGGAGCATAGAAGATGTTACAACAATGACCTGGGAAAGATTCAAAGAACTATTCAGAAACAAGTGCTTCACGGCTCCTGTTCGTATAATGAAAATGAACGAATTCATACAACTACGTCAGGGAACTATGACGGTAGGGGACTATATTCGCAAATTTGAAGAATTGTCCAGGTTTGCCACTCATATGGTTAGTACTGACGCACTAAAAGTAGAAAGATTCCTTGAAGGCCTGAGACCAGAACTATATAGAGATGTCAGCATGGCAGGAATTCAAGGAGTAACGTATTCACAGGTTGCTGAGAGAGCACTGGTGGCAGAACAAGCTGAATTAAGGATTTTTCGTGCCCAGGAAGCTAGACGTCAATTCAAACAGGGACAGGGACAGAGATGGGTTGGAGGCCCAAAGAAGAGAGTTTTCAAGTTCAAGAAGAACAGAGACCTAATTTTCAACCACACCAAGGACAACAACAATGGGAACAAAATAAGCGTCAAAGAGCTGATCAGGGCAAGGCACCTATAGCATTACCTTTTTACCCTAGGTGCAAGACTCAACACATCTTTGGAAGTCGCATGGTAGATAACGAGAAGATGTTTTACGTGTGGGATGCCGGGACATTTTGCTAATGCGTGCCCAAATAGGTGAACCCTACAGGACAAAAGAATGTGCCGACCAGAGCATTTACTATCACGAGAGCGGATGCAGAGGCAAACCCATCGTAGTTCTGAGGTAAACTTCTTATCTTTGACACCCCAACATTAAACTATTTGATTCGGGAGCATCACATTCATTTGCATCTACCGAGTATGTGAGGAGACTGGGTAGGACACTGATGTAGTCAAGTGGGTTACAATGTAACAATTCCCTCGGGAGATTCTAAACAAACAAATCAAATTTTGAAAGCTTGTGCTATTCCAATCGAAAATAGAGAACTCTATGTTGATCTAATTGTATTAGCCATGAATGACTATGATATCATTTTGGGTATGGATTGGTTATCAAAATATGGTGCTACAATCGATTGTCAGAAAAAGACGGTAACCTTTCGACCTCAAGGGGAAGATCCATTCACCTTTGTTGGAATCACGACACGTTTTAGATTTCCAATAATATCAGCACTAAAGGCTTAACGTTTGTTGGGCCGGGCCGTGAAGGATACCTAGTAAGTGTCATGAGCATCGATGAACAACACCAACCAACTATTGATGAAGTTCAAATAGTGAGAGAGTATCTCGATGTATTTTCGGATGATCTTCCTGGATTACCACCTGACCGCGAGATCGAGTTTGTTATTGACCTAATTCCAGGAACGTCTCCAATCTCTAAAGCCCATATCGTATGGCTCCATTGAACCGAAAGAACTAAAGACACAATTGCGGGAGTTGCTAGATAAAGGTTTCATTAGACACAGCTTCTCGCCATGGGGTGCGCCGGTCTATTCGTGCGAAAGAAGGATGGTACGATGAGATTGTGTATTGACTACCGAGAATTGAACAAAGTCACAATCAAGAATAAATACCCGCTACCTCGAATCGACGATTTGTTCGATCAACTTCAAGGTGCAGCAGTATTTTCGAAGA
Source organism: Rehmannia glutinosa (assembly GCA_016081115.2). Taxonomy (NCBI): domain Eukaryota; kingdom Viridiplantae; phylum Streptophyta; class Magnoliopsida; order Lamiales; family Orobanchaceae; genus Rehmannia; species Rehmannia glutinosa. The sequence goes on along the minus strand of CM071936.1, from coordinate 46,670,100 downwards.
TTGACTTGCGATCCGGGTACCATCAACTGAAAATAAAAGAAGATGATGTACCCAAGACAACATTCAGCACAAGGTATGGACACTATGAATTTTTGGTGATGCCATTTGGGTTAACGAATACCCCGGCTGCTTTCATGGACCTGATGAATCGGGTATTTAAAGACTTTCTAGATAAATTTGTTATTGTGTTCATCGATGATATCTTGATCTACTCGAGGACAAAAGAGGAGCATGCTGAACACTTGAGAAGTGTACTAGAGGTTCTAAAAGTGAAACAATTATATGCTAAATTTAAGAAATGCGAATTTTGGTTAGATCGAGTAGTATTCTTGGGACATGTTGTGTCCGGAGCAGGAATCGCGGTTGATCCAAGTAAAGTAGAAACTATCAACAATTGGCCACAACCTACAAATCCTTCAAAAGTACGTAGTTTTCTGGGTTTAGCTGGCTATTATCGTCGATTTGTGGAAGGATTCTCCAAGATTGCTTCGCCTTTAACGCAATTGACCAGAAAAAGTGTCGCATTTAAATGGACAGAGGCAAGCTTAACGATGTTTTCAAGAATGAAAAAGAGATTGACTTGGCACCTATTCTATCAATTCCATCAGTCTTGGTGGTTTTGTAGTTTGATGACGCGTCGAAGAATGGCCTAGGATGCGTATTGATGCAAAATGGTAAGGTGATTGCGTATGCGTCTAGACAATTGAAGGACTATGAAAAGAACTACCCAACGCATGATTTAGAGCTTGCTGCAGTGGTATTTGCGCTTAAAATATGGAGGCATTACCTATACGGGGAACGATGTGAGATCTATACAGATCACAAGAGTTTAAAGTACTTCTTCACGCAAAAAGAACTAAATATGCGACAACGTCGATGGTTGGAATTAGTGAAAGATTATGATTGTGTGATCAACTATCATCCTGGTAAAGCCAATGTTGTAGCGGATCGTTGAGTAGGAAATCAACACAAAGCAATGCAATTGCGATTGCGATTCTCGAAACCAGGGTTAATGGATCTCGAGAAAATGAATATTGAGATTGTATTATTAGGATCCATAGAAGCTAAATTAGCAGCGCTAACACTCCGACCTACGCTACTTGATCGAATTCAACAGGAACAACAAGGTGATGGTTACTATGCTAAAGTGAAGAATGATATTGCCTCGGGAGCGCCTTCTGACTTCAAAATATCTGAGGATGGAGTACTTCGATTTAAAGAACGATTATACGTGCCTAACAGGGAAAATCTTCGAGAGGATGTTTTAGCAGGAGCGCATTCAACGCCATATTCGTACATCCAGGAGCTACTAAAATATATAGAGATTTGAAGATACATTATCGGTGGCCAGGCATGAAAAGGGATATCGCGAATGTCGTGGAACAATGTTTAACTCGTCAACAAATAAAGCGAACACAAAAGGCCAGGTGAACGTTGCAACCTCTACCTATTAGGAATGGAAATGGGAAAGGATCACCATGGATTTTGTGACAGGTTTGCCCAAAACAAGAAAGGGACACGATGCTATTTGGGTAATCATAGATAGATTAACAAAATCGCTCATTTCATTCCCATTTGTTCTACTTATTCCATGGATTGATACACACAACTTTATATACGAGGAAGTGGTTAGACTTCACGGTGTACCACTATCTATTGTTTGAGATAGGGACTCTAGATTCTTATCTAATTTTTGGAGGAGTTTCTGAAGGCACTAGGAACACGATTGTCATTCAAGATCGCTTATCACCCTCGCACAGACGGACAATCGGAGCGAACTATACAAACTCAGAAGATATGCTTAGAGCTTGTGTTCTAGATTTTCAAGGACAATGGAGTAAATATCTACCTTTGATAGAATTCTCGTATAACAACAACTATCAAGCAACAATCGGAATGGCTCCCTATGAAGCATTGTATGGTAGAAAATGTAGATCGCCGGTTCATTGGGACGAGGTTGGTGAAAGAAAGCTTTTAGGCCCGGACATAGTTCGAGAAATGACAGAGGCCGTGACACAAATTCGACAGAGGATGGGAGCTGCTCAAAGCCGACAGAAAAGCTACTCAGATCAAAGAAGAAGAATGTTAGAATTTTCTGTAGGAGATCGAGTATTTCTTAAGGTGGCACCGATGAAAGGGGTAATGCGATTTGGAAAGAAGGGAAAGCTCAGTCCTAGATACATTGGTCCGTTCCGTATTACTGAGAGAATTGGTGATGTAGCTTACAGACTTGACTTACCTGTGTCAATGTCTCAAATACATGATGTATTCCCTGTTTCTATGTTGAGGAAATATGTTGCAAATCCATCTCACATTTTGACAAACGAGCCGATAGAGTTGAAAGCGGATTTGAGCTACGAAGAGATACCTGTGAGGATATTGTTACGAGAAGTAAAGAAACTCAGGAATAAGGAGATCCCTTTAGTTAAAGTACTTTGGAGGAATCAATCAGTAGAGGAAACTACTTGGGAAAGAGAAGACGAAATGAGAGCTAAGTACCCTGATCTATTCCGGTAAGTAATATTTCGAGAGCGAAATTTTTATAAGGAGGGGAGAATGTAATACCCGAGCCTCACACTACTCACTAGGCCAATATAGTTCATGCATTATATGTTGTTTAATTGTTGGTTACATGGCATTGGTGTTTTCATCATTTATATCATTTTATATGGCATGACAAATTTCACCAATTTTAGAACCCTTATATGATATTTAGTTGTTGGATTACTAATTTAAGTAGTTTTGAAAAAGAGTGTATTTAGTTGTCGGACTATGAGATGCTAGCTATTAAGTTACACGTGGTGGCTATTCAAAGAGTTAGAAGATTACACGTGGTAAATTAGGGATGAAGGGTGGCAACAATGTGTATATCGGGACACCCAAATTGTGAACAAATTAATTGGACGGATTAATGCAATATAGGATCGAGAATTTGATAGTAAAATATTATATTATTTGAGATTAATAGTTTTATTATAATAATAATTTGTAATGTAGATAGGACTTTAGATGTAAATACCAAAAAAAAAAATAATAATAATAAAAAAATAAATATGCATACATTAATATATATATACACGTAATTAAAATATATATGATGTGTTAGTGTGCTGCTACTTATATAATGTAGTATATACAATTAATGTAATGTATTAATATTATATTATATAAGTGTTTGATGAGTGCATCTTAGTTCCAAAGCCTCTTAACACATACGTACACCCAAACTTTAGTTATATAACTTAACTATGAAGAATAACTAATTAAAAGAAAAAAAAAAGAAGATACACATCCCATTCCCACCGCCTTACTAAAGGTATCAGTATATATATATATATATCTATATATATCTATACTAGCATTAATTACATCATTTTGAAAGACACGACACACACCGAAAAAGATAGCTCAAAAGATAAAAGAGAGTTTGAGAAACAAACACCCACGGCCACAAGAAGTCCATCTAATTCAAATTTTCATGTGATGGGTACACTAGTTAAGGTAATATTTTAATTCTGCTAGAATCTCTCAATTATCTCATGGATGCAATGTTCAGAGGCAAGAAAATTCTATTCATTCATCAATAAAGTCAAAAGGCAGTGAATGAATGTTAATTAACTTGGCTAATTTGATGTTAAATGGTTTACTGAATTTAGTGATGATTACATACGAAGTATGAAAAGTTAGACTTCTTAATTCATTGAATTAATTATTGCGGTTCGTCCTAATTTTAGATTAAGAAAGAAATAGATAAAAAAAATAATATAAAATAAAATATAGTAAATACATATATTATGTAAAATAGTTATATTTATGAAATACTTATATATTTAAATTGCAATTAAATAATAAAATTGAATTTAGATATGTTTTGATTGAGATATGATTATCTGTTAAAAAAAAATGAAAGGAATAATAGTTGAAGTAATCCCTGATATCTAGAGAACTAATACAAAGGTTATTAAAAAACAATATGCTATACTGATGAGTGCTATTTTAGATACAAAATAAGAAATCAAACATGTTTGAGGAACTTGACTAGGCCTAAAAGGTATATTTCAATGCATAATTATTATTCAGCTAAATTTACTTAAGAACTAATTAAGGTCTCTTATAATATTCAGTATATGAAATTGTGTTAAATTAAAGAGATATTATAAGTTGATACCGTGTATTATTACAGATTGATGACACATAAAGGTAGGGACGGAAGACTGTTAGTTTACTTTCAGTAGTGTATCCAAGGAGAAAGGTAAGTAAAAATCCATCTGCAACTGTAATGCATGAACATAGTATTGTTTGAATTGATTGTGTTATATATGACTGTGGTATCTTGTGAAATATACATGGATATTATATGTTGCATAATTGGCTTGCATGATGTTGCAATATGGTGCTTGGTGAGCCATTGAACATGCCATTCACAGCATTTGCATGTGCATGCATATTACATGAGGATGTTCGCTTACGAAAATATCTTCGGAAGAAAATAGATGTTTTTGACCTTTGCTAACGCTAGGGCATCTTTGGGCATGCTTATGATATATGTTTAGGTATAGCGGTGGGATCTTCTGGTGAACACAGAGCTAGATAGGAGATGGGCTCTTGGTGGGTCACGGGGAGGATGGTCCATCTGTGAGTACCTATGTGTGGCCCTGCGGGTGGGATACTTTTGGCGGACGAAGGGGCGCAAGTAGGGACCCCCAGGTCAAGCCGCGGGAGAGATGGTCCACGCGTAGATCCATACATCGATATTATTGGCCATTTGATTATTGATGTGTGCAGAGCTCTTTTCCGGTGCATAGTAGTTGGGTCAGGGGCCCAAATAAAAGAAAATGATTTTGAATAAAGTGTTTTGACTCATGGATTTGACATGCTAGCATTACACGTTGGAAATAAAACATTATTATTCTTTGGACATGCATGATTTTTACTTGCTGAGCTTTAGCTCATGTAGTTCATGCATTGCAGGTGAGCATATGAATGTCTGAGCTTTTGGCTTACTGGGCAGTGCTGGAGTTCCTTCAGGTTTTGAGGATCATGGATATGGATGACGACCTGCCGGGCTTGTTTTTGGGTTCATGTTGATTTTGCTTCTGTTGTGTTTATGAAGGAACTCGTCCTGTTTATATCTTTTTAAGCTGTGTTGTAAAAATATGTAAATAGCGTGCTGACTTGAGTTTTGGGTTTGTATATCTGGTCATCGTGTTTACGTACAAATAGGGTTGACTGGCCTTTTGCCTCTAAATGATAAAATCTCTGTTTCACTGTATAGGGTTTGTTTCGTTGATTGTCTGTTATTAAATTTAAACACAGAAAAAGAAAAAAAATTTACACGTTTTAAAAAGTCTTTGTGGTCGAGTTGTGCTATTTATTATTTTCTAATAGTAGCAAGAGGGGTGGGCGTCACAAAAGTTATCAATTTCTCCATTTCCAATAATTCTCCCTTTCCCATTCCCGAACATGACCATGCCTTCTTATTGGAGCTCGATGTTGGTAAAAACTCCTTCCGGTCATATGGCGTGAATACCTGCTGTCCACGAGCCATTTTGAATCTTACAAAATTGTTATAGCCCCTAACACCTACAAATAAATCATTCTTAGGTACCCTATAATTTTGGGGTCCATGAGAGTTAGTCTTGAGGCCTTTGGGTCTCCAAAAATAACTAAAGCTATTTTTCAATTTACAATCATTTGCATAATGTCCATTTTTACCACAATAAAAGTAAGTAATAATGTTAGGACTACTAGCACGTATGAAAGTCAGAGTTCGGTCATTTTTCCTAGAAACATTATGAAAAGATTTGTAACCAAGTCCTAGTTTGGAATGCCTACTTCTTTGTGCACCAAAGATTTTTGTAACTTAATCCGTATATAAATTAAAACGTTGCACATTCTTTTTCAAATTTTCAATTTCTTTTGTGAGCATTTATTTTTGGAATCGAGAGTATGAACTTTAGCAAGAGTAATAGCATGAGCATGATCAAGAGATTCATAAGAAGTAAATAATTTATCATTTTCTAATTTAAGCTCTTTATACTCTTTTTTCAAAAACTTGTACTTGCAAATCATATCTCTAAATTAATTTTTGCAACTCATAATAATCACATTGTAATCAATCAATTCAAGAAGAAGATGATGAGCTAGTGCGTACCTCGTTGTTTTTATCATCTATGGCATGAGACTATGTTCGGCTTCTTCTTCTTCATCGGATGTGGCAAGGAGCTCATCCCATGTTTTTGCTTCCGCATTTAAAGGTTTCTTCTTGGGAAAAGGCTTTTTCTTCTTTTGCTCCTCCTCCGCTAATTTCAGGCAACCAGCTATGTAGTGCCCGGGTTTCCTGCATTTGAAACACGAGTTGTCTCTAGATTTTCTTGCCTTATTTTTATTTACAAATTTGGCAAATTTTCGGACAAGGGTGGCCGTCTCCTCATCATCTTCATCGCTAGCATAATATGTATTACTAGAAGAAGATGTTAAGCCTTTAGGAATAGATTGCATACCCGATTGAGAGGTGGATGGTTTGAAATTTTTCCTCTCCTTGAGATATACTTCGTAGATGAGAAGATTTCCAATGAGCTCGTCGAACTTCAGAGTTTCAAGATTTTGAGCTTCCGTAATCGTCGTTACCTTTTCGGACCAATAACTGGGGAGGGCATTTAAGACCTTTGTTACCTCGTCTTCTTCGGAGATGACTTTCCCAAGTTCCACATAAGAATTGGCTATGTTGTCAAGCCTTTCCAGCATTTTTGAAATATTTTCACCCTCAAGCATGATGAAGTTTTCAAAGTCTTTAACAAGCATGGTTTTTCTTGATTGTTTTACTTTCTTTGTGTCTTAATAGATAGTTTACAATTTTTCCATACTTCATGTGCGGACCTTATTCCTCTAATATGATTATACTCAATGGCGGTAAGAGAGCAATGCAAAATATTTAAGGCCTTACCGTTTAGAGAAAATGGCTTCTTATCATTATCGTCAAATTCGTTGAAGCTCTTGAGGGTTGTGGTTCCATCCTCCAATTTCTTGGTTGGTTGAGCTATCCCTTCAATAACCGCATTCCAAATATTGAACCTGCACCCTTGTCGAAAGCACTTCATTCGGTCTTTCCAAAAAGCATAGTTGTTAGCGTCGAATAGTGGTGGCTTGTTGGTGGAGGCGCCAGTGGTGAGGTAGCTTTCGTTGGTAGCCATGAATATCCTCTTTACTCGCAAATATTAAACGAGCTTACCAAAGAGTTTGGCTTTGACACCACTTGTTAGTCCAAGTTGCTACGATAATCTAGAGGGGGTGAATAGATTATTCCGATTTTTTGATTTTTGCCCTCTTTTTCGAATATGAGAATGATGACAAAGGAAAACGATTTATTAATAGATACCAAACTATTACAACATTTACCTTGAACAGCACCTCACTCTTCTTACAACACCACCTATGAAGATTACCACAATCTTCTTACACCAATGAAGAGTACCACACTATTCAACACTTAAAATCACCCAAGTGTGCTCTTATCACAAGAACACTAACAAGGATGTCTTGTTTTGGATGATTGAAAACAATTCAAGATTACAACTCAAATGAAGTATACAACTTTTGAAGTACAAGTGTAATCAAGAATCAAGCCTAATACTCAAGATGTGCAAGTGAAAGACTTAGGCTAAATACAACAAGAATATGAAAGTTAAGAACAAGATGTTTGCTTGTGTTTGTATTGCTTGTGTTGTTGTGTGTTGTTGCTACAAGCCTTCGTCTATTTATAAGAGAGGTCTTGGATTTGAATCCCAGTCATAGGCTCCTCCTTGGATATTGAAATCTGTAAAAAAATTGCAAATTAAATGGAGAATATAGCTGTTAGAAATCAATCCTTTAATTTCATGAAAAGCTGTCTGATGTGCAACAAATAATTTGCTAATAAAAACCTTAGGTCGAACGATTGACCTCAAATAGAAAAAATCAAATTTTAACTTAAAACACATGACTTGGACCGGTCCAATAGGGGGTGGGCTGGTCGACAGGGCCTTCGACTGGTCGACCACCACTTGGACCGGTTGGCATGTCTTTTTTCTGCGACATAAGCAATTTGTACAATTTTATTTCACTCAAGCACCGGTCGACCCCCTTGTTTTTTTTTCTTCCATCTCGTTTCTGTTTCAAAAATCAAACTTCAGGCATGGGTTGCCCTCTAGGGCGACCAGTTGGCCTCAAATAGAATTGTTGTCCGATTGTTGTAAAAAATAAACTTCAAGAAATACTCCGAAAAATTTGTAAAAATCATTTAAATCGATTTGGAGTTATTTGGACAACATTTGAAAATATTGTTTTGGTGAAAAACTCAGTTAAATGAAATCATCTAAATTACGATAAAAATATTTATCTAACAATTGGGCTCAAATTCCGGCTGGTGCAGAACCAGGATAAATGGGTCCAGGGGTGGGTTAGGGTCCAATAGGACCCGCCCGCCATTTTAGTTTTTATTATATTTCTAAAAATTTATTGATATATTTTTGCATTATTTATTTTTAGATTTAAGTGTTGTATTGATTTTAATTTACTAATATAACATCTTGTAATATTCTACTTTGAATATTTATTTTGAGTAGTGACGGCAATGGGTGGGGATGGGGATGATATTTGACATACTATCCCGTCCTAAAATCTCATCCCAAATACCATGTCCGCACCATTCCCCACCTGGGTATTTGGTACGGGGATGGAGAATCTCCGTTCGGGGAAAAGGGGTCCGCGCGGAGAATCGGGTTCCCATTTTGTATTTGTTAATAATAATTTTTTAAAATAAATTATTTAAAATAACCAATAATTAAAATAAATAAAATAACATAAATTCTTAATTTCTAAAATAAAGAATGGGAACAAGTAAACTTATAAAGACTTAAGGGTTTAGTTTTTATAATTAATAAATAAAATATTATAAATAGAAGTAAAATTAATAATATATAAATATAGGGGAATGGGGTCCGCGCGGAGAATCGGGTTCCCATTTTGTATTTGTTAATAACAATTTTTTAAAATAAATTATTTAAAATAACCAAAAATTAAAATAAATAAAATAACATAAATTCTTAATTTCTAAAATAAAGAAGGGGAACAAGTAAACTTATAAAGACTTAAGGGTTTAGTTTTTATAATTAATAAATAAAATATTATAAATAGAAGTAAAATTAATAATATATAAATATAATATATAAATACGGGGAATGGGGATGGGGACGATGTTGGGAAATTAATTTTTAGATTTTGATGAATTCCATGTAAAACTTAGAATAGAAAGTTGGCACCCCATTTTTGTTGTAAATTGCATTGTAATAGATAGGGCTGGTCGAGCTGAGTTAAGTCGACTATGCCGAATATGCAAGAAGTCAACGGAGACTAGAAGGAAGACTCATTTGTGAGGCAACCGAGTGTGGCAAAGAAGAGAAGACAGAACTCGATCAAGGTGCGGTGAGATGAATCGAAAGTGAAGTGTCGGTCAAGTCAACTCAAGATAGCCAAGTCTCAAGTTGAAGTGACGGATGAGTCATCCGATGATTGGAAGTCGACTCAAGTCACCGGGAAGTCAAGGAAATGCGGTCAAGTCGAGATAATCGAAAGAGATCCGTTGTACGTAAGTCAAGAAAATTACTTAAACAAGTAATACTTCCATCTTGCCTTTCTTAAAGTGCTCGACCCGAAGCGTGCAAAAGGAATAAACCAATGGGAAGCTCGCACTGTGTCGAACTCCGAAAAGTCAAGACTCATTCATACAAGGAAATGTCAATTCCAAGGACTGCAACATGACAAGCAAACGACCACAAGTGTCTTTTGAAAATTAACCTATCTCTTCAACGGGCAAATTTTCAAAAGAACACTATAAAAGGCTGAGGAATCTATTTGAGAAAAGGTTACCTTGTTACCGGAACTTTCAAGCTATTATTCAAACTATAACATACTCAAGTCATTCAAGTTCAATCCTCAAACCTACATTATGAAGGAAATCAATCCAACACTCACCTGTGAAGGAAAGACGACTTCAATCAGTTGAAGAGGAAATATTTGAAGAATCAAGGGGTCTACATTCCACAAAAAATTGTAGAAAGGTTCAAGGTCGAACAGTCTCAAGTTTTTGGAGGACTTCGTGATCAAATCAAGAAGCTTGAGCAAGTGGACTGTAGTAGCAAGGCGACTTCCCTGTGAAGAAGGCTCGAGTCGCACGGCTTGACTCGTGACCAAGGCATCTCAGGATCGAGTCCCAAAGGATCAAGTCATTTGTGTGATCAAGACTTGCATCCGGGTGATAACCACTTTGTACATTGATCAATACTTAGTGGATTCCACCAGGAGTTGGAGAAGAGAGAGTAGAAGAATTACCCAATCTTGAACCTCTATAAAATTTATTGTGTCATTTACATTTCAAGCACTTTAATTTTCGCATATTATTTCAATATTTCTTTGATAAATTTGCTATCCAATTGATAATCAACAAAGTGCTAAAACCAAGTATTAAAACAAACTTAAACCAAATTTAAGGGTGTTAAGTCTTCTGCTGAAATCATATCACAGTCAAGTTAAGTTTTAGACTAAGCATCTGAGTTATTCTATCAACAGCCCAGTCGAGTCTGTTGAGTGCCTAACTCTGCTGGTTAACTAACTTAGCTGTCCATCAAGGACTTAGCTGTGAAGTATTAACTCTGAATTTTTAATAGGACTAAATCAAAAAATTGGTTAGGTTTATTCAACCCCCTCCCTTCTAAACCTTACACTCGCACCCCTTGGGACCTACAAGTGGTATCAGAGCGGTTGGTTCATTGAGCCTTCCGCACTGGTTACTGAACTAGATCTCCAAATTTTTCAAAGCTTGCTCCAGCTCTTGAGTTTTCAAAACTCCTTTATTTAGCAAAACTATTATCATGGAAGCAAATTTGACACGCATCCCTATGTTCACTATTGAGGAATTTGATGGTGGAAAATTCGTATGCGTGCTCATCTATCAAAGATTGCACGATGAAATGTGGATAGTGATAGAAGATGGGCCACTCCAAATTTTAAAGGTAAACACAATGCAAAGGAGAGGCTGCTGCGGTGAAAGAAAGAAGAGGATGTGCACCTGGACGGCTATGGTTGAAAACCAAGAGTGAATGGACAAATGATGACAGAAAAGATATAACTTGGACAATTTAGCCAAGGACATTCTTTACAAAACCTTGGACAAAGCCATGTTCAACAAAGTCAAATCATGCAAAACGGCAAAAGAAATCTGGGATAAGCTAACTTTGATTTTGTGAAGGCTCTGAGAAAATCAAGGAAAATAAACTATCTGTTGTTGTACAAAAATTTGAAAATTTTAAGATGCATGCAGGAGAAACCTTGGATCAAATGGATGCTCGGTTCACAGAAATTACCAATGAGCTATCTGCACTTGGAAAAGAATATACACAGAAGAAAATGTGTATGAAGATTCTAAGAAGTCTCCCAGCTGAATGGGAAATGAAAGTCATGGCCCTGAGACACTCCATGGACCTATCAAAAACATCCAACCATGAGCTATTCTCATATCTCAAAGCCTACGAATTTGAGTTGAGAAGAAAAGACCTAGAGGAGACAGCTGTGCCCAAAACAGCTACTCTAATAGTTAAGGATGGTAAAAGAGCTGAGGTCAAGGAAGTCATTGACCAAGTGGAGATTGCCCTGATGGTTAAAAGGTTTAACAAATTCTTCAACAAGAATTAAAAAAGAGGCAAAGGTGAATCCTCCAGAAGACACTCAGCTCCCTCCAAGTCAAGGGAAGATAGGCCACCCAAAAGAACAGAGCATCAAAAGGTTGTGTATCAAAGAGCTGAAAATCCAAGGATGGAAAGAACAGATCAAAAGGTTGAGAATTTATGCTGGAATTGCAGGCAACCTGGTCACTATGCTATTGATTGCCCATATCATGTAGTCAACAAATACAGGAATGAAGAAGAAAGAAAAGTCTTCAGAGAAAGAAGACAAGAAAAGAAAAAGGCAATGTTGCAGAGAGGCCGAGGCGATCAAGTCAAAAGACACAAAGCAGACTCGGAGAGTAGTGAAGCCGACTACTCAAGTGACTCGAAGAAGAAGCTATTGATATGTCTAATGGCCAAAGAACAAGACCAACCCGACCAAGAAGATGAGGTACACTCTAACTCATCACACTCGATTCTAGTGATAGTGATTGTGACACACACACTCCATCACCCACTGATCTTTATGATTCATTAGGCAAAATGATGAAAGACTTTGAACACATTAAATCCTCACCCACATTACTAAATGAGGAAAACAGCCTACTCAAAAGTCAAAACTCACAAATTGACTAAGGAGCCGAGTACTCTAAGTCACATAGCCGATGAGAATAAAAGTTTAAATTTGAAAATGCTAAGCTAAAAGCAGAGATAGCTGCCACAGAAAAGAGGAAAAATGACCTCAAAAATGTGATTGCCTCATTTACTAAGGCATTTAAATCTTTGGATGATCTTATTATGAGCCAAAGAGAATGTGGAGATAAGACAGCTTAGGATTTAATTCCTCTATACCAAGTCAAGCTCTAAAAGTAATTTTGGAAAAAGGATCTTCAAGTAATGAAGCATCTCAAAAATCCAAATCTCCAAATAGCGCACACACATCCATTCCAAAGCACAACCACAAGCAAACTGGCCTTGGTTATAAATGAAAAGGAAAATAAACCCGATTGAGTGTCTTTGAGAGGACAACTCGAGAGAAAATCCGGCCGAGTTCCTCAAGCCAAACTCCAAATAGGAAGTACTCAGAAAGAAGAAACAGAGCTACCAAAAGCCCCGAAGTTCTATGAAAGGAACACATATGATGGGAATGGTAGAAATTACCCAAGCAAGCCGATTGGAATAATGTGAACTATCAAAGAAAGACCTATGGAATATAAGCCTAAATGGCAAAGGCCTAGAACTCGGCAAGGGCCATTCCAAAGGCAAAAGAGCTATCATCAAAGACACATATGCACCCAAGCACTATCCTCAAAGATATCACAACTACCCAAACAAAGCAATTGCTAAAACACATACACATGCATACAGACAAAAGAGACAGTTGTATGAACCTAAAACCCCCAAGCAATTTGCCAAAGTTAATTATGATTATGGCACTGATAGATGGCAACCTTTTAGACTCAAATCATTTGACTATAGGTTGGTTGGATCATCTTACAATACTAACCCCTCGGGACCCGGACAAGTATGGGTACCTAAAACCTAATTTCCTTGATTGCGGGTTCAAGAAGCAGTGAAAGTGCCAAGGAACCTGGTACATGGATAGTGGTCATTCCCGGACACATGACAGGAAACAAGAAAAATCTGTCAAAATTTAAGGAAGTTAGAGGTGCAAAAGTCATATTTGGAGGGAATGAAGCTCCAGGAGAAATAAGAGGCATTGGATCCATCAAGAAAAATGGATTAGAAATTACAGATGTTGCATATGTTGAAGGCCTCAATTTCAACTTACTAAGCATAAGTCAACTCGTGACAATGGTTGTAATGTTGGATTCAATATGTGAGTGTGCCAAATCAAGAACACTGAATCTAATGAAGTAGTGCTACAAGGATGCAGCCAACAGAACATGTATGTGGTGGATTGATCAACTGCAACACCAAGCACTTGTCTACTAGCAAAGAGCACAACCGAATCAAGTTGGTTGTGGCACAAGAAGCTGAGTCACCTGAACTTCAAAACAATTAACAAGCTTGCAAGGAGCAATCTTGTGGAAGGACTTCCAGACTCAACATACAAGAAGGAAAGTGTATGTGATGCATGCCAGATGGGAAAGCAAATCAAATCATCATTCAAAGAAAAGACATGTCCATCTTCAACAAGAATATTACACCTGCTACATATGGATCTATTTGGTCCTGTTGAACCAACCTAGCATAAGTAGAAAGAAATACACCTTGGTGGTAGTAGATGACTACTCAAGATACACATGGACAATTTTTATGTGTAAGAAGAAAGAAACCCTGCAGAAACTACCACGGTGATGAAGAGAATCCAAAATGAGAAGAGTCAAACCATTATCAAAATAAGATCGATGGAGGAATCGAGTTTGTCAATGGTATAATAACTCGATGTGTTGAAAATGGTATCGGTCATGAATTATCTGCAAAGCAAGGACTCCACGGTGAGAATGGAGTTGCGAGAAAGAAGGAACAGAGCTCTCAAAGAAGCAAGCAAAGGACCATGTTAGTTGAAGCGGGGGCTACCTAAAAGATTTTGGTGAAACAATAAACACAACATGCTATACTCAAAATAGATGCATGATAAACAGACGGTGACAAAGACTCCTATGAGATTTGGGACGGAAGAAAGCCAAATGTTGCATATTTTAGAATATTTGGATGCAAATGCTTCATCCATAACAATGGCAAAGACAATTTAAAGGCTTTTGATGCTAAAGCGATGAAGGTATCTTTTGGGATACTCGGTGAAAGCAAAGCCTACAGAGTGCTCAACAAGAGGACAATGGTTACAGAAGAGTCCATCCATGTGGTGTTTGATGAGCCCAATGTAAATGGAGAAGACATTGAAGAGTCAGCTGATAAGTTGAATCAGCCTACCATGCAGAAGAGTCCCTATGTTGAAGTCAAGCTGGAATTATAAACCCGGATGAAGATGAGATAATCGAGTCTCAAAGACATTTGGAAAATCTGACTAAGTGATGATGAGAGAGCTGATCAAAATAACACAGCTGCAAGACGACTGAATCCAGCTAACTTACTCCAACCTGATGTAAGATGGCTGAGAGACCATCCACCAGAACTAATCATTGGAGATGTAATAGAAGGTGTAAAAACCAGATCCAGAGCTCAACAAGAAGCAATGTTCACTTGCTTTATCTCACATATAGAGCCAAAAGATGTGTCACAAGCATTAGATGACACACATTGGATTCAAGCCATGCAAGAAGAGCTGAATCAGTTTGAAAGAAACAAAGTATGGGAATTGGTTCAAAGACCTACCCTTCAAAATGTTATTGGCACTAAATGGGTGTTCAGAAACAAGATGAATGAGGAAGGTTCTGTGGTAAGAAACAAAGCAAGATTGGTAGCCAAAGGGTATTGCCAAGAAGAAGGAATAGATTTTGATGAAACCTTTGCTTCTGTAGCAAGATTGGAAGCCATAAGAATGTTTCTTGCCTATGCTGCTCACAAGAACTTCATTGTATATCAAATGGATGTAAAGAATGCATTCCTTAATGGGTTATTTGAGGAAGAAGTGTATGTTGAACAATCTCCAGGATTTGAGCAGAAGACTCTTGGAGATAAAGTATACAAACTCAAGAAAGCTTTATATGGATTGAAACAGGCACCAAGAGCATGGTATGATACATTATCACAATTCCTGACTGAGAACGGATTCACAAAAGGCAAAGTGGATAGAACCCTCTTCAGAATTCAAGATGGGAAGAGTATACTTCTTGTCATAATATATGTGGATGACATCATCTTTGGATCCACAAACAAAGAGCTGTGTGATAAATTCTCAAATCTCATGCAAAGCAAATTTGAAATGAGCATGATGGGAGAGCTGCCATTCTTCCTTGGACTCCAAGTAAAACAACAAGGATGGAACCTTCATAAGTCGACAAAATACACCGAGAGATTTAATGAAGAAATTTGGTATGGAAGAGAAGTCTTCTCGTGAAAATACCAATGAATACATCATCAAAATGGATATGGATACGGATGGCAAGCTCGTGGATCAAACAAGATACGAGCACTTGTTGGATCATTGCTCTATCTCACAGAAGCAGGCGGACATCACCTTGCCGTAGGTGTATGTGCAAGATTTCAATCGCTCCAAAAGTAAGCCACATGATGACAAAAGAATCTTGAGATATTTGAAAGAAAGCCAAGAAGTTGGCTTATGGCATCCTAAGGAAGGTGGATTCAAGCTAATTGGTTACTCGGACTCGACTATGCTTTGGATGTAGAGTTGATGAAAAAGCACCTCAGTACATGTCAAATGCTTGGAAATAGATTAATTTCTGGTTTAGCAAGAAGCAAAATTCAATAGCCACCTCCACACCGGTGACGGAGAATACATAGATGCGGGCATTTGTTTGTGCCCAAGTCTTATGGATGAGATAGCATGAGAGACTATGAAGTTGAAGAAAAGGAAATTCCAATCATGTGTGACAACACAAGTGCAATTGCAATCACTCAGAATCCTGTATTGCACTCAAGAACAAAGCACATTGATGTCGATATCACTTCATAAGAGATCATGTTGAAAAGAAGGACATCACCTTGAATATATCTCAACCGATAAACAAGTTTGATATATTCACAAAACCATTATGTGAATCAAGATTTGAAGAACTCAAGCATGAATTAGGGTTAATTGAGTGAGTTGACACTCGTAAGACTCAAAGAAAAGAGATGGAACATGAAAAGATGAAAAAGAGTGAACTCTTGAATCACTAAGTGAATCACCAGATCGGAGAATCAACTACATCAAGTTAGTCGACAATTTGAGTACCTATGTGCAAAGAGAGAAGAGTTAAATCGGCTAAGGAATAAGCCGAGTCATTTATGAGCAAAGTGACAAAACACAATGATCTTTTACTAAGCGGGAATGTTTTTTAAGAATGACGTCAAAGATAATTATGACGTGTCAGTCAAAAAGCTGCACACCAAGCTTATGATTGGATATAAATGTTGCCGCATTAAATGCAAGAAATTAAATGCTAATCGGCGTGCAAAATCTGAGCCGTTGATCTTGATCAAATTTCAAAAACCACCCGTACGTCCTTTCATAACCCATACATATACCATTTCGTCCGATTTTCTCTCACTTTACCAAAACTGTTCATCTCTCTCAAGAGCAAAGAAAGCATTTTTACTCTCAAAACCTTACAAATCTTCAAAGCTTATTTTTCAAAGTTTCATTCGGTAAATCTTCAAGAAATGGCATCTACGCACGACTTCGTCAAATTGGGAAAGCAAATCCACACGGGATCTACTGTGGATTTCGAGGTCATGATCAAACAAGGGTCAGACGAAACCCTTGTGAAGAAAATAGCAGAGAAATTGGAGAAATCAGGACTGAAACCCTTTTTGTCGATGAAGTTTCAGATGACCTACGTGGAGGAGGTCGCATAGTTCTATGTGAATGCTGAAGTTCACGATGAGGGCATCAAGTCCTCTGTTCACGGGAAAGACTTCACCATAACTGCCAAGGATTTGGAAGAACATTGTTTGTTGCCGGCGGAAGGAGTGCCGGAGATTTATGAAGCTGATATTAACTTGGCTGTTGTGTGGAAGGAAGTAGCCAAACCCGACTGTGCTGCGAAGGTTGTCTACACACAAGTGACAAGAAGTCATTGAAGGAGGACTACCACAAACGCGGACATTGTTGCCAAATGCATAGACATCAAATTTGGAAGCTTTAACCACTGTCCAAAACTAAGCCGATCGAATGGCCGCGATCATTGAAGAGAATAAGGTGAATGGGCTGAGTTTGTATACAATGATCGCCCTGCACTACAAAGAAGATCGCTGCCCCCGCAACAAAGAAAAAGAAAACAAAAGATGCACTGCCCCTGCAGCCGAGTCACACCGCCCTGCAGAAATGCTAGCCGGAGAAGGAACCTCAAATACCTTCTCCGGTTGTCAAGAAAATGAGGACTCGACATGCCTAGAAAGCTAGCTCCTCAGAAAAAGACAACAGCACCGGCCCCCGCCGCCCAGGACTCGGAGGAATCTGCATCCGAACCAGAAATTCCTCTGGTAAGGACCAAAAAGAGAAGACTTTTCAAGCGATCAGAGCTTGAGAAAACAGATGAGTCTGCCACTCACTGGAACAGATCGCGGAGACAACCGGGAGAAGTAGAGTCTCCGATATTATTGATGAAATGCCAAGTCTCATTGAAGCCGATCCCAGAGGCAAATTGAAGACACACTGTAGTCGAGCAATTTGAGACACAAGAATAGCCGAGAAAGCAAACTCTCATGTTGACAGGGTTGTATCCCCTCCCGCAATGACGCCGCTGAGGTGTGGAGCACCAAAGTTTGCTACCTTCAATCCCTGAGAACGAGGGACAACAAGATAATGATGAAGAAGATGATGACGTGATGATCCTATCCCCACCATATACAGACATCCAAAATCATCTGCGAGAATGGAGGAAGTGGAAGCGAGTCGATCTAGGAACAGATTCCAAAGATAGGAGTTTATTGAAGAAGAAGAAGAATCGTTGAATTTTTCGGATTGACCATCTGGGTCCAAGCATTGATGATGAAGAAAATCGCCTGTATATCCGCAGATCATCAAAGACAAGGAGAAGCAGAGATCGACAGAGGAAGTCAAGCTCGTGAGAAAGCCAAGATATCGCCCCTCTAACAGAACCACCGATCATACTCATCCACACCTTGATATGATATCGAGAGCGATGAGGATCCTGGACCCCGGGCCGCTGCATCAAGAATTAGAGATGCAACAAGCCATGCAGAATCCAGGATCCTAAATGAGCAACGGTGATGGAAGGCCCTGGGGAATCTTCCAAATCACACAGTGGAGATTGATCCTATGGGAGTGGTGCGGAATTGCAACCATTGTTCTTTGCCACCACTTCCCCTGCTCACTCAGAAGAAGGTGTTAAGGGAACGGGCGATGAAATTGGGAATGTGGGGACCCCAGTCGAGCCAACCCCTAATGAAGGTGTCTTACCACCGCCCCAACGATCGAATACTCAAAGGGAACAACCGGGAGTCCTGGAGACGAGTGACCCCATTCCAAGTCACTCGGCTAGTGTGCCACCGAGGGGGAAACCCCTCCACCGCAGAAGGTCGGAGGATGTGCACTGACTCCACAACGAATCTTGGAGGCGAAGTGGAGAAGGAACAACAAATGGATACACAGAAGTTGTCACCGACGAGGCTAAGACAATTGAGATGTCTCGATTGAAGTGCCAATCGCTCTGCAGGCCAATGACGCCGCCGATGCGGTCGAGGCACAAGAAGGAATGCGCTTGGGAGTTAACACTGGGCAATGAAAGTGCAATCCATGGAATTGAGACTCCAGTGGATGCCACCTCAGAAGACCCCAAGACAGCTGACACTGTCGAAGGGACTGTCCAAGGCCTCGCTGTAGTTGAGATTGCAGGAGGTAATGAAGGCCAACGGGAGGTTGAGACTTCCAAAGGGGTAAAGAGACGGAAGCCAGTAACATCCCTCCTACTATCATTAATCCATCCGAAAAGGAGATAAGTGCTCTTCACGATTCCCAAGACAATCCTGATGTAACCTTTCTGGGATCTGAAGGTGAAGATGAAGCTGAGTCATCCCCTATTACCGATCCAAAAGACTCAGCTGAGGATGTTCTCCTAAGCACGAGTAAGACCGACCTTAAGGCTACTCGCCAAACCTTTAATTTTGATAATGAGCCACCCATGCAAATCTCATCATCGTCCGATGACGCTACCGATATGGCCGAGGACAGCCAACTCATATGGAAAAACCACCTGAGACCGATTTAAATCAAGCTGAGAGGCAGTGAGGCTCGGCCCGGGTCAACTCCACAACAGACCACAGCTGAAACAGAGTCAACTGCGCAGGCTCCCTAAGCTGCAGCAGGATCGACTCCACCGGGAACTTCACGAGCACAAGTTATCATTGAGAAGATTTCCGTTGCCCGTGATGATCCGTTTGAAGAATCGTTTCCCTTTTCTCTGGAGTTGCCTGACCTTCTTCAAGAATCAGCTAGAGATCAAGAACGTTTCCATAAACCTGATCCCGTCATTCCAACAAACACCATCGTCCCAGCAGATTTCGACTTTAACGCTGCTTGGCCACCAGCTGAGACAAAAGTGACAACTGAGGTTCGAGAAGTTTTCAAGGCCATATTTGCGAAGATAGAGAAGATAGAAAGGTACCAGGCCTCACTGGACATGGGACTGGATAACCGAGACGCAAATCTTACTGCCGATCTGCGAGGAATAATTGTCAGGATCCAGGAATGGTGGCAACAACAGCATGACAATACGCGTAGAACAAGCTCGATACTTGTAACATTGTTCAATAAATTGCTAGTCCGGGCGGGCCGAGAATGCTTGATATGAAGAGAAGAATGCAAGAAAACATCGATCGAATGCATGAATCTCACAACACGTAGAGATGCAAAATGGGCCTGCTGCGTGAATTTAATAAGAAAGCGCTTCTGCGCGTAGAGGAGAACATGGAGAGGAAATTCAACCTCCTCATGGCTGAAATGAAGCTGGAGACAACTGAATCCAACGCCACCCGCTCCGAATTCCGTGCAGCATACTCCGCAGCAGATTTGAAGCATAACTCAACTATCAGCCGCTTAGACTTCATGATTGCTAGCTTGTTTCCAGGGGTTCCTCTCTCCTTTGATGATGCCAAAAAGGGGGAAGAGGAATACCTAAAGGCGTCAAAAGGTTCTGAAGCTGAGAAGAAGGACGCAGATGTGAAGGAGAAGACAGCTGAGGAACAGAGAAGAGAGAAGAAAGGAAAATCTATTGAAGGGGAAGGTTCGAAAGACATGACACTGATGATTGCAAAAACCCCTCAACAAGGATTAGTCACAGCTGATATCATCAGCAAACTCCCAGTGACTCTGCCGCTCCAACACTCCGCAGTACCCATGGCTGAAAAGCGAAAAATAGTAGAAGCAGGGATGAAGGAGGTGGAAGGAAAGATGGATGCCCGAGTGACGGATATACTAAAACAATATGGAGGCATTCCGGCAGGAAGAGACACTGATGCCATTTCAGACGTCGGAACCGAGCCAAGATCTGTTGATGAATTCAAGACGCTCGCATCCGAGGGTTACTTCGCAAATATGTCCATGGCTCAAGCCTGTGATTTGTATTGGGAAAAAGGCCTCAAGCTATGTGAAGAAGCTGACAGGCAGCAGACTACTGGCAGTCACTCTGCTGGTCACTCAGCTGGGAAAAAGAAAGCCCCAGTACAATACACGCCCAGAGGCAGAGGAAGAAGCAGTGGAGGAGGAAGAGGTTTCAAACCTAGACCTCTGCCCAAAAACATTGAATATATTGATCCAGGCAAGAAAAGAGGGATCTATTATCCGGATTCGACGAAGTAGCCAACCCGCAAGTGGCCAAGAACAATGCCGAGTATGTGAAGAGAATCGAAGAAGAAAATAGAAGACAAACTCAAATTTGTGGGAAGAAAGACAAGAAAGAAAAGAAGAGATGAAGGCTGCGAGAAAAGCATATGAGAAAAAAAAGCAAACAAGAAGAGAAGAAGAGAAATAGATCAGAAGAAGACAGAGCTGATGAGGAAAGAAGGAGGCAGCGAAGGAGATGTAGTATTGTTGTCCACCCCTTCATGTATTTTACTATGTAAATGCATCTTTATGTAAGTCTTCTGTACATCGAATAAAATTGTATAATTTCTATACTTGCGTAGATATAGAATAGCATGGTTACCTTAAGCTCTGTTTAAGCTCTGATACACTCTGTAAACAGTTGTGTAAAGAACAAGAATGTTATGATCAATAAAAGATTAATTCTACGCATACATTCTGTGATTCTACATTGTTTGTACGTATCTTTCTTTGTTTAATTATTGTATGAATGTTTTTAAGTTTTGGCATCATCAAAAAGGGGGAAATTGTTGGGAAATTAAATTTTAGATTTTGATGAATTCCATGTAAAACTTAGAATAGAAAGTTGGCACCCCATTTTTGTTGTAAATTGCATTGTAATAGATAGGACTGGGTCGAGCCGAGTTAAGTCGGCTATGCCGAATATGCAAGAAGTCAACGGAGACTAGAAGGAAGACTACTGTGAGGTGAGTGTGGCAAAGAAGAGAAGACAGAACTCGGTGAAGGTGCGGTGAGATGCAATCGAGTGAAGTGTCGGTCAAGTCAACTCAAGATAGCCAAGTCTCAAGTTGAAGTGACGGATGAGTCATCCGATGATTGGAAGCGACTCAAGTCACCCGGGAAGTCAAGGAAATGCAATCAAGTCGAGATAATCGAAAGAGATCCGTACGTAAGTCAAGAAAATTACTTAAACAAGTAATACTTCCATCTCGCCTTTCTTAAAGTGCTCACCCTGAAGCGTGCAAAAGGAATAAACAATGGGAAGCTCGCACTGTGTCGAACTCGAAAAGTCAAGACTCATTCATACGAGGAAATATCAATTCCAAGGACTGAAACAAGACAAGCCAACGACCACAAGTGTCTTTTGAAAATTAACCTATCTCTTCAACGGGCAAATTTTCAAAAGAACACTATAAAAGGCTGAGGAATCTATTTGACAAAAGGTTACCTTGTTACCTGGAACTTTCAAGCTATTATTCAAACTATAACCTACTCAAGTCATTCAAGTTCAATCCTCAAGCCTACATTACGAAGGAAATCAATCCAACACTCACCTGTGAAGGAAAGACGACTTCAATCAGTCGAAGAGGAAACATTTGAAGAATCAAGGGGTCTACAATCCACAAAGGATTGTAGAAAGTTTCAAGGTCGAACTAGTCTCAATTTTTGGAGGGCTTCGTGATCAAATCCAAGAAGCTTGAGCAAGTGGGCTGTAGAGTAGCAAGGCATCCGCCCCTGTGAAGAAGAAGCCGAGTCGCACGAGAAGCCGGTTTGTGTGACCAAAGCATCTCGGATCGAGTCCCAAAGGATCAAGTCAATTTGTGTGATCAAGACTTGCATACGGATGATAACCACTTTGTACATTGATCAATACTTAGTGGATTCCTCCAGGAGTTGGAGAAGAGAGGAGTAGAAGAATTACCCCATCTTCGAACCTCTATAAAATTTATTGTGTCATTTACATTTCAAAGACTTTAATTTCGCATATTATTTCAATATTTGCTTTGATAAATTTGCTATCCAATTGATAATCAACAAAGTGCTAAAACCAAGTATTAAAACAAACTTAAACCAAATTCAAGGGTGTTAAGTCTTCCAATAAATCATATCACAATCAAGTTAAGTTTTAGACTAAGCGGTGAAAGTTATTCTATCAACGGCTCTCGGTCAGTGCGTTGAGTGCCTAACTCTGCTAGTTAACTAACTTAGTTGTCCATCAAGGACTTAGCTGTGAAGTATTAACTCTGAACTTTTAACAGGACTAAATCGAAAAATTGGTAAGGTTTATTCAACCCCCTCCTAAACCTTACACTCGCACCCCTTGGGACCTACAGACGAGGATCCTCGTTTTATCTAAATGGGGTCGGGGATGGGGACGGAGATGGGACGGGGGCTATAAATACCATCCCCATCCCATCCCCACTTCGAGAGAATCGAGGAATCCCCATCCCCGTCCCATCCCCGAATTAATCGTGGATTCTCCGCCCCAGTTTATTTGGGTACCAACGGGAATGGTTCCCCGCGGGAATTTTACCATCCCTAATTTTGAGTATTAGTTGAGTACTATTTCAAGATCCTAATAGTTTTTTTTTTGGAAAAAAATCTTAATAGTAGCTAAATAGTTGTAAAAATAGTTATAATAAGTTGCATAGTTACATTTAATTTTTTTGACCTATTCACATTTGATTGCTTTTGAAAATTTGGCCAAATATACAAAAATAAATAAATTATTATAATTTAAAAATTATATCGACGGGTCTAGACCCGCCCCGACGGGTTTTGAGCGGGACAGGGTGGTTCCCGGATTTGGCCAAACCCGCCCTGTTGCCATCCCTAATTACCGTGTGCTCATGAGATATTTCAGTATATGAGGTTGGAGAATAGGGGTGGCCAAATAGAACCGAAATCGGGTTACAAACCGGGACCAGAACCGTGGTCAATGGTTCTAAAACCGGAACGTGAACCGTCTAGACCAGTTCTGGTTACGGTTCCTTAGTCTCAAAAACCATGGAACCAACGGTTTTAACCATCGGTTAGAACCGTATGTGGAACCATCGGTGGATCTGGCGGTTTCAAGGTTAAAACCAATGATTTTTATTTTTATTTGATAAAATATGCTAGAAAAAATGTTAAATGTTTATTATAACGTTTTATATTCGTAACCACATGAGACACTTTTTAAACCAAATGTTAAGAGAACAATGTGAACTTTGATTTCTCTATACTCTAATAGTATAGACAATTTAATATTATTATTAATATTAAGTACAAAACTCAGTTAAATATTATGTCCAATTCTTTTTCTTTCTTTTCCCCTTTTTTTGTAACTGAAATTAATAAACCATTTTAAAAAAATAAAAAATTATCAAAAGATAAAGAAACTTGATTCCGTTAAAATCGAATCGGAACCATGGAGAAACCGGGTTCCAAAACCGTAATCGAACCATCTATGGGAGAAGTTTTAACAAAGCGGTTCGTAACCGTGGCCACCCCTATGGGAGAAGCCATTTTCCCTTGATCCAATTGATGTGTTTTAAAGAAAATTAGATATATCACCGATTAGAGGGAATGATGCTGGTGTTGGGTATGAAATTGACAGTCGATGGACTCAGTGTGTTAGTGATCTACACACCAAATTTGAACAAGCCTTCAAAGCGAGAAAGATTGTTAATGTTGAAAAGATTGATGGAGATTATCAATCTAACAATAACATCATTGATTGAGCCCGAGATTCAGACTCGTACTTGCGGGTATCCTAATTCTGCAAAATCTAAACAATCCAAATAAATCAAACATGACCTCAACAATTTTGAGTACGTGGAGCCCGTTAAAGATAATTATTCGCCGGGTGATGAAATAGTCTATCGTGTTTGTCTAACAAATGATGATCCTATGTTTACTTTGATACCAAGGCCAAAACTACAGGTAAATATACTATCATTTTATTAGATGCCAATTTCTTGCATAATTCTTGTTCAAGTGGTCTGACGTTAGTGTTTGAATAGGTTGTTCGCCGACATGATTTAATGGAATCGTTGTCTTCTTACTTTCATATTTATATTATTTGTATTAAGGATGTTGAGAGTAATGGTCATTGCGGTTTTTATGCCATATCTACTTGGCTACAATGAGAATGCATGGGGTCGTGTTTGAGGAGACCTCTGTCATGAGTTAACATCAAATCAAGATTTATATACACATGCATTCATGAAACATGGAGGAGCCGTGTCTAGAGATTTTAAGGCCTTAGGTGAAATTTTCGGAGGCAAAATTTTAATGTATCAACAATCCTCATTTAATTTTCTAATTTTTTGAACTGTAGAATCACTTATCAAAGTTTTATAATCAAACAATTTTAATATTTTACTCTGATTAGATAATATAGCTAGTCCATTCAATCTATCTTATAACACACTTGATCTCGAATTGGATTTATTTAATTTTAATTTTGGAAAACTTCTTTTGGCGTAGCAACAATCACTATCGTCAGTGATGTCTTGTCAGCAGTGCATACATTTGGAAAATAATATAATATTATGATATATTTAGTACATTGATTTATTTTGTTAGTACTTCTTTCAATGCCTTATATTCTGAAAATAAATTATGACCAATAATATCAACATACTCACTGAAACTAAATAAGTTTGTAAGATTAATACATAATATTTTCAATCCATCATCATTCAAAGTATTAAACTTTTGGGCTTCGAATAGAAAACCAAATGTGGTTCCATATTCTAAATGTTGTTAAAGCCGAATCTCAATAAAAGAAATATATTGGGATAATATAGAAAATAATACAAGAAGACTCATAATGTGTGATCCACTAATGTGAGGATGAGAGAAATAAAAATTTCATGTCAATCAAAGAGAATAATTCAATGTTATATTTTGTTATAAAACAAATATAATATTATATTATGTAACCAAAAAATAGCCTTTTAGATTTTGTGTCAAACATTAGTTTTGTATTTTCAACTCCAACATTAAATACGCACACACACACACACACACACACACACACACACATATATATATATATTAAACTATTAAAATCACTTATTTAATTGGGGGCCTTAAGCAGCTGCAAGGCCCTAGGCCACTGCCTTAATAGCCTAAAGGCTCCCACGACTCTGAAACATGGTCATGTTGAAGAAATTATGACTAAGCTTGAATGTTACGATGATATTGAAAAAATGGAACTTTGTTTTTTTGCCGGAAATGGGTTACTTAGTTGCAACGACATATAATGCTGTGCTCGTATTTAGATAAGAGAATGTCCTTCACATATCTAACCTTGAGAACAGAATGTCCAACCTTTCCGAAATTATATGTATCGACTTTGTGAATGGGGACCATTTTATTGAGGTATACACGACTCATTTCATTTAATTCACATGGTATGTATTATATGGATGGCTATGTTGATATTGGAAATGTATTCAATCCCTAGAAAAAAGTGCTTCTCATTTTTTGGCTTACTAAATATTTTTTAATGTTTGCAAGTAACAACTTCTGCTTATGATTTTACTTAATTTAATCAGAATCTAAAAGCAGGAAGAGGGATGCTTTTGATTCTACTTCTGCTTCTAGTTTTGAATTTTATAAATACATAAGTACTTATATAATTTTTCCGCCAAACATTCTCAACTTCTCATTCTATTTTCAAACACTACCAACTTTTGATTCTCAACTACTTCTACTTCTACTATGATAAATCACTTTTTCTAAAAGCAGTTTTACAAACACTCCCATTGTTTAATTTATAGGTGTTTCTTGCTTAGGGTCACCCATTTCCTCATGTGGCTTCCGTGTAATTTTCGATTTGCCATGATTGTGCATTAGAATGGAAAGATTATTATAGTGAGCAGTTCCATATGTACAGTGAAAGTGTTGGAACTAGTCATGTTCGTAATACTTATACATTAAATTTGGGCTAGAATATTTGTCAAAATAATTTGTTGTAAAAGTCTTCTAGTTGATTTGGGAGACATTTTGTATGTTGTAAAATATTTCTAGTAGATTTGGGATACAAACAATAACTGCCAAGAAGGTAGCACAATCGTACCAACCAATTTTTACTGAAAAGAAGGTGACACGACCGTACCATTTTCCACGCCCATGTATAAGTGAGTGTCCATCTCCCATCCCACCCAAACAACAAGAAATATGTCATCAACAAGTTGACAACTTTCAATGCATCTATTGGTGATTGACGAAAAACCCTATAGTAAAATTGTACTGCAATTCATCCATCAATAATTTATGACCTGTATAATAAGGATGATACAATCTAGTCTCAGATGGATCATGATCGACAAAAGGGTCGAATGTCATCTGCCCAAAAGATAACCCTGACACCAGCACATACTCATATTTGGAGAATCGAATACAATGACCTCTAACTCCAAATCATAACTCATCATGCCTTGCATCAGCCTTCAAGACCTCATGTGGAAGAATGGAATGCAAGACTCTACTGCAGCTAACTGCTCTACTATCCAATCGCATTAGAAACCTAAAATAGGAGTTCACAAACTCCAAGTACATGGCACTCTCAATTATCCTCAACTCGTCTCTTATCTCTCCAATAATCGGCAATTGACTATAATTGTTAATTTTTGCCTTTGTCAACTAAAATGAATCCCTCTTCCAAGCTCATTAAACATGTGCAGTTGAAAATGGGTTAATAATAAAAAACAGCTTCCATCGTCCCACTATTTTACTGAAAAAAGATGGCAACAATGGCACGATGGTTGCCTTTATTTTAAATGTGGCACAATCCTGCTATCTTTTTTTCTGAAAAATGCCCCCATCGTGTCATGTCGACCACCATCCAAAAACTGCACAAATTTGTATCAAAATATCCAATTTCAACACCAATTCAAACCCAACTCATATAACCTTCAATCTAAGAAAAAATAATATATTTTCAAACTTAATGCTACTATAATATTGCACGATAGTGAAAAACAAATTGCCTCTTGAGCCCTAGGTTCCGCCTCCTCCTCCTCCGCCTTTCTTTCTACTGAATTGTGTCTCCTATTTCTTCTACTCCTCATAAAGTATGTTAAAACTGCATGATAGATAAATCCACATGAAAATTTTGCACAAACATGAGGAATGGGTATGAGAATTTGGGTGTGAATGTCAGAGATTTTGTGGTGAGTGTATGTTAAAAGAGGTGTAAATGTGGGTTTTTTACTTGAAGGGTAAATTAAAAAATATAGAGGGTATATTAAGTAATTGAGTGGGTTTATAAAAGAGAGTGAAGGTGTATGAAGTAAAGTAGTATATTTATAAAAAAAAAAGCAAAAATGCAAGTACAACCCCCATTCTAAAGCAAATATCACAAAAAAGTACCGCACTCTATCAAAACCCAAATAATGAAAGCCAAACCTTAGCTCGTACCATTCCAATTCTAGCACTAACCATTTGGTCTAAATTTATTAAATACACATTCCTATTCAAACTAAAAGAAAATAAACTTAATGTAGGTCCCAAGGGGTGTGATTAAGGTTTAGAAGGGGGGGGGGAGGGTTGAATAAACCTTACCAACTTTTCGATTTTAATCCTTTTAAAACAATACAGAATTAAATACACAACTAAGTCCTTGAGGGATAGTTAAGTTAGTTAACCAAACAGAGTTAGCCACTCAACGATTTCGATTGAGTTTTGTTGATAGAATAACTCACCGCTTAGTCTAAACCTTAACTTGGCTGTGATGAAATTTTCAGCGGAAGACTTAACACCCTTGAACTTGGTTTAAGTTTGTTTTAACACTTGGTTTTAGCAGCCTGTTAATTATCAGTTGGATAGCAAATTATCAGCAAATATAAACTAATGTGCAGAAATAAAAATGCTGAAATGTAAATGACACAATAATTTTTATAGAGGTTCGAAAATAGGGTAATTCT
Organism: Rehmannia glutinosa; assembly: GCA_016081115.2. Taxonomy (NCBI): domain Eukaryota; kingdom Viridiplantae; phylum Streptophyta; class Magnoliopsida; order Lamiales; family Orobanchaceae; genus Rehmannia; species Rehmannia glutinosa. The sequence goes on along the minus strand of CM071936.1, from coordinate 46,641,328 downwards.
TCTACTCCTCTCTTCTCCAACTCCTGGAGGAATCCACTAAGTATTGATCAGAGTAAAAAGTGGTTATCAGTCCAGATATAAGTCTTGATCACACATCGACTTGATCCTTTGGGACTCGATCTGGAGATGCCTTGGTCACATAGTCAAGCCTCGTCCGACTCGGGCTTTCTTCACAAGGCTTTGCTTTGCTGCTACTTCACTCACTTGCTCAAGCTTCTTGGATTTGATCACGAAGCCCTCCAATAGCTTGATACTGGTTTGACCTTGAACCTTTCTACAATCCTCCTTGGAATGTAGACCCCTTTTGATTCTTTAAAAGTTTCTTCTTCAACAGTTTGAAGTTGTCTTTCCTTCACAACTTGGTGTTGGATCGATTTCCTTGAAATTTAGGCTTGAGGATTTGCTTGAATAACTTGAGAATATTTTGCAGGTTACAGTACGAATAATTGCTTGATAGTTCGTGATTCAGGTATTCAAGGTTTTTTTCTCAAAGTGATTACTCAGCCTTTTATAGTGAACTTTTAAAAATCTACCCGTTGAAGAGATAGGTTGATTTCAAAAGTCACTTGTGTTCATTGTCTTGTCTTGTTGCAGTCCTTGATATTGACATTTCCTCGTATTGAATGAGTATTCAGCTTTTCAGAGTCTGACACAAGGTGCAGTGCTTCCCATTGGTTTATTCCTTTTGCATGCTTCTGGGACTGAACACTTTAAAACATGGAAGCATAGAAGCATTACTTGTTTAGGTAATATTCTTGACTTCTGTGCAACAGATTCTTTTCAGTTAACTCCTCTTTGTAGCTGCTTTTTCCCCAGGTGACTTGAGTCTGCTCCAATGATTGAAAAACTCATCTGTTACTTCAACTTGACTTGGGTTCTTGAGTTGACTTGACTGACACTTCACACAGCTGTATCTTAGCTGATACTCATTCAGTCTAGTTTTTGACTTCTCCTCCTTCCCATACTCAGCTGTTCCACAGCGGAGTCTTCATTTTAGTCTTCAGTTGACTTCTTGTATATCCAGGCATAACTGACTTGACTCAGCTCGTACAACCCTATCTATTACAATGCAAATTACAAGGAAAATGGGGTACCAACTTTCTCGTCTAAGTTTTACATGGCATTCATCAAAATCTAAACAATAAATTTCCCAACAATTTCCCCCTTTTTGATGATGCCAAAACTTAAAATCATACATACAAAATGTAAATGGCAAAGATACATACAGACAATGTAGAAACAGAGAATGTATGCGTAGAATCAATCTTTTTATTGATCATAACATTGTTGTCCTTTACACAACTGTTCTATTTCTACGCAAAAAAATAGAAATTACAGAGTTTTTCATAGAATGTATAGAAGACTTACATACATATGTATTTACATTTGTAAAATACATGAAGGGGTGGACAGCAACACTCCATCGCCTTCGCTTCCTCCTTCTTTCTTCTTCAGCTCTTTCGTCCTTTGCTCTCTTTCTCTTCTTCTCATCATCAGCTACTTTCTTTTTCTCGTAGGCTCTTCTAGCAGCTTCGCATTTTCTCTTTCTTTCTTGCCTTTCTTCCCACAACTGAGTTTGTCTCTTATTTTCTTCTTCGATTCTCTTTACATACTCAGCATTTTTCGTCTCCACTTCCGGATTTTCTATGGCATAATATCCAGCCCAATAAATCCCTCCTTTCTTCCTTGGATCTATGTATTCAATGTTTTTAGGTAGAGGTCTAGGTCTGAAACCTCTTCCTCCACTTCTTCTTCCTCTTCCTCTAGGCGTATATTGTACTGGAGCCTTCTTCTTTCCAGCAGAGTGACTGCAAGTGGTCTACTGCTTGTCAGCTTCTTCGCACAGCTTGAGGCCTTTTTCCCAATACAAATCCTAGGCTTGGGCCAATGACATGCCTTCAAAGTATCCTTCGGATTCGAGCGTTTTGAATTCATCAACTGATCTAGGCTCGTTTCTGACGTCTGAAATGGCATCAGTGTGTCTTTCTGCTGGAATGCCTCTGTATTGTTTCAATATGTCCATCACACGGGCATCCATTTTTCATTCGACCTCCTTCATCCCTGCTTCTAATATTTTTCTCTTCTTGGACATAGGTAAAGCAGAGTGTTGGAGCGGCAGAGTCACTGGAAGTTTGCTGATTATGTCAGCTGTGACAAGTCCTTGTTGAGGGGTTCTAGCAACCATTAGAGTCATATCCTTTGAACCTTCCCCCTCAACTGCTTTTCCCTTATCTTTCATCTGATCTTCAGTTGTTTTCTTCTGTTTCTCAACAGCTACGTCCTTTTTCTCAACTGCTGACCCTTTCAACGTCTTTAGGTATTCATCTTCCCCCTTTTTGGCATCATCAAAGGAGAGAGGAACCCCTGGGAACCGACATCACCAAAGATGAAGTCCATCTGGCGATAGTCAAGTTTTCTTTGAGTCCGCTACGGAGTATCTTTGTTGCAGTCGAGCGAGTGGCTTTGGATTGGCCGCCACAGCCTTCATTTCGGCCATAAGAAAATTTGAACTTTTCATTCATATTCTCCTCCACGCGCAGAAGTTCTTTTCGATGAAATTCTCGCAGCAGTTCCATTTCAGTGGTGTGGGAGGCATGCATTTTATAAATATTTTCTTGCATCCTCCTCTTCATATCAGCATTATCATCACTCCAGATCAACATTTTGTTATACAATGCTTTGAAATATTTGACCTGTTCTAGACGCATTGTACGCTGTTGTTGATGCCATTCCCTGAGTCTGACCACTATTCCACGCAGATCGGCCGTAAGATTAGCATCTCGGTTATCCAGCCGCATATCCATGGTGGCCTGGTGCCTTTCCATCTTCTTAATCTCTGCAAAGATTTTCTTGAAGACCTCTCGAACCTCAGCTGTCACCTCTGTCTCAGCTGGCGGCCAAGCAACATCAAAGTCAAAGTCTGGCTTTGACGATAGTATACGTGGGAATAATCTGGATCGGTCCGCGTTGAAGCGTCTCTCGCTCTCGAAATTTGTTTCTTCATCAAGTCCAGGCAGTTCAATTGAGAAAGGGAAAGTCTCTTCAAATGCATCATCACGGACATATGGTATAGCTTCCACCGTTATTCATTCCTGTGATGTGCCCGGTTGAGTTGAATCTGCTGTAGCATTGGGAGCCCGCAGAACCGACTATTTTTCAACTGGGACCTCAGGTGGTATTGACCTAGCTGGCTGAGCCTCAGCTGTCTGAACAACTTCTTCGGTCTCAGCTGGTCTATCCTTTTGAGTTGACTGTTCCTCGGCCTTATCAGTAGCATCATCGGAAGATGATGAGACTTGAAGGGGTGGCTCATCATCAGAATTGAACGTTTGTTGAGCAGCCTTGAGGTCTGGCTGGCTCGTACTGGGTTGAACATCCTCATCTGAGTCTTTTAGATTTGCAGGAGGGTAGGACTCAGCTTCATCTTCATCTTCAGATCCCAGAAAAGTTATGCCAGGGTTGTCTTGGGAATCATGAAGGGCACTTATCTCCTTCTCATGAGGGATGTTCTGTGCTTCTGCCTCTTTACCTCGGGAAGTCTCAACCTCCCGTAGACCTTCATTACCTCCTGCAGTCTCAACTGCAGTAAGGCCTTGGGCATTTCCTTCGACAGACTCAGTTGTCTTAGGGTCTTCTACGGTGGCATCCATCGGAGTCTCAACTCCGTGGATTGCACTTTCATTGCCAGTGTTAACTCCCGGGCGAGTAACCATCTGTGCCTCGACCGCATTAGCAAGTGTCATCACTAGAGAAGCGGTTGGCACTTTCAAGTGAGACAGACTCAACCGTCCGAGCTTCTAGCCGGTGACAACTTGCTGTGTTTCTTTTTCTTGTTCCTTCTCCACTTCGCCTCCTAGATTCATGGTAGATTCATCTGCAACATCCTCCAACCTAGCTGTAGTGGAGGGAGTTTCCCCCTCAGCTGGCACACCAGCTGAGTGACTTGTGATGGGGTCACTCTTCTCCGGACTCTCGGTTTGTGTCCTTTGAGTGTTCACCATGGGGGCGGGTGGTAAGACACCTTCGGCGGGGTTGGCTCGATTTGGGTCCCCAAGTTCCCGGTTTCATCGCTGTGTCCCTTAGATTCATTCTCTTCGAGTGAGTTGGGAAGTGGTTGCGGCAATGATGTGGCAATCGTTGTACCACTCCCAATGGATCAATCTCCGGTGAGATTTGGAAGACTCTCCAGTCCTTCCGTCACCGTTGCTCATGCATTATCCTGGATTCCCGCATGGCTTTCGCATTTCCAACTCCTCGAGCGTGAGATGGGTCCAAGTCCTCATCACTTCCCGAGAAGGCATCGAAGTGAGGATGAGTATGATCAGTGGTTCAGTGAAAGGACAAATATTGGCCTTCTCACGGGCTTCAGCTTCCTCTGCTAATCTCTCCTTCTCCTTTTCTTTGAAGATCAGCAAGATATATAGGCAGTTTTCTTCATCCAGTGCCTGGACCACTGTGGTCAACCCGAGGAAATTCATCAATTCTTCCTCTTCTTCAATGAATTCAAGTCTCTCGAACTGCTCCCTTGATCGACTAAGCTTCCATTTCCTCCATTCTCATAGACGATTTTGGATGTATGGATATGGTGGAGACAACATAATCACATCATCATCATCATCTTCTTGTTGTCCTCCTTTCTCAGGAATAGAGGGTAGCAGAGCTTGCTGCTCTTCACCCTCAGCAACGTCTGTCGCAGGTGGAGATGCAGTCCTATCGACAAGAGATTTAGCTCTCTCACCGCTTGTTCTCATTTATTCGCCCATCACTGTTGGTCTTCGACTTGCCTCTCGCTGATCGGCCTCAGCAGACTTGGCTGTTTCATCAATAACTTCTAGAGACTGCACTTCTCCACCAGTCTCGAAGATCTGTTCCAGCTGAGTGGCAGACTCAGACGTTTTCTCAAGCACTGAACGCTTGGTAAGTCTTCTCATTCTCTTAGTTTTCACTAGAGGAATGTCTGGTTCTACTTCCTCCGGTTCCTCGAAGGTAAAGGCCTTTGGAATTGCCTTAGAGACAATTGCCTTTCTCACCTTGGCAGTCCTCTTCTTCTTTATTCCTGGAGAAGGTATTAGAGATTCCTTCTCCACCGCGGCTGCAAGGGCAGGTGACTCGGCTGCAGGGGTAGGTGCGGTTTTCTTCTTTGCTGCTAGGGCAACTGGTTTCTTCGCAGCTGCATGGGCAGCTTTTTTCTTTGGAGGGGAGGCAAATTTGTTTCCTCGGGTCGGTGACTCCCCTGTTGGTGTCCGCCCGCTTGGCGTAAGCTCTCTTCTGGGCTCCAGACAAGTTAGCCCGAAACATCTTTTTATTGACATGGAACGACTTTCCATGTCGGAGTGGAACACCCTTCACCTCCATCAACTGGCCAACTACAAGGCCATAGCCCAAAGATCCTCCGAATGACCCATCGTCCTTGAAGGACTTATTTCCAACATTCTGGCAGAGTCTGCTGTAGACGAATTCTGCCCAGTTGACCTTCTTTTCCTCCATGATCGCAGCCATGACGATCAACTTTGTTTTGGATAGCTGATTGAAGCTTCCAAACTTCATATCCACACATTTCGCGATGATATCCAGAAACTTGTGATAATCGTTCTTCAGCATCTTCTTATCAGCTGTGTAAACTACCTTCGCAGCACATTCGGTCCGCCATTTCCTTCCATGCAACAACCAAGTTTACATCAGCCTCAAATATTTCCGGCACTCCTTCCGACGGCAGCAAACAATGCTCCGCTAAATCTTCAGCAGTGATTGTAAAATCCTTTCCGTGAATAGAGGACTTGATGCCCGCATCGTGAACTTCAGCGTTGACGTAGAACTGTGCTACCTCTTCAACATAAGTCATCTGAAACTCCATCCTGAGAAAGGGTTTCATTCCAGATTTGTCTATTTTGTCAGCTATCTTCTTCACAAGGGTTTCATCGGAACCCTGTTTAACCATCCCTTCAAAATCCACCGTAGAACTAGTGTGGATTTTTTTCCCTAATTTGGTGAAATCATAGGTTGATGCCATTTTTCTGAGTTTTTACCGAACGAACTTTGACGAACTTGCTCTGAAGATTTGGTAGGGTTTTGAGAGAAAAATGCTTTCTTTGCTTTTGGAGAGATGAACAGTTTTGTGTAATGTGAGAGAGAAACTGAACAAAATGGTATATATGGGTTATGAAAGGACGTGCTTTTGGTTTTTGAAATTTGATCAAGATCGACGGCTCAGATTTAGCATGCCGATTAGCATTTAATTGCCCACATTTAATGCGGCACCATCATTTATATCCAATCATATGCTTGTTGTGCATCTTTTGATTGTACCTGTCATTATTACGCTGACGTCATCCTTAAAAACATTCCCGCTTATTAAAAATGACTGCCTTTTTGTCACTTAGCTCATAAATGACTCAGCTTACTTCTTAGCTGACTCAACTCTTCTTCTTTCTATTCACATAGTGATTCAGCTGTCAGCTAACTCGATACAGCTGACTTTCCGATACTGTTGATTCACTTGGCTGATTTAAGAAATCTGCTCAATTTTCATCTTTTCACTTTCCATCTCGTCTCTTTGAGTCTTCTGAGTGTCAACTCAGCTCAATTAACCATAGCTCATGCTTAAGCTCTTCAAATCTTGATTCACATAATGGCTTTGTGAATATGTCAGCTAACTGTTTATCTGTTGAGATGTATTCCAAGGTAATGTCTTTCTTTTCAACATGATCTCTTATGAAATGATATCTGACATCAATGTGCTTTGTTCTAGAATGCAACATAGGATTCTGAGTGATTGCAATAGCACTTGTGTTATCACACATAATTGGAATCTCTTTCTCTTCAATTTCATAATCTCTCAGCTGATGTCTCATCCATAAGACTTGGGCACAATGTGTTTGCCCATAGCTATGTACTCAGCTTCAACTGTGGATGTGGCTATTGAGTTTTGCTTCTTGCTAAACCAGGACACGACTGTTTCCAAGCATCGACATGTACTGAAGTACTTTTCTGTCAACTCTACATCCAAAGATAGTCGAGTCTCGAATAACCAATTAGCTTGAATCCACCTTCCTTTGGATACCATAGGTCAACTTCTTGGCATCCCTTCAAATATCTTAGGATTCTCTCGATTTGCGGTCATGTGACTTTATTTTGGAAGCGATTGGAATCTTGCACATACACCTACCGCAAAGGTGATGCCTGGCCTGCTTGCTGTTAAATAGAGCAATGATCCAATAAGTGCTTTGTATCTTGTTTGATCCACAGGCTTACCATCTGCATCCATATCCATTTTGACTGATGTATTCATTGGTATTTTCATAGAAGACTTCTCTTCCATACCAAATTTCTTCATTAAATCTCTGGTATACTTTGTCTGACTTATGAAGGTTCCATCCTTCATTTGTTTAACTTGAAGTCCCGAGAAAGAATGTCGCTCTCCCATCATGCTCATTTTAAATTTGCCTTGCATGAGGTTTGAGAACTTATCACACAGCTCTTTGGTTGTGGATCCGAAAATAATGTCATCCACATATATTTGAACAAGCAGTATACTCTCTCAATCTTGAATTCTGAAGAGTGTTCTGTCCACTTTGCCTTTGGTGAACCCATTATCTGTTAGAAATTTACATAATGTATCATACCATGCTCTAGGTGCTTGTTTCAATCCATATAGAGCTTTCTTGAGCTTGTACACCTTATCTCCAAGAGTCTTCTGCTCAAAACCTGGAGGTTGCTCAACATAGACTTCTTCTTCCAACAATCCATTTAAGAATGCACTTTTCACATCCATTTGATATACAGTGAAGTTCTTGTGTGTAGCATAGGCAAGAAACATCCTTATTGCTTCTAATCTTGCAACAAGAGCAAATGTTTCATCAAAATCTATTCCTTCTTCTTGGCAATACCATTTGGCTACCAATCTTGCTTTGTTCCTTACCACAGAACCTTCCTCATTCATCTTGTTTCTGAATACCCATTTTGTGCCAATAACATTTTGATGGATTGGTCTATGTACCAGTTCCCATACTTTATTTCTTTCAAATTGATTCAGCTCTTCTTGCATGGCTTGAATCCAATGAGTATCATCCAATGCTTGGGACACATCTTTTGGCTCTATTTGGGAAATAAAACAAGTGAAATAGCTTCTTGTTGAGCTCTGGATCTGGTTCTTACACCATCTCTTACATCTCCAATGACTAGCTCTGGTGGGTGGTCTCTCAGCCATCTCACATCAAGGTTGGAGTAAGTCACCGGGTTTGGGTTGATCGTCTTGCGGTTGTATTACCTTGAGCAGCTCTTTCATCATCGCTTAGCTGCAGATTTTCCAGTTGTCTTTGAGATTCAGCTATTTCACCTTCATCTTGATTGATTACTCCAGCTTCAGCTTCAACATAGGAACTCTTCTGCATAGTTGGCTGATTCAGCTTATCAGCTAACTCTTCAATGTCTTCTCCATTTACATTGGGTTCGTCAAAAACCACATGGATAGACTCTTCTATGACCATAGTCCTCTTGTTCAGCACTCTATAGGCTTTACTTTCAGATGAGTATCCCAAAAAGATACCTTCATCAGCTTTAGCATCAAAAGCTTTTAGATTATCCTTGCCATTATTGTGGATGAAGCATTTGCATCCAAATATTCTGAAGTATCCAACATTTGGCTTTCTCCCTATCCATATTTCATAGGGAGTCTTTGTCAGCTGTCTATTAATCATGCATGGCTTCAGCCCAAAATCTTTTTGGCAATCCAGCTTCAACTAACATGGTTCTTGCAACTTCCTTGAGAGTTATGTTCATTCTTTCAGCTACTCCATTCTGCTGTGGAGTTCTTGCTGCAGATAATTAATGAGCAATACCATTTTCAACACAATACTGAGTAATTATTCCATTAACAAACTTAGTTCCTCTGTCTGATCTTATCTTTATAATGGTTTGACTCTTCTCATTTTGAACTCTTTTCATTAGTTGAGGTAACTTCTGCAAAGTTTCATTCTTTTTGCACATAAAGATTGTCCATGTATATTGTGAATAATCATCCACCACCACTAGGGTGTACTTCTTTCCACTTATGCTAGCTAGCTCAAGTGGACCAAATAGATCCATATGCAACAGATGCAATATCCTTGTTGAAGATGGACTTGACTTTTCTTTGAATGATGATTTGATCTGTTTTCCCATCTGGCATGCATCACAAACACTTTCCTTCTTGTACTTTCGAGTCCGTAGGTAGTCCTTCTACAAGATTACTCCTTGCAATCTTGTTGATTGTCTTAAAATTCAGGTGACTCGAACTTCTTGTGCCACAACCAACTTGATTCGGTTGTACTTTCTTTTGCTAGCGACAAGTCTTGGTGTGGCAGTTGACCAATCTGCCACGTACATGTTCTTTTGTCTTGATCCTTGCCACACTACTTCGTTTGATTCAGTGTCTTTGATTTGGCATACTCCCATATTGAATCCAACATTATAGCCCTTGTCACAGAGTTGGCTGATGCTTAACAAATTGAAGTTGAGGCCTTCGATATAAGCAACATCTGTGATTTCTAATCCATTTTTCTTGATGGATCCAGTGCCTCTTATTTCCCCTGGAGCTTCATTTCCTCCAAATATGACTTTTGCACCTCTAATCTCCTTGAATTTTGACATATTTTTCTTGTTCCTGTCATGTCATGTGTCCGGAAATGACCACTATCCATGTACCAGGTTCCTTGGCACTCGATTGTTCTTTGAACCTGCAATCAAGGAAATTAGTTTTTAGGTACCCATACTTGTCTGGGTCCTAAGGGGTTAGTGTTGTAAGATGATCCAACCAACCTATAGCCAAATGATCCGACTCTAAGAGGTTTCCATCTATCTGTGATCATAATTGTGAGTGTAGTGCTTGGGTGTATGTCTGTGTGTGTGTTTTAGCAATTGCCTTCTTTGGGTAGTTGTGATATTTGTGAGTGTAGTGCTTGGGTGCATATGTGTGCTGATGATAGCTCTTTTGCCTTTGGAATGACCTTTGCTGAGTTCTAGGTCTTTGCCATTTTGGCATGTATTCCATATGTCTTTGCTGATATTTCACATTATTCCAATCAGCTTGACTTGGGCAGTTTATACCATTCCCACCATTTGTGTACCTTTGATAGAACTTCTGGGGATTCTGGTAGCTCTATTTCTTGTTCACATAGTACTTCCTGTTTGGAGTTTGCTGAGGAACTCTGCTGGATTTCTTCTCACTGTCCTCTCTCAAAGACACTCAATCGGTCATTTTCCTTTTCCTTTATATCCAAGGCCAGTTTGTTTGTGATTGTGCTTTGGAATGAAAGTGTGTGCAACATTTGGTGCCTTGGATTTTTGAGATGCTTCATTACTTGAAGATCCTTTTTCCAAGATCACTCTTGGAGTTTGACTATGCACAAAGGAATTGAATCTTATGCCTGTCTTGTCTCCACACTCTTTTTGGCTCATAATAAGGTTATCCAATGATTTAGATGCCTTTGTGAATGAAGCAATCACATTTTTGAGATCATTTTCTCTCTTTTCTATAGCAGCTATCTCTGCTATTAGTTTAGCATTTTCAGTCTTCAGCTCTTTATTCTCATCAGCTATGTGAGTTAGAGTATTCAGCTTCTTAGTCAGCTGTGAGTTTTGGCTTTTGAGCTGGCTATTTTCCTCATTTAATAGTGTGTGTGAGGACTTAATGTGCTCAAAGTCTTTCATCATTTTGCCTAATGTATCATAAAGATCAGTGGGTGATGAAGTGTGTGTGTGTCACAATCACTATCACTCGAATCTGAGTGAGATGAGTTAGAGTGTACCTCATCTTCTTGGTTAGGTTGGTCTTGTTCTTTGGCCATTAGACAGATTAAGGCTTCTTCTTCAGAGTCACTTGAGTAGTCAGCTTCACTACTCTCTTAATCTACTGTTTCTTTTGACTTAGTTGTTTATTGAGTTTTACCAATATTGCCTTTTTCTTTTCTTGTCTTCTTTCTCTGAAGACTCCTCATTCTTCTTCATTCCTGTATTTATTGACTACAGGATATGGACATTCAATAGCAAAGTGTCCTGGTTGTCTGCAGTTCCAACACAGGTTTTCAACATTTTGGTCAGCTCTCTCATTTCTTGGGTTGTCAGCTATTTGATATTCGACCTTTTGATACTCAGCTCTCTTTGGTGGCCTATCTTCCCTTGACTTGGATGGAGCTGAATGCCTTTTGGAGGATTCACCTTTATTTCTTTTGTAGTTCTTGTTGAAGAACTTGTTGAATCTTTTAACCATCAGCGCAATCTCCTCCTGGTCAATGATTTCTTTGGTCTCAACTCTCTTCCCATCCTTGACTATAAGTGCAGTTGTTTTGGGTACAACTGACTCCTCTTGATATTTTCTTCTCAGCTCAAATTCACAGGCTTTGAGGTCTGAGAATAGTTCATGATTGGATGTTTTTGATAGGTCATTGAGTGCCTTAGAGCCATGGTCTTAATTTCCCATTCAGCTGGGAGACTCCTTAGAATCTTCATACACATCTCATTCTGTGTGTATTCTTTCCCAAGTGTTGAGAGCTCATTTGTAATTTCAGTGAATCTAGCATCCAGCTGATCCATTGTTTCACCTGCAAGCATTTTAAAGTTTTCAAATTTTTGAAATACAACAGATAATTTGTTTTCTTTAATTTGCTCTGATCCTTCACAAATTAAAGTTAATTTGTCCCAAATTTCTTTGGCTGTCTTGCAAGATTTGACTTTGTTGAATAGGCTTTGTCCAAAGTCTTGTAAAGTATATCCTTGGCCACATTGTCTAGGTTGTATCTTTTTCTGTCATCATTTGTCCATTCGACTCTTGGTTTTCAACCATAGATGGTCTAGAGAAGCTGACCTCTTCTCCTTCAGTTGCCCCGCAGACTCTCCTTACTGACTCACCTTCATTATTTGCAGTGGCCCATCCTCTATCACAATCCACATCTTATCATGTTAAGCTGATAGATGAGCCTGCATACATATTTTCCAGTCATCAAATTCTTCAATGGTTAACATAGGAATGCGTATCAAATTTGCTTCCATGATAATAACTTTGCTGTTCTAAAAAAAATGGCTTTTGAAAGAACAACTGTTAAAAACTTCTTTGAAAGATTGAAGATCTAGTTCAGTAACCAGTGCGGAAGGTTCAATGAACCAACCGCTCTGATACCACTTGTAGGTCCCAAGGGGTGTGAGTAAGGTTTAGAAGGGGGGGTTGAATAAACCTTACCAACTTTTCGATTTTAGTCCTTTTAAAATAATACAGAGTTAAATACACAGCTAAGTCCTTGAGGGACAGTTAGGTTAGTTAACCAGCAGAGTTAGCCACTCAACAGACTCGATTGATCTGTTGATAGAATAACTCAGCTGTTTAGTCTAAACCTTAACTTGGTTGTGATGAAATTTTCAGCGGAAGACTTAACACCCTTGAACTTGGTTTAAGTTTGTTTTAACACTTGGTTTTAGCAGTCCGTTAATTATCAATTGGATAACAAATTATCAGCAGATATAAAGTAATGTGCAAAAATAAAAATGCTGAAATGTAAATGACACAATAATTTTTATAGAGGTTCGAAGATGGGGTAATTCTTCTACTCCTCTCTTCTCCAACTCTGGAGGAATCCACTAAGTATTGATAAAGAGTACAAAGTGGTTATCACCCGATACAAGTCTTGATCACACAAATGACTTGATCCTTTGGGACTCGATCCGGAGATGCCTTGGTCACACAGTTGGCTTCTCGTCCGACTCAGCTTCTTCACAGGGCAACTGCCTTGCTACTTCAACTCACTTGCTCAAGCTTCTTGGATTTGATCACGAAGCCCTTCAATAACTTGAGACTGGTTCGACCTTGAACCTTTCTACAATCCTCCTTGGAATGTAGACCCCTTTTGATTCTTCAAAAGTTTCCTCTTCAACGGTTTGAAGTTTCTTTCCTTCACAGCTTGGTGTTGGATCGATTTCCTTCAAAATTTAGGCTTGAGGATTTTCTTGAATAACTTGAAAATATTTTGCAGGTTATAGTACGAATAATTGCTTGATAGTTCATGGTTCAGGTATTCAAGGTTTTTTTCTCAAAGTGATTCCTCAGCCTTTTATAGTGAACTTTGAAAAATCGCCCGTTGAAGAGATAGCTGATTTCAAAAGTCACTTGTGTTCGTTGGCTTGTCTTGTTGCGATCCTTGATATTGACATTTTTCGTATTGAATGAGCATTGACTTTTCGTGATCGACCTGAGTGCGAGTGCTTCCCATTGGTTTATTCCTTTTGCACGCTTCTACGGGATCGAGCACTTTAAGACATGGCAACATGGAAGTATTACTTGTTTAGGTAATATTCTTGACTTACGGCAACGGATCTTTTCGATTAACTACTCTTTGCATTGCGCTTTTCCCAGGTGACTTGAGTCTGCTCCAATGATTGAAAGACTCATCTGTCACTTTAACTTGACTTGGCTTCTTGAGTTGACTTGACTGACACTTCACACAGATGTATCTTAGCTGATACTCCTTCAGTCTAGTTCTTGACTTCTCCTCCTTGCCATACTCAGTTGTTCCACAGCGGAGTCTTCATTTTAATCTTCAATTGACTTCTTGTATATCCAGGCATAGCTGATTTGACTCAGCTCGTACAACACTATGTATTACAATGCAAATTACGAGGAAAATGGGGTGCCAACTTTCTCGTCTAAGTTTTACATGGCATTCATCAAAATCTAAACAATTAATTTCCCAACACTTAGACTACAATTATGTAGTATTTCTTGATAAATAAGAGATAATATAAAAAAACCTTGAGGTTCGAGTTAATTACAAACAACACCCATATATTTTTTAAAATTACAAAAAACACTTTGAGGTTTGATTCCATACAAAAATAAATATTGGAAAACCCCAATTGATCTTCATAAAAATATTACAGTTACACCTTTAAATTTAAAACAGAATCAAACTTGAGGGGTTTTTTCGTAATTACCCCAAATCTCAGGGACATTTTAATAATTATCACAATAATTAATTAAAAGACATAAATTAAAAAATAGTATCATATTTTCTTGGTCGAGGTGAGACCACTCTGGAAAATGAATGCTACTGATTAAGTTTTTTCAAAATTTAATGTACCCATAATAACCCTAGATCTCACTGTAGGAGTTTTGGTGAATGTAACAGTGATTTCCATCTTCAACGTCATACTCAAGCCATGTTTGGGAAACCCATTTGCCTTTATGGGATTCAAAGTATTTAGCATTTGGCCTTTTATATACCCATCTTTGTTATTGGAACCTATGAAATTATGTACTGCACTGAGACATAGTTTCAACCTGTGAAACTATGTACTTAGCCCAAACATCTTTGGTATTTGGCTATAAAACTATGTACAACTTTAATACATCCTTGTAGACAAATTAAATTTACACCAATTAAATGGTGACACATGGGAGTTCTATATTATATATCAATTATATATTTTCTGTTTATATTTGGGAATTTAATCAAATCTAATTCCTAATTTAAATAGTTAATTTATTGATATTTTAATATTTTATTGGGCAATTAAAGATTGCCAAATGTCAAATTCTTATAGATCAATATTTATCTTGATAAATTATTATCTCTTTTGATAATTATCACAATTTGTAATTAAAGAGATAATGTTAAATCTTGAAGGACCAATCAAATAGAAGTCTTCACCATATGAGTTATCCAAAAACCCCTCTCCTACAAGTATAAAAAGGGGTCATTCTCAAGGAATTAAAACTCAATTCGAAGAGACGAAATCCATGCAAGAAGGCGGTGGAGGAAATTCTCTCAAGTCAAAAAGAAAAAAATTCATGGTGCTCAAGGCGAAACTCAAGGCGTTCATCGCGGAGTCTACTCAAATCATGTCGTTTGATTCGGGAATAAGCTTTTAAGCCCTCGAGTTAACGTTATTGAAGTCAAATCCATCTTGGAGGAAGATCGAATAGTCAAACCCACCAAGAAGGTCTCAAGTTTAAAAGTCAAATATTATTGAATATTCCACGTTTGATTTGAGATTAAGCTTTCAAGCCCTTGAATTATTGTTATTGAAATTCAAGTTAAAGTTTGGAGAAGATCAAACCTAAGAATTCAACTCCAAATTCTCAAATTTCGGACATTTTATTCTTGAAGAAAAGAATGAGAGGAGAAATAGAGATTGTTTGTGCTATTTTTCTTGTTTATTAATTCGCAGACAAGAAAAATTTGTGTTACAAACTTTTGGCATGCCCGATGGGATAATCTCTACCTCTCATCTCTTTTCCTCAACAGATATTGAAGTATCGCGATGGCCACTCGTAAGACCACATCAATGAAGCTACTTCTTCAAATTCTTCAAGTGACACAAGTAGAAGTGTCAGTATCACTAGAAGGCGTATGTCCAAGAAGTTGAGTGCATCCTTTGAGAAGACTCTGGTGCAAGCTAAAGAAAATCTAACTCATTTCAAAGATTATGGAGACTTAAGAGATGATGCTTCATCCCCAACCTACCGCTCAAGATTAAGTTGCTCAAACATAGCACCCGTCATGGTGACGAATGTTACATTGCTTGAAGAGCAGATAGCAAGTTTGATGAGGGCCATTGATGGTCTCTCCAATCATGTAAAGAACATGACTCACAAATTGAAAAGTTGATGAACAAAATAGATAATGTTAATACAAGTCGTGTGATGGGAAATCAAGTTGAAACACATGACGAAGTCGAGACATCCATGAAGCAACGACCAAATGAAAAAGAGAAGTCTCTAGAAAATGAGTTGCAAGTCTCGTCTTAAGGAGTTTATTATGGGGACTATTAAAGACAAGTTTGATTGATGTTCCAAGTCATCTATGACTTACGCCAAACCATACACACAAAGAATTGACGACTTGAAAATGCCTTCTGGTTACCAACCTCCAAAGTTCCAACAATTCGATGGCAAGGGCAACCCAAAGTAGCATGTGGATTACTTTGTTGAAACATGCAATGATTCTAGGACTTATGGAGATCACCTTGTAAAGCAGTTTGTCGGATAGTTGAAGGGCAATGCGTTCGATTGGTATATTGACTTGGAAGCAAACTCAATGACAGTTGGAAACAATTAGAACAAGAGTTTCTCAATCAATTTTACAGCACTCGGCGGATGATTAGGATGATCAAGCTTACAAATACACGTCAGTGGAAGGAAGAACTTGTCATCAACTACATCAACCAATGGAGGAACTTGAGCCTCAAGTGTAAAGACCGATTGTCAGAAGCTTCAGCTCTTGAGATGTTCATCCAAGGAATGCATTGGGACCTTTGATACATCCTTCAGAGGATCCAATTGAAGACATTTATAGAACTGGCTACTCGGGCCCATGATATGGATTTAAGCATGGCCACAAGTGGAGTCAAAGGACCACCTATCCAAGAGCCTCAAAAACCCAAAGAACGCTATGAAGCCAAAAAAGGGGCAAGTTCTCTTCTAATGCTCCAAACAAGCAATCCATGGCAGTTAACACAACACCTATAAAGTTCAAGGGCAATGCAAATGCAAAGACTAATGAGGAGAACGACATTCCTCAAGACAGAGAGCAAAGAAAGTTGACTCTGAGGGAAATGCAAGCAAAGTATTCCTTGACTCTGATGTCTCTGGGATATTTAACGATCTACTCAAGGCAAACCTCATTGAATTTCCCAAAATGAAACGTCCCAAAGAAGCTGGACGAGTAGATGACCCGAAACACTACAAGTACCATCGTTTGGTAGGCCATCTAATTCACGATTGCTTTGTATTCAAAGACAAAATCATGCAGTTAGCTCGTCAAAGAAATATATCACTTGAGGAATATAGCGCATCTAGTAATCTTATCAATTTACATTCGAATCCATTGATGTTATGGAGAATACACCTAAGTGGAATGATGGTAATATCACATGCAATGTGACAAGCGGGCAACATACTTTATCTAACGAAGCATGTTTGTTTGAGAAAGAAGTTGATTATATTACTAAAGATTGTGTCTCAACAATGACTTTCACTGATGAGGACTTGTTGCTTGGTTCCAAACCCTACAATAGGCTATTGTTCATGATCGACTATACTTGCGAGCCAAAAGTGAATAGAATTTTAATTGATAGAGGCTCCGCAATAAATATATTATCTTTACGTACACTAAAAGAGTTGGAGATCCCCATGGATGAACTTGCAAATAGTTGTTTGATGATCCAAGGATTTAACCAAGGGGAGCAAAGGACTCTCGGCATCATAAGATTAATATTATTGATTGGTGACATGGCCTTAATAACATTGTTTCATGTCATAGATGCTAAAACTTCTTACAATATGCTTCTGGGACGTTCTTGGCTACATGAAAATGGGGTTGTTCCTACTACTTGGCATCAATGCTTCAAGTATTGTAGAGATGGTGTGGTAATAAAACTTCTTGGAGATGACAAACCTTTCACCGAGGCAGAGTCACATTTTCCCGATGCCAAGTACTACTTCGAAGACATTAAGTCAATCAGGGCTAAAGAAAATCCACCAAAGCAACAATATGATGAAGTCAAAGAGAGCAAAGTCAAGAGTGCTACTGCAAGTCACGATGACAATGGACCTCTAAATGAATTGGTGTTGCCTTTAACAAAACATGATGACAAGAAACCATCTCCTCAGACATTCGAAAAGTTTGTCCGGCCAACTGAGGGACCTAAGACTGAACACGGAGAAGGGCTCTGAAATGCGAAATGCTTTGATCCAAAAGCTTACAATCTTCTCGATAAAGTAGGATATAACCCACAAGAGAATACCACCTTGGGTAGGCTCCGATCTGAAGCTACAAATACTCAAAAAATGTTAAAAGAAAGTGGACATGTGGTTCAAAATACTCGGACAAGTCTTGGGTTTGTGGCACCAACTCCCATTCATATCGCCATTAGAAGAGCCAACATCAATTATGTGTCTGAGGGAGAACTTTCGTTGACGGATGATGCCTTTGATGAAAATGGAAAGAAGGTGCGATGAACATTAGTCTTTGATAGACTTGGCCCCGTTCAACAGTTGAGGAGCAAAAGAACCATCCACCAACGACTGGGCATCTCTATAGCATAAAAGTATTGGAAAAGATCTAGAAATTCACGAGCTACTCAAAAGTTGCGAAGTCTTATTCCATCTCATATGAAGCGACAAACTACTTTGCCATATCATGTGAAAGAGTTCTGAAAGCCAAATTTCAAACTGTTGTTTTCACGCAACCTCAAGATGATGAAGATGACAAAGAAAGTGTGGCATCGACATATCATATCACCTTGAGTGAAGAAGAAGATGCCGAAGATGCTCCTCCCCAACTTGAAGAAGAGATCAAAGCCACGGTCGACGAGCTAAAAAAAATTAATTTGGGCAGCATTGATAATCCACGACCAATCTACAACAGTGCATTGTTAACAATTGATGAAGAAAAATCATATGTTGAACTCTTTCAGGAGTACAAAGATGTATTCGCTTGGTCCTACAAAGAGATGCCTAGATTAGATCCAAAAGTAGCAGTACATCACTTGTCCATTAAGAAAGGAACTCGCCCAATTAAGCAAGCCCAACGACAATTTCGTCTGACTTAGTTCCATTAATTGAGGCTGATTCATTCAAGAAGTCAAGTACCCCACATGAATCTCTAGCGTTGTCCCTGTACGAAAGAAGAATGGCCAAATTAGAGTTTATGTTGACTTTAGATATTTGAATGGTGGGTCCCAAAGATGATTCTCCATTGCCCACCAACTCGTGATTGATGCTACTACGGGCCACAAAGCATTGTCGTTCATGGATGGATCATCTGGATACAATCAAATACGTATGGCTCTATAGGATGAAGAGTTGACGGCCTTTCGTACCCCAAAAGGTATATATTGCTACGAAGTGATGCCATTCAGTTTTAAGAATGCTAGAGCTAAATATTAAAGATCCATGTAGAAAACCTTCGATGATATGCTTCACAAAAATATTGAGTTCTATGTCGATGATGTGGTCGTGAAGTCTAAGAAGCGAGAAGATCACCTCATTAATCTGAGGAAAGTTTTTGAACGGTTAAGGAGATATCAACTTAAGATGAACCCACTGAAGTGTGCATTTTGTGTCCGTTCTGGAATGTTTCTTGGGTTTGTAGTTCGGCATCTAGGTATCGAGATTGAGCAATCAAAGATTGATGTGATAGTAAGGATGCCTAAACCTCGTGATATTCACAAACTCAAAAGTTTGCAAGGAAAATTAGCTTATCTTTGAAGGTTCATTTTAAATCTAGTTGGTCGATGCCAACCATTATGCTGTCTTATGAAGAAAGATTTCCATTTGAATGGGATGAATCTTTCCGGAATGCTTTCAAAAGTATCAAGGCATATCTGACAAAGTCTTATGTGTTGGTTGCACCATTACTTGGGCGCCCATTGATCCTTTATATCGGTGCTCAAGAATGTTAGGTTTGAGCTCTACTTGAACAAGAAAATGACTGTGGAAAAGAGGGGGCTCTATACTACTTGAGTCAGATGATGACACCAAATGAGTTGAATTATTTGCCAATCGAAACGATATGCTTGGCATTAATCTTCATGATCCAAAAGTTCAAGCACTACTTTCAAGATCACACCATTCATCTTGTCTCGAAAGCAAATCCACTAAAGTATGTTATGACAAAGCAATTTTTTTCGATAGACTTGCAAGGTGGTACCTTCAATTGAAATAATTTGAAATCACATATGTCCCTCAAAAGGTAGTAAAATGGCAAGTCTTGGCGGACTTCTTGGCAGATCACCCCATCCTTGCTGAATGGGAGCTATCCGATGGATTACCTGATGATGATGTGCTTGTAATCGAGATTTCCCCTTCATGGAAAATGTACTTTGATGGAGCTTCTCATAGAGAATGAGCTGGAGCAGGAGTCATTTTCATTACATCTGATAGAGAAGTATTGCCTTACTCTTTTGCTCTAACTCAAATTTGTTCAAACAACGTTGTTGAATACCAAGCTCTTATCCTTGGGTTAGAGATGGCGGTGACATAAAAAAATTGCATCTGGAAGTTTATGGAGACTTCAGACTGGTGGTCAATCAACTACTTGGAACATACGAAGTGAAGAAGCCCAAGTTACTCCCACACGTCAATTATGTGATGAGGCTTATTGGATGGCTTGGATATGTAACAATTGAGGATATTCCAAGGAAGGATAATAGAGAAGCCGATGCTTTAGCAAAACTTGCTTCTACACTCACCATGCCTGAAAGTGAAGCTCGTGTGCCAATTTGCAGAAGTTGGGTAGTACCTCCAATCTTTGATGATGAGGATTGCAATGAAGAAAAAGAAAATCATACAGTTGAGGTATTTGAAATTGAGAAAGAAGATTGGTGTAGCTATTTTTGGATTATATGAAGTATGAGAAGTTACCGGACGATCCACGATAAGGCTAGATGTTCGACGTCGTGTGGCTCCTTTCATTTACTAAAAAGGCACACTTTATAGACGATCATTTAACGGAATCTTCTTCCGATGCTTAAGTGATGATGAAGCTGTTCAAACCATGGAAGAAGCTCACTCGGGAATTTGTGGCGCCCATCAGTCAGGCCCAAAGTTACACTTTCGAATCAAAAGAATGGGATACTATTCACCGCCAATGGTAAAAGACTGCATGTATACGCGCAAAGCTATGAAAGGCCCAAATTTCATTCACCAACCACTTGAGCCGTTGCGCTCTAATGTTGCTTCATGGACATTTAATGCTTGGGGGTTGGACGTGGTCGGACCTATGACAAAGTCATCTGGAGGACACTTGTATATCTTGGCTGCAACATATTATTTTTTTAGTGGGCTGAGGCAGTTCCCCTCAAAAAAGTGAAGAAAAAAAATGTCACTAACTTTATCCGCATAAACATTATTTATCGCTATGGGATCCCACGACACATAATAACGGATAATGGGAAGCCCTTCTCAAACAGCCTCATAGATGAACTTTGTCAAAAGTTGGGATTCAAATGAAGAAAATCTTCCATGTATAACGTTGCAGCTAATGGACTTGCTGAAGCTTTTAACAAAACTTTGTGTTACGATAAGCATGATATGACAAACAGTAAGATTGATCTACTCCTCAGTGGAGTATTCCCTAATCTGGCTCTACCCCTTGGTTATGATGCCAAAAAGAGGGAAGATGAAAGGAAAGAAAATCAGCACAAAAGTGATAAGGATGGATTGAAAGGGGAAGCAAACAAGGGGGAAGGCAGTTCAAAGAAGAAGCCACACTTGAAAATCATGTTTGCCAAGACCCCTCAACAAGGTGAAGTTACAACTTCAATTCTCAGCAAACTACCGAAAGAGTTGTCCGTAGAAGAGAAAGCTGATTTGGCAGTTAAACAGTGGGAAAAAATCAAAATTGGTCCCGTATCTATGGGGGTGTTGCAATATTAGTTCTGTAACTTTTGAAGTTGCGATTTTAGTCCTGTATGTTTTGCCTCTTTTGCAATTTTGGTTCTGTAAGTTTTAAATTTGTGCAATTTTGGTCCTGTAAATTTTATATTGATGCAAATTCGGTCCTAAGGGCTATTTCCATATTTTAATTATTCCCAAAATGCCCTTTATAGCCAAAAATCAATCTACCTAAGATCAAGTTTAAAATAATATCAGAACCTATATTTTATTTACTTTAGAATTTATTTATCACTATAGATTTCCTAATGATGGAAGAATTTTAGATTTATGAATGTAGATCAAAATCTTCTATGTGTATTATTTCCTAATTATGAAAATACAGAAACACGTAAAATATGCCAAAATTGGTCATTTTAAATAATACGACCGAAATTACCAAAACTAAATAATAAAAGACCAAAATTGCCAAATTCTAAAAATTACATAATTAAAATTGTTATTTTTGCTAAGGGCAAAATTATCATAGGACTAAAATTGCAACTTTAAAAGTTACGGGACTAATTTTGCAACACCCCTTTAGTATAGGACCAATTTTGCAATTTCCCAGCTAAATAGTCGAAAAAAGCCATTGAAGCTGAATTCGACAAAGTAGCTGAGAAGCACTCCGAGAGAATAAAAGATATATAAGTAAGGTTCGATGGCCCCCCAATTGGTTTATTGAAAGATTCCCCAGCTATAAGACCCCCTCGAGAAATCACGATGCCTGATGCAAGATCTGAACCTAGATCATTAGAGGAGTTTCAAACTCTAGCTGCTGAAGGTTACTTTAAGACAATAACTCTACCACAGGCGTGAGATTTGTACTGGGAGAAATGACTCGACTTATGCAAATCTGCTGAGATGCAACAGAGTTTGAGTAGTCAGTCGACTGGGAAAACAATTATAGAGTACACTCCAAGAGGAGGAGCTGAGTCATATCGAGGAAGGGGAAGGGTTGGAAGTAGTGGAAGAGGCGGAGGTACTACACCACAGCCAAGGCCCAAAGACGAAAGATATGTTGATCCATATAAAAAGGGAGTCAACTACTAGGCTGGGTACGACACACTTGCAAATATTGAAGTGGAGAGAAAGAATAAGGAGGCTAGAAGAAGGTAAGAAGCTGGAAATAAAAGGCTCATGCGCGAATAGGAAGAAAGGCAGAGAAGGGATGACCTTACTGCTAAAAGAACCTATGAGATAAAGAGAAGAGAAGAAGAATACAGGAAGAGGAAGAGAGCTGAAGAACATGAGAGAAGAAGCAAGCAGCTTAGGCATTGGAGACGGCTGAAACCCTTTCAAATGTATTTTACTTAGCTGTAAATACAAAATTTATAAGTTTGTACTAAATCCTCATAGCTCTGATACATGTATATTGTTTTTATATAATAAGCTCTGATACATTTGCATAGACAATATAACTCTGATACAGTGTATAGGGTATACTTTGTAAAAATGTTGTAAAGTGCGTTGTAAAGTACAAGAATGATATGTTCAATAAAATTGACATATTTTGCGCATACATTCTTTGTTACTGCACTATTTACTTTGCTATATTTATTTAAGTTTTGGCATCATAAAAAATTGCAAACTTGTTAAAAAAATTAATGTTTAGATTTTGATGTAAAACTTAGAATAGGAAGTTGGCAACCCATTTTCAATGTAATTCAACTTGTAATAGTTAGGGTTGTATGAGCTGAGTTGGAGTCAGCTAAGTTGAAGATTACAAGAGTCGACTGATGATCGAAGAGAAGACCCAGCTGTGTGAAGCCAAGTGAAGGATCAGTCAAGTGACAAAAAAGCTGTCTCAATCAGCTGGCTGACAGCTAAATCATTCCAAAATGATTGGAATCGAATGTCAAAGGGGTATGCAGAGATAAGACTTAAAGAAAGCTGAAAGAGATCCGTTGTCAACACAAGTCAAGATTTTGCTGGAAATAGGCCTGTGTCAGGCTCCCAGCAATAAAACTATTTTGCTGAAAGAGTGCAAAAATCAAGGAACCAATGGGATGTACCTGAAAATCTGCAGAGACCAAGGAAAGGCTGCAGAGCATTGAATTCATGGTACGATCCTCATTAATGTTGCAAGGACAAGACATGCCAACAACCTACGAGTGACATTTGAAACATATGTCTATCTTTTCAACGGACATATTTTGAATCTGCACTATAAAAGGCTGAGGAAGCAAGTGAGAGAAAGTTACGAATTTCATAAAACTATCAAGCATTCAAGCAGCAAAACCTGAAAAATACTCTCAAGCTTTCAAAAATAATCCTCAAGCAAAACCTAAATTCAAAGGAACTCAATCAGTGACGGAAAGATTACTTCATCAAGTTGAAGAGTAAATATGTTTGAAGAACAAAAGGGGTCTACTCTTCAAGGTTGAAGCAGAAGTAGTAAGATTCAAGTTCGAACCAGAAGCTTTGGGCTCGTTGGAAGGCTGTGCGATCAATTCCAAGAGTTCGAGGAGCTGAAGTAGCAAGACAACTATTTTATGAAGAAGCTGAGTCCCAGGAGCAGCCAACTGTGAGATCATGGCCGACTCAGACTGATGACTGTTTTGTAACTAAGATCTATTACTTAGTGGATTCCCCCAGGAGTTAGAGAAGAGTGGATTAGAGGAATTATCCCATCCTTGAACCCCTATAAATATTGCTTGTGTCTTATTTACTTACAACATTTTAATTTCTTGCATATATTTTATATCTACTGTTAAGTTATAATTGCTTAACTCAACTGATAATAACTTTTGCTGATACCAGCTGAGTTATAGTATCAACAACTCAGTTGAGTCTGTTAAGTGGGTAACTTTGCTGAAGTAAGCCAACCTAGATGTCCCTCAAGGACTAAGCTGATTTGTGTTAACTCTGAAAATATTTAAAATGACTAAATCGAAAATTTGGTGAGGTTTATTCAACCCCCCCCCTTCCAAACCTTACTACTCACCCCATGGAACCTACAGAAACAACAACATATGTCTTGGGATTATACATCCCTGATTTAGATCTAGTAACCAATGGATGCGTTCCTGCAAGAGATTGAGAAGTATAATTAATAACAGTGGCATTTGGTATATGCTCTTGCTCAATGGGTAAGTCAATGACAATATGTCCTCTTGTGTTAACAATATCAATAAGAAGACTGAGAAAAAGGTGAAGAATTAACATTACAAACAGAAGTGGAAAGTGTATTATGAGTTGACTCTAGTGTGGGAGGAGGAAAAACAGTGGCTGAAGGGATATTGGAAAGATAGATAGAAGAAGAGATTGGGGTTGAAGCATTAGAATTAGTTGAAATGTTAGAAGACTGAGATGTGTCTAGATTTTTGAAAGGAAACACACATTCACCAAATATAAGATCCCTAGTAATGATTATTTTTTTTATTAGGAAGGACTTTATATCCTTTATGATATGGGATGTATCCAATAAAGACTGATGGTGCACTCTTGGGTTGTAATTTGTGAGTATTATATGGTTTTAAAAGTGGGAAACATAAGCAGCCAAACTTTTTGAGAAAGGTATACTCAGGCTTTTGATTGGTAAGCATTTCAAAAGGGGGTTTTGAATTGCAATATTCTGTTGGGAGTTCTATTAATTAGGAAAACATCACTGGAGAAAGCTTCATCCCAGTATGTAAGAGGAATATTGGAGTGAGAGATAAGGGAAAGAGCTACTTGGACAATATTTCTATCCTTCCTTTGAGCTAGACCATTTTGTTCTGGTGTGTAGGGGCGAGAAAATCTGTGAAAAAATCCAAATGAAGAGAGAACTTGTGTGAGGGCTTGGAATTCACCTCCACCATCACTTTGGAATATCTTTATTTTACAATTGTATTGGTTTTCAACAAGGGCCTTAAAATGAACAAATGCATTTTTGGTGTAAGATTTGCTTTTAAGTAAATATAACCAGGTAAAACGTGTAGCATCATCTATAAAGCTAACATAATATATGTAGCCTTTATGAGATAATATTGGTGAAGACCCCAAAACGTCAGAGTGTATAAGTTCCAGAGGTTTGTAGTTATGTGAATCTAAATTTGTAAAAGGCAGTTTGTGGAGTTTAGATTGCAAACAGATAGAGCATAAAGGAGAACTTTTATTCTCATGAAAGGAAATGTTACAATGTTGTCGAGCTCTCTTCACAATGTCATAAGAAGGATGCCCCATTCTGTAATGCCAAACACCCAAATTTGATTTACTTCCTAACTCTACAACATTGCAATTTGATTGGAAGGAAATGTTACAATGTTGTCGAGCTCTCTTCACAATGTCATAAGAAGGATGCCCCATTCTATAATGCCAAATATCCAAATCTGATTTACTTCCTAGCTCTACAACATTGCAATTTGATTGGAAGCTGGTAACATGTTCAGATAGAAGTGATGGATGATGAGTGGAGGTTGTGTTGTTGGCATTCATGAGAGGAAAACTGTGTATTCCACCATCCTTAAGAGTCCCTTTGAGAAGAATTGTCCCCTGAGTTGAGATCATTCACAACACAATGAAATGGATGAAACTCAAAGAATACATTGTTGTTTTTTGCAAACTGCGAAACACTAAGAAGATTTTTGGTTATTTGAGGTACATGAAGAAGATTATTGAGAAGTAAAACGTGTGTGCTTGGAGGTGGACATTTTATCAAAGCATTGACACAATGACCAATAACCATACCTGCCCCACTAGCTGTTTGAATCTTCTCATTCCCCTGATAGTCTACAACCAAGTTTAAGTTCCCCAAGTCATAGGTGAGGTGATTTGTGGCACCAGAATCTGGATACCAGTAGATGTCTTGTGGACT
Source organism: Rehmannia glutinosa (assembly GCA_016081115.2). Taxonomy (NCBI): domain Eukaryota; kingdom Viridiplantae; phylum Streptophyta; class Magnoliopsida; order Lamiales; family Orobanchaceae; genus Rehmannia; species Rehmannia glutinosa. The sequence goes on along the minus strand of CM071936.1, from coordinate 46,615,130 downwards.
CTCTGTCACTTGATTTCCAAAACTAGAAACATTAATGGAGGGACTATTAAATGTGCCTTGAGGTTGCTAAAAGTTGTTGTTGTTTTGAGTCTTGGGAGCAAAGTTCTTATCAAATCTATAATAACATTTTTATGGTGTGTGGTTACCATAGTTGCATATTTGACACCTTGCTCTATTGTTGTAACTGAATCTTCCTACATTTCCTCTATAGTTTCCATCTCTTCCTGAGCTTCTTCCTCTACCATTCTGAAGCTGATAGCTTGACCTGTCTCTGCCATAGATACTTCCTCTCCCTCTTCCTTATGTCTGTGTAGTAAGGTTTGCTGCAAGTTGAGACACATCATTGTTGGAGTTGTTCCCTTTAATAGCCTCCATTCTAGCTTCAAAACTCAGAAGAGTAGAATAAGCTTCAACCAAGTTACATTTTTTACTACTGAGTTGTAATCTGATCCAAGACCTGCTAGTAAATAGAGAACCTGATCATTTTCACTAATGTAGTGTCCTACCATGGCCATCATATCATATGTAGTTTTCACCTTATTAAGATGTTCCCTTTATCTTCATGTTTCCTTTCTTAAAGTTTTAAGTTCCAACTTATGTTGCATTTGTTTAGCGAAGCTGTGGCTAGCAAACCAGTTTTCAGAGAGTCCCATATTTCTTTCGCAGTATTAAGACCAGCAGTAGTAGCAAAGATATTTTCGGATAAGGAAGATAGCAACCAAGAAGCAATAAATTGATCTTGCCTTACCCAGTTAAGAAATGACTGATTTAAAACTTTTTTTGTAGTTTTATCAGTAGAACTTCTTGATGTATACTTTTCTAGTATAGTTTGTTCTCCTGTGAGATATCCAAGCAAGCCATACCCTATTATGGCTGTGAGAATATGCTGCTCGCAAACTAGATAGTTTGACTCATTTAATTTTGTGGTAATAAGCTGACTTTCCAGCTGGATAACATGATATGTCATTGTGGTGACAACTTGTTTGTTAATTGAAAGATAAATGAAAACTGAAAGGTAACAATAAAATAAAAAGGATGGATCAGAGATAGAGACAGGTCACCCTGCTCTGATACCATAAAAGCAAAAAAAGAATATGGTGAAAAAGCCATGGAATAAGGTTGCCATATTTATGAACATTAAAATGCAGAAATAAAACTCATATGGTGAGGTCTGGGGTTATTATGGATACGTTAAAATTTGAAAAAACTTAATCGATAGAATTCATTTTCTATAGGGGTCTGATCGAAAAAAGTTGATATTATTTTTTAATTTATGTATTTTAATTAATTATTGGATAATTGATGATACCCGAGCCGAGCTGTGAGAAATTAATCCACGTCATCAGCCTGACACATATCCGAGTAGACGACCTACTGGTGACGTCAACAATGATGTACGACGACACGTCACGAATTAGGCTCGCCCGCTACCGAGCCCAATGGCTACCGAGCCCAACCGTAACACGGCCGCCAAGCCACCGAGCCCCGAGCCCCGAGTCCAAATGTCGGCGGGAAACGCATGCGCGATAGATTCATAGAAGTAATCACTTGCCCATACTTAACACTTTATTGATATCCGAAACCGCCACATGTCAGAAAGTTATAAAGAGAAGTCGACAAGTGGCAAGATTTGGTGACATGCACAGTTAGAGAGGACATGTGTCTTTCTTTAATTATTTTATTAATTAATGCATAGTTAGTGAAATGATGACTATTGTAAACCCACTTACTCAAAGGGGTATAAAGAGTTTGAAAATGAGAAAAAGAAAGGAGGCAGTTGTAACCAAATATAAGAAAGACCGACCCCAATAATCCGGCTCGGCAGAATACAAAAAAGGCATAATTAGCCAGAAATAAATACATGTTACGCACGTTTCATTTCCACGTGTTAAATCTTTTGCTTATTTCTGCTTGTTGACCAAAACGCACGTCAACAAATTGGCGCTAGAAGGAGGGCCCGTATTGGTCCAGTCCGAGTTCCAGTCAAAAGCAAGTGAAATAAAAACCAGGTAAAGTTTGACACTTAACCTTTTGATAATAGAGAAAATGAGTCAACTGCCGAGAAGTGCCCGTTTGATCAAGAGCAACATTTGAACAACCAACCTGGCGGACTCACGAATGGCCACAATATGCTCCAAACGGAAGCGGGGAGCACTACTTTATTTATTTTGCTCAAATTCCTAATCGCCAACCCAACTTTTGTACAAAGACAAATGAACCAACTTATATCACAAACTCTCGCCACCACAAACTCTCAAGCACCTCCTCCACTCCTTGCAAATACTAACCCACTCAACCCACAACTAAATGTTAACATTAATCCTCAAATTCCGGACTTCCTCGCCACGAAGCCCAAGAAGCCGATTCGGGTGATGAACAACACGTCCGTCATGACGATGAAGGCGGCGGAGAGAAGATGAGGAGGAGCAAAGTCGATAAGCGAGTCATTTCCGAGCAAACGCGACATCGTCATGCCCACTCGGTGTGTTCTCGGACGACCGGGAGTTGATCCTTTCGCCCGGCTCGATCGATAAGTTCCCGGCTCGGGTTCCGGATGAGCGGGAGCAACTTCAGGGTCAATCAGGTCCAAGGCCCTAGCTTATGGGCAGAACGGATGTAGAAATACACCGCCTACGTCGTCGTCGAACGAGGTGGAAGCGCGGTCCGGATGGCGAAACGTCTCAAGACCGCCCCAAGTAATGAGCCGGCCAATTGTTCCGTCGCCATTTTCCCCTCGAATCTGGCGATCCCCGTTCGCCAAAGTTGAAAATCCCCAGGTCGGTCTCTATAATGGGGAAACCGACCCGACCACTCACGTTCACAAGTACTTAGCATGGATGGAACTATACTGTCCAAGCGATGCCATCCTCTGTAGGGCTTTCCCCCTGACTTTGGGCGACCGAGCCCACCGTTGGTTTAGGACCGCCACAGGATCCATTCAAGCATGGGGGATCGGCCTCCGCCTTTACGACACATTTCTTAACGTCAAAGTCCGAGCCGCGCTAAAGACTCCCTTGTAAACATCAAACAAGGGAAGGACGAGCCCTCGAAGAGTTATATTTCTCGGTTCAATAAACAAGTTCGAGAGATGGAACCGGTGTCGGATGACGCCATTTTGATCGCAGCCATGGCTGGACTAGCCCCCGAGACATGGTTCAATTACTCCATCCACGAATCGGGGCGACCTCGTACCAAGAATTTCTAGTCCGCGCGGAACGCCATATTTGTGCGGAAGAAGCCATGGCAAGTAACCGCCCGAGCACCGACAAGGGGCGTAAGAAAGGACGGAAGGAAAGAACCAGTAGTTGGGCTGGGGGGTCGGGATTCCGGCCGTTCTCGAGAAAACCCGACCACCGGATTTAGAGCTCGCCAAGAGGCGAGCCGAAGTCGCCGCGCTAAGGAGTACTTTGACCCACACTCCATCGGCCATATGGAATGAAGTACATGGTCTCGAATTTGTTGCCTCCGGCTCGGCCTCGAAAATTGAGCCGTCAAAATTAGATTTGCGTCGATTCTGTGCCTATCATAAATCGATAGGTCACGATCATCGACGAGTGTCGAGATCTAATTAGGGAAATTATGCGGGTTGTTCGGCAGGCGGTCTTAAAAGGTCGTTCATGAGCTACCGCCCCACCAAGACAGCTCAAGGTGTCAACCCGGCCGCGTAATCAATCCAGCTCTCCTACCACCCCCCTGAAAACCAGGAGAGGAGATCTCATGATGTCAAGTGTCGGTCGAATCAATACCAACACAAAGAGAGGACAAACACTCCAACAGAAAAGAAAAGCCGATGTTAGACAGCAACCAATGCCGAAAGACAAGTTCGGGTGGCGGAAATCAAGGAAGGACAACCCACCGGCCACTTTGTGTTCTCGGATGCGGATGCCGACCAGGTGGTTCATCCTCATTCGACCCTCCTGGTCATCATCGCACCGATTTTGGGTATTAGGTTCACGAATTTTAATTGATACCGGAAGCTATTCGTCGATCATTTATGTCCGAGCATTTCAAGATTAAACGTGGATGATAGTATATATCCGTCCATGTAACGATAGCATTCTCGGGGTTTGGGGAGGAAGGATAGTCCCGCCGGAGAAGTTGATTTGCCCATCTAAATGGGACAAGGTTTGCATAAACGGATTGTCATGACAACATTCAAAATAATCAATGCCGATTCGGAGTACAATGCCATCATTGGGAGGCCATTGCTTTATCATATAAAAGCAGTCGTTTCAATATATCATTTTTGTATAAAATTCCCAACATCTGATGGCGAAGCTATACATAAAGGGAATCAAAGGGAGTCACGAGAGTGCTCTCTTAAACTCCGACCGGTGGAGATTAACGTGGCGGAACAAGGGCAAACCGGTGGAACCACACAAGATAATCCCTTACCCAAGGAGGAGTCCGAGCGAGAAAGTGGTGATCGTTCGGGAGGATAATCCGGTCGTCGGCCTGGGAAGGAGCCAATGATGGAAGAAGGCGAGCCGGCAATCGAAAACGAGTCGGCCGCTGAAGACGAATTGCCCCTGCAAATCAAGGAGGGGCAAAGCAAGAAAAGAAAACGAGCGGAACCAGTGGAATAGGTTGATACAATCAATGTCGGAAGGCCAAGTGAGGGGCGCCAACTACGTATTGGTCATGATCTCCCAGAACCATATCGAAGCGAGTTGATCGAGTTTTGGGAAATAATCTTGACGCGTCTTCGCATGGACTCACTTGACATGCCAGGGGAATTGACCCCAAGTATGCGTGCCACCGCCTCAATATTGATCTAACGTTCCGCCCAGTCATCCAGAAAAGGCGCAAACTCGGCCCTGACAGACAGGCAACACTCGAGATCGAGGTTAACAAGCTACTAGACAATCAATTCATCGGGAAGCCCTCTATCCCCGATGGGTCGCCAATCTGTTTTGGTAAAGAAAAGCAATGGCGAGTGGCGCCTATGCGTGGATTTTACCGACCTCAACAAAGCATGCCCTAAGGACAGTTATCCATTGCCAAATATTGATTACATGGTGGATTCCACGGCAGGACACGAGCTGATGAGCTTCATGGATGCATACTCGGGTTACAACCAAATACGGATGCACCCGGAAGATGAAGAAAATACCTCATTTTTCTCTCGCTCGAGGAATTCATCTTTGCTACAAGATGATGCCTTTCGGATTAAAGAATCTTTGGTGCGACCTATCAAAGGTTAGTAAATAAGATGTTCGAGAAAATGATAGGTCACACTATGGAAGTCTATGTAGATGACATGCTAGTAAAATCACTGTACATGTCCGATCATCTAAACGATCTTAATAAAATGTTTCTTTGTTTTGAGAGAGTACAAGATGATGTTAAACCCGAGAAAGTGCACATTTGGGGTCGGCTCGGGTAAATTTTTGGGGTATATGGTCAGCCAAAGGGGAATCGAAGCTAACCCAGACAAAATAAAAGCCATCACCGACCTAGAATCCCCAAACTCTGTAAAAAAAGGTACAAAGCCTAATAGGCCGATTGGCCGCCCTTAACCGATTTGTTTCTCGGTCCACAGACAAGTGCAAACCTTTCTTTGAAATTATAAAGAAAAGCAAAAATTTCGAGTGGACCGAACAAGCACAGATTGCCTTTGAATCCCTCAAACAACACCTATCTTCAATCCCTATATTACAAAAACCGACCCAAGGGGAGGACTTGTATTTGTACTTGGCGGTATCCGAATACGCCATCAGCTCGGTGTTAATCAGGCTAGATGGCTCTATTCAACATCCAGTTTATTACACCAGTCAAGCGTTACATGATGCCGAGCTCCGGTATCCACCAATGGAAAAGTTGGCTTATTCATTAATCACTGCGGCGCGGAAACTCCGTCCATATTTCTTAGAACACAATATTATAGTATTGACGAACTATCCGTTGAAACAAGTGTTACACCGACCTGATACTTCTGGTCGGATGATTAAGTGGGCCGTCGAACTCAGCCAATTTGACATTATATACGAACCACGTACTGCAATAAAAGGACAGGCTTTAGCCGATTTTGTGGCCGAATTCACGTCTTCCATACAATTGGAAGTCAAGGAAGACCAAGAATGGAAATTATTCGTTGACGGCTCTTCCACTGCAGGCCGAGCAGGGGGCGGAATTGTGATAATCGATCCAAATGAAAAATGCTACTGCTCGGCCGTACGATTTCAGTTCCCCGCAACGAACAACGAAGCCGAATATGAGGCGCTCCTAGCAGGCTTAGATATGGCAGCTTCTATGGGCCTAAAACAACTATTGGTGCACAGTGACTCTCAGTTGGTCGTTCATCAAATCAACGGCGAGTACGAAGCGAAAGAGCAAAAATTGCACAATATTTGGATTTGGTCAAGAAGAGATTATCACACTTTAAAACAAAAGTCTTACATGTGCCCCGAGCCGAGAACATGCAAGCAGATGCCTTGGCTCGGCTCGGCTCCAGTCCAGGGACGGATGCCATCACGGATGTCACTGTCACACTACTGTCTACCCCGTCACTTGGTGCAAAGAAAATATATACAACCGAAACCGTCGAACAGACTTGGATGACCCCAATCATCCAATATTTAGAGAAAGGAGTTCAGCTTGAAAACAAAGCTGAGGCCAGAACACTACGAACTCAAGCGGCTCGGTTTACACTAGTAGACGGCATCCTATACAAACGAGGGTACTCCATCCCACTCCTACGCTGCCTTTCCGAGACAGATGCAGATTATGCACTTCGAGAGGTTCATGAGGGAATATGCGGCAACCACGCTGGGGGCCAAACGTTGGCCTATAAATTAATACGGCAAGGATACTACTGGCCATCCTCGAGAAAGGACGCAACCGACCTCGTCAAAAGATGTGAGAGGTGCGGCGATTTGCACCACAGTCGATATCATCACGAGCAGCTTACTTCCGTATTTAGCCCATGGTCGTTTGCCAAATGGGGAATGGACCTCATCGGACCACTACCCACTGGCAAAGGGGGCGTCAAGTATGCCATCGTGGCGGTGGATTATTTCACAAAATGGGCGGGCGAGCCTCCGCAAAAATAGATGAAGAAAAGGTTGTGAGCTTCGTATGGAAATCTATTATCGTAGATTCGGGATACCACATTCGATTGTTACAGGCATAATGGGAAACAGATTCGACAACCGAAGGTTTCGAAATTTTGTGAAGGTTTCCGCATAAAAACTATTTCTCAACTCCATACCACCCCGGTCGAACGAACGGACAAGTTGAGGCCGTTAATAAAATACTCAAGTATACGTTGAAGGCGAGATTGGAGGAGTCTAAAGGCAATTGGCCGGAGGAACTACCCGGCGTACTATGGTCATACAGAACGACACATCGAGCGGCCACCAGAGAAACACCTTTTCTTTAGCTTATGGAGCAGAGGCGGTGATTCTGTGTCGAGATTGGAGCCCCTACCTTAATTGCAAATTTTGTAGAAGATCGTAATGAGCAGCGCTCCGAGCCGAGCTAGACCTTTCGAAGAAAAAAGGTGCGATCTTGCCGAGATGAAAATGCAGTGTATAAACAAAGGAGTGAAAGGTACTACAATTCGAAAGTAAAGGAAAGAAGATTTCAGGTCGGCGATCTTGTATTGAAAAAGATAACGGGCATTCAACCCAGCCCATTGAAGCCAACCTGGGAGGGCCCATTTCGGGTCAGCCACGTCTTATCTGGTGGGGCGTACCAGCTAGAATATTTGAGTGGAGAAAAATTTATGCATCCATGGAATGTAGCATACCTGAAGCGGTATTATCAATAAAGATCTCGATCTATGATCCAGATAGGATTCCAAAGAATTGTCCCTTCATCTGGTATTTCGTGAGCTCTCTAAAGGAAAACGAAGTTTTTACTCACCACGTCTAAAGACTCGGTTACGCACTGAGCACAAAATCAAGACTCGGTTACGCACCGAGCACAAAATCAAGACTCGATTACGCACCGAGCACAAAATCAAGACTCGGTTACGCACCGAGCACAAAATAAAGACTTGGTTACGCACCGAGCACAATATAAAGACTTGGTTACGCACCAAGCACAAAATAAAGACTCGGTTACGCACCGAGCACAAAATAAAGACTTGGTTACGCACCGAGCACAAAAATATAGACTTGGTTATGCACCAAGCTAATCGAAATCAAGACTTGGTTACGCAATTTGGCACAATATAAAGACTGGTTACGCACAAGCACAAAATAAAGACTCGGTTACGCACCGAGCACAAAATAAAGACTTGGTTACGCACCGAGCACAAAAATAAAGACTTGGTTATGCACCAAGCACTGAAATCAAGACTTGGTTACGCACCGAGCATAAAGTGAAGACTTGGCCACGTACCAAGCACAAAATTAAGACTCGGTTACGCACCGAGCACAAAATAAAGACTTGGTTACGCACCGAGCACCAAAATAAAGACTTGGTTATGCACCAAGCACTGAAATCAAGACTTGGTTACGCACCGAGCATAAAGTGAAGACTTGGCCACGTACCAAGTACAAAATAAGGACTCAGTTATGCGCCAAGCGCAATAAAGACTCGGTTCATAAACAAAATGTCAAAAACAAAATAAAGGACAGGTTTATATACCGAGTACAAGAATCAATTAAGGCGAGCAGATCCCCTTATTCAGAAGTACTGAAAAAAAAAGAAGACAGGCAACAATCTTACAAAAAGGAAAGAGCCGAGCATCCACAAAAAGCTTGAAACACATACACAGGTAAGGAAAATAACAATTCATTTCTACTTCAAAAATATTTACATAAGGGAGGCCGGAGCCCATTACATCTCGAGGCACGAAGCCAAATTACCTACCTAGGGGTACATACAAAAGCATCAAGACTGAGCAGGGGGCGGAATTTCGACGGCACCACTAGAGCCAACTTCTTCCACGTCCGGAGGAGGAGAGCCCTGCGCATTAGAAGCCTCGGCAAAGTTCGGCCGAAGGGTATCGAGATCAGCCTCCAGGAGGGCCAGATCTTCCTGGCTGAGCAGCAGTACACCCGCCCTTAATCAAATCAAGAATTTCTCGGAAGCTGGTCGCATGGCCACAGGTTAACATGAATGCATACTCCTATGAGTTTTTGTAAGCTTTAACGGCCTCTCTACGAACTTCCTCAGTTTGCCGACGGGCGGTTTCTTCAGCCTCCCTGCGTACATCGGCTAGACGCCTCTCCATTTCCTCAGCCCGGGCAGTGGCAGCACGTTCCAGTTCGGCGACCTTAACCCTGAGCTCTTCTTCAGCCTTGCGGGCCCGATCTCGCTCTGCCTCGGCCCTCGCAGCATCTCTCTCGAGTTGGCCCGAGTCAGAGCCTCATCCGCTTGAGTCTTAAAAGATTCTTGCACCCCTTGGAGGGTAGCATAAGCCTCCTGCAGATCCGTCGTGCCGCCTTTCCGGTCGGCATATTTTTTCTCCAACTCGCGAGTCCCCCCAACCGCATGCCATAAGAGCCCAATCATCCGCCGACATGGCCATAGCATATTGAATTTGTTCTTGGCTTGTCTCCGAGCGGGCAGTGCTCGATACCTTTTGTCCGGCACGAGCCGAACACTCATCGCGCCCGACCGCCTCCTGGTAAGACTCTCGTTTGCTCCTCCGTCGGCGTGGCACAAATAACGAATTCCACAAACCATCGAGGGCGTAGTCCGATCATCCCTCGCAATATTCATCCCTCACTTGACTTGGAGGGATGAAGTGACCTTCCCGCCGAGGTCATCCGAAAAAGTTCGCGGACCTCCTCTACAGGAGGTCATTCGTGATGTTCGGTACCGCTCGACCAACCCCTTCATCTGATCGAGCTCCTCCATCACAATTCCTCCTCTTCTCCTTTGAAGAGGAGGTTGCACCGCCTCCGGCACCCCATCGCCAGGACGTTACCGGCCGGATATCTTCTCTCGAGCCGCCTCCACATCCGCTGGTTGATCGGCTTGCCGAGTTCGCCACGCGGCCGTGTTCTCACTGCGCGAAGACGTGCACGCAAGTCAAGCCACGCCCGCACAAAGCAACCATCGTCGGAAGATCAAAAGAAAACAAAGATGTTTCAAAATGAAATGTGAAAAACATAAGTGTTTACTCGGGACCCAGCCGCACTCGGCGGCTCCGAGTCTCTGTGTTGGCCCTACAGCGCAGATGATCCGCCCAGTGTGGCCGGCCGTCCGCAGGGACGGCGTAGCTCTCTCTGTCCTCACCGGCCGCTCCCGGAGAATGGGGCCGTCATTTCTTCATTAAGGGAGGGTTTGGTTGAGGCTCTCTCAACCTCTACCTCCCGCTCGGCCCACCTCGCCCCGAGCCGCCCCGTCCCTGGGGTCGGCGGCAAAACAGTCTCAAACCAGTGCGGCTAAGTTGGCCTCGGTGAGCCAACCTCTCAATCCGCCTATCCATTATGCCCCGAGCCTCGGATGTTTTCCACTGCGAACAAAGGTGACCGACAGAGGCCCTGGACCCCGGTTCCCTATAAAGGTGAAAAGAAAAGACAATTACAAAAGGAAACAATAAACAAAAAAAAGAGAGGAAGGAAAAAGGTAAGACTTACTATAACCAAAAACAAAATTTGATGGAGGATGTAGAACGGTCTCCCTCTCTCCATCTCCCACGCGAGCTTGCCACCGCCCACCCAAAACCATTTATCCTTCCACTCCTTCGAGAGAAGAAGGGAGACCTTCTACTAAACCGTCCAGGATACCCGGTCAATGTTCAGACATAATACCACCCGGACGGCCCCGAGATGAAGGAGTTGCTCGCCATACAAAGAGCTCGTTCATCTCCTTAAATTTGGGGCGAGGATACTTTTCCAGGTGAAACATCACCGGGAGGCCGATGATCCCGCCCCAAGAAATCGGGTGCACCGGGCCTGGGATGCATGCCCCACTTACAAAACCACCGCGTAAGGAAAGCCTACAGCAGTGGAAACCTCAAACCGTATAAAAGGTCGGGGCAAAATACAGCTTTGCAAATTGCCGGTGGGTAGTCGGGAACTTCCGTGCCGCCCAGGCACCCAAAAATCGATACCATTTGGAATACGGTACCTCAGGAACTCATCCACCTCCCGAATCATTAACATGCTCGGGATATCGTTTATATCACTCGGCCCACCGAGGCTCGACACGGAGACGAGGGCCTCCTCCCGTGCTTGGTCGCCGCCGCCATTACGGTGGCCTATGGGCCCTAGCGCCTCTCCGGCCTCAAATCGCCGGATGGTTCATCTACCCGCTCACGTTATCACGCTCCCGGCCCGATGGGTCCATATTTTCTTTCTTCCTACGGGCATCTTGTCTAAAATCAACACTTGGTGATTTTTCAGGAACTCTCTTGTACTAGTCCGGCCGATACACCGTTCCTTCTCTCGAAAATTGTCACCGCATCGGATCGAAAATAGTGTGCGTCCGCTCTAAAGACGTTCCACTCGATGAGAGTCCGGAGAAGATATCTCGAATGACGCTCGGACTATGAGGCGGTGATGGCCGTCTTTGGTGAGAAAGAAACGAGAAGGTTCAGAGGGGGATCTTCGATTTCAACCTCTACACTATAACTACGACTCCTACTATCCTCAAAAGAAGACATTTATAGGTAAAGGGAGAGTATTTGGAAAAAATACCTAAGTTTGAAGTCTCGAACTTGGAAAGCCGACCGAAATTTACGCTTCGGTTCTACTTGCTTTAGCTCAAAGGTTAATGGTTGCGAAAGTGAATGATGAAGGGAAACGAAAGTATTTATAGATAGGGTTCCTCGATAGCACGACGATTATTCGAAAAAGACACGCCTTTTAAAACTCAAAAGCCGTCAAACATGTCAAAAAACGCCGTCCCCACGCCCACGACAGAATCGATGTACCTTTTCGGTTCTGCGCAAGATTGGTCCAACCACAAGACGCCACGTGTGGCGTCATTATGGCAACCCAATTAATGCGCCGTTTCAAGCATTAATTTCTACGCGACAGGTGCCAGGAAAGAACAAAACCTTTGAGAAATCCGTTTCCCCATTAATTGTTCAACATTAGCATTAAAGTTTAACTCCGACTTCAGAAATTCTTCTCTCGGAATCAAACTTGGGGGCCTTTGATGATACCCGAGCCGAGCTGTGAGAAATTAATCCACGTCATCAGCCTGACACATATCCGAGTAGACGACCTACTGGTGACGTCAACAATGATGTACGACGACACGTCACGAATTAGGCTCGCCCGCTACCGAGCCCAATGGCTACCGAGCCCAACCGTAACACGGCCGCCAAGCCACCGAGCCCCGAGCCCCGAGTCCAAATGTCGGCGGGAAATGCATGCGCGACAGATTCATAGAAGTAATCACTTGCCCATACTTAACACTTTATTGATATCCGAAACCGCCACATGTCAGAAAGTTATAAAGAGAAGTCGACAAGTGGCAAGATTTGACTGACATGCACAGTTAGAGAGGGACATGTGTCTTTCTTTAATTATTTTATTAATTAATGCATAGTTAGTGAAATGATGACTATTGTAAATCCACTTACTCAAAGGGGTATAAAGAGTCTGAAAAGGAGAAAAAGAAAAGAGGCAGTTGTAACCAAATATAAGAAAGACCGACCCCAATAATCCGGCTCGGCAGAATACAAAAAAGGCATAATTAGCCAGAAATAAATACACGTTACGCACGTTTCATTTCCACGTGTTAAATCTTTTGCTTATTTCTGCTTGTTGACCAAAACGCACGTCAACAGTCTTAAAAGATTCTTACACCCCTTGGAGGGTAGCATAAGCCTCCTGCAGATCCCCGTGCCGCCTTTCCAGGTCGGCATATTTTTTCTCCAACTCGCGAGTCCCCCCAACCGCATGCCATAAGAGCCCAATCATCCGCCCGACATGGCCATAGCATATTGAATTTGTTCTTCAAGCTTGTCTCCGAGCTGAATTGCTCGATACCTTTTGTCCAGAACGAGCCGAACACTCATCGCGGCCGACCGCTCGTAAGACTCTCGTTTGCTCCTCTGTCGGCGTGGCACAAACGAACGAATTCCACAAACCATCGAGGGCGTAGTCCGATCATCCCCTCGCAATATTCATCCCTCACTTGACTTGGAGGGATGAAGTGACCTTCCCGCCGAGGTCATCCAGAAAAGTTCGCGGACCTCCCTCTTCGGAGGAGGTCATTCGGGATGTTCGGTGCACCGATTCGACCAACCCCTTGGTCCGATCGAGGCTCCTCCATCACAATTCCTCCTCTTCTTCTTTGAAGAGGAGGCCGCACCGCCTCGGCACCGCATCGCAGGACGTTCGCCGGATATCTCTCCGAGCCCGCTCCACATCCCGCAGTTGATCGGTGCCCGAGTTCGCCGTGCGGTCGTGTTCCTCACGCTGCGAAGACGTGCACGCAAGTCAAGCCACGCCCGCACAAAGCAACCATCGTCGAGGAAGATCAAAAGAAAACAAAGATGTTTCAAAATGAAATGTGAAAAACATAAGTGTTTACCTCGGACCGCCGCACTCGGCGGCTCTCGAGTCTGTGTTGGCCCTACAGCGCAGATGATCTCGCCCACGTGGTCTGGCCGTCGCAGGGGACGGCGTAGCTCGCTCTGTCCTCACCGGGCCGCTCCCGGAGAATGGGGCCGTATCTTCTTCATTACCGGGAGGGTTTGGTTGAGGCTCTCTCTCAACCTCTACCTCCCGCTCGCCACCTCGCCCCGAGCCGCCCCGTCTCGGGGTCGGCGGCAAAGCAGTCTCAAACCACGGTGCGGCTAAGTTGGCCTCGGTAGCCAACCTCTCAATCCGCCTATCCATTATGCCCCGAGCCCGGATGTTTTCCGCCTTCGAACAAAGGTGACCGACAGAGGCCCTTGACGCCGGTTCCTATAAAGGTGAAAAGAAAAGACAATTACAAAAGGAAACAATAAACGGCAAAAAAGAGGAAGGAAAAAGGTAAGACTTACTATAACCAAAAACAAAATTTGATGGGGGATGTAGAACGGTCTCCCTCTCTCCATCTCCCACGCGAGCTTGCCACTCGCCGCCCACCCAAAACCATTTATCCTTCCACTCCTTGAGAGAAGAAGGGAGACCTTCTACTAAACCGTCCAGGATACCCCGATCGGGTCTCAGTACATAATACCACCGGACGGTCGGCCCCGAGATGAAGGAGTTGCTCGCCATACAAAGAGCTCGTTCATCTCCTTAAATTTGGGGCGAGGATACTTTTCCAGGTGAAACATCACCGGGAGGCCGATGATCCGCCCAAGAAATCGGGTGCACACGGGCTTAGGATGCATGCCCCACTTACAAAACCACCGCGTAAGGAAAGCGGCGAGTGGAAACCTCAAACCGTATAAAAGGTCTGGGGGCAAATCTGACTATGCAACCTGACATTTGGGTACTGGGAACTTCCGTGCCGCCCAGGTACCCAAAAATCGATACCATTTGGAATACGGTACCTCCGCCGGAACTCATCCACCTCCCGAATCATTAACATGCTCGGGATATCGTTTATATCACTCGGCGTCCACCGAGGCTCGACACGGAGACGAGGGCCCTCTCCGTCTTGGCGTCGCCATTACGGTGGCCTATGGGCCCTAGCGGCCTCTTCGGCCTCGAATCGCCGGATGGTTCATCTACCCGCTCTACGTTATCACGCTCCGGCTCCGATGGGTCCATATTTTCTTCTTCCGGCTGGTACTGTCTAAAATCAACACTTGGTGATTTTTCACCGGAACTCTCTTGTACTAGTCCGGGCTGATACACCGTTCCTTCTCTGAAAATTGTCACTGGCGTCGGATCGAAAATAGTGTGCGTCCGCTCTAAAGACGTTCCACCTCGATGAGAGTCTGGAGAAGATATCTGAATGACGCTCGGACTATGAGGCGGTGATGGCCGTGCTGGTGAGAAAGAAACAGAAGGTTCAGAGGGGGGATCTTCGATTTCAACCTCTACACTATAACTACGACTCCTACTATCCTCAAAAGAAGACATTTATAGGTAAAGGAGAGTATTTGGAAAAAATACCTAAGTTTGAAGTCTCTACGAACTTGGAAAGCCGACCAAATTTCCGCTTCGGTTCTACTTGCTTTAGCTCAAAGGTTAATGGTTGCGAAAGTGAATGATGAAGGGAAACGAAGGTATTTATAGATAGGGTTCCTCGATAGGCGCGACGATTATTCGAAAAAGACACGCCTTTTAAAAACTCAAAAGCCGTCAAACATGTCAAAAACGTCGCGTCCCCACGCCTGGGCCGACAGAATCGACGTACCTTTTTTTTGGTTCTCGCGCAAGATTGGTCCAACCACAAGACGCCACGTGTCCGCTATTATGGCAACCCAATTAACGCGCCGTTTCAAGCATTAATTTCTACGCGACAGTGCCAGGAAAGAACAAAACCTTTGAGAAATCCGTTTCCCCATTAATTGTTCATCATTAGCATTAAAGTTTAACTCCGACTTGTAAATTCTTCTCTCGGAATCAAACTTGGGGCCTTTGATGATACCCGAGCCGAGTGTGAGAAATTAATCCACGTCATCACCGACACATATCCGAGTAGGCGACCTACGGTGACGTCAACAATGATGTACGATGATACGTCACGAATTAGGCTCGCCGCCAACCGAGCCCAATGGCTCACGAGCCCAACCCGTAACACGGCCGCCAAGCCACCGAGCCCCGAGCCCCGAGTCCAAATGTCGGCGGAAACGCATGCGCGATGATTCATAGAAGTAATCACTTGCCCATACTTAACACTTTATTGATATCCAAAACCGCCACATGTCGAAAGTTATAAAAAGAGGCCGACAAGTGGCAAGATTTGGTGACATGCACAAAGTTAGAGAGGACATGTGTCTTTCTTTAATTATTTTATTAATTAATGCATAGTTAGAGAAATGATGACTATTGTAAACCCACTTACTCAAAGGGGTATAAAGAGTCTGAAAAGGAGAAAAAGAAAGGAGGCAGTTGTAACCAAATATAAGAAAGACCGACCCCAATAATCCGGCTCGGCAGAATACAAAAAAGGCATAATTAGCCAGAAATAAATACACGTTACGCACGTTTCATTTCCACGTGTTAAATCTTTTGCTTATTTCTGCTTGTTGACCAAAACGCACGTCAACAATAATTATAAAATCACCCTTGAGGTTGGAGTTAGTTACGAAAAAATCAAGAGATGTTTTATAGATTGAAACATATCTAACAAAACAACCCCTAATAGGTTGAAACTATAGTATTAACGTTTTAGCAAAAACAGCCCCATATCAAATCAATACATAGTTTCATAGGTTGAAAAGACTGGGATAAATATATAGTTTCATAGGTTGAAACTATGGTGTTGTTGTTTAGAGGTTAGCAAAATAGCCCTTAACAGGATTGTAACACAAATTTTTATTGTCTGCGAATTAGCCAATAAGAAAAATAGTACAAATTGAATAAATTTGAATCAAAATGAAAATATATGTTACAATCTCTATTTCTCCTCTGATTCTTTTCTTCAAGAATAAAATATCCAAAATTTGAGAATTTGGAGTTGAATTCTTCGGTTTGATCTTCTCCAAACTTGAACTTGAATTTCAATAACGTTAGCCCGAGGGCTTGAAAGCTTAATCTCAAATCAAACGTGGAATATTCAATAATATTTGATTTTTAAACTTGAGACCTTCTTGGTGGGTTTGACTCTTCGATATTCCTCCAAGATGGATTTGACTTCAATAACATTAACTCGAGGGCTTGAAGGCTTATTCCCGAATCAAACATCGTGATTTGAGTAGACTCCGCGATGAACGCCTTGAATTTCACCTTTAACACCATGGGTCTCCTTGAATTTGTTCTTCTTGACTTGAGAGAATTTTCTCCACCGCCTTCTTGCTTGGATTTCTTCTCTTCGAATTGTGTTTTAATACCTTGAGAGTGACCCTTATTTATACTTGTATGATAGGGTTTTTTGGATAACTCATATGGTGAAGACTTCGATTTGATTGGTTCTTCAAGATTTAACATTATATCTTTAATCACAATGTGATAATTATAAAAAGAGATAATAATTTATCAAGATAAATCTTGATCTATAAGAATTTGAAATTTGGCAATCTTTAATTGGCCAATAAAATATATATTAAAATGTAAATAAATTAACTATTTAAAATTAGGAATTAAATATGATTAAATTCCGAAATATATATATATATATATATAGAAAATATATAATTAATATATAATATAGAATTTCACATGTGTCACAATTTAATTTGTGCAAATTAATTTTGTCTACAAATGCCCCCTCAAGACTTGTTCACGGACGATGTATTTTGGAGTGAATAAGTTGCGATGATTGATTCACCATCCTCTTTCTATAATTGGGCTTTTAGAAATTTAGACAAATGCTTCATGAAATTTGATATAAGCATTTATATTGAACTTTAAAAAATCTAAAACCCACAAATCATTCGTTAGGCCCATAATCTCAAGGCCTTCGAAAGAATTGATCTGGCCCAAATTATATTTTAAACTTCACAAACCATTGTCCAAATAAAAGTCAGAATGTGAGCACATTAGAATTATTCTTCCAGACGTCACCTTTGCAACCTAGCTGCTTGTAGGATTCTTCGACTTTGGCCGACTTCCTTACCTGAATGCGAACTGAAAAATCCTTCTCCTATTCGTATTTTAGCCTTTTCAGCAACTATAAAAGGGGCACCCGGGGGCCATATTTTTTCACAACAAAGTGAGCAACATATTATAATTTAGTGCACAATGGTGTTCTCGGTTTCATCTTCATCTGCGGCGCCGTTATCTCCATTATTTTTTTTGTAGCCTCATCTTCGTGTATTTTGTCTTCCTTGGTTGTGAATTTTGTATAGGTAAGACTTCGCATCGCGATTTGCGTTGGAGCTGCTAATAATCGGCCACGCTGTGTGTTTGCTAAATTGTTTCAAAGATGCGATTTATATTTTCAATTTTTCAATCATCGTCTTTTTCCTATATATATATATATTTAAACAGCAATATTATCATAGTTCGTTTCTATCATAAATACTGCAACTCAAAAAAATATATTTATTCAAATCTTGCAAACCCATGCATGGTATCATCCAAAGGATGCCACGTCATTGTGCTACTTTCAATTGTTTGAAATTGTTGTTCTCTTGCTGTGCAGTGTGAGAATTGTCTCGTTAAAGTGACTTTAAAAATTCTGATAGTAGTTAGTTCAAAGGAATCATGACATTTTTTTCTCACAGATTAATCATGGTGCACTTCAAAGATATTTCTTCTTCGCCCGACGTGCAACACTTGGTGATTCTTGATGACGAGGGTCAATCCATTGAAAAATGTACTATCTTGGTGGTTTATGATCCACTTGTTGGTCGATGCGCAAGCCAATGGCCAAAGTTGACGAATCGTCTTTACCTAAAGAAGTGGTCTCGTGAGATTTCACCAATCAAGGACTCCAAATCCAAGATGTGGGCTCTAGAAGCAACCCATCACCAAAAATCTAACGAGCCAATTTTACTACCAACTTTAGGGCATCGCATCATCGAAGGAGAAACTAAATGGGGTGATCCAATCCAATTTGCTGGTGAATTCCACTATGTTAAAGGCTATTGGGAGTGGACCAAAGACATCTTTAGTTGATGCAAGAAAAAACTTCAGGTGGCCAATATATATGACTCAGTTTATGCTTCTTTGTTCACATACGACTGTAATTCCTATATCATCAAGGCGTTTTGCGAGATGTGGTGTCCATCTACCAACATATTGCTCATTTCTGATGGCGAATTATCTATATCCCTGTGGGGTTTGCACGCTCTAGTTGGCTTGCCTATGAATGGATTTTTGTACGACGAAGTTGTCCGAGTGCCAAGGAGCTTACTGGCGTTGACGAGATGGGACTTAGATTCCTCCCTTGTTCATGCAACCGCTTACTTCATGCTTATCATCTACTTCAAATGAGCGCTCACAGGGATCACTATTCATAAGTTTGCATCGATGACTGGGTCTGCTTTTGGTTCAAGAAGGCTAAAAAGTATAATCCATCTCCCATACGCAAAGAGAAGAATTCCCCACATAAAAAGAAGCACATTGAACATCTCGAGTTGACTCACAATCTGCTTGGTGACATCGGCATCCATGGTGAATAGTCCCCTGCCGAGAAGGCTTTATTTTCCAAGCTCGGTGTTAAGGAAAGTTTGATGGAGGAAACATACTTGGCAGCATATTTGGCTTGTTGGCTATGCTTATTTGTTCTTCCAAACGATGATCTCAACTCAATATGCCCTGCCACTTTTAAAATGGTGAGTCTCATGGCATGTGGGAAAAAGACGTGCCTTGTTGTTCATGTTTTAGCGAGTATCTTCAGGGGTCTGAAGAAGATTGCAAATTCTCCGATGCCATCTGAAGTGTATTCAACATTTCCATCCATTTTGTCTATGGTTGGTTGACTCATTATTTCAAAACTCATAATCAAGTTTGGCAAGGGACAAATGGCCCCAAGATGGCAATCTTTTCGGGCAAGGGACACGCAAAATACTATGAACCCAAAGAAGCTCATAGATGAATCCACAAAGGAGATTGGATTTCTTGGACTTGTACTATGTTCATGAAGAACAAATTTTTTCATTATGTTGACAATGGCAATTAACACAGATTTGAGCAAGACTACTTTGTTGCCATTCGTTCAAGTTATCTTTCTCTGAGACAAGGTGGACGTTTTATGATTGACCCTTACAGTCCCCACAGATTCAGTTGCCATCTTGTATTTCATCAAATGGTGCTGGGAGTTCTCAAATAGGAAGTGAGTGGATCTTCTTTAAAAGAAGGGGTTTACCATTGGCATGTCTCGTCTAAGATCTTTTCTAAAGTTTGGCTTCCTTGCATGCCTCCAAGTGGAAAGACATTTTCTTCAGATGAATACCAACAATGGTGGGCCTGAGTTCATGGAGACTAATTTGAAGAAAACATAAAGAACTTGATTAATTTGAAGCCAAAGAAAGTTTTGTCGAAGGGAAAAAGGCATAGAGATGGTCCACTTGGTGAGAATATTCAAAGCTCTCCACTTATGCATGTTGTTTCTTCTCCTTAGAGATGTGATGCCTTATATGTTGAAGCTTGCGTATCAAATAAGAGAAAAGTAGTCATTCATTCTTTCAAAGAAAGTAGCAGTGGCTATACGGATCGTCATTGGAAGAGACTTAAAAAGATTCCCAAGTCTCTAGATCAACAACATGCCAATGGTATTGCGAGTAATCAACCACTTATGGAGAACTTTGTTGAAGAGGTCAATAACTCTTTTTTTTTTTACTTCATGTCATTTCGTTTTGATTGGTAATCCTTTTTCTAATTTAATGGTGTAATGTTTCAGCTGGAGAAACAACTACTCTATAATGAGGGCGAGCATGGATCACAAGATAACCAGAGGTCGATCATGGGGCCCAACTTGTCAACCGTGAATCCTCAAAAGGTCACATCTAACTCCATAGAGGCCAAGATGCCTCTTTGTGCGGTATTTTTGGTATCTCAAGATGAGAAATTATACGTAACCACCAGCAAGAATACCTTCAAAAGTTATGCAGCGATCTCTATTAGAAGATATCCAACATTCCAATTGACTCCCTTTCTTCTATTAAAGATGAAGTGATGGTTGTGATCAAGTCTATGAAGAGTTTTAGTATTATTGACATCTCTTTTGTGGATGGATCATTGAAAGATCTTTTTGCCAAAGATATTGCATACGATGAAGCAAGGTCGCCATCTTTAGAGATTGTGTCTAAAGAACTTCTTGCAAGACAATTGAGAGAAGTTGAAGATCATTTGCATGTGTAACGACGCAATTTTGTAAAATTAAAGCACTTTAAAAATATTATTAAGAAAACACGAATTTATATATTAAAGTGATCCCAATAATTATCAAAAAGTCCATTTAGAATTTTTAATTCTTAAGGAAAAAATATAATAATAATAATAATAATAATAATAATAATAATATAATAATAATAATAATAATAATAATAATAATACATCTTCCATATTAAATATCCAATAATTTTCCCACGCATAAATTGGAAAAAAAATTAAAAACATAATCCAAATTTAGTCTGATCATAATTATTTAAAATATAAATATAGCATGATTTATTCTACCATCCACAATATCATATCTTCAGCCAAATTCCTCAACCTAAAAGTCATGATAATAATAGGGGTGAGCTTCATCTCCCTCAGTAGGGATATATCTGTCAATATTTAATATAACATGAAAAACATTCACATAATTACAACAATAAATTCATTAATTTCCTATTTTTTCTCTAATGGCCAGTTACTGCATATAGCATTGCGGGTTCACCCCGAAAATATGTTTGATCCCATACCCTTTTCATGCCCCCTAGCTTATATGAATTTATTTCTTTTTAACATATATTGCAATCAATGAAGTATAATCATGGAACATTAAATAAAGACAAATAATATAAAATCCCTACCTTAATATTTGCATATATTCGATGTTGAAAAATAAATAATAAAAGTCCTAGTCCTCGACCCCATCGTTTTCTACATTAAATAAAATTATATATTTATTATGTGATTTTAATACATCGAACTAATCAATGAAATAATTTGTAAAAATAAAATATTGAAAGAAGGCTTGTGAATTGGGAATTATATATATATATATATAGGAAACTTGAATAACAAGTAGAAAAATATCATTACTTCATATTTATTTGAAATTTGGTGTAAAATTCGTATGAAGTTATGAACATATTGTTAGATAAATATTTTTATCATAATTTTGATGATTTTGTTCAAATGAGTTTTTAAACCAAAACAATGTCCCTAAATGTTGTCTAAATACTTCCGATCGATTTAAAATATTTTTACTATTTTTCGGAATATTTCTTGGAGTTTATTTTCGATAAAAAATTGGACAACACTTTTGTTTCGCTCGACTTGGCCGTCCCCATAGGAAACCTGTACCGAGTTGAGTTTTGAAACAGAAAAAGGGACGTAGGAGAAATCGGGGAGGGCGTCGGTTGGCCGGGTGGTCGGCCGTAGGGGCGACGGTCGACCCCGGGCGACCGGTGCAGACCGGGAGTGCCCTCTCAAGGTCTGTCTTTCTCTCATTTTTCGTACTTTAAACAACCCCAACCGGTTAAGATCAAGGCGGCGTAGGTCTAACCCCTCCGACCGGTCCCCTGTGTAAAAATAGCAGAAAACCTATCTCAAACTTATCTCTCGCGACCGATCGAACCCCTGTTTTATCAGCAAACTATCCGTTGCATTTTCAGACAGCTTTTCCCTAATTTGTGGGATTGATTTCTAACAGCTATAATCTTGATTTTAAATGGTTTCTTTTGCAGCAAATCACCCCCTAAGGAGGAGCCTATGTCTGGAAATCAAAGCCAAGACCTCTCCTAAAAATAGAGGCTTCATTCAAGCAACAAGATACAACATATTACACAAGCAAAGAGCAAACAAGCAAACACTTTCATATATCTTGTTGTATTAGCCTAAGCACTTTCACTTGCACACATTTGAGGTCTAGGCTTTCAATTCTTGATTACACTTGTACTCATATTGTATCATTCATTATTGAGTTGTAATCTTGATTTTGGTCATCATTCAACACAAGACATCCTTGTGAGTATTCTTGTGGTAAGAATACACTTGGGTGATCTAGGTGATAGGTGTTTGGAGAGTGTGGTACTCTTCAAAGGTGGTGAAGGAAGATTGTGGTAATCTCCTTGAAGGTGTTGTAAGAGGGTTGTGGTAATCCTCAAGGTGTTGTATTAATTTTGGTAATTAATAAAATTTCTTTTTCTTTTTCGAAACCTATCCCGGATATACTGGGGTGGTAGAGCACGTAGTCCCTAGGTGGGGTGAAGCTCTTTAAATAAACGTGTGTTGTTTATTTTCCGCATTTAGCTTTCGTCTTTGCTTGATTATTCGAAAAAGAGGGCAAAATCTAAAAAACCGAGATAATCTATTCACCCCCCTCTAGATTATCGTAGCCACTTAGACTAACAAGTGGTATCAAAGCCAAACTCTTTGGCTAGCTCGTTCCGAGTAAAGAGGAAAGATCCATGGCTACGAATGAAGCTTATCTCACCACCGGCGCCTCCACCAACAAGCCACCACTATTCGACGCCAACAACTACGCATTTTGGAAAGACCGTATGGAGTGCTTCCTACAAGGGTGCGGGTTCGACATTTGGAATGTGGTTATTGAAGGAGTTGATCAACCAACCAAGAAGTTGGAGGATGGCATCTCGGCTCCAAAACCTTTCAAGGAGTTCAATGAAAATGACAAGAAGGCTTTCTCACTAAATGGTAAGGCCTTATATATTTTGCATTGTTCTCTTACCGCCACCGAGTACAATCGCATAAGAGGCATAAGGTCGGCACATGAGGTTTGGGAAAAATTGGAGACTATATATGAAGGAACAAAGAAGGTCAAGCAAGCAAGAAAGACCATGCTTGTTAAAGATTTCGAAAACTTTAACATGTATGATGGTGAAAACATCTCTAAGATGGTGGAAAGGCTTGACAACATTGTAAATCCTCTTTTGGCCCTCGGTAAAGTCATCTCCGAAGAAGACAATGTGACTAAGGTATTGAATGCTCTTCCCGGCTCATGGTCCGAAAAGGTGACGGCAATCATGGAGTCACAAAATCTTGAGACACTCAAATTCGACGAGCTCATCGGGAACCTCCTCATCTATGAAGTCTATCTCAAGGAGAGGAAAAATTCCAAACCAACCATCAATCAATCGGGTACGCAAAATATTCCTAAAGGTCTTGATTCTTCTTCTAATAATGCATACTATGATAATTATGATGATGAGGAGACGGCCGCACTTGTTCGGAAATTTGTAAAATTTGTGAATAAAAATAAGGCAAGAAAACCGAGATATAATGCTTGCTTTAAATGCGGAAAACCCGGGCACTTCATTGCCGATTGCCTAAAACTCGATGAGGAAGAACAAAAGAAAAAGAAGCATTTTTCGAAAAAGAAGGCTCTAAATGCGGAGGTCAAAACTTGGGATGAATTACTTGAAACAACCGACGAGGAAGGAGAAACCGAACATGGTCTTATGGCCATAGACGATGAAAATAATAAGGTACGCTCTAACTCTTCTACCTCCTCCTTAGTTGATGAATTGCAATGTGATTTTGATGAATTGCAAATTGAATTTCAAAATTTGATTGTTAAATACAAGACCTTGAAAAAGGAGCATAAAGAGCTTAAAATTGAAAAGGATAAATTATTTACTTCTTATCAATCTCTTAATAAAGCTCATGTTATTACTCTTACTCAAGTTCATACTCTTGAAACCGAAAAGGAATTGCTCACAAAAGATCTTGAATGTTTGAAAAATGATGTGCATTGTTTTAACATAAGCACGGATAAAGTTACAAAAATTTTAGATGCACAAAGAGGTGAGCATTCCAAATTGGGACTTGGTTATAAACCATTTCAAAGTGTTTTTAAGAAAAATAACCAAGGTCCGACTTTTGTACGTGCTAGTAGCTCTAATACTCCTACTTGTTTTTATTGTGGCAAAGTAGGACATTATGCTAATAATTGCAAATTGAGAAATATCTCTAGTCATGTTTGGAGACCCAAAAGTCTCAAGACTAACCCCCATGGACCCCAAAATTATAGGGTACCTAAAAGAAATTCTTTTGTAGGTAATAGGGGCTATAACAATAATGGAAGATTCAAAATGGCTCGTGGACAGCGGATGTTCACGCCATATGACCGGGAGGAGAGAACTTTTTACCAACATCAAGCTCCAAGAAGAGGGTATGGTCATGTTCGGCAATGGCAAAGGAAGAATTCTTGGAAATGGATAAATTGGTAACTCTTCTTTCTCTCTTAGTAATATTCTTTTAGTAAAAGGGCTTAAGTTTAATTTGATAAGTGTTAGCCAACTTTGTGATTCAAATTATGATGTTTCTTTCAATAAAGAAAAATGCCTTATACTTAAAAATGGTAAAATTATTTGTGAAGCAAATAGAAAAGGCAATCTTTACAAAATTTGTACAAGTGATTTGGTTAGTCAAAATGTTTCTTGTTTAGTCGCCAATAATGATTTAACGAGTTTATGGCATAGGCGACTTGGACATGTTGGATACAAGAATTTGAAAAATATTTACAAAAACCAACATGTAAAAGGACTACCCAAATTGAATTTTGAAAATCTTGGCTTATGTGACACTTGTCAAAAGAACAAATTAGTTAAGAGTAGTTTCAAGCCCAAAAATGAAATTTCCACAACCAAACCCTTACAATTGCTTCACCTTGATTTGTATGGGGATATTGGTACGGCTAGTCTAAGTGGAAAACATTACACTTTCGTTATTGTCGATGATTTTTCTAGATATACTTGGGCTCTCTTTCTTACCAATAAAAGCGATGATGTTAATGAGTTTGTTAAGTTGTGTAGACTTATTGAGAATGAAAAGGAAGATACTATTAAGTCTATTCGAAGTGATCGAGGTGGAGAATTTGATGGTGAATGTAGAGTCTTTTGTGAAACCAAGGGATATGCACATAATTTTTCGGCTCAAGGACACCTCAACAAAATGGATTAGCCGAAAGGAAAAATCGGACATTACAAGAAATGAGTCGGTCCATGCTAAATGAATTTTCACTTCCAAAATATTTTTGGGTCGAAGCCGTAAGTACCACTTGCTATGTCATTAATCGAGTTTATATTCGTCCTAAAATGAATAAAACTCCATATGAGCTTTGGAAAGGAAGAACTCCAAATATTAGTTATTTCAAAATATTTGGATGTAAGTGCTTTATTTTGAACACTAAGGATCAATTGGACAAACTTGATCCTAAGACCAATGAAGGAATATTTATGGGGTATTCAACCAAGAGCAAAGCATATCGGGTTTACAATAAGACTAGCATGGTTGTTGAAGAATCTATTCATGTAAAATTCAATGAAGCCTCGGGTGTTGAAAGAATTCCCAATGATGATAGCGATGAAGAAGATGTTATTGAACCCATTGTTCAAAATGATGCTCAAAATGATCAACCTACTACATCAAATGATCAACCATCCACTTCAAGTGTTCCTCAAGAAGACAAAGGTGATACTTCGGATCTTCCCATGGCATTGAAATTTAAAGGAGATCACCCAAAAGATCTTATTATTGGTGATCCCCTTGATAAAGTGATGACCCGAAGAAAATTTGCCGAAAAAGCTCTTATATCTAAAAAAGAGCCTAAAAATGCTAAGGAGGCCATTGAGGATGAGGATTGGTTTTTGGAGATGCAAGAGGAGTTGAATCAATTTGAAAGAAATGATGTATGGGAATTGGTACCTTGTCCTCCTTCTCAAACTACTATTGGTACAAAATGGGTATTCCGGAATAAGCTTGATAATCAAGGCAACATTGTTCGAAACAAGGCAAGGTTAGTAGCTCAAGGGTATTGTCAAGAAGAAGGTATTGATTATGATGAAACTTTTGCACCCATAGCACGTTTAGAAGCTATTCGTATTTTGCTTGTCTATTCTTGTTATAAAAATTTCAAACTCTACCAAATGGATGTTAAATCCGCTTTCTTAAATGGTTTTATTCAAGAAGAAGTCTATGTAAAACAACCTCCGGGGTTTGAAAATTTTTCTAGGCCTAATGACGTTTATAAACTTAAAAAGGCCTTGTATGGTTTAAAATAAGCACCCCGTGCATGGTATGATAGACTTAGCTCTTTTCTTTTGCAAAATGGTTTTACAAGAGGTAAAGTTGATACTACTCTCTTTGTTTTCGAAAAAGGGCAAGATTGTTTACTTGTGCAAATTTATGTTGATGATATTATCTTTGGTGCTACTAATGAATCTTTGTGCAAGAAATTTTCTAAGTTAATGCAAGGAGAATTCGAGATGAGTATGATGGGGGAGCTCAACTTCTTTCTTGGGCTTCAAATTAAACAATGCCAAGAAGGTATATACATTTCGCAATCAAAATATACAAAGGAACTTTTAAAAAAGTTCGGCGTTGAAGAAGGAAGAACCGTGTCTACTCCTATGGCAACTAATGTCAAAATTGACAAAGATGAAAAAGGCAAGTCCGTGGATGAATCAAAGTATCGATGTATGATTTGTAGTTTACTTTATTTAACCGCTAGTAGACCGGACATTCTTCATGTCGTATGCCTATGTGCTCGTTTTCAAAGCAATCCCAAAGAATCTCATATGAGTGTCGTTAAAAGGATTTTTCGATATTTGAAAGGCACTATTCAATATGGTTTATTCTATCCAAAGAATGAAAATTTTTCTCTTAAAGGTTATAGTGATTCGGATTATGCGGGAAATATTGATGATCGGAAAAGTACTTCCGGATCATGTCAATTTTTAGGCGATTGCCTAGTTTCTTGGTTTTCAAAGAAGCAAAATTGTGTTTCACTTTCAACGGCCGAAGCCGAATATATTCCCGCAGCTTTTTGTTGTACTCAACTTCTTTGGATGAAACAAACCTTAGCGGATTACAAATGGTCTTTTGAAAATGTTACTATCTTTGTGATAATATATCCGCTATAAATATTGCTCAAAACCCGGTTCATCATAACCGTACTAAACATATTGAGATTCGACATCATTTTCTAAGGGATTGTGTTTCTAAACGAAAAATTGAGATATCTTTTGTACCATCTCAAGATCAATTGGCGGACATTTTTACAAAACCGCTATCTTCCGAGACTTTTGCGTCCATACGAGCTCGGTTAGGCATAATGCATATTGAATGAGGTTTACGTTTGCTTTTTTCATGTTTTTAAAACTTAGGGGCGAAAAATTGGATTTTTGATTGAAAATTCGGATTTTGACAAATTGGGCAAGACAGTAGGCTGATTGGGTTGAGGGAAACTGGTCGCCCTCAACGTCGACCGGTCTCCCTCAACGTCGATCGGTCGCCCTTAGCAATATTTTGGATTAAAATCGTTCTGTCTCATGCCTTAGTCATTTTAACCCATTTTTGCCATTTTTCGTCCCCTTCGCCAAATTCACACAAATTTCACTCTAAATTTGTTTTCATGCATTCAACTCATATCTTGGACTTTATATAGCTTGTCTATCATCATCATTGCTCATCTTTACCGATCAAATGGTAAGAATTTTCCTTCCTTTTGCTCAATTGGGTTGAACCCTTGAGTTTGTGGCTTTCTTGTATATTTCTTGATGAAATTGTCATATTATCATAATGAGCTGATTTATTATGTTGTATTGTATTGTATTTGGTATGATTTGGTGATGAAATTTTTTGGCTTGATTCATTTACAAGGGCTTTATACAACTTCTTTTAATTTTTACGCCCACAAGGTGTTCGATGAAATGTCACAATGAAATTTCAACTTCAACATGATTCTCTTGCTTTCAAAAGTCTTCAATACTTATTGAGATCATGTCTTGGCAAATAAAACGAGCTTATGAATTTTCTTATGATACATTTCTCCCATTTCTTCGGATTCCAAGCCTATTTTTCTCAATGGTTGATAAAATCGTATCTTTGGCGCACTTTGATATAATTGTATGGTGTTTTTATCATCCTAACATTCTTTTTGATGATTCCAAAGGGGGAGAAACAGGAAATTGGCTCGTTAGGTCAAAGAAACTAATAAAAGCTCGACATAAAAGCTATAAGCTATGGCTTCTTAAAGTCAAGTTTACCTAGTCCATGACTTGTATTTATGTACTAAATTGCAAACGATTATGAGTATTTTGACAGGGGGAGCTTCTTAGCTCATGATATTTATGTGTATCTTGTAATAGATTGAAATAGCTTGTGCTTCTAGCTTGTGCAAGAGTTTTTATTGTTGTGCTTATTAATAGGGGGAGCTATTTATAAAATGTTTTTAAACGGTTAGTTTTCTCATAAAACTGAAAAATTGTTTTGTTTTTAAAATCGTCCTCGTGAAAATTGTTTTGGTTTGTAATCATCAAAAAGGAGGAGTTTGTTAGATAAATGTTTTTATCATAATTTTGATGATTTTGTTCAAATGAGTTTTTAAACCAAAACAATGTCCCTAAACGTTGTCTAAATACTTCCGATCGATTTAAAATGTCTTTACTATTTTTTGGAGTATTTCTTGGAGTTTATTTTCAATAAAAAATTGGACAACACTTTTGTTTCAGGCTCGACCTGTCGCCCTATAGGGCAACCTGTACCTGAGTTGAGTTTTGAAACAGAAAAAGGGACGTAGGAGAAATTAGGGAGGGCGACCGGTTGATCGGGTGGTCGACCAGTCGACCCTGGGCGACCGATACCTGGGAGTGCCCTCTCAAGATCTGTCTTCTCTGTTTCGTATTTTAAACAACCTAAACCGGTCAAGATCAAGGGCAACCGGTCGAACCCCCCTCCGACTGGTACCCCTGTGTAAAAATCGCAGAAAACCTATCTCAAACTTATCTCTGCGCGACTGGTCGAACCCCTGTTTTATCAGCAAACTATCCGTTGCATTTTCAGACAGCTTTTCCCTAATTTGTGGGATTGATTTCTAACAGCTATAATCTTGATTTTAAATGGTTTCTTTTGCAGCAAATCACACCCCAAGGAGGAGCCTATGTCTGGAAATCAAAGCCAAGACCTCTCCTATAAATAGAGGCTTCATTCAAGCAACAAGATACAACATATTACACAAGCAAAGAGCAAACAAGCAAACACTTTCATTTATCTTGTTGTATTAGCCTAAGCACTTTCACTTGCACACATTTGAGGTCTAGGCTTTCAATTCTTGATTACACTTGTACTCATATTGTATCATTCATTATTGAGTTGTAATCTTGATTTTGGTCATCATTCAACACAAGACATCCTTGTGAGTATTCTTGTAGTAAGAATACACTTGGGTGATCTAGGTGATAGGTGTTTGGAGAGTGTGGTACTCTTCAAAGGTGGTAAAGGAAGATTGTGGTAATCTCCTTGAAGGTGTTGTAAGAGGGTTGTGGTAATCCTCAAGGTGTTGTATTAATTTTTGGTAATTAATAAAATTTCTTTTTCTTTTTCGAAACTCATCCCGGATATACTGGGGTAGTAGAGCACGTAGTCCCTAGGTGGGGTGAAGCTCTTTAAATTAACGTGTGTTGTTTATTTTCCGCATTTAGCTTTCATCTTTGCTTGATTATTCGAAAAAGAGGGCAAAATCTGAAAAATCGAGATAATCTATTCACCCTCCTCTAGATTATCGTAGCCACTTGGACTAACACATATATACTAAGTAATCCTATCCCCTAAACCTAAATTTAGCCCCTAAAATAACTAACCCCTAATTTGTCCCCTAAAAGGCTAAATAACCCCTAAATTAACCTCTAAGTAAAATCTTAATGTAATATGGATTATCACATTCTACTCTTCTTAAATATAATTTCGTCCTCGAAATTCGATATCTTACATGGAATTGCAAAACTTGGGTATTTAACACGAATCTCCTCTTCACGCTTCTAAGTAGCTTCATTTCTGCCATGACGTCTCCATTGTACTTTGGTCAGAGCAATATCTTTATTTCTCGAATGGTGAATCTTGCATTCCAAAACAACTTCTAGTGCTTCCTCATAAGTTAAGTCATTGTTGATTGTTAAATCTTTGTAATTCATGATGTGACTTGGATCATGAACATACTTTCTTAGCATAGAGACGTGAAAAATATTATGAACACTTGATAGACTCGGTTGTAATGCTAGCTGACAAGCTAAATCTCTAACTCGTGTAAGGATTTCAAATGGTCAATTATATCTCGGTTTCAACTTTTCCTTTTCGCTAAATTGAATAACAACTTTAATAGGAACTACTTTCAGAAATACTTTTTCTCCTTCATGAAACTGTATATGTTTTCTCCGTCTATCAGCATATGACTTTTGTCTATCTTGAGTCATCTTGATTCGATCTTGTATCATATCTATCTTCTCAACAGTTTGTCGAATTAATTCAGGCCCCAAAATGTTCTTTCACCAACTTCGCTCTAATATAATGGTAATCTACACTTTCTTCCATACAACGCCTTGTATGGAGTCGTCCCAATAGTCGCTTGATAACTGTTGTTATAAGCGAATTCTACCAAGGATAATAGTGTTTCCCAATTACTTCCTAAGTCGAGCACACATGCTCTCAACATATCTTCCAATATTTGTATAGTCCTTTTAGACTGTCCATCTGTTTGCGGGTGATAAGCCGTACTAAAGTTTAGCTTTATTCCCAAGGCATTTTGTAGACTTTTCCAAAACATAGAAGTAAAATCCGTATCTCTATGTCGAAACAATTAACACGGGAACTCCATGATGTCTCACTATCTCCTCAATATAAATTTGTGCATATCGCTCCATACTGAACGTCATCTTAATGGGTAAGAAATGAGCTGACTTTGTTAACCGATCTACTACAACCCAAATAGCCTTGTTTCCTTTGACTGATGGTGGAAGCCCTACCACAAAATCCATAGTTATGTGCTCCCATTTCCATTCTGGGATGTCAAGTGGTTTGAGCAAACCGGATGGTCTTTGGTGTTCGTCTTTAACTTGCTGACAAGTCAAATATTTTTCCACAAAAGTTCCAATATCTCTTTTCATATTCGCCACCAAAATACTTCTCTTAAATCTCGATACATTTTTGTACCTCCAGGATGAGTTGTGTATGGCGTACAATGAGCTTCGAGAATTTATTTTCTAAGCCCTTCTTCTTTAGGAATGCATAATCTCCCTTCATAAATCAAAATACCATCATTTTTTATAACAAATCCTTTTACATTCCCTTCACGGGCTTTTCTTTCATTTTGCTCAAAAATTTATCTCAAGATTGAGCTTCTTTTATCTTCTCTCTCAGAGTAGGTTGCACCACCAAATATGCTAGTACTATCTATGTGCTTTTTGGTGGTACCACTACTTTAATTTTCCTCCTGGACGAATTCTCTCACAAGATGTTCTTGCTCAGATATCAAGCTTGAAATTTCTCCTTTTGTTTTACGACTTAATGTATCGGCTACAATATTAGCTTTACCTGGAAGATAGCTGATAGTACAATCATAGTAATTCACCAATTCCAACCACCTTCTTTGCCTCATGTTTAGCTATTTCTGAGTAAACAGATATTTCAAGCTTTTGTGGTTGGTGAAGATTTCACATTTCCCTCCAAATAGGTAATGGCGCCAGATCTTTAATGCATTCACTATAGCAGCTAATTATCTCATGTGGCTTTAGTTGTCTTGAGGCGTAGGCAACCACTTTACCATGTTGCATTAGCACGCATCCCAAGCCTTGTTTTGATGCATCACTATAACACAAAATCTTTAGTGGGGTTTGGAATTCTTAATATTGATGCAAAAGTTAGCCTTCGCTTCAACTCCTAAAAGCTTTCTTCGCATTTCTCATTCCATTGGAACTTCTTCCCTTTCCTTGTCAGTCGAGTCATATGCGCAACTATCTTTGAGAATCCTTCAATAAATCTCCGATAATAGCCTGCCAGACCTAGAAAATTGCATACTTCATTCGCATTCATAGGTGTACTCCATTGATTAACCACTTCAACTTTAAACGGGTCCACTTCAATTCCTTGAGCAATGATTACATGTCTAAGAAACACAACTCATTCTAGCCAAAACTCACATTTCTTAAATTTTGCGTATAACTTATCCTTTAGGGATGGCAATGGGACGGGGCAGGATTTTAGACCTAGCCCTTCCCCACCATGTTGTCTTGCCACCCCGCCCCACCCCATGCCCCGCTATGGGGCAGGAATCAAAGACATGTGCCCCTCCCTGCACGGGGCGAGTCCACCACACCTCACCCGTATACAACTCAACTTTGTCTTTTTTTTTCGAAAACAAAACAGATCCATTTATTTACAAAATCCTTCTAAAAAGGAATGAATACGTTCAGGGATGTTATTCCAACAAGAAGGATAATCATAGAGGTGCGCTGATTTGGTTAACAAATGAGCAATTTCATTTGCTTGTGGTTTGACAAATTTCACTTCAAAGTTGTTCTTTGCTTCCAAAGTTCTGATGCGGTAATATATTATTGATCCAAACTCTAATGAATCCTGCTTCTTTGTGTTGACAACATCTACGACATATTTAGCATCCAACTCAAAAATTACTTTGTGGAAACCCAAATATGTAACCCAATTCATTCCTTTGGTCGATTTTATTGAAATCTCGATTTTTGATTGAAAAACAATCACCCCAATTTTTACGTTTCTGAAAAATGAAAAAACAAAGAGAAATGCCTTAGTACCTTACCCAATGTGATGGTTGTCGGAAGCAGCAACATCGGTATGAAGAGGGGCGACAGTGGCAGCGGGTGGAAATGGGAGCAGCAAAGTCTAGGGTTTCTTCATGGGGTAAAGAGGAAACATACAAATGAATTGGTCAAATGGGTTTGTCCTTATTATGTATATTGATTAAATTAACAAGTAATAATATTTACATATAATAGATAATATAAAAAATAATTTATATACGGGGCGGGGCGGGGGGGTAATATCACTACCCCGGACCAGGCCGCCTCATGCACGGGCGGGCGGAGTCTACCCCATGTGCTCTACGGGGAGGGGCGGGTCATTTTGCCATCCCTATTCTCCTTGCGAAGTGTTTCTACCACTATTCTTAAATGCTCATTATGTTGCTCTTTATTATTTGAATATACAAGTATATCATCTATAAAGACTATGATGAATTGGTCTAGATACAGATGAAACACTCTTTTCATCAAGTCCATGAATATTGTTGGTGCAGTACTTAACCCAAATGTCATTACTTCAAACTCATAATATCTATATCGGGTTCTAAATGCCGTTTTTGGGGTAACACTCTCTTTAATTTTTCACTGATGATATCCAGATCTCAAGTCAATCTTAGAGAAGGTGCTGGCACCTCTCAATTGATCGAACAAGTCTTCAATCCTCGGCAACGGGTACTTGTTCTTCAATGTGAGTCGATTAAGTTCTCTATAATCGATACACATCCTAAGTGACCCGGTTTTCTTCTTGACAAATAGAACTGGTGCTCCCCATGGTGATACACTAGGTCTAATGAATCCCAAATCCAAAATTTATTGTATTTGGGCCTTTAACTCTTGTAATTCCTTTGGCGCCATTCTATAGGGTGCCTTAGATATAGGTGTTGCCTCAGGTACCAAATCTATTCCAAATTCAGCCTGACAATCTGGAGGAATTCCTGACAAGTCTTTTGGAAATACATCCAAAAATTCTTGCACAATTGGTATGTCATTAGGTGTCACTTTGGTTGCCGATGTATCTACTAAAATCACTTGATATCCTTGACAATTTTTCTTTTTCAACATCTTTCTTGCCTTCATTGCCGATATCACTCGTGGTACTGGCTTAGACTTAATCCCATATAATTTTATCTCATCATTTCCTGGCAGTTTGAATATTATCTCTTTCTCGTGACACTTAATGTCTGCCTGATATCTATTAAGTTAATTCATACCTAAGATTATGTCAAAATCCTTCATCTTAATTATGTATAGATCAACTATAATATATTTCCCTCTATATTCACTTCAACATTCTTATTCACTGAGTCAGTTGTTATCGAATTTCTAGATGGCAAGCCAACCTCAAGGGTTCACTTACTCTAACACTCTTATATCCTAATATAACATGAAATTTGGCTGATAAAAACGAATGTGTGGCAGCAGTGTCGAAAAGTACAAGAGTAGGTATTCCAAAAATGGTTAGCATACCTGACATTGTACCCAAGTTCTGATCATCTTCTTCCTGAGTCATAGCATACATTCGAGCTCTACCTCCAGATGTTTGTTCTCTTCTTTTCCGCTCATCTTTCAAGAGAGGACAATTAGAGATTTCATGCCCTGACTTCTTACACTTGAAGCATTTTCCTTGTCCAACTAAACATTCTCCAAAATGATTCTTCTTGCATTTTGGGCAAGTTGGCTGTCTGCTTGCATAGTTGGGCGTGCATTTCCCTCAATCTTTATTTGTTTATTTTGATTTTAATTTTTATTTTGTTTTGCCCCTTCCCATTTTCTTTTCTTAGACAACAAAACCAATTTTTGCTCCTTCTCGTCCCCAGCAAAACTTACCTCCACCTCATGAGCCCTTCTCACCATCACCGAGTACTCCAAATCTCCTTGAGTAGATAATATTCCTGATAGTTATGCTCGAAGTCCCCTTCTGAATGTCAGAGCCTTTTTCAAATCAGTATCCACTATGTGTGGAGCAAACCGACTTAGTTGATTGAACTGTCTCTCATCATCTGTGACAGTCATGTTTCTTTGTTTAAAGTTAAGGAATTATTCTCCTTCTTGTCTCGATATGATTGTGAAAAACAAATTTCCATTACAATCACCTTGAACTCATCCCATGTTAAAGAATTTTGCTCTTCCTTGGTCTTAGTCCTCCAATACTCTTCCCACCAATGATCAGCGTCTTTAGTGAGTTGGAAGGCAGCACATACGAGTCTCTGTTCATCTGTGCAGCCAATAAGTCGAAAAATCCTCTCTAGCGATCGAAACCATTCTTCTACTACTGTCGGGCCATCACGTCCATTGAATGTGGGTAGACGATAGTGGTGAAATTGTTCCACGACTCGTGCGTTGTTATTGTTGTTGTCCCCATTGTTATGCACACCTTTGAGGGACTCATCAATTATATCTCCAACAATAGCAGTGGTTTGATTTTCTGTGTTAGTAGAGTTCTCACTGTTGACTTGATTTCCACGACGGGGAGCCATATTCCTAAGGTCATACGTAATGTATTATTATTATTATTCATCCCAAGTTATAAATGAATTTTGCATGAAATATCTAACTTAAAATCCATATATCATAATATAATGGTCAAATAAATTAGTATCAATTAAATGACAACTAAGCTTTATATATAATAAGGATTTATTTATCAATTATTACAATACATAGATCCATCTATCTCTACTGATCCATGTCTTCATCCTTCTCCGAATCATCTTCCGGATCTTCTTCGAGATCTTCCTCCTGGCCTTCTTCTAGGTTTTCTTCCGGTTCCTCGTCTTCTTCCATAGCTTTATTGGTCAAAAACTCAATCCATTTACCGTATAACCTTGCAGTGAATGTCCCGTAGTTGAGTTTTGGTCGGTCGTCATGCCCGCCATACTCCAATAATGAGGCATAAAGTTTTTCAGCCTTAACGTTCCAAAATGAGTGCAATCTATTAATCACTCTACGGGAGGCAGCTCGTTCGTTTGGAGTGCCGATGACATTCCTCACATTGTACCACAACTGGTGAATTTTAACTATATATTCTCCAGTACTATCCCCTTCCTCAATTTGATAGTTGAAATAATGATTGAGTCAGTTAGTTGGATGGTTTGGACCCCAATTATTATTATTATTATTGTTCTTTCTTGCAGTGTGCCGAGTTCCTACCATCTAGATATATGTGCATTTGCAACCATAAGTCTATTTTTACAATTTTCTTTAAAGGAATACAAGATTTCTATTCATTTAACATATAAATTGGTATTATATTTCTAAATCACAATAACGTGGAATCATAATAAAGTACATCATGACATAAATGAGCATATTGAGATAATTGTATAATATAACTTGCATTAACAATTCTCTTGCCTTGAGGAGACCGACAAGATATGACGGAGATGGATGTTATTACACCATTTTATTTTTTTAACAAGCCTACAGAAATGTAGACCTGCTCTGTTACCACTTGCAACAACCCAATTTTGTGAAATTAAAGTATTCTAAAAATATTATTAAGAAAACACGAATTTATATATTAAAGTGATCCCAATAGTTATCAAAAAGTCGATTTAGAATTTTTAATTCTTAAGAAAAAATAATAATAATAATAATAATAATAATAATAATAATAATAATAATAATAATAATAATATATCTTCCATATTAAATATCCAACAATTATCCCAAGCATAAACCGGAAAACAAAATTAAAGACAAAAGTCCAAATTTAGTCCGGTCATAATTATTTAAAATATAAATATAGCATGATTTATTCCACCATCTACAACATCATATCTTCAGTCAGATTCCTCAACCTAAAAGTCATGATAATAATAGGGGTGGGCTTCATCTCGCTCAGTAGAGATATATCTGTCAGTATTTAATATAACATGAAAAACATTCACATAATTACAACAATAAATTCATTAATTTCCTATTTTTTCTCTGACTGGCCAGTTACTGTATATAGCATTGCGGGTTCACCCCGAAAATATGCTTGATCCCATACCCTTTTCATGGCCCCTAGCTTATATGAATTTATTTCCTCTTAACATATATTGCAATCAATGAAGTATTATCATGGAACATTAAATAAAGACAAATAATATAAAAATCCCTACCTTAATATTTGCATATATTCGATACTGAAAAATAAACAATAAAAGTCCTTGTCCTCGACCCCGTCGTTTTCTACATTAAATAAAATTATATAATTAATATGTGAGTTTAATAAATCGAACTAATTAATAAAATATTTGTAAAAATAAAATATTGAAAGAAGGCTTGTGAATTGGGAATTTTATATATATATATATATATATATATATATATATATACACACACACACATAAGAAACTTGAATAACAAGTAGAAAAATGTCATTACCTTATAATTATTTGAAATTTAGTATAAAATTCGTATGAAGTTATGAATATATATACTAAGTATTCCTACCCCCTAAACCTAAATTTAGCCCCTAAAATAACTAACTCCTAATTTGTCCCCTAAGGCTAAATAACCCCTAAATTAACCTCTAAGTAAAATCTTAATATAATATTGATTATCACAGCATGATGCTCAGACTAAAGATGCTAAAGAGTCTGCCCGAATTTCATCCACTAAGGAAGAGTTGGAGTCTATTAACATAGAGCTTGACAGTTTGAGGAAAAGAAAAAAGACTTTGACTGCCTCATTAAAGCGACAAGAAGAGCTTTTTCACATTGCTCATACTGAAGTTCAACAGATTGAAGAAGAGATTACCGCTATTCAGAACACTTCGCCTTTCAATGATGAGGTGCTGGAAAATTTGTAGTTTTCAACGGCGTTTCTGGAGGCTACCAAGGAAGAATTTAAGAGCTTGCATTCTTTTGATTAGTTTTTGGTTTTGGGGGCTTCATGTATGAGCATTTTTTTGAGATTATGCAATAGAAATTGATCATTTTTCTATCTTGCAATTTATCAAGTACCTTTTTTTTTGGCAATGACATTATTCATTACAAACTCATGACTGAACATAGAAACTTCTAAGTTGCCTACGTACCCAAGAAAAGTGATCAAGTCATAACGTAGTTCAAAGGATATTTTTTTTAAAAGAGGGTGTTGTACACGATTTATACTCATGCAGGCCAGGAGTATCTATTACTTAACCACCCTAAACTAGGTGGAGTATTTAATATTTTAACCACATAAAATACCTTTAGTGGGAGAAATTAACAGTTTAACCACATGTATTCACTTTAGTGGGGAAGTTAGCAGTTTAACCACGTACTTTGCGTTTGGTGGCTACCGTTCACATTTTATACTCATGCAGGTCAAGAGTAACATGCAATTTAGGCTCGTGTGTCATGGAGTATTCTCCTGTCTTCATGGATAATAGCGTTTTAAGAATTATCCATTTATGGGGCCAATTCTCAAGCCATCTTTGACGACCAATTTGTAAGCGCCATTGGTGTAGACTTCTTTAACAGCACAAAGACTATCCCATTTTGATGTATATTTGTTTCCAGTTCGGTGAGTAGTAATGACAGGTCTTCTTACATCAAACACTAAATCACCAACTTGAAAAGAGCATGATTTCTCCTTTTCGTTGAAAGCCTTATAAAGACGAGCTTGATAACATTCAAGTCTTTGTTGTGCTTCCAATATCTTCTCATAAAGAGCGTCTAATTCCTCAAGACACAATCGTGCATTTTCTTCTTCAGTTAGTCCTCAGCTGTGTTCACCTTAAGTATTTGCAGTGGCCCATCCTCTATCACTAGCCACATTTCATCATGTAAAGCAGATAGATGAGCCTGCATACGAATTTTCCAGTCATCAAATTCCCCAACAGTGAACATAGGAATGCGTGTCAAATTTATTTCCATGATAATAACTTTGCTAAGAATGAAAGATTTTGAAAATGCAAGTGTTAAAAAATCTTTTTAGAAAAGATAGAGATCTAGTTCAGTAACCAGTGCGGAAGGCTCGATGAACCAACCGCTCTGATACCACTTGTAGGTTCCAATGGGTGTGAGTAAGGTTTAGAAGGGGGGTTGAATAAACCTTACCAAATTTTCGATTTAGTCCTTTTAAAGAAATTACAGAGTTAACACAAACAGTTAAGTCCTTGAGGGACAGCTAAGTTGGTTATTTAGCAGAGTTAGCCACTCAACAGACTCGATGGAGCTGTTGATAGAATAACTCAGCTGTTTAACTTGAAACTTAACTTGGCTGTGTTAGTTTTATCAGCAGAAGACTTAACAATAACACCCTTTGATTTGTTTTAAACTTGTTTTAATACTTGATTTTAGCACTTGGTTATTAGACAGTGTGGATAGCAAATGAGTTTATCAGTAGATATAAAGTAGATATGCTAGAAATATAAATGTGATGAAAAATAAATGACACAGTTATTTTTATAGAGGTTTGAAGATGGGGTAATTCTTCTAATCATCTCTTCTCCAACTCCTGGAGGAATCCACTAAGTAACTTGATTCGATTTACGGTGGTGAGAATCTGGAGATGCCTTGGTCACACACAGCTGGCTTCTCGTCCGACTCAGCTTCTTCAAAGGGTAGTTGTCTTGCTACTTCAGCTCACTTTCTCAAGCTCTTGGATTTGATCACGAAGCCCTCCAATAACTTGATACTGGTTCAACCTTGAACCTTCCTACAATCCTCCTTGGAAAGTAGACCTCTTTTGATTCTTCAAAAGTTTCCTCTTCAACAGTTTGAAGTTGTCTTTCCTTCACAGCTTTGTGTTGGATTGATTTCCTTCGAGTTTCAGGCTTGAGGATTTTCTTGAATATCTTTGAGAATATTTGCAGGTTACAGTTTAAATATTGCTTGCTTGTTCGTGGTTTAGGTATTCTTTTCTCAATTAATTTCCTCAGCCTTTTATAGTGAACTTTCAAAAATTTACTCGTTGAAGAGATAGGCTGATTTTCAAAAGACATTTGTGTTCGTTGGCTTGTCTTTTCTTGGTCTTCAATCTTGAGATGTAGACATTTCCTCGTATTAAATGAATGTGTAGTTTTTTAGATTCTGACACGAGTTGCAGTGCTTCCCATTGGTTTATTCCTTTTGCACGCTTCTGGGATGAGCACTTTAAGACCTGACAGCATGGAAGTATTACTTATTTAAGTAATGTTCTTGACTTTTGTGCAATAGATTCATTTCAATCAACTCCTCTTGGTTGCTGCCTTTTTCCCTAGGTGACTTGAGTCTGCTCCAATCATTTAAAGACTCATCTGTCACTTTCAACTTATGACTTGGCTTCTTGAGATGACTTTGACTGACACTTGACACAGTTGTTCTTCAGTTGATACATCTTCAGTCAAGTTCTCGATCTCCCTTCTTGGCCATACTCAGTTGTTCCACAACGAAGTCTTCACTTCAGTCTTCAGTTGACTTCTTGTATTTCCAGGCATAGCTGACTTGAGTCAACTTTTCCAGCCCTCTCTATTACAATGAAAATTACAAGGAAAATGGGGTGTCAACTTTCTAGTTTATGTTTTACATGACATTCATCAAAATCTATAAAATAAATTTCCCAACAAGCAGTGTTGACCTTTAGAATTGGCAGTGGCCCATCCTCTATCACTAGCCATATCTCATCGTGCAAAGCTGATAGATGAGCCTGCATACGAATTTTTCAGTCATCAAACTCTTCCGCAGTGAACATAGGGATGCGAGTTAGATTTGCTTACATGATAATAACTTTGCTTTTGAAATAAAAGCTTTAAAAACTCAAGTGTTGTTTCTTTTGAAAAGACTGAGACCTAGTTCAGTAACCAGTGCGGAAGGCTCAATGAACCAACTCCTCTGATACCACTTGTAGGTCTCAAGGGATGAGTAGTAAGGTTTAGAAGAGGGGGTTGAATAAACCTTACCAAATTTTCAATTTAGTCCTTTTACATATTTTCAGAGTTAACACAAATCAGTTTAGTTCTTGAGGGATAACTAGGTTGGCTTACTTCAGTAAAGTTACCCACTTAACAGACTCGACTGAGTTGTTGATAGTATAACTCAGCTAGTATCAGCTAACACTTAAATTTACAGTTGATTTGGTTTTTGTTTAGCGGAAGACTTTTCACCCTTGTTGTTCTAAACTTGTTTTTCAACACTTGTTTTAGCAATAGTTATTATGAGTTGAGTTCAGAAATTATAACTTAACGGCAGATATAAAAGATATGCAAAAAATTAAAGTGTTGTAAGTAAATAAGACATAAGCAATTTTTATAGTGTTTCGAGGATGGGGTAATTCCTCTAATTCACTCTTCTCTAACTCTAGGAGGAATCCACTAAGTAACAGATCTTGGTTACAAAGTAGTCAACTGTCCGAGTCACCCTTGATCACACAGCTAGCTGCTCCTGGGACTTAGCTTTTTCACAAAATAGTTGTCTTGCTACTTCAACTCCCTCGAACTCTTGGAATTGATCACACAGCCTTCCAACGAGCCC
Organism: Rehmannia glutinosa; assembly: GCA_016081115.2. Classification (NCBI taxonomy): domain Eukaryota; kingdom Viridiplantae; phylum Streptophyta; class Magnoliopsida; order Lamiales; family Orobanchaceae; genus Rehmannia; species Rehmannia glutinosa. The sequence goes on along the minus strand of CM071936.1, from coordinate 46,573,511 downwards.
AAAGCTTCTGGTTCCTTCAACCTTGGAGAGTAGACCCATTTTGTTCTTCAAAAGATTTCCTCTTCAACTTGATGAAGTAATCTTTCCTTCACTAAGTGTGTTGGATTGAGTTGCTTCGAATTTAGGCTAGAGGATAGTCTTTGAGAGCTTGAAAGTATTTTTTAGGCTTTGCTTGCTTGAATGCTTGATAGTCTTATGAAATTTGTAACTTTATCTCACTTGCTTTCTCAGCCTTTTATAGTGCAGATTCGAAAATATGTCCGTTGAAGAGATAGACGTATGTTTCAAGTCTCACTCGTAGGTTGTTGGCATGTCTTGTCCTTACAGCATTAATGAGTATCGTACCATGAATTCAATGCTCTGTAGCCTTTTCTTGGTCTCTGCAGATATTCAGGTACATCCCATTGGTTCCTTGCTTTTTGCACTCTTTCAGCAAAACAGTTTTATTGATGGCAGTCTGACACAAGCCTATTTCCAGCAAAATCTTGACTTGTGTTGACAATGGATATCTTTCATCTTTCTTCAAGTCTTATCTGATGCATACACCTTTGACATTCGATTCCAATCATTTTGGAATGATTTAGCTGTCAGTCAGCTGACTGAGACAATTTTTTTATCACTGGACTGATCCTTCACTTGGCTTCACACAGCTGGGTCTTCTCTTCAATCATCAGTCCACTCTTGTAATCTTCAACTTAGCTGACTCCAACTCAGCTCATACAATGTTAGGAAATTTATTGTTTAGATTTTGATGAATGCCATGTAAAACTTAGAATAGGAAGTTGGCACCCCATTCTTGTTGTAAAATGCATTGTAATAAATAAATTTGGTCAAGTGAGTTAAGTCGGCCTACGCCCAAACATGCAAAGAGGACAACTGGAGACTAGAAGGAAGACTCATTGCGAGACAATTTTGAGTATGGCAAAGAAGAGTAGACGGGAACTCTATTGAAGAAGCAAAGTGAGATGCGGTGAGTGGAGTATTAGTCAAGTCAACTCAAGAAAAGCCAAGTCTCAAGTTGAAGTGAGGAAGAGTCATCCAATGATTGGAAGTTGACTCTAAGTCACCTGGGAAAGCAACGAAATGCGATCAAGTCGAGATAATGAAAAAGATCCGTTGCCGAGAAATCAAGAGAATTACTTAAACAAGTAATATCTCCATACCACCTTTCTCGAGTGCTCGGTCCCCGAAGCGTGCAAGAGGAATGAACCAATGGGAAGCACTACACCGTGTCGAACTACGAAAAGGTGAAAAAAACAATTTCATACGAGGAAATGGCAATTCCAAGGATCGCAACAAGACAAGCCAACGATCGCAAGTGACTTTCAAAAATAAGCCTATCTCTTCAACGGGCAAATTTTTGAAAGATCACTATAAAAGGCCGAGAAATGATTTTGAGAAGGGTAACGGACAGAACCAAAAACGTTCAAGAAATTATTAGAATCGAAACCGAAATATTCTCAATCCTCAAGCCTACACTACGAAGAACATCAATCCAACACTCACTGTGAAGGAAAGATAACTTCAATCGGTTGAAGAGGAAAATCTTTGAAAAATCAAGGGGTCTACATTCCACGAAGGATTGTAGGAAGGTTCAAGGTCGAACCAAGTCTTGAGCTTTTGGAGGGCTTCGTGATCAAATCCAAAGAGCTTGAGCAAGTGAGTCAGAGTAGCAAGGCGGTGCCTGTGAAGAAGGCCGAGTCGCACGAGAAGCCGGTGAGTGATCAAGGCGTCTCTCAGACATCGAGTCCCAAAGGATCAAGTCGGTTTGTGTGATCAAGACTTGTATCGGGTATTACCACTTTTATCTTGATCAATACCTAGTGGATTCCTCCGGGAGTTGGAGAAGAGAGGAGTAGAAGAATTACCCCATCTTCGAACCTCTATAAAAATTTCATTGTGTCATTTACATTTAAAGACTTTAATTCCTGCATCTTAATTGTTTAAATCTCTTGATAAATTTGCTATCCACTTGATAATTTCTAAGTACTAAACCAAGCACTAAATCCTTGTTTAACCAAACTTAAGGGTGTTAAGTCTTCCTTGAAAACAAACCACGAGTTGAGTTAATTTAGACCCAAATTTGAGTTATTCCATCAATGCTCGGTTGAGTGCATTTGAGATACTAACTCTCTTGATTAACTAAATTGGTGTCCACCTAGACACGGTGTGTAGTATCAACTACGAATATTTAAAAGGACTAAATCGAAAATTTGGTAAGGTTTATTCAACCCCCCCTTCTAAACCTTACACTTACACCCCTTGGGACCTACAAGTGGTATCGGAGCGGTTGGTTCATTGAGCCTTCCCATGTGCAGTTCTTGAACTAGATCTCCAAACTTTTCAAAGTCTCGCTTTAGTACTTAAACTTTCAAAACTCTTTTTATCATTAAAAGTTATTATCATGGAAGCAAATTTGACACGCATCCCTATGTTCACTATTGAAGAATTTGATGATTGGAAAATTCGTATGCGAGCTCATCTATTAGCATTACATGATGAGATGTGGATAGTGATAGAGGATGGGCCACCTGCAAATCTTAAAGGTGAAACAATTTGTAAGAAGAGCTGCATTTGAAGGAGAAGAGGATGTTGCTCCCGGACGGTCATGGTTGAAAAACCAAGAACTGAATGGACAAATGATGACAGAAAAAAGATACAACTGGACAATGTAGCCAAGGACATCCTTTACAAAACCTTGGACAAAGCCATGTTCAATAAAGTCAAATCATGCAAAACGGCTAAAGAAATGCGGGACAAGCTAACATTGATTTGTGAAGGTTGAGTAAATCAAAGAAAACAAATTATCGGTGGTTGTACGAGAAATTTGAGAACTTCAAAATGATCTCATGAGAAAACCTGGATCAACTGGATGCTCGGTTCACGTAAATCACCAATGAGCTATCGCACTTGGAAAGGAATATACACGAGAAGGAAATGTGTATGAAGATCCTAAAAGTCTTCAATTTGAATGGGAAATGAAGGTCATGGCACCGAGACATTCCATGGACCTATCAAAGACATCCAACCATGAATTATTCTCGGACCTCAAAGACTACGAGTTTGAGCCGAAAAAAAGACGAGGAAGAGACAGTTGTACCCAAAACAATTTGCTCTAATTGTTAAAGATGGGAAGAGAGCCGAGGTCAAAGAAGTCATTGATCCGGAAGAAATAGCCCGATGGTTAAAAGGTTCAACAAGTTCTTCAATAAGAACTACAAGAGAGGAAAGGCGAATCTTCCGAGAAGACACTCGGCTCCTCCAAATCAAGGGAAGATAGGCCAACCAAGAGAACAGATCATCAAAAAGTGAATATCAAAGGGTGACAATCCAAGAATGGAAAGAGAGCTGATCAAAAGGTTGAATATCTATCTTTGAATCGTAGACAACCAGGTCACTATGCCATTGATGCCCATATCCTGTAGTCAACAAATACGGGGAATGAAGAAGAAAGAAAGGTCTTGAAAAAAGAAGACAAGAAAAGAGAAAGCGCAATGTTGGGCAGAGAGATCTTTAAACTTGACCAAGTCAAGAGAGACAGTGATTCAGAGAGCGGTGGTGACTACTCAAGTGACTACGAAGAAGAAGCCCGATCCGCTTAATGGCCAAGGAACAAGATCGGCGACCAAGAAGATGAGGTACACTCCAACTCATCAAACTCGGACTCTAGTGATAGTGATTGTGACACACACACTTCATCACCCACCGATCTTTATGATTCATTAGGCAAAATGATGAAAGGTTTTGAACACATTAAATCCTCACACACACTACTAAATGAGGAAAACGACTACTCAAGAGCCAAAACTCAAAGTGACTAAGGAGCCGAGTACTCTAAGTCAAATAGTGATGAGAATGAAAGTTTAAAAAATTTGAAAATGCTAAGTTAATAAGCGAAAATTGCTGCCATAGAGAAGAGGAGAATGACCTCAAAAATGTTATTGCCTCATTCTTCGAGGCATCTAAATCATTGGATGATCTTATTATGAGTCAAAGAGAATGTGGAGACAAGACAGGCTTAGGATTTAATTCTCTGTGTTGTGTCAAACCTCAAAAGTAATTTTGGAAAAAGGATCTTCAAGCCATGAAAAGTCTAAAAATCCAAAACTCTAAATGTTGCACACACATTCACTCCAAAGCACAATTACAAGCAAAGCGGCCTTGGCTATAAAGGAAAAGGAAAATGACCGAGTTGAGTGCGGCTGAAAGGACAAATTTGAGAAGAGATTCATCCGAGTTCTCGGCAAACTCCAATGAAAATACTACTGTAAAGAAGAAGCGAGCTACCAAAAACCCAGGAAAATCTATAAAAGAAATACATATGATGGGAATGGTAGAAAATATCCAAGCCAAGTGATTGGAATAATGTGAACCATCAAAGATAGACTTATGGAATATAAGCCCAAATGGCAAAGGCCTAGAACTCAAGAAAGGCCATTCCAAAAGTATAAGAGCTTTTATCGCACACATATGCACCTAGGCACTACACTCAGAGACACCACAATTACCCAAAGAAGGCGATTGCTAAAACTTGTACACAGGCATACGAGACAAAGAGGCAATTTGTATGAACCTAGAATCCCCAAGCAATTTGCCAGGATTAATTATGATTATGGCATCGATAGATGGAAACTCCTTAGAGTCAAATCATTTGGCTATAAGTTGGTTGGATCATCTTACAATTCTAACCCCTCGGGACCCGGACAAGTATGGGTACCTAAAACTTAATTTGCGGGTTCAAGGAATAGGTGAGTGCAAGGAACTGGTACATGGATAGTGGTCATTCCGGACATATGACAGAAATAAGAAAAATCTGTCAAAATTCAAGGAAGTTAAAGGAGCAAAAGTCATATTTGGAGGAAATGAAGCTCCAGGTGAAATAAGAGGCATTGGATCCATCAAGAGGAACGGATTAGAAATCACGGATGTTGCATATGTCGAAGGACTCAACTTCAACTTGCTAAGCATAAGTCAACTCGTGACAAGGGCTATAATGTTGGATTCAACATGGGTGTATGCCAAATCAAGGATCTTGAATCGAATGAAGTTGTGTTGCAAGGATGCGGACAAAAGAACATGTATGTAGTAGATTGGTCAACCGCTACACACAAAGACTCTGTCTATTAGCAAAGAGCACGGTGAATCAAGTTGGATGTGGCACAAAAAGTCGAGTCACCCTGAATTTCAAAACGATTAACAAGCTTGCGAGAAGTAGTCTTGTGGAAGGACTTCGGACTCAAGAGTATACAAGAAGGAGAGTATATGTGATGCATGTCGGAAGGAAAGCAAATCAAATCTTCATTCAAAGAAAAGACATGTCCATCTTCAACAAGAATATTGATTCGCTACACATGGATCTATTTGGCCCAGTGGAGCCAAAGCAAGCATAAGTGGAAAGAAATACACCTTGGTGGTAGTAGATGACTACTCAAGATATACTTGGACAATATTCATGTGTAAGAAGAAAGAAACTCTAAAGAAACTACCACACGGTGATGAAGAGGATTCAAAACGAGAAGAGCCAAACCATTATCAAAATAAGATCGGAGAGGAACCGAGTTTGTCAATGGAATAATAACTCGATTGTATTGAAAATGGTATTAGTCATGAACTATCGCCAGCAAGGACTCCACAAATGAGAATGGAGTTGCGAGAAAGAAGGAAGAACTCTCAAAAAGAAGCAAGGACCATGTTAGTCAAGCGGGGGTTACCAAAAAGATTTTGGGTCAAGCAATCAACACTTGCTACACTCAAAACAGGATGTATGATAAACAGACAACGGTGACAAAGACACCCTATGAGATTTGGTGGAAGAAAACCAAATGTTGCATATTTTAGAATATTTGGATGTAAATGCTTCATCCACAATAATGGCAAAGACAATCTAAAGGCTTTCGATGCTAAAGCGATGAAGGTATCTTCTTGGGATACTCGGCTAAAAGCAAAGCTTACTGAGTACTCAACAAAAGGACTATGGTTGCGGAAGAATCCATTCATGTGGTATTCGATGAGCCAAATGTAAATGGAGAAGACATTGAAGAGTCGGTGATAAGCTAAATCATCCAACCATACGAGAAGAGTCCCTACGAAAATTTGGAAAGCCGGAATTATAAACTCGAGGAAGAAGATGAGATAGTTGAATCTCAAAAACAATTTGGAAAATTTCTGACTAAGTGATTACGAGAGAGCTTACCATAGCAACACAGTGCAAGACGATCGAATCCAGCTAACTTACTCCAACTTTGATGTAAGATGGCCGAGAGACCATCCACCAGAACTTGTCATTGGAGATATAAGAGAGGTGTCAAAACAAGATCCAGAACTCAACAAGAAGTCATGTTCACATGCTTTATCTCGCAAATAGAGCCCAAAGATGTGTTACAAGCATTGGACGACACACATTGGATTCAAGCTATGCAAGAAGAGTCAATCGAGTTTGAAAGAAATAAAGTATAGGAATTAGTTCAAAGACCCACACATCAAAATGTTATTGGTACTAAATGGGTGTTCAGAAACAAGATGAACAAGGAAGGTTATGTGGTAAGAAACAAGGCAAGACTAGTAGCCAAAGGATATTGCCAAGAAGAAGGAATAGATTTTGATGAAACATTTGCTCTGTAGCAAGATTGGAAGCTATAAGGATGTTTCTTGCCTATATGCGACTCACAAGAATTTCATTGTATATCGGATGGATGTAAAAAGTGCATTCCTAAATGGTTTATTGGAAGAAGAAGTGTATGTTGAACAACCTCCAGGATTTGAGCGAGAAGACTCTTGGAGATAAGGTATACAAACTCAAGAAAGCCTTGTATGGATTGAAACAGGCACCCCGAGCATGGTATGATACTTTGTCACAATTCCTAAGCGAAAATGGATTCACAAAAGGAAAAGTAGATAGAACACTTTTCAGAATTCAAGACAAAAAGAGTATCTTGCTTGTTCAAATATATGTGGATGACATCATTTTTGGATCCACAAACAAAGAGTGTGTGAAAAATTTTCAAACCTCATGCAAAGTAAATTTGAAATGAGCATGATGGGAGAGCTAACATTCTTCCTTGGACTCCAAGTGAAACAACTGAAGGATGGAACCTTCATAAGTCAAACAAAATACACGAGAGACTTAATGAAGAAATTTGGTATGGAGGAGAAGTCTTCTCGTGAAAATACCAATGAATACATCATCCAAAATGGACATGGATGCGGATGGCAAGCCTGTAGATCAAACAAGATCTGAGCACTTATTGGATCATTGCTCTATCTTACAAAGCGGGCCGGACATCACCTTTGTTGTAGGTGTATGTGCAAGATTTCAATCTGCTCCAAAAGAGAGCCATATGACAAGACTAAGAGAATATTGAGATACTTGAAAGGAAGCAAGAAGTTGGCTTATGGTATCTAAAGGAAGGTGGATTCAAGCTAATTGGCTATTCGGACTCTTACTATCTTTGGATGCGAGTTGACATAAAAAGCACCTCGGGCACATGTCAAATGCTAGGAAACAAGGCTAATTTCTGGTTTAGCAAGAAGCAAAATTCAATAGCCACCTCTCAACAAGCGAGAATACATATAGTGCAAGGGGCGGTGTTGTGCCCAAGTCCTATGGATGAGACAAATTGGTGAGAGAGACTATGAAGTTGAGGAAAAAGAAATTCCAATCATGTGTGATAACACAAGTGCAATTGCAATCACTCAAAATCTGTGTTGCACTCAAGAACAAAGCATATCGATGTCGGATATCACTTCATAAGAGATCATGTTGAAAAAAGGACATTATCTTGGAATATATCTCAACCGATAAACAATTGGATGACATCTTCACAAAACCATTATGTGAGTCAAGATTTGAAGAACTCAAACATGAGTTAGGGTTAATTGGTGGTGACACTCGGAAGAATCAAAGAAAAGAAATGGAACACAAAAAGGAAAAAGAGTTGAACTCACAAATCGGCTAAGTAAATCAATTTGTATTGGAAAGACAATTATACCAAGTCATTTGTTAGGTAGTCACTAAGAGAATTGTGAGAAGAAGAGTTAAATCGGCTAAGGGATAATTTCGAGTCACTTATGAGCAAAGTGACAAAAACGATCGTTTTTACTAAGCGGGAATGTTTTTAAGAATGACGTCAAAGATAATGATGATGTGTCTGTACGGACATAAAGCCGCACACCAAGCTTATGATTGGATATAAATCTTTGCCGCATTAAATACGAGACATTAAATGCTAAATAGGCGTGCAAAATCTAAACCGTTGATTTCGATCACATTTCAAAAACCACCCGCACGTCCTTTCATAAACCATACTTAAACCATTTTCGTAGTTTCTCTCACACACTACCAAAACTGTTCATTTCTCTCTCGAAGCAAAGGCAAAAATCTTCTCAAAACCCTATCTATCTTCAAATCAATCTCTAAGTTTTCTTCGATAAAATCTGAAAAATGGCACCAACCTATGATTTTATCAAGTTAGGAAAGCAAATCCACACTTTGGGTCTCTTTGTGGATTTCGACGGCATGGTGAAACAGGGTCCGATGACACCTAGTGAAGAAAATTCGAGAAATTGGAAACGTCCGGGCTAAAATCGATCTTTGGAATATCCGATGACCTATGTGGAGGAGGTCGCACAATTCTACGTGAACGCCGAGATTCACGATGAAGGAATAAAGTCATCATTCACGGAAAGGAGTTCACCATCTCTCGCCAAGGATTTGGTGAACACCGCTCACTACCAACGGAAGGAGCATCGAAATTAACGGCCGATGTAAACTTGGGCTGCTGCTTGGAAGGAAATAGCCAAGCCCGACTATCTTTGATAAAATAGTTTACACAAACAAACAAAGAAATTGCTTTGAAGGAGGATTATCACAAGCTGTTGGACATAGTTGCCAAATATATCGACATCAAATTTGGCGGCTTTGACCAATCATCAAAAGCAAAGTTGATCGTAATGGCCGCGATCATTGAAGAAAGGAAAATAAACTCAATTTGAGTTTGTCTACATGCAGACTATGCGAATGTAGGGAACAAATCCTTCAAGGAAGATGGCACATTTGGAGGATCCCAGGATATGGCCAGTGATTGGCCGGATGATGGAGGTGAAAGGAGTCCCTCTTAGACATGGAAAGGCATTCCATGTTAACAAGAGGATGTTCGAGATCAAACCTCTCGGCGCACTGAGAAGAGAGCCTACGCCAAGAGAGCGACACGACACGAGTGAGGGGAATCGGTGACCCCTCAAGATACAAATTGTTTCCTCTCCACCAAAGAAGAAAGCTGCCCTGCGGTTGCTAAGAAGACTGCTGCTCTGCGTGAAAGAAAGTCAAACCTCTACTCCCCTCGCAAAGAGTCACCTGCCGCCCTGCGGCCGTGTCTCCGCCCCAGCAGTTAGCGGTCGAGAAGGACTCTCAAATACCTTCTTCGATCGTCAAAAAGAGGAGAACGATAAGCCAAGAGACGGCTCCTCGGAAGAAAACACTAGCACGGCCCCCGCCGCCCAAGACTCGAAGAAATCGTCTCTCGAACCTAAATCCCCTGGTACAAACTAGAAGACGAGGAAGAATCATCAAGCGCTCCGAGCTTGAAAAACCGGTGAGTCACCACTCATTTGGAACAAATACGAAAAAACTGCTGAAGCGGTCGAGTCCCCAGGATGTAATTGATGAAGCAGACTAAGTCTTCAAGGCGATCAGCAGAGGCAACTGAAGAAATAGCCGTAGTCCGCGCAGTGAGACACAGAAGGCGATAGGGGCGTGATAGTGATGTGATGATCCTATCTCCACCTTACCCGGACATCCAAAATCGTCTGCGTGAGTGGAGGAAATGGAAATTGAGTAAATCAAGGGAACAGTTCCAACGGCCCGAGTTTATAGAAGAAGAAGGAACTGTTAAACTTCCTGGACTAACTCTTTGTGATCCAAAGATGGATGAAGACAATCGCACGGATATCCCGCAGATCTTCAAGGACAAGGAGAAGGAAAGACAGCGAGAGAGGAAGGCCGAGGCACGTGAGAAGGCCAAAGATCTCGCCCTATCTCGGCACCACAGAACACACATCCTCTCCTTGATGTCTTATCTCGTGATGATGAGGATCCGGACTTTCTTCTTGCCGCCACGAAGAGTTGCAAATGCAGCAAGCATTGCGCGAATCGAGAATCCTTCACGAGCAAAGATTGATGGAGGGACCAGGAGAGTCCTCGAACACGTTTGAAATTGATCCAATGGGAGTGGTTCAAAAATCGCCACTGTTGTTATTCTTGCCACCACTTCCCTGACTCACTCGGAAGAAGGCAATAAGGAAATGGCGATGAAACCGGGATAGTGGGGACCCCGGTCGAGCCAACCCCTATTGAAGGTGTTTTATCACGCCCCCATGGTGAACACTCAATAGAAACAGCCGGGAGTTTGGAGACGAGTGACCCCATTCCAAGTCACTCGGTGGTGCGCCCGGTGGGAAACTCCCTCCACCGCTGCGGCAAGGTCGGAGAATGCGAGATGACTCAACAACGAATCCAGGAGGCGAAGTGGAGGAAGTACAAACACTAAACGAACAACAAGTTGTCATCAACGAAGCTCAGGCGTTGAGAATTTGTTTTTGGTGGTGCCAACCGCTCGAAGGCTAATGACGCTGCTGATGCGTCGAGGCACGAGGAAGGAACACAGGAGTTAACACTGCAGGCGGTGAAAGTGCAATCCATGGGGTTGAGACTCCAATGGATGCCACCACGAGAAGACCCTAAGACAGTGACATCGTGCCGAAAGGGAGGTCGAGCCTCGGCTGCGATCGAGGCTGCAGGATGTAATGAAGGCCCACGGGAGGTTGAGACTTCCAGGGGTAAAGAAGCTGAAGTAGAGAACATCTCTCCCGCTATCACCGACCCATCCGAAAAGGAGATAAGCGCGCTTCATGATTCAGGATAATCCCGATGTAACCTTTCTCGGGATCGGAAGCGGACGGGAAGAAGGTCGAGTCATTCCCCGTGATGACTCCAAAAGACTCGATTTGCGGATGTTCCAAGCACGAGCAAGTCGATCCCAAGACTACTCGTCAAACCTTTAATTTTGATGATGAGCCACCAATGGAAATCTCATCATCTTCCGATGACGCAACACGATAAGGCCGAGGACCAGTCCACTCAATTGGAGAAACCAGTGAGACCAACGGTTGTTGAGACAACAGTGAGGCTCGGCAAGTCGGGTCCACTTCACAAAAGACCCCAGTGAGACAGAGTCCATGCGCGCAGCTCCCCAGTGCAGCGAGTTCGGCTCCAAAAGGAACTTCACGTGCACCTCTCATCATTGAACAAATACCGGTTGGCCGTGATGATTCCTTTATAGAATCTTTTCCTTTCTCTCTGGAGGTACCTAGGACCTCCCTGAAGAGTCGAGAACGAGCTCGCACGCTTCCATAGACCAGCTCTGTTATTCCATCGGTACCATTGTTCGGTGATTATGACTTTGACGATGCATGCCCATCGGCTACAACGGAAGAATCGTTTGAAGTCCGCGAAGTGTTCAAGGCATTATTTCTTGAGATTGAAGCGGATGGAGAGGCATCGGCCTCTATGGACATGCGGATCGGACAACAGAGATGCCAATCTTCTGCGACTTAATAAGGCATATCGGGATCGGGAATGGTGGCAACAAAGAAGAAACAATGCGTGTGGAACAAGTTAGATACTTGAGGACATTGTTCAACAAGTCTTTGGTATGGAGAGTCGAGAATCTTTGATGCAAAAACGAAGTTGAGAGAACACATAGAGCACATGCATGAAGCTCACCTTTGCCGAGATAAAGGCGATGCGTGAGCAAAATAAGAGTGATCTACAGGCGTTTGGAAGAAAACATGAATAGAAAATTCAGCCTTCTCATGGCTGAGATGAAGCTAATTTGCAGAGTCCAACGCTACTCGATCCGAATTTCGTGTTGCATACTCCGCGGACTCGAGGCAGAACTTGACTATCGCCAGGCTCGACTTCCCGCTTGCGATATGTTTCGGCGTTCCTCTCTCCTTTGATGATGCCAAAAAGGGGAAGAGGAATACCTTAAAGCACGAAGAGATCGAAGCGAAAAAGAGGATGCATTGCGAAGGGAAAGACGGTGAGGAAGCTGAAACAAAAGAAAGGAAAATCTCATTTGAGGGGGAAGGATCGAAAGATGTGACCTTGATGATTGCACAAACCCCCAACAAAGGTCTTGTCACTGGTGACATTATCGCCAGACAAACTCCCACTGTGACTCGCCACTCCAACACTCTGCTATATCTATGGTGAAAAAGAGAAAGACAATTGAAGCGGGGATGGAGGAAGTGGAAGGAAGAATGGATGCCCGAGTTATGAACATCTTGAAACAACATGGAGGCATTCCGGTGAGCAGAGATACTTATGCCATCTCGGATGTCGGGACATAGCCACGATCGTTGATGAATTTAAAACGCTCTCATCCGAAGGATACTTTGCAAATATGTCATGGCTCAAGCAGGACTTATCTTGGGAAAAGGGTCTCACGTTATGTGAAGAAGGCGACGAGCGGAGACAACCGGCTCTACCGCTAGTCACTCATTTGGAAAGAAGAAGACCCCGACAATACACGCCCAGGAGGTAGAGGAAGAAGCGTGTGGTGGAGGAAGAGGTTTGGACCTAGGCATCCGCCCAAAAACATTGAATACGTAGATCCAGGCAAGAAAGGAGGGATCTCTTGGGTGGTCTTGACCAAATAGCAAATTTGCAAGTGGCTAAAAGTAATCTTTGAGTATGCGAAAAGAATAGAAGAAGAAAACAAGAGACAAACTCGGCTATGGGAGGAAAGACAAGAGAGATTAAGAAGAGATGAAGGCGCCGAGGAAGGCATATGAAAAGAAGAAGAAGAAAGCGGTGACGATGAGAAAAAGAGAAGAAGAAAGCGAGAAGATGATGAACAAGATGAAAAAGAAGACAATGGGCGAAGGAGATGAAGTGTTCTTTGTCCACCCCTTCATGTATTTTATGATGTAAATACATACTATGTAAGTTTTACGCAATAAAGCTATAAATTCTTTATTTTCTGTGTAGACAAATGTTTGCTCGATACACCTTGTGCTTGATTGTGTAAAAGAACAAGAATGTTATGATCAATAAAAAGATTGATTCTACGCATACATTCTATGTGAATACACTATCTGTATGTATCTTTGCTATTTGCATTTTTGAATGGTTTAAGTTTTGGCATCATCAAAAAGGGGAAATTGTTAGGAAATTTATTGTTTAGATTTTGATGAATGCCATGTAAAACTTAGAATAGGAAGTTGGCACCCCATTCTTGTTGTAAAATGCATTGTAATAAATAAATGGTCATTTGAGTTAAGTCGCCTACGCCCAAACATACAAGAGGACAATCGGAGACTAGAAGGAAGACTCATTGCGAGACAAGTGAGTATGGCAAAAAAGTAGACGGGAACTCTATCAAGAAGCGGTGAGATGCGGTGAGTGGAGTATCGATCCAAGTCAACTCAAGAAAAGCCAAGTCTCAAGTTGAAGTGTGAAGAGTCATCCGATGATTGGAAGTGACTCTAAGTCACCCGGGGAAAGCAAAGAAATGCGGTCAAGTCGAGATAATCGAAAAAGATCCGTTGCACTGAGAAATCAAGAGAATTACTTAAACAAGTAATATCTCCATACCACCTTTTCTCTGAGTGCTCGATCCCGAAGCGTGCAAGAGGAATGAACCAATGGGAAGCACTACACCGTGTCGAACTCGAAAAGGTGAAAAAAACAATTCATACGAGGAAATGGCAATTCAAGGATCGCAACAAGACAAGCCAACGAGCGCTAAGTGACTTTCAAAAATAAGCTATCTCTTCAACGGGCAAATTTTTGAAAGATCACTATAAAAAGGCCGAGAAATGATTTTGAGAAGGGTAACGGACGTAACCAAAAACGTTCAAGAAATTATTAGAACCGAAACACGAAATATTCTCAATCCTCAAGCCTACACTACGAAGAACATCAATCCAACACTCACTTGTGAAGGAAAGATAACTTCAATCAGTTGAAGAGGAAAATCTTGAAAAATCAAGGGTCTACATTCCACGAAGGATTGTAGGAAGGTTCAAGGTCGAACCAAGTCTTGAGCTTTTGGAGGGCTTCGTGATCAAATCCAAAGAGCTTGAGCAAGTGAGTCATGTAGTAGCAAGGCAAGGTTGCCCTATGAAGAAGGCCGAGTCGTCACGAGAAGCCGGTGAGTGATCAAGGCATCTCGATCGAGTCCCAAAGGATCAAGTCGGTGTGTGATCAAGCATAGATCCGGACTATTACCACTTTGTATATCGATCAATACCTAGTGGATTCCTCCAGAGTTGGAGAAGAGAGGAGTAGAAGAATTACCCCATCTTGAACCTCTATAAAAATTTCATTGTGTCATTTACATTTCAAAGACTTTAATTCCCGCATCTTAATTGTTTAAATGTGATAAATTTGCTATCCACTTGATAATTTCTAAGTACTAAACCAAGACTAAATCCTTGTTTAACCAAACTTAAGGGTGTTAAGTCTTCCGAAAACAAACCACGAGTTGAGTTAATTTAGACCCAACAACCGAGTTATTCCATCAATGCTCGGTTGAGTGCATTTGAGAGACTAACTCTCTTGATTAACTAAATTGGTGTCCACCAGGACACACGGTGTGTAGTATCAACTCGAATATTTAAAAGGACTAAATCGAAAATTTGGTAAGGTTTATTCAACCCCTCCCCCTTCTAAACCTTACACTTACACCCCTTGGGACCTACATACAACCCTAACTATTACAAGTTGAATTACATTGAAAATAGGGTGTCAACATCTTGTTCTAAGTTTTACATGGTATCATCAAAATCTAAACATAAATTTTCCTAACAAGTTTCTAACTCTTTACATGAACCATGTTCTATGCAAGAGGTTTTCACAATTCCGGAATGGAGGGAGGCTATGAAAATAAAATACAATGCTTTAATTAAGGACCACACCTGGGATTCTACTTCTTTACCTCCCAACAGGAAATTAATTGGCAGCAAATGGGTCTTTAAAGTAAAAAAGAACCCTGATGGCTCTGTTGCAAGGTACAAGGCCAAATTAGTGGCTAAGGGATATACTCAATCTGTTGGATTAGATTATACAGAAACTTATAGCTCTATGGTGAAGCCCACAACCATTAGAATTGTGTTGACTATTGTTGTGATCCAAAGATGGTTTATCAGATAATTATATGTGGATAATGTCTTTCTCAATGGGGATCTTGACACATAAATTTGTATGGAGAAACCTCAAGTTTTTGAGGTACATTCTAATCAACATCTTGTTTGCAAACTCAAAAAATCTCTATATGGTTTGTAGCAAGCTTCTAGAGCTTGGTCTAGCAAATTTGGTGGAGTGTTACTTTTTCTTGGTTTTTCTGTTTCTAAGGCAGATACTTCCCTATATTTCAGACATACTTCCACTTCTTGCATTATACTCATCGCTTATGTAGGTGATATTATCTTAACTGGAAGTGATCCAAAGGAATTGGACAAGATTGTTACAGCTTTACATCAACATTTTTCATTAAAAGACCTTGGCAGATTGAATTTTATTTTAGGAATTCAAGTTACATACACTACAGCCTTGATCTGACTAGATATATTGAAGATCTCTTGAGTAGAGCTGGAATAGATGGGGCAAAAGGTTTGAATTCACCTATGATCACCACTACAGCTCTGTCTAACTATGAAGGGCAGCCTATACAATGCTTATCTTTACATGCAAATTGTTGGTGCTTTGCAATATGTAACTATGACAAGCCCAAATATCACTTTCGAGCCAGTTTTTGCAATATCCACTTGATAATCATTGGAAAGCAGTCAAGCGCATCCTTAGGTATCTTGCAGGAACCAAAGAACTTGGATTAAAGATTACATCATGTTCAAATTACAACATCACGGGCTATGCAGATGCAGATTGGGCATTAGATGTGGATGTCAGAAGGTTGACCTCTGGTTTATGCACCTTTATGGGAGAAAATTTGATTTCTTGGAGCTCCAAAAAACAGCTTACTGTTTCAAGATCCTACACAGAATCTGAATACAGAAGCTTAGCACATGTCACTTGTGAGATTATTTGGATTCATTCCTTATTGCAAGAACTTAAAATTGAATATAAGAGGCCAATCATTGTTTGGGTGGATAATAAAGGAACAGTCTGTCTTGCTGCCAATCCAGTGAATCATTCCAGAACAAAACACTTAGAATTGGATCTTCATTTTTTAAGGGAAAATGTCATGAACAAAGTCATAGTCATTCAACATGTGTCTGCTATTGACCAAATAGCAGATATCTTCACTAAGGCTTTAACAGGACAATATATGTTCGACTTCAAAACAAACTTACCTTAGTCTAAGTCCACCGTAGAATTGAGGAGGCATAATAAATATCAAGATATTGTTAAAGATTCCACCTAATTGTTGTACGAATTACCTTCACCATATACAACTGTGAAAGGACAATGTTTATTAGCTGGATTATTCTCCAATGACCAATGGAATAGTAACATGTGGTAGTGCTATCCGAATATGATGTTTTTGTAGCTTCTATAAAAGGATAACTGATATATTCACTTTATGATCAATTAATAAAATATAGAAAGCTTTATGTTTAGTCTCTTTTATTTCTGCATTTAATGTTTATAAATATGGCAGCCTTATTCCATGGCCTTTTAACCATATTCCTGTTTTGCTTTTATCTTGAATCCTAATTCATGTATTAATACATCAGTCTGTTGTGTCGAGGTTTTGGTGAAACAAGTTACAGTATCTTAATGTTTTCTATTGATACTTCACCTATTTTACAACAAACTTTTTGTCATAACAAGATCAAATACTATGATATGAATGAGTTGCAACTAACTTCCGTCCTAATGCTAGAAACACATATTGTAACTAGATTATCAACAAATCATTTACCTGTCATAAACATCATTATATTAAGTTATTATATTATTCCGAATATATATCTTTTACATTAGAAAAATACAAAAAAAAACATTTTTAGAAGAAGAAACAAAATAACTGCAGTGTCACCATGTGACAGAGAACAAACTTTAATGTATTCAACATGTATGATTTATTTACATAAAAAATACTTCCAAATGGGGTGCTCTTGTAATGGAAGAAGAAAAATGGTTGACACGCCCAAGCCTAAAACCAAGCCCAAGAGGGAGATACGCTGAAATGGAAGAAGAATTTAACTATAAACTGTATTGGTTCAGGCTCTTAGTAGGTGTAAATTGATCAAAATTACAAGTTTTAATGTTAAACTGAACAAAATCAAAAAACATTGGATCTAATTGAAAGGTGTGGGGTCAGATTGAAAGAATCAGAAACTTCGATTAAATTCCGAGGGTTTAAATTAAGAATCTAAAATTCAATTTGGGAATCGATCCTGATTAAAGTCAACAGGTCAAATCAAAAATCTCAGAAAGTACAATTAGGTCCTTAGGGTCTAAAATTTAAAGCCTAACATTTTGATTTGGGATTTGGTCCCTAAGTCCAATCTCCATTCAAATTCACAAAATCAAACGTATGTCCCTCTTCTCTCTTTCCATCAACCCCTCCAACTTCTTTCCATCATCCCCTCTTTCCATTATCCCCTCTGGCCTTTAGAGCAGTCAAAATGGATTGGGTCCGTTGGGCCAGCCCAACCTGCCCCACCAAAGGTAGGGGAGGATTCAGCATTTAGTGGCCCGCGAGGAGGCGGGCCCAAATGTGCTAGCTTGTGCAGACTGCGAGCTTTGGCGGGGAAGAAAATAATAAAAGTCTACATAACCTACAAGTTTGGTACCCTCTAGTATGGATTAGGAAAAAAAAGTATTGTAGAAACAAGTGGAACAAAATAATTAAAGGAGATAATGGAAAATTAGATCTGCAAAAGTATATATATGCTTTGTGTACACACATAACATTTTTTTCCTTTTTTAAACAATTGAGATTGCATTGAGTGTGCATTCTAAGAGGGGCTGTCACAATGCACAGAGAAGATAAAAGAATTTGAATCTAAGCTCTTCTAGTTGCTTGAAGTAGAATAAAGATTTTTTATTCTTCTTTTGAATGCTTTCTGCAAACAAATGTTGATTAAAGACATATTCCATAGCTTTCTGCATATCATTTATATCTCTTAACGTTTATATGTGTCAAAAGGTTATAGCTACAGTGTTTACAGTTAATAATTTTAAAAGGGTAAATGACGCATTACCCCACTAATTTTACATGTTTTGGCACTTAGCCCCCCATATTACCACTTCACCCCTAAATAGTACAACCAAGGTACTTCCCCCCTCGCCCCTGATGAATTTTCAGGCAAGAAATACCACCGGAAAAGTTACGCGCCTTCAATGTGAGATTTATAGGGATAATCTCATCCTTTCAATCATTTCCTGCCATATTCAAGTGAAAAGTATCCTCTACTCTTGTACCTTATGTTTCTAGCTAGAAATTAAGGTTGTGATTGGTTGTACTTTCATTTCATCCATTTTCATTTTCTAAAAGAATAGTAGTGAAATTTTTTTTAAAAGTGAAAGTTGGATGTGTAGAGAAAAAATGATGATTATATTGATATGATAGAGAAACTTTTAGAGATGTTGATTGTTTGTGAAAAATTTTGTGGAAATAATAGTGTAAAATATAATGTAAGAAAATTGAATAAAAATAAAAATTGATCCAAAAATAGGCAATATGGATCTCATTTTATACATTTTGTTAACAAGATTAAGAGAAAAATAATAAAAATAGTGATAAATTAAAGAACACAGAAACTCATGTCGCATCGTCTAACGGCCCCGACTGTTAAACGGATCGACTGCGTCTGCGGTGGCATTTCCTTAATACTAGCGGTGGTGTTTTAATAGTTTTAGGAACCATTTGGTATTAATGATCCTTCCCGAAAAGTATTAGTCGTCCTTCTAAAAAGTATTAGTTGTTATTTTGAAATGTATTAATATATAGTTCATTGAAAGTATTAGTTTTTGCAATATTTGACAATGATAAGTATTAGCAGTCCATTTAAAAACTATTAGTAAATAGTTACTTAAAAGTATTAGTTTTGTAATATTGACAATGATATAATATCACGATAATTGAAAAGTATTAAGTGTTCAAACGAAAAGTATTAGTAGTTCATCTAAAATGTATTAGTACATAGTTCATTTTAAAGTATTAGTTTTGTAATATTGTACAGTGATAATATCACGAGACCGCTAATATGTATTAGGTTTTCATCTGAAAAGTATTAATAGTCCATTAGAAAAGTATTAGCATGTAATTCACTTAAAAATATTTAATAGTTATCCGAAAAAAGTATAGTTTTTTTCCGTTAAAAGTATTACTCGTCCCCGTAAAATATATTAGTAGTTACCTCTGAAAAATATTAGCTTTTTCCCTAAACGTTTTTTTGTAATTCCCCTAAAAAGTATTAATTGTCCCACTGAAAAGTATTAGCATATCACCTAAAAAGTATTAGACATTTTCAGTTGCCGAATTTCATTTCAACCACATATTATCATCACTATCTCTTGTCCCCAACCATTTCTTATATTTTCTCTTCATGTCTTTCATTAGGAACAATTCTCAATTCCCAAATCATGAAGGCACAACTTGATTTTCACTATAATCACCATCTCCATGATTAAAACAACTATTTTCGTCACATTGATGGGAGCATCATTAGAACACCCAGGTTTAAAAGACATGGTCGGCACTCCAAACGACTGAGAATTGATTCCAGTGGACATATGTGTCTCAATACCCCTCGGAGTACCACTGTAATTAGAGAGTAAATTCTGAATATCCTTTCCAGAATCATAATCCCTGGACAACAAAGCATCAGGTGCCAATCCATCCATACCAGCTGTGAAAGGAAGACCGTTTTTGGTATGTGATTAGGCCCGAGGCCATCCATTTTTTTTTGTAGCTAGGGTCCTCCATCTCTTATGTCGGTGTTTTCTTTCATCTTTTTTTCACCCAATTACTTGCCGTTGTCGTCAATCAATTTCCACTCGGTGGTGGCTACTTGGGATTGGTCAGGCATGGTGAAGAAGAAGGCGGTGATGGGGCTGGTGTTGTTTGGGCGAAGAGGTAGTTTGGTGGGGGAGTGGAGGAAAAAAATGAATTATATTTGGCGTTGGGTCTGGATCTGGGTCGGGTTGGTTATTGGGATCCGTCTCAGCAGACAGGTCAGATTAGACCGCCTGAGACTAACCCATTAAAGAAATTATTGGAATTTTTATATAAATAGGGAGATGACAGAAAAATAAATAATATAATTGGATATTGGGAAATATGAAAGAAAAAAAAGAGAAAGAAATGAGTTAATTTTGGAGATAAATGAAACTGTCTTTGAAAATTTTTCATTATTTTCACAAACAATCACACGTCCTAAAAAAACTTCACTCCAAAAATGAAAATTTTGCAAAATTTTCACAACCTAACCTTCTCGTTAGCCGAATTTTTGTTTCAACCCAACTTTGGAAAGCTCTTTGAGTCCAGATATTGAAACTAGTCTAGATAGATGAAGTACGTGCATAGAATAGAACATATTAATTCTTTTCAGACTGCCAAATTATTGTGGGAAAGAAAAATGACACCAACATAAACTAAAGAGCCCAAACGCTAATATCCAACATCTAAGCGCTGGAAAATCTAGCAATAAACATAGGAACTCTTTTTTCTGAGAATAGGTTTAGTCTTATACTCCACGTTATATTTGATAAAAGAATATCAATTAATACTTAAAATCAACCTCAAAATTAATTTAAGCAAGCATCATACAAACTATCACAAACCTGCTGCTCTATAATTTATATATTAGATCAAAAAAGAAGTTCTAATTAAAGAGAAGAGGATCATATACAAAACCCAAGTAGAGGAACAATTATAATTCTGCTTCAAGTTGCATAGGTTTCAAAGGAGTGTGATAAATAGACCTTCATAATAGCACCAAAATAAACCAAAGGTTAAGGGCTTTACATCCCTGTCAATATCATATTTTAAGAACTTGCGCCTTGTCAATTCATTTTTACAAACCAAAATATCATTTTTAGTCACATATGATTTTGAAACTTGATATTATAGTGTTGTCACTAAAACTCGATATTTTAGTCATACACAATTTTGTCGCTTTCGACCCCACCTTCCCGAAGTTTATTCTCCGGGGAACTCCATTTAAATTATTATTTAAATTATTCCGGTGTATTCTTTCCTGTACCTATGGGATAGAGGAAGAGGAAAAAACCGAAGATTTCACATAGTACGTTTGATCGAAAAATCAATCTGATTGATTTCGTACCCTTCGTTCAATGGTCAAATTCTACAGGATCAAACCTATGGGACTTAAGGAATGATATAAAAAAGCCTTTGCCTTAGCATAAAAGCAAAGAGGTTCTTGAGTCCACAAAAGGGTCAAATTGAATGAAATAGAAGCCTCGTTTTATTACCGGGGAAGTCTTTGCAAAGACTTTTCGCGCCTTTCAACGAGACCTCAATGAGTTACCCTCTACGGCTGAGGTGGAGCGGAAAAACCATCAAAAAACGATTGTTCGTGGAAGTTTTCTGAAATAAGTAATCACAAAGAATGGTAAGCGCTACGAACCCCGCCCAATTAATCCGAATATAGACAAATTTGCATGCCTTACTGCGTACGAATTGCTTGTTATGGTCTTTTAGGAGTTCCGTTCACCCTTTTTATTTTTTTGATTAGTTTAGTCATAAAGGAAAGCCCTTTGACAACCTTACTAATAGAAAGGGGATGCGCTCAAGCATGCGAAGAAAGCTCGAAGAGCTTCTCAACATATTACATATTATAGAAAGGTTTGTAGAAAAGGGCTTCTTCAAGTTCCGCTTGCTTTTTCATTTTGATAGGAGTAGGTGCTTGCTCCTTTTTCACGTAGAGCAGGTTTTCCCTCAATGTAGAGGCCTTATGAGTTCCCTGGGTACTCTCCAGATCGCGAGTACTGATAGATATTGGGTCTACCCATCAGCTTTCTCTAATAGAGCACTCAATCAATCTCCAATCGATCTATTGACCCTGAAAAAAACTATCTGCAGTTAAGAGTTCCGAGTCTAAACCCTTTGTAAGGGCAATTGGCTTCATTGCAGATAACTAAATAACTGGACTGCGAAGCCCGGTCTTCCCTCTATTAGTAGTTTTAATAGGCTCTAATAGACAACCAACCCTATCTATTCTGGACAAACCGGGGCACCTTCCCTATGTGTCAGTGCCATTCTCGAAACCAATTCACTTGAGTGAGACAGAGGAGAGTGGAATTTCGTGTGGAGGGGTGAAATCCGGAGATCTACGAAGGAACGCCAAAAGCAAAGGCAGCTCTCTGGGTCCCTACCAACGTCCTTCCTTCTTGACTCGTTTTGCAAGGACGAAGTTAATTCCAATGATTCTTTGGCCAAAATAAACTGGGATACCGTGAATCCTAGCTCCAAAGCTTTATCCGCAGCTTTCTTATTGTATGATGCCTCAAGCCAAGTTCTTTTGACTTTTTAGTACCCGCCTACGGCTTTGATTGTTATTACTTTTGCAGGAGCGATGACGTCATTCCTTGCGGCAACCACTGGAATATTACGTAATCGATCTAAAGAGGGTCATAGCTTATTCAACTTGCAATCGGTTAGTATATATGACTTTCAAACTAGCTTGCTAATTTCGTTGCCTAAGAAAAGAATTAGAATAAGATTCCTTTTTTTGAGTTTTGAATGGATAGCCCCAGAAAGGTAAACACCTAACCTCAAGAGACAGACTCTTGGCCTGAGCATCTTTCGGCGCGTGCTTCCGCCTGATCACGATCTCGAACGATAGGTACGCTTGACCCTTGTAACATTGCCTTTTTTTATCCTTTCGATGATTTAGTCACATACAAAGTTAATCCTAGGGCTGCAAATGAACTAAGCCGCTCGCGAGCTATTCGGGTCACGGTTCGGAAATATATTTGTTCGAGATTGTTCGTCGGGCTTAACGAGCCGAACTTGAGCCTAAAATTCGAGCTCGAACTTTTAAACAAGCCGAACTCGAGCTTACTGATATTCGGCTCGAAAGTTCGCTAACATGTTCGTTTACAGGCTCACGAGCCTATATTCGAATTCGGTTCGCGAACTTGAACTCGAACTCGATATTTACCGAACTCAAGTTTCCTTTCACGAGCTATTCGAGCATATAACGAGCCTTTTACGAGCCGAGCTTGAGCTAAACTCGTTAAAGCTTAAACGAGACTTTTGCGAACCGCACTCGAGCTAAGTTCATTGAAGCTCAAACGAGCCTTTTACGAGCCGAATTCGAGCTAAGCTCGTTGAATATATTAAACAAGCTTTTTACGAGCCGAGCTCGAACTGTTCGCGAACCTAATAATTTCAACGAGCCGAGCTCGAACTCAATTATAAAAGCTCGAACCGAACTCGAGTCGAACTCGAGCCGATCCAAAAACTAAACGAACTGAATTCGAGCATGTTCCTATTCGGCTCGGTTCGGCTCGTTTGCAGCCTAATTATTCCTAAAAACTCGATATTATAGTCACATACAAGTGGTCACTAAAATCCAATTTTTTAGTCACATACAAAGTTATCACTAAAGTTATTATTAGCGTCACAATAAGCAATTTTTATAAACATATTTTAGTTGGAATTCATATTATAATAATGATAATAAAAACTGTGGTGAGAAAAAATTATCATGGTTCCCAATGTAGTGACAATTTGTTTTTCTTTTTCTTACACCTATTATATATTTAGGTGTATCTACAACTAGTATTAGAAATAATACCATCTCATCCACAAAAATATCATGCCAAAGTCAAACAAAATTTTATTTACAGAAGTATCTAATTAAAATAATACAAGATTAAAACAATATCCAACATAGAAAACCAGTTGTCAAACGATTGAACAAACAAGTAAAAACTCTAACAAGAGGCTCAAGTTGATTAAAATGCTTCATAATGCGTCAATTTCTTCAACACGAAATAGCATTAATTCAAGCAATGAGTTAAATACAAATTAACATCCATTTGAATAACTTAGCAATCAAATATATCATAAATATAAATATATATACTCACATTAGATGATGGAACTTGACTAGTATAGCTTAATTTTTGAAGTACTGCAGAAAGTTGAGCCTTCAAAGCAACTTGAACTTGAGCGTGCACTTGAGCTTCTTGATTGATCAGTTGGGTTTCTAGGGACTTCAAAATGTAAAGTCATCTCTTCACTTTGCCTTCTTAGTTCTTTATTTTCTTTTTGTAGTTCATCATTAAATTTTTGTCCTCTTTTTGAAGGTAGTTTTAAGCTATCTCCATAGCCACGTAGTCGATTAGGTTTCTCTTGCCCAAGCACCTTAATGAAAGCTTCATCCTTACCCATAAGATCTTGATTATCTTCAGTGGTTTAGTTTGTAATCGAATGATATCCTCATGTATCATTTAATGTAATATTAATAAAGCTGAAGCTAAGTTTTGAAAAAAAAAAGTTGAAGATAAATATATTTTAATTATTAAAACTTACATAAACTTCTCGTGAAGTTTGATCAATCCATTCCTTTTTTCTTGTTACTATATCGACTTTTTCTCCATGTGGATATTCACGAGGGTTCTTCCCCAGTTTCAGGATTATGCTACCATTTAAATGTGTTGTATTTGTAATAAGAAAAAGAAATTAATTCAAATATAGAGTATTTAAAACTACTAACCTCTTCATAGCAATATTGTGCAATAGATTTTGTCCACATGTATGAGCCGGGATGATATCTCATATACGCTTTTTCTATTCCACTTCGTATTCCATGTATTGGATGAATGTCACATGTACATAATGATTAGCTTGAAATTTGAAATCGGGAAGAAAAATATTAGCATATTGAATTGTTTTATAGGGTGAAAAATATAAAACTTTGAAATCCCTTTTTCACCTAAGGCAAGAGGCCTACTCATAGAGTTGCAAATGAACCAATTCACTCGTAAATTATTCGTTGCTCAATTTAATAAAAGTTCTTTTGAGCTCATTTAATGAGACTCATTAAAATAAATTGACCAAAACTCAAGCTTAGAGATATTCGACTCATTAGCTCGTGAGCAAACTCAACAGTAAGCTAGTGAGTCAGCTCCTATAATTTAAACAAATAGTTCGAATTTAATTTTAATTCTTATACGTTTACGTATGATACATATACAAGTATTTAAATATATTTATTTGTTATATATTATGCATTTTAGAAATATAATTTTATTTTTGTAATAAACTGAAGAATAATTTAATTTATAACTGATACTTAATAAGCTCGTTTAGACTCGATTAAGCTCAAAAAAGCTTGTGAACCATCAATACATTTGACTTGATAATAAACGAGTCAAGCTTCAATTCTCAAAAGTTCGGCTCGGTTCGATTGTAGCGCTACTCATGCTTCAAATCGTGCTAAAATTGTTGAAATAATAAACTCTCTGAATATAATTTCAAGTAAAAGGCGATTTTTTTGTTGAGGTAAAAATGCAATGTTTTCAAATATACATATCATCATCAGTCATAAAATGTGTGATAAAATCTCAAGTATTTTTATTAATAAAAATTACGTCATTAATTCTTGAATTTAACTTCTATATTAGTAATTGATGAATATATTATTCTTTTTTTAATACAAATATATAATTATATTGGACAACATAATTTTTGCGGACAATTTCTTGCGAACGTTTCCATATAAATATATAATCTTTACAGCCAATTAGATTTTTATTTCAATATTTTCAAACTAACCATTATCATAAAAATTTCGCAATACAATTAAAATTTATCAATTTTTTTTAAACCATCAAAATAATATTCAGCGCAGTAGAATTATTTCCGAATATAAAACATGTCTATAAAATACACAATAATTCGCACCAAACCGTTGACTAAAAACGAAAAGCTTCATATGTCAACTAGGGGTGTGCACGGTACGGGACGGTTCGGAAATTTGAAATCTCTTAACCGCCTCAAGTTCGGAGATTCTAAAAAAATCTCGCAAGCAGAACCATAGAAAAAAATCTCATCCGAACCGTATCAAAAGTTCGGGGACGGTTCGGTATGGAGATTCGGTTCTAATGGGACAGTGCACGGTTCGGGACGGAGATTCGGAGATTAGTCATAAATAAACAAGCAAATTTGAAAAAAAAAGAAGAAAATCAATATAAAAATTATCAAACGTATATAATTTGATCTCTTTTTAGTGTAATGTCAAAATAAAAGCTAAAATTCTAATAGGTAAGACAATCCTAAATTCTAAATTTAATAACTTCTAATACAATAATATTCTATTGTTTGGGTAATTATCCTTCTATTGATTTAGAATAATTATAATTAACTAACAATATTAATAAATTAGTATGAAATAAAAAATTATATAGATTTATAATCTCATTACCTCCTACTTAACAACTTAACATAATCAATAAAATTATGTTTGTAATTTATGTGACATGGTAAAAGATTAAAATATGATTTTTTTTATTGTTATAATATGGTACTATTACTTGTTCAGAGTATGTTTATCTTTTAAGTGCAATTACTAATCATTTAACTAATTTTAACTTCAAATGATTCATTTTATTATTAATATTAAAAAATTTTAAAATTCATAATAGTTGCATTATTATGGTTTTTTTAGAAATATGTTTCATATTCAATTTAATTTTCAATAATTTGTAGTTAATTAAATATCAAAATATAAATAAAATCAAAATAATGTATATGTATTTATATATAATATTTAAAATCGGTTCTAGCTTCGGGTCCTCGGTTTGGAGTGGTTCGGTACGGTTCTCGATATGGGTATTTGAGAAATCTCCAGAACCGTACCAAAAATATTTTCGGGACGGTACGGTTCGGGGAAAGTCAAAAAGTCAACGGATATTTTCGGTTCGGAGATTTTTTGGTCCAGATATCGGTTCGATTTCGGTGATCTCCAGGTCCCGTGCACAGCCCTAATGTCAACCCGGGTCGACTCCATTTCTCTGACCAGGTTCTATGTCCTTCTCCGAATTATCCGTCCGCTTCATAGCAAAAAGGAATCCTTTATTATTTGTAAAAATAATAGGAAATTTAATTCTAGAACCATCCAAAGAAATTTCAACCATGAGATGTATGCTAGCCAATTTATATCAAACTTAAAATATTAGGTCAAAATCTGTCCATATTATTTATATTTTTCTCTACTTTAATTCATAATTTATTTTAAAATTTAGATTTATAGAATACAAACTATATTATGTGATAAGATGTATTTATTAGAAGGGAAGGAAGTAAAATTAGACAATCTACAACCCATTGCATCAAATTTAGTGTGATTTTTATGTAAATGTGGTGTTTTTGTATAATTTGGTCAAAACCATCTCTAACCCACTACATTAAAATTTACACTAAATGAATATTTTATTATTTTTCTAATTTTATAAAACAAATTTATTTATATTATTTTTTCATTACTTTTATTTAATTCTATTAATGTAAACAAATTAAAAATAAATATAAGTAATATTTTTTAAGAAATAATATTAATTATATTACACAATTTTAGTACCACAATTAAAAAACTTTTGGAAAAGAAATAGTAAAAGCAAAATATAGTACATTGTTAATATTAGTGTTGTGTGTTTACTTTTAAATTTGGAGCAAGATACTTGGTTATCATTTGTTAATTATTATTACTAATAATTATAACTATTATTGCAAAAAAGAATTACATTAAAATTTTAAATAACTAAAACTAAATTATTAATTATTAAGTATATAAAATATAATACAAATGAAATAAAAATTTGGAGTAGAAGAAAAATGGTGCAAAGTGGAGATATTGTTATTATACCAAATTTAGTGTACTTGAACAGTGCTATACCAAATTTACACGAGTTCTATTGGAGTACCGTTTACACTAAATTGGTGTTTGGTGGAGGATTTGGTGCCCCATTGTAGATACTTTTAGGAATGGCAATGTGATTCGTCTACGATGAGCTAAGCCAAATTTGAGATTCGTTTTGTTGAAAAGAAAAATAAACTCACACATTCATCCTACCACGAATCAGTTGAGCCGTCAATAAGTAAAATTTAAATCTTTATGTACATACTATGCACCGGCCAACAAAATATACATTTTTTTGTCTTATTAGTTACTTTTGATTTTGGGGGAAAAAATACTTTGACATCCAAACTATATGATGTTTTTGATATTTTGGGAGTTAGATTTTTTTTTATTATACTTTGTCATCTAAAATATAATTTTACACTCTGCCATCTTGAGTACCCCGATTTTTGAAACTTTCATCGTGATTCTATCGCATGCATGACACACCTATTCGTTAACACTTATGGTCAATTCCATTCCAGGTTATTTGATGTACTTTTACTGTTCAGCCTAATGCCAAAAAGTTATATTATTACTATATGCTGACATAAAATAACCTGGAATTGACATAAAAGTGGACAAAGAAGGAGTGCGTTATGCATGTGACAGAATCTTGGTAAAATTTTCCATATTTGAGGAGCTCCAAATGTGGAAGTGAAAAATCCATGTAATTAGTTGGATGGGAAAGTGTTTATCCTTTATTTTTATATGACTATTAAGTTTTGACATTCTTGACTAATTGACTTGATACTGGTGATAACTATTAATTGGTTTTAGTTATGCTTTACCTTTTTCCTAAATCCTAAAAGGTGATAATAGCATGATTTGTAGGAAATGAACATAATAAATTATTCAATATACTATTTTGGAATGTCACCTATAGGCTATAGCTTGATTTATACAGTTGCTTCAGTTTCACTGTAACCTAATTTGTAGTGCAAGTTTGTATTGGATTCTATATAACTATATAAGCCAAGCATAATATTTTCAATTTGAAGCTGTAGCATAGAAACAAATTAGATTACCTTTTCTTTAACATCAAAATGAATTTTATTCATCTAATGAAAATTAGTTTACATGTTTAAGTCAATCCAATAGTACCTTTCAAAAAAAAAAAAAAAAGTCAATCCAATAGTAGTGCACTATGTACAATCACTCAATTCAGAAATTAATAAAATCAAGCTAATTAGTAAATGCAAAGTATATTTTATAATAAAAATAATAAAAACACGATAAGGGTCTACTGAGACTATAGATGTTAAACGGGTTGACTCTAGCTCTATCGGGCTTCTGACAAATCGGGCCACTATTAAACGGGCTAGCATATTGTGAACCTAGCCCTAACCCTAGCGGGCTTCGGTCTAAACAGGCCACTATCGGGCTATAAGTCAAAAAAAAAAATATATATTTAAATCCAAAATTCTAAACTCGAACATATATAATATTTAAGTTTAACATGTTAAGTTAAAGTATTCATCAATAAAAAAAATCTTGCATAGTTTATAATTATATTGCATTAACAGAATTATAAATTTTAATTTTAAAATAAAACTATAATAATAAAAGATAGCATTATATAATATATACCCATATAAAAGGAAAAAAAATGCTTGTTAAAAAAAATATTCACATGACTATAAGTCATAGTTTTAATAATTATATATTTAAACATGTTAACGATGAAGAGATGTGAGCTTGAAAAAATATATATAGTAATAGGTAATATGTAATAAAATAGATTTATAATATTAGAATTATATTTATTTTTAAAAAAAAAACTGGTGGACTAGCGGGGTTAACCCACTCGCTAGCCCTAACGGCCTCGGCTAAACGATCACAGGCAAAAAAGGACCAGATTTAAACAGTCAAAATAATTCGCCATAACCCTCTTTTCTCCCGGTTTTAAAAATGGTCCAGCCAAAGTTGTCAGCCCGTTTAACATCTCTAGCTGTGACGTTACATTAGTCTCGAATTTGTACCCGTCCAAAAGTTTATTTAAGCAAGTTTAGAATCACTTTAAACAAAAATAATTTATTAAAGGTTTGGTTTCCGAGTTTGAACCCTCACCATTCGAAGACTATTTTCAACAAATAACTTAACGGCTCATTTGGCATTTAAGATGGATTTTATCAAATAATGTGGTATAAGCACTGATAGCACTTTTGAGGATTAAAAATGTTGTATTTAATATTATGTTTTGGATTTGGGAAATGACTTATTCTTTTTTAAATCAATCTTTGTTTGGGGATGTTGATATTGTCTGATAACTTTGAAAATTACATTTGTGCCCCTCCCAATAAACAAATGTATGAAAACATCTTTTTGTTCTCACAAATTCAGCTCAAAGATTCGTTCGGGTTTATTTTGGGCTTCTTATCTCCAGTAATGTAGTAATGTGGTGTCGCCCACCGTGAATGTTGCCGTCGGAGAATCACTTTCCTAAAGGTGGTCGGATTAGTTGAGGTAATCTCTCGGAAACCCTACGCCCAATTAGTATTTGGTGATTCACTGTAACATGTAACTATTAATTTTTTGAATTGTAACATATCTGTATTTGCAATTCCAATTTCCACTTTCCCGAATTTATGTTAGGTTTGTGTTGGCTAAGTTAGGGTTTAGGATATGAGGGAGGTATGCAAAAATTGCTTATGTTCGCCCTTCTCTGTCCATGAATGTGGGTTCGAAACTTTTTCATTCATAAGTGACCAAATTGCATATATTGTGGTTTAAATTGTAAAAACCCTAATACTTAATAAATATTTAGTAGTAAAATTTTATTATTGCTATTCACATCGTCTGTATGACGACTTATTTTTATTTTCCCCTATTTGAAGGTAAATTCTGTGTTATATGTTACAATGAGTTCGAGTACTAGCAGTCCCGTATTCTCTAAAGACCGAAATGGCTCTTTTGGAGATAATAGCGACAGAGGTGATGCACGTGTGCAATGCCACTGTGGGTTTTACTTGAGAGTATAGACATCGTGGACCAAAGGGAACCCTGGTCGAAGATTTTTGCCATGTCCAGTCCGAGGGGTTAGAAAACTCTCTAATTCCGACTAACATTACCTTGCATTTCATATGGTGGCATTCTAATCGTGTCTTTGTAATATTTTTGCATATCTTTAAATGTCACTCGTTGTTCAGCCTAATAAATGTGACTTCTTCCGGTGGCTCGTGGGTGGGTTTGATGACCGTTTCAAGCACGTGATAAGTGATTTGCACAATCGTCTTAAAGTTGTTAAGAAAGAACTAGAGTCTTGCAAACAATGACAATCTCATTTAATTAGGCTGACAAAGTATTCGTGGGTTATAACTTTGGTTGTCTTAATCGTTGCGTACTTAAATCATAGGTTTATGTGTCATTAAATAGGCATTGAAGTTGCTAGAGTAATTTAGTTAATTTGTCTTCCTTTTGGTAATTTCTAGTTGTTAACAGTTTGATGGTATTGTAATTATGAATTGTACCCAATCTTAGTTGTACAACTTATATTATTTGAATTTAGTCATCAGTTCTACCTTGAATTGTATTGTGGAAATGCGTTTATGTTTAACATTAGTGTTGAAGCAATGCATTTTTAATTAGATATTATGTTGTTTTGGCTTGCATTTGTGGTTGGTTTGCTGTTATGAGCTGCAAAAGGAAATTTGATAGTGTGTTTCTTGCTACTCTGTTTGGTCATTTGTAAATTCTGAGATCTTGTGCATCCCACTTGCATTCCATCCCCTGTTTGATGTATAGTTCTAATGGGAGCATCTTTGTCATAGAGTTTTGAAGTGTCATATATGCACATCAATAAACAAAGTGTTTGCTTCTAATATGTAGATTATTTTAGTGTTCTTTGATGTTACAAGATTTCAGTCAAAAAAGATGCCTGTAGTGTCCCAATATAGTGTGTTTAAATCCTAACAAATACCCCCTAAAAATGGTATACATCACATGTATACAGACTGCTTATTTATGCAGATTTTGACTAGTCCTTAAGATTATGTGTATCTTTTAGATTTTGGGTTGCAGTTTCATTTATTCGCATCAAAGCAAACCTTTTTTAGCATATAGTTTGAGTCGAGTTTTGGACCGATATGGTGCTAGAAAGTTGTATGTGGGGAATAGCCTCCTTATGCTATCTATAAATTTTGCCATTTCTATATGCACTACTTCACCACCTTCTAATAGCGCACAAAGCATCAGTTTAAGTATGGCCCCTCCATATCCAGTTATTCAGGCAAACTACATATATGATTTAGACTGGATGGAGGAAGCGGATAAATTATTCATTTCTGTGCTGCTTGACCAACAACTACTAGGGAATTTCAAGCCATGTGATGCCAATGCACATGCATTGCTAATAGCTCAAGCCACTGTTAATAGCTCAAAAGACTTTCCATTTTCCTTAAAACTACTTACACAACCACATTTCCTACTTTCCCACCTTCTTAATTAGAACTTCTAACCATCAGTTATTGTCCACCCCAGAACCCTCATCACCATCACTTTCACCAAAGTTAGGTGCTGGCAAACCATGAAACTCATGTAAGTCCAAGCGGCTACGATAATCTAGAGGGGGGATGAATAGATTATCTCCATCTTTTCAATTTCGCCCTCTTTTTATAACCGAATGCTCAAACACAATAATAAAGGTGCGGAATGTAAGTAACACACGTCGATTTAAAGAGGTTCAACCCACCTCAGGGCCTAATCCTCTACCACCCCAAAGATATCAGGGATGGATTTCAAAAAGAAAAAGAATTTTATTAATTACCAAAATTAATACAAATTCAACTTACAACACCTTGAAGAGCACCACACTCTTTTTCAACAACACCTTTGGAGATTACCACAATCTCCTTTGAAGATTACCACAATCTTCCTTCAACGGCACTTGTGAAGATTACCACAATCTTCAACCTTGAAGAATACCAAATTTTTCAACACCTCAATAAGAAGATCACCACAATCTTCTTGCACCTATCACCTAGATCATCCAAGTGTGCTCTTACCACAAGAACACTCACAAGGATATCTTGTGTTTGAATGATAACCAAAAATCAAGATTACAACTCAATAATGAATATTACAATTTGAGTGCAAAGTGTAATCAAGAATAGCCTAGACCTCAAGGATGTGAAAGTGATAAGCTAGGCAAATTTACAACAAGAATAATAACAATGAAAGACCAAGTATTTGCTTGAAGTGTATCTTGTTGTGTTGTATCTCAATTATTGTGTTGCTTCAATTCTTCCTCTATTTATAGAAGATGTCTTGTACATGATAGGCTCCTCTTGGGGACATGAATTCTCAAAAAATTGCAAGACAATTGAAGAAAAGAGATGTTAGAAATCAATCCCACAAATTAAGGAAAAGATGTCTCACGCACAACGGTTGCATTTTTTTGTCATCAAACTTAAAGGCGACCGGTCGCACGTAAATAGAGTTTGAAAAAATCGTATCAACATTTACAGGCGACGGCCGACGTGCACCTCGACCGGTCGACCCTAACCACAACCGTCGCACTCATCAAAAATGAAAGAGAAGTTCTGCTTTCGATTTTTGCTCCAGTGTACCTGGCCGCCGCCTATAGTCGATCGGTTGACGGACTGCCGATTTGCCCTATAGGGCGACCGGTTGCCCCGACCATTTTCTCGCAAACATGAAGTTTTCTGTTTTCCTCAACTTTCAGTGCACGGGTTGCCTATACGGCGACTAGGTTGACCTCAAAACAAAAGTGTTGTCCAATTTTATATCGAAAATAAACTTCAAGAAATACTCCAAAAAATAGTAAAAATATTTTAGACCGATCGGGAGTATTAGGACAACATTTTAGAAACATTGTTTTGGTGTAAAAATACATTAACACAAAATCATCAAAAGTGTTGTCCAATTTATATCGAAAATAAACTTGAAGAAATACTCCGGAAAATATTAAAACCTTTTAAATCATTTAGGAGTATTTGGACAACCTTTAAAAACATTGTTTTGGTATAAAAATAAAATCATCAAAATCATGATAAAACCATTTATCAAACAATCTCCCCCTTTTTGATGATTACAAACCAAAACAATTTTAACGAGGTCGATTTTGAAAACAAAACATTTTTACCTAAGGTTAAAAAGAGCTATCCGTTGAGCGACAACATTCCATGCAATGTAAACACAAGGATGGGAGTAGAGATATTCAAACACATATAGCAAAAAGCTCCCCTATCAATATGCACAACAAGAGTAATGTAAAAGCAATCAACCACAAGCTAAAAGCTTAGCTTTTACATATTGATCTTAGGTTCAAGAGCTTATAAGCTCCCCCTGTCAACAAAACATCATTAGACAAGTATATAAGTCCATCATACATCAATTGGACTAAGTATAATGCACAACTTATGGCTTTATCAAGCCATAGCTTATAGCTTCTTTTGTTAAGCTTAACTTAGCTTTTATGAGCTAATGAGCTTATAACCTGTTTCTCCCCCTTTGGAATCATCAAAAACAATGTTAGCACGATAAAAACATCATATAATCATATCAAAGTGCGCAACTAAACCGATGTATCGAGCTATTTGAACAATGAAGCTTATAGGCCAAATGGGAGGGAAAGGTCGATCATACGACTTGTGGAAGCTTATGAAAAGTCATTTGATTTGCAAAAACATGATCTCTATAAATATATGAGACTTTTGAAATCAAGAGAATCATGTAGGTGATGAATTTTTCATTGAAATATTTTATCGAATACTTGGCGGGCGTCAAGTTTTAAAGAAGATGTATATAGCCCTTGTAAATGTAATCAAGCCAAGTTTTTCATCACCAAGATCAGTTCAAACACAATACAATACACCATAAATGATAAGCTTATCAAATTCATATGAAACTTCCATCAACAATATAACAAATAAGTCACAATCTCAAGGGTTCAACCCAATTGAGTAAAGGGAGTAGAATTCTTACCATTTAATAGGTAAAGATGAGCGATGATGATGATAAACATGCTATATAAGGTCCAAAATATGAATTGAATGCATGAAAACAAATTTTGAGTGAAATTTGTGTGAATTTGGCAAAGGGGACGAAAAATGGCAAAAATGGGTTAAAATGACTAAGGCATGAGACAGAATGGTTTTAATCCAAAATTTTGCTAAGGGCGACCGATCGTGGTTGAGGGCGACCGGTTGACGTTGAGGGCGACCGGTTGCCCTCAACCTCATCAGCCCACCTGCCTTGTCGCGATTTTAATAAAATCCGAATTTTCAACCAAAAATCCGATTTTTCGCCCTAAGTTTTAAAAACGCAAAATGCAAACGTAGACCTCATTCAATATACATTATGTCATAATCAAGCTCGAAATGAGGTAAAATACTCGGCGGTTAAGAAAAAAATCCGCGAGTTATCCTTGAGACGGAATTAAACACATCTCAAGTTTTTGTTAAAAACGCAATCCCTTAGAATCGAATCTCAATATGTTTAGTTCGATTATGACGAACTATATTTTGAATAATTTTCACCGGACTTGTTATCCCGAAAAATAAGAACGTTTTAAAGCTTTGGATAAACAAGTCATAAGAAGAAGTGTCTTACAAATATTTGAAAATTTCTTTTAACGGCACTTTAATGAGATTCGTTGGGATAGTTTTTGAAGTCGAGCATATAGACATAAGGCATATGGAATGTCAGTTCTATAGGAATAATATAAGAAAACATACCTCGAATTTGTTTGTCAACCGACATGCCTTTCTCAACCTTTGTCAATTTCTTCATTGGTAGCCATAGAGTTTGAGATGATTCTTCCTTCTTCAATGCCTAACTCCTTCAAGAGTTCTTTTTGAAATATAACCATCTACTTGGCATTGATTAACTTGAAGTCCAATGATGAAATTTGATCTCCCCCATCATGTGATACCATGTTCATCTCAAGTTCACCTACATCAACTTAGGAGAATCTCTTGCACAAAATATTCATTAGTAGCACCAAAAATATTCTCATAAATATGCACAAGCAAACAATCTTGCCATTTTTCAAAAAACAAGAAGAGTAGTATCAACTTTACCTTTTGTAAAATCATTTAGCAAAAATAGCTAAGTCTATCATACCATACATGGGGTACTTGTTTGAAACCATACAAGGCCTTTTATAAAGATCATTTGGCCTAGAAAAATTTAAACCCCGATAGACTTCTACTTGAATAAAACCATTTAGAAAATTGGATTCAACATCCATATGGTAAAGCTTGAAATTTTCTTAAAGCAAGAATGGACAAGTAAAATGCAAATAGCTACTAAATGTGCTATGAGTGCAAATGTTACATCAAAATCAATTACCTTCTTCTTGACAATATCATTGAGCTACTAACCTTGTCTTATTCATCAAACTTGTTGCGAAATATCACAAATTTCTGCAAAATCTTAACAAGATATTTTGCACACGAACATAGTAATATCGAATAGTAGATACATTATTTTAAACACCACATACTATGTATCTAGAAGATCATCAAGAGTCTAATAAATCATGCAAGTTCAAATAAGCTTAAGAAGGCTACAAAGATCTCTTTTGAAATTTGAAAATCCGATAGCATATAGTTAAGACCTCATTTAAAAGAATTATTTGAACAAGAGTTGACAAAGCAAATATGTGCAATCAAATATCAAATAGTGCCCTTTTTTTAAAAAAAAATCTAAAAATCCTCTTAATGGCACTTGTATGAAATACTATGAAAAACAAGCACATAGGCACATGGCAAAACATGTATCGAGTCTATAAGAGTAAGACTAACACAAGTAAACGTACCTCGATAGTTTATGCCTTTCTTGACAAATAATGACGTAAATGGCCATTTGAAAATATGTAAATCCTACACAATTCTTAAAGCAAATCTAGCACAAATCATAATGATAAAAGTGTAGGCTAAGAGATATCACAAGTAAGCTCATGCCATAAAACTCCATAAGAGATGATAATACACTTTAGTCTACAAAAATGCACAAGAGTTTTTAACAACATCATATAAGGTCTTCTTTTTCAAAAGAATTTTAAAAACACACATATATATATTGAAGACCTTAATAAAAAATCAATACTTGAAAACTCATGTTGCAATAAAGACACGAATAAAAACATGCATAACAAAATAAAATGCATATTTTAAATGGGGAGATACGGGTTACCAATTACGCCATTTCCATGGGTTGTGCCGTTCCCATTGTTGATGATATCTTCCCCTTGAGAAGTCACTTTGTTGATGATGACTTCTTTGATCACTCCATTTCCAAGGTTTGTTACCTTCCCATTGTTGATGGTCTCTTCTTCCTTGACAATCATCTTGTTGATGATGTCTTTGCCGTTTCCAAGGATTATGTTCTTCCCATTTGTATCCTCTTCTTGGAAATTTGCTTTGTTGAGAATAGTTTCTCCTTCTTTGATCAAATGAAATGGTCATTTGATGTTTTCTTAGCGGTAATAATTTTCTTCGATTATTATTCCACGGGTACCTAATACAACATTATTTTGTGGTACCTCAAGTGCTTGGGTCCTTTAGGATTAGTCTTGAGACTTTTAGGTCTCCAACAATAATTAGAGCTATTTCTAGCCCGACAAGTATTTACCGTATGACCCTTTTTACCACAATAAAAGCATGTAATAATTCTAGGAGCATAATGACCAATGTGCTTAGAGACTTGATTCTTTTTCATGTGATTGACACCTTTAGGCTTATGATCAAGTTCTAGTTTCGATTTATCACAACAATCAACGATATCGGTCATCTTATAGGTACTCAAGTTGGATTTAGATAAATCATTTTTCAAGCAAATTATATCCTCAACAAGAGTACTATTATCTTTCTCAAGGTTTCTAACCTTATCAAGAGTGGTTGTGTGAGCACATGATAGTGATTCATAGGAAGTAAATAAACTATCCTTATCATTTTTCAAAATAATGAATTCATTTTTCAAATTTTTGTATTTAACAAGTAAGTTTTGGAATTCATCTTGTTGCTCATCATAATCATTTTGCAAATCACTATATTCATTTTGCAATTCATTGTCATAAGAAGTAGAGGGTTTAGAACTTACCTCGTTTTTTTCTTCGATGCCCATGAGGCATTGTTCAACTTGTTCATCATGGGAGGTTGTAGAAGGCTTATCCCATGTTGTTGGATTTGATGTTGTATCCGTTTGTGAAGTAGATGCTTTTGAGTTGCTCCTTTCATTTGCATATACTTCATAGATGGCTTCTAATTTTTGCCATACTTCATGTGTCGATCGAATACCTACAACATGATCAAATTCCAAAGTGGTAAGTGAACAATGTAAAATATTAAGAGCTTTACCATTTAAGGAGATGATTTTATTCTCTTCATCATTGAGCTTTTTGAAGCCTTTTGAGGTGTGTGGTGTATCTTTCATCGGAATGGATTCTCCATTAATGACGGTGTTCCAAATATCGAACCCGCAACCTTGTAAATAGCATTCCATTCTTTCTTTCCAAAAAATAAAATTTTTGGAATCAAACCGAGGTGGCTTGGTGGTGGAGGTGCTTAGGAAAGATGAGCTTCGTTCAGAGTCGACGATCGTTTCTCTTCACTCGCAATGTGAAACGAGCTTGCCAAAGAGTTTGGCTCTGATACCACTTGTAAGTCCAAGCGGCTACGATAATCTAGAGGGGGGTGAATAGATTATCTCCATCTTTTCGATTTTGCCCTCTTTTTATAACCGAATGCTCAAACACAATAATAAAGGTGCGGAATGTAAGCAACACACGCCGATTTAAAGAGGTTCAACCCACCTAGGGCCTAATCCTCTACCACCCCAAAGATATCCGGATGGATTTCAAAAAGAAAAGAATTTTATTAATTACCAAAATTAATACAAATTCAACTTACAACACCTTGAAGAGCACCACACTCTTTTTCAACAACACCTTTGGAGATTACCACAATCTCCCTTTGAAGATTACCACAATCTTCCTTCAACGGCACCTTGTGAAGATTACCACAATCTTCAACCTTGAAGAATACCAAATTCTTCAACACCTCAATAACAAGATCACCACAATCTTCTTGCACCTATCACCTAGATCATCCAAGTGTGCTCTTACCACAAGAACACTCACAAGGATATCTTGTGTTTGAATGATAACCAAAAATCAAGATTACAACTCAATAATGAATATTACAATTTGATTGCAAAGTGTAATCAAGAATAGCCTAGACCTCAAGGATGTGAAAGTGATAAGCTAGACAAATTTACAACAAGAATAATAACAATGAAAGACCAAGTATTTGCTTGAAGTGTATCTTGTTGTGTTGTATCTCAATTATTGTGTTGCTTCAATTCTTCCTCTATTTATAGAAGATGTCTTGTACATGATAGGCTCCTCTTGGGGACATGAATTCTGTAAAAAATTGCAAGACAATTGAAGAAAAGAGCTGTTAGAAATCAATCTCACAAATTAAGGAAAAGATGTCTCACGCACAACGGTTTGCATTTTTTCATTAAACTTAAGGGCGACCGGTCGCATAGAAATAGAGTTTGAAAAAATCGTATCAACATTTACACAGGCGACCGGCCGTCGCGTGCACCTCGACCGGGTCGACCCTAACCACAACCGGTCGCACTCATCAAAAAATGAAAGATGAAGTTCTGTTTCGATTTTTGCTCCTGTGCATCGGGTCGCCCTATAGGTCGACCGGCCGACGGCACTGACCTGGGATTTGCCTCGACCATTTTTCGCAAAACATGAAGTTTTCTGTTTTCCTCAACTTTCAGTGCACGGGTTGCCTATACGGCGATCGGTTGACCTCAAAACAAAAGTATTGTCCAATTTTATATCGAAAATAAACTTCAAGAAATACTTCAAAAATAGTAAAAATATTTTGAGATCGACGGAGTATTAGGACAACATTTTAGAAACATTATTTTGGTGTAAAAATACATTAACACAAAATCATCAAAAGTGTTGTCCAATTTATATCGAAAATAAACTTGAAGAAATACTCCGGAAAATATTAAAACCATTTTAAATCATTTAGGAGTATTTGGACAACCTTTAAAAACATTGTTTTGGTATAAAAACAAAATCATCAAAATCATGATAAAACCATTTATCAAACAACTCCCACTCCTCCATCCTCTCAATTTGGTCATCAACATCATGTTCTGGCCCATTTTCATCATCATCATCAGATGATCCTCCTTCTATATCCAATGGGTTGTCCCTGGTATAGCCAGACACTCCATAAAAGTCAATTTCGGCAGCCTTCATAGTGTTGAAAATGTTGTCACATTCAGTATACCATGCAAAACCGTAGTTCCTCCAATAACGATTAATGTTACTTTCCTACAGACAAATATATGGTATTACATGTTAAAACACCAAGTTTTTGAACAACGGTCCTATTGTGTGGAAAATTAATAAAAGTTCCCTAAAACTATTACCTGACCAACATGTGCGTAGTACTCCGGCTGGACAGTGACTTTGTTTTCAGCTGAATCAAAGTTCACTCCGGGCAGTGAAGTGAAAATGGTGAAATATTTGAATTGTGTCCTCAGCATTTGAATCTTTCTTTTGACTTTGTGTAGCTTCAGTTCCTTTCCAAAAGAATCAGTTAGCACACGGGTCAACTCATAGAAGACTCCATTGAACACAACCGGAGCATGGATATCCCTGCACTTTTCACAAATTCTAAAAAACATTTGGTAGCAATGGGCTTCTTCCTGTTCCGTCCAATCACCTCCAAGAAAGTTGTTTTTAGCAACTTGGTTCCTCGTGCAGACCATTGTTCTGCATGACATAGAAATAGACAATATTAATTTTCCTGGATTATTTGCATACAATAATAAAATAACGAAGTACAAAAGAAAATGCATGGAAACACGTTCAAGAAACCCGCGGTTTGGGTGTAGACTAAAATGGTAAAATCGATGAGTGTTTTTGAGGACTTGGGAAATCGATCGTCCCTTATTTATATCCTAACGTGTGAATATAATGGGTTGTTGTGTCATTGAATATGGTATAACCTGATTGGAGTATTAGGTGAGTAAATTGATCAATACCATTAAATGCATTTAAATGCATTGAAATAAAAAGCTGACTCCAGATTTTTCCAAGTTAGACGTGCTCGGATTCGAAGAGACAAATCAACCCTTACAAATTCTTTTAAACATGCACATGAATAGGTGTCCGAACACACTCAACAAAGATTAATGCACAAAGAATGACACTAACTTTTTACAAAATTTAATTGGTTGTAAATATTGTAAGTTTCATTTGTTGATGCACCAACTATTTTGTCTGTTGATATGTTTCTATCATGTAATTTGTTTGTAGCCAATAAACATTCACCAACATGGTCTACAATTGGAAAATTGTACATTTTTGAAAGACATGCCACAATTCATGACATAGTTCATTTCCAGTAAAAATCATATTGGGCATATACTATTAACTGAAACCAACTATGTTTGAGATAGTGACCAAAATATATTTTGATGTAGTTAGCAAGCAAAGAATTGAACAGAGAAATATTCTTCCATTCATGTGAGTACCTTGACATTGACCTGTATACACCACACTTTATCTGTGTACTCCAACACCTCACAAATTATAATGAAAAACCTCAGTATAATGAAACAACCAATTTTTTTAAATTGGTACAATCCCCATGCTCATAATCGAATTAGTGACCAAATGTATACTATTACGCACATTTGTTCATAGAATACCCCATGCTCATAATCTGCACAACATAATTTAAAAAAAAATAAACACTGGAAAATAACAAATACCAAATTACTCAAATTTTTTGTCATAGCACTCAAAACGGCATTTAATTTTCATCACACAAAAGACAAAAAAGGATTCACGTTATCACCTTCAAAAAGGATGAGTTTGGAGTTTGTTTTGAGCACGTAATCATATGCATGTGGTTATTACATAATTAACAAAACACGGAACGCATCTGTTCAATTTTGATTCGTCATATCTTTCCTTCGCAAATCATTCGAACCATTACAACCTTGTTATCTGGAGAAAGACTGAAAAATAGGTCGAGGTCTTTCGCATCACTACATAGTCGCTTTGAAACGGCTATTTTGTCCTCAACAGTTAGAAGGGCATTTCACTTAGTGCCTCAAAAACAACTGTTCTTTTTGAGGAGGCGTCTTGTTCAAATCCAATTCGTCTAGCTAAATCACCCAATCTTGCTGAGGTATCCACCAAGAATGTAGACACAACTTCCACGAAACGATCTTCTGTGTAGTCGGGAACTTTCCGCTTGCTAGATGGCTTACTTTCACTGGACGTACTACCCTCAGCATTGTGATAATTGGAGGTACCATCAGCATCGTCAACTGGACTTGGTGTTTCAACGTTCTCTTGAGGAGATGGTTGTCGGTTAGATTGTGGAGCCCCACTAAGAATGTCCTGGATAACATCGTTAAAGGATTCAACATTTTCCCCTGTTGCTCTATCCTTACCAAATATTTCACACCAGTCAGGGTAGTATAACCATGACTTGTATCGCATTGTCTTTGCGTTACCATCTATCTGCACATATTAGTGTATGATTAAACATGGCATTTGATTAACTGTACATAATTTAAGTAGTGGGATGAACAACACACACCTTCACATAATCATTCCACTTCTGCTCATCTTTAACAATTAATGTGTTCGAAGAGGCATTCCATTCGCAAAATCCAGAAAGACGCAGCATGGAATATAGTGAAGCATAGTCCTTTTTCCAGACATGGATTTTGGAATTTATATGTGGAATAGCCTTCAAGTCAGTCTCGGGGAAGGCTTTGGCCATTGATCGCTCAAGTAAAACCGATAGCCGACTTGAAACCATTATCGCACTTCCAACCACGAACAATGACCTCCTTCAGTGCATGGATAAGGACATGTTCTTCCTGAGTTGTCCAAGAGCGTCTGCTATGAGTGTTGTTTTTCCTTGGTGCACCTTATTTTGGAACACTCCCAGAAGACTCCATTCATCCGGCCCTACAAAGTTCAACATTTTATTAAAAAACAACAAAGATGCCATGCCTCATTACAATGTCCCCAACTTATAAAAAAATCCACATTAGATAATTTTGATATAAATATTATAAATGCCAATAAATATATTCCCAAATAACATCACTCAACCACAAATATTATAACATTTCAATAAAAATAAAATTACATACAATGCAAATCACATCGAACATAAATACCACCATAAACTGATTGTTGTACAGAGAAATGAAATGGTCCAAACAAAAAATAGACAAATGTATACTAATTTGAGTTCCCTATCCATTCATTATACATAGAAATAGCTATGATATCTCTCCAATTAGTCCAGGCTTGGCATGATTCTACTATGTCAACAAATTTATTATCTTGATCTTCATGGGGTTGCCCAACCACATATTCGGGAACTTCAGCTTCTAACGGATCAACAACCATATCAGTTCTAATATAATTTTGTAGTAAACAACATGCCATTATTATGCGATTCTACGTTTTAATTGGATAGAATTGTTTACTCCTTATGATAGCCCAACGTTGTTGCAGTAAACCAAAAGACCTTTTAATTATATTGCGAGCTTTAGCATGCCTTAAGTTGAAAAGTTCCCTAAAGTTTTGTGGCCTTACTAATCCTGTACCCCACTCATCCAAATGGTACCTAACGCCTCTGTATGGTGCTAGAAACCCGGGTCCGTTTGTGTAGCCACAATCACATAGATAGTAATTACATGTCATTTGAAAGAATGTTATTTTAATAAATAGAGTGGCCTATTATATTTGGTGAGGAATTGCAATTAAAATGTTGTGGAGACTGTTATTTAAGAATTAAAACTGACCATTGGGGACTCTAAATCCATTTGGCCTACTAACTGTGTCTCGCAAAACCCGACTATCGACAACTGATCCTTCCCAGCCAGACAATACGTAAACATATTTCATGTTTTGGTCACAAACAGCAAGCACATTAACATATATTTGACCTTTGCGATTTCTATAACGTGCTTTATAAGTCAATGCTACACAGAC
Source organism: Rehmannia glutinosa (assembly GCA_016081115.2). Lineage (NCBI taxonomy): Eukaryota > Viridiplantae > Streptophyta > Magnoliopsida > Lamiales > Orobanchaceae > Rehmannia > Rehmannia glutinosa. The sequence goes on along the minus strand of CM071936.1, from coordinate 46,529,572 downwards.
ATTAATGTAGATTCCGTCTAATGCACCTAGACATCCCTATGAATTATAAACATGTCAAAATATAAAATTTTACACACAACAGCACATATACTATTAACAGTTTAAAATTTGTTTAAGTTTACCTTGAACCATTTCCACTTTTCATCGGTGCAATCATCACCTACGGGTTGAGGTATTGATAATAAAATGGTATGAAACATTAGAACAACCTGAAGAACAACATTGAAGTGTGTGCTGATAGTGTACCCAGATCTTTTGAAGTCAAATTTGACAACCATATTTTTTTATGATGTGCCAAAACTGAGAGGAATATGACAACTTGCTCACTAATCTGGACATGTCTCGTGCATTGTAACCCTCCAACAGTCTCCAAAAGAAAACACAACCTACCAAATGCATTTCTATCCATACGTAGTTGTTCGATACACGTTTTATCGCTTTCATGGATGATGCAATGCATGTGCTCAATTTGACCCGGTACACGGTCAAGCATTCTATAAGGAGCATGCCCAATTCTTTGCCTACGACGATGGTGTCTTGACATAAAACGCCGACGATAATAACTAAGAAGGATCAAAAAAATAGCGATCGATATAATTATTTCCTCCACAACTACCACCACATGCATTTCTTCATCATCCACCTCTGATTTTGAACATTAATAAGTTAAACAAATGTTGGAACATAAACTAATTAGAAACTAAAACAGACTTACAGTGTGAAAATTAAAACATCAAATGGAAAAACCAGGGAGATTTGGTTTAATTGTTATGAATAACAGAGATAATGGAATCTCATCTATAATGACCATACATTATTCTTCAAAACACATATAGGTCAAAACCGTTACAACATACTACAATTTATAATCATGAAATTGAAAATGTAAAAATAATAACAGACATCACCATTGAAATCGAAATGTTAACATTTCATTTCCATACCACATTAACAAATCACAGGAACAATACCCCAAAAAAATTACTAAAACAATTTTCTCAAACAAATAATAAGGTTAATCCATTAACGAAACAGACAAGATATTGTACACAAATATAGGTGTTAATTTTTTTTTCATAGTATACTTAGTGACATACATTGCACATTTTAAGGGAGGAGAAGATCGAAACACGCAAATAGCACAAAGAATTACAAATCGACCTCACGACTCTAATAAATCTATCAACAAATTATTTTTTATCGTCCAAACCAGAAATGTGCGCATGAAAAAAATTCAAACCTTTCCTGGAAACGAACAGCTAAGTAAATCCCGTTGATGGTCACTAGAGTGAGTTGCAAAACAAATTGATATCAATGTACGAAAAATGAAATAAATTATTTCCATCGAAATCTGAAAGTGCGAAATGTTGTATTCATCGAACAAACTGCAGATCGTATGGGAGAGGAACTAGGGTTTTTGGAGCTGAGAGGAAAGAATGATATTTATGTTACCATTTCTGTAAAATTTGACATCAGTAGGGGCAAAAAGACTTATCACATGCAATTTCAGGGGCACATTGGACAATTTACGTGAGGGATTACACGGTATTATATTATAACACCTCAAGCCAGCTGATTAACTATCATCAGCACTAATGAAAATGGACCAGGGCCTCGTAAGTTGTACCGGGCCGCCCAAAAATTCCCAAACAAAAATAAGAGGTGATAATCGCTATTTTCCCGCCATTTCAAAGCCATCCCAAACGAGCCGTAATAAGAAAAAGTTGTTCTCAAATTATTAGATATCCGGTGCATAATTACCTTCAAAAGTTAATAATAAGCCTTAAAATATCTCAAATAAATTATAGAACTTCTTAAATAAATCGAGCTCATTTGAATTGAGTGTTCTTAAATTTCATATAAAACAATCCAATTTAATTAAGCAACCCAAATTAAATTAATATTTAATAGAACGACTTAATTTAGCAATTGGTCAAATTAAATTTAAACTCAAGTCAATTGTAAATTGTTGAACAAGCGAATGTTTTCCTTGTTCATCATCTCAAAAAAAAAAAAAATGTTTTCCCTTGTTCAAACTTCAAACGTTATACCTACCTTTTCTTTGCCCAGCCTGGCAATAGTAAAATCCCGAAAATTCTCGATCCAGGCCATTCCCCATCCCCCTCTTCCATCAGCAAAGAATAATTTCATTTCGTTCTTTTCCTTCGATTACCAAAATCTCCCCCACTTCCTTCAATCTACGCCGTTTTCATACTCATAACGTTCATTTATATATGTGTATGTGTGTGTATATATATGGCTGTTTATTTGAGGTATATGTTTGTATAGCTCAAGTGGGCTTATAGATTATATAGATATACACAGAAGGCGAAAATAATAGGGAGAGGGGAGAAGAGGAAAATGTCGCCGATAGTGGCGGCGTCCGCGGCGGCGAAACAGGCGGAGCAACTCAGACAAGACGGCAACACGTACTTTAAAAAAGATCGATTCGGCGCCGCCATTGATGCTTATACTGAGGTAGGTTTTGTTGTCGGCCGGCGATTAGTTTTTTATTTTTTATTTTTTTCGGTTTGATTTTGGGATTCTTTACTGAAAAGTTTGATTTTTTTAGGCTATTACGCTGTGCCCTAATGTTCCGATATATTGGACCAATCGGGCTCTGTGCCATCGCAAGCGGAAGTATGTACGAGCAGTCGAGCACTGACACTCGCTATGATGTGCTTGAATCTTCATTGTTATAGTTTTGTTAATGAAATATTTTTCATTTCATTTCTTTGTAAAGTTTTGTCTTTATTTATGTTTTATGCGGTTTCGGTGTATAGTGAATGGACAAGAGTGGAGGAGGATTGCAGGAGAGCAATTCAGCTTGATCACCATTCTGTAAAGGTGTGGCCTCTTAAATAACCCTATATCAAGCTTTCTGAGAAGTCTCATCTCATTTTCAGTGTAGTCTATGCTTGTTAATTTGTTTTCATTTTGTGTCTTCTCTTTCTTGTTTTGTATCTTGTGGTGTTTCTTGGGGTGTTGTGATTCCCTGTGTCATTTATCCCGGTATCTATGCAAAACAGTGAAAGACATTTATTATGTTCCAGAAAAACTTACAGGAGTGTGTATTTGCTGGATATGAATGGTTGATGGCTAAGTGGCATTCTTTGCAATAGTTTCCAATTGTAACTTTTGTATTTTAAGCCAATCAAAGATTCGGTTTCTCTTTATCTTCCAGGACTGTGTATGCTACGACTAGGACTGTTAAGAGATTCTCTGTGAGAGTAAAAGCTTTTGGGCTTTCTGGGTAAAACGAGTGGAATAATATTGTGTATAGAGAAAGAGGAATGATCTCTAAGGATAACTGTTTTATGTAATAGTTGTCTGTTAATAATTCCTAGGGGTGCTGCTGGAAGGGGACCATGTCTTTTTCTTTACCTGGAGGCTTAATGCCTCCTATTCTCTGCGAATGAGTGGGTTTCTTTTGGTCAGTCGGGAGAATGTAGATGTTTGCTGGTAAAAGGTGACGTGGGAATGTCTCTTTTCAATGTGTTTTTTTTGTGAGATGGAGTTGTATTATTGTGTAGTCCAATTTGTAGTTGGTGGGACTGTTGAGATCATTGTTTTGTGGTTGTCGTGGCCTATATTTATTATTTAGACGTCTATTCTGTCTTTGATGCTTTAAATGCTAAAGATCTATGTCTGGTGGCCGCGTTCGTTAATAATCTCAATCTCTACGCTCAAACCATGCCATGAATCTGTCTCGACCTCCAAAACCTGGGAAATTAATGCCATTATTATTACTGACTGGTAAAATCCATTATAAACTTTAAAACCTTATTTACTATGGTAAATCCAGAAGAAGGAAGCCTCTAGCAGGATCCTACGACTCTCTTAAGGTTTAAAACCATCAATATAGTGTAAATCTGAGAATTTGCTGTTACAAATGATTAAGAGTAGCAAGTCTAATCTAAGCTTTCTGATATAGTCTTATATAAGCCCCATCGTGATTTTATAAATAGTGAAACATGCCTTTATGCTAATAAAATACCCAAGTCGTGTAAGTGATTGACGAACCAATTTTTGTAAATTATAAGTTATGACTAGAATATTCCTAGTGAATGAGGGTGGCTGTAAGTTTACTATTTAAAAGCAGATTTTTTCCACGTTCTTGAGATCTGAAGTGAGTTAACTGTAAAACATATTGCCGTATTGGTCATATGTGACTTAGATACTCTTTACATAGCGTATATATACTAATATACAGAGGGAAGCTTTTGAAATGCCGTAAGTTGAAGAAAGATGTAGTATGCCAGTGGGGCGATTTTATGTGTCTAATCGAAGGCAGTGAACTTCTGAGTTTGTAGCTTATGTTCAAGCACAGCTTTATTCAATGATAGATGTATTTGGTTCTTTTGTTACTTTGATGATTGTAGTAGTATATGTTCGTTAATTTCAAAAAATGTAATTTCAAAGCAGCTTCTGTGAATAAAATCTTTCTGCACTAGTTACCTTTCCAGATGGATGGAAATTTAGAAAAGCATTTAAGCATAATCTATATGATGTGAACTGTAGCAACGATGTGCATACGACCCAAACAATAATATGTTGTTAACCCAAGATCTTCACTAGTTCGGTTAAAGATGGTGGAAACCTCGATCCGTTGCTTAGAAAACCAAGAACCTTGGTATGTGTTGACGCCACAAACGAATGTGTAAGTTCGCTTGATAAGTCGGTAATTGCAACAAGATGAACAATCTTGAAGCTTTTGGAAAAACCCAAAGGGTTGAAGAGAAAAATCTCTAATCAATATTCGATATCAAAGTTGTTTCGAAATATACACAAGTGTTTTCCCTACGCGACTCAAAACAAATCCTAAACCAAAACAAACCCTAAACCAACTAGGAAACAACTTAAAAATCGAAAAAGGAAACAAAAACAGCTTAAAACCCTAAAACGCGCCCGCGGACACGGCCGTGTTGTGGGACACGGCCAGGGCGTGTCGCCCGCTGTATTCGGGACCTAAAATCGAACCTGCAACACGGCCGTGTTGTTTGACACAGCCAGGCCGTGTTGCCGAGCACGGCCGTGCTTGTGAACACGGCTGGGCCGTGTTGGCCTCTTTTTCGTCCGTTTGAGTCCGAATTAGCTCCTGGGGTCTTCATGAAAGTTGTAGCCCTTTCTCTTAGCTTTTCATAGCATCTTGAATCAGTTCAATATCAATTTTGTAGAGAAAGTTATGGCCAAAATACTAAACTCTGCCATTGCTGAAAACTGTTGACGCGCTTGGATGTTTTTGAACGCAACCTCTTGTTCTTCGATCGTCAGTGCTTCCTTTCGACCCATGATTAACTATCATGACTCTAGACTCAATATACTTGGCCTCTAACATCAACTTGGCCACTCAAATGACTCAAAACAATGGAAATTAACACCTAATCTATGATAAACAAATACAAGAACTCAAGAACTCAATTAAATACAAGAACTCAAGAACTCAATTACATAGTCTTCAAGAACTCGAGATAGCTTGCATTTGGTGTTGCCCGGATCCTGTGACTGGATTCTCATCACTATATGTTCGAATTTATAGTTTGAAGCTACTAGGGAATCTCCATATATCATGCGCTTCTGTTTTATTTAGTTGTGATGTGCATTTGAGGACATGCTACTCATTAGCTTGAAATACAAACAGCCAAATGTTTTGAAATACAGACAGTCCAAATGTTTTAAAATACGGACAGTCCACGAGCTTGTAGCTCAAGTGGTATCGATCATCCTTTATAAGGGTGTTGACCAGGAACCCTGGTATCTTTCAGTTTCTTTGGAATTTATCCCCTCCCCTCTAACCAGTACTCCCAACTTATTAAAAAAAAATACGGACAGTCCAAATGCTTTGAAATACAGACAGTCAAAATGTAGTTCATTATATAAGATATTTTGTACTTGCTTCTGCTATAGTTTTGCTATTTGTTATCCTACAAGTGGCACTTTAGAAGAGAATCTTCATCATTTCAACTAAACATGCTTACTCTTTCTGGCATGGCTTACCATTAAGCTTCTAAAATTATTCATTTTTTTGGCACTTTCAAAAACAAGAGGAAGACAAACATATATCTAACTGATTGGCCAATCTAGCATTTGTCATGCTCTAATTTCTTTTAATACAGCTACAAAACCCTTGCTTCCAAACTTTTTATTGGCTTGCAAAGCCCTTTCCTGACTAATATTATTTCTTTCATAACCTTAACTATTTGTAACTTCCTTTACTTCTAGGGGTGCCAGTCGGATTTGGTTGGGTTAGGTTTGATTCAATGGGGGTTGAGGTAAAGAATTTTCTCAACGGAACCCGGTTTTAGTTTTACTCAAGCCGATTTTGTCCAACTATAGCTGAGCTAGATAAAATCCGGTCCACCTATGTTAACCTGATTTGAATCAGGCCCACCTGACAATCCGAAACCAAACCTCTTCTACCTACTTGCTGCAAAATTAGAAAGCAATTACTATAAATGATCACTGCTGAGATTTACAGTTAAAATGAACACAAATAACTCTAGTGATTCTTTTTTTTCTCAAACTCAACGTGACATAATTAACTTACGAGTTTAAACTTCTGAAGAAAATGAAGTGGTTGTTTCGTTAGCTCTCACAGTTTGCTTCTTGTTATGGAGTTGCTCTGTTGCCAAGCTTGTTGTTGGATTAAAATTTATTGGACACCTTAAACATTATAATATTAGACTTGTTTATCTGATAAGGAAAAATATAAAGAATAATCCTTGGAAGCTCTGTGGTGTGACGTATATTTTTATGTTAAGCTGGGTTCTGGATATAATCTACTATATTTTACATGCCGCGAGCATATGATTTTCGATACTTGAGGTGCATCCTTTTCCTTGTGGATTTAATTTCTGCTAGTTCTACTTCAAGATTACATGCTTAATAATACTGAATGAGCTTGGATAACTGCTCTCTGTAAGAATATTAGTCATAATTCATGCTTGTCTTTTTATAGCATTGGTTATACTTCTAGAGGAATACCAGCCATTTGCCTTGGAATTTTGTTCACCACTGAAACAATTAGATGCTTACAATTTTAATTTGCTGAAGCAACAAACTAAAGTAGGAGTCTGATTTTGGCCGAACTAATTTAGGAAGTGTTTTGCGTTGCAGGCCCACTATATGCTTGGTCTTGCACTGCTACAAAAGAAAGAATATGCAGAAGGTGTCAAGGAATTGGAAAAAGTATGAGGTTTTTATCTTTTTAAAGTTATTTGCAGTAGCATACATATGTATGTAATAACTCTCTTATGCAAATGTATGGATGCATCTGCATTTAGCAGCATTAGCAGTGTAACTACCTCTAGATAGCATCATTCCTAATCAGGGTCCATATCTTTTGGAAGTACCTAATCTATATTCTAAAGTATTGACGTGGTCCTTTTTCATGATGACCAGCCTGGAGAAGTGATTTGGGGTGTGAGGATCTAACTTGATGTTGCTATTTGAAAACCGCATGGACAATTTCGATAATTGTGGGGGTGATGTATTACATGTATATTGTTTGTAGTTATCTCATACATGCATGTCTTAATATTACATGATTGAGATATGTCAAGATTATGGATGAGAGTGGTATTTGTCGTTATAATCTCATCGTTTGGAAAAATGCCCGGCATTTGTTGAAGACGATTTTGTTTGTTGTCATTATGATGCAACATCTTAGGCATTGACCTTGGGAGAGGTGCAAACCCAAAGGGCTACATGGTAGAGGAGATATGGCAAGAGCTTGCTAGAGCAAAATACTTAGAATGGGAACATGAATCCACCAAGCGTTCTTGGGAACTTCAAAACTTAAAGTACATTCCTTTTTTTTTTTTTTTTTAAATTTATTGTTTCTTCTTTACATATTTTATGGTATTGCCATTCTTTTTTTTCTTTGATGAAGTTGATTTGCTAACCACCTTTTGATTTCTTAATGGCTGCGGCATATTTGACACACAGAGAAGCGTGTGAAGCAGCTCTGAAGGAGAAACATTTCGTTGATTCTTCTCAAAGAGAAGGTTTTGTAGATGAAAACGTGAAGCCTAATTTAAATCAATTGGAAGCTTTACTCCATGTATTCAACAAAGCTGCTGAAGATGATACTCCAACTGAGGTGACCATTAGTTTCTGTCTCTTTACATGATTTCGCTCTTCTGGGTTTTTGTGACACCCATTGAGTTTTTCAGGTGCCGGATTATCTGTGTTGTAAAATCACTCTAGACATTTTCCGTGATCCCGTAATTACTCCTAGTGGGGTTACATATGAGAGAGCAGTGATCTTAGACCATCTACAGAAGGTAAGTACGTAAAAAGGTTTCTCGTTTAAGAGATAATTACAAATACTACTCCCAAGTTTAGTCTAATTTCAAAAAAACTCAAATTAAGAGAAAATTACAAATACCCCTTTTGGTTTTGTATTTACCTAACAAATACCCCAAGAGTTTTTGTTATTATCCCCTCCTTTCAATGTAGAGTCGTCATCATCATATACATATTGGATTTGAGCCCAAACTTTTGGCACTTATTAGGTGGGTAAATTTGACCCAATTACTCGTGAATCGCTATATCCATCTCAGCTTGTACCAAATTTGGCCATAAAAGAAGCTGTAAGAGCATATCTGGATACGCACGGTTGGGCCTATAAGATGGATTGAGGTTTGTTATGGTTCTTTGACTTGTGATATAGATCTTTGTTGTATGTCTCCAGCTGAAAGTGGACAACCAAGAGTAATTCTCGTTGGGGTCGACCATGTTAGATTATACTTACTTCCATTTGATATTGTGCTCAGTTTATGATCTCATGATTTCAGAATGGGTAGCCCAATGCTTTTTTTAGCAAATTAGAGTTTGGTCACATAGCTCCTTTTGAAATGTATAGATTTTACAAATGAGCTTGTACAGTGTTGTTCGCAGATTTCTGCCTGGAGATGAAAATCCTGTTAAACTTGTTCTGGTACTGGACTTTATTTGTTGTGAAACTGGCATTACACAGGGTTGAGAAAATATATGCCACCTATACTTGAAATCAATTACTAGCGTGTAAACTTCAGTTTTAGAAACACAAATTAAAACCTTTAGAAGGGCTCAAAGGGTTGAAAATTATGCTCAATTTTCCATAATTGACTGAACTGTAGGTGCAAGTTCGAATTCTTGAACCACTTGCATGAACATGTGGTAGAGAGCTTGCTTGTTTCGTCACTACCGTATAGGAGTATACTAGCTAAACTCTTGGGCTTAACAACCCTGCAAACCACGCTGGTTAGTTAAATTGCATTAAGCAAGCTCTGTACCACATGTTCATGCAAGTGGTTCAAGAATTCGAACTTGCACCTACAGTTCAGTCAATTATGGTTCTAGCCACTTGAAGGTAATTCGAGGAACTAATCGTAATTTTTTTTTTCAAAAAAATAAAGAAAAAGAAAAGGAGATATCAAACAAAATTTGGAATTTTCCTTAATTCCTTTGTTCCATCCACCAAGTATCGGAAGTTGGCCATAGTGTGAAACAACTCAATCCCAACAGGACACTAAATTGAGCAATATTGAAAAGTAAAATTGTGTCCACTAAAGAAGTTAAACAATAGTGAATGGTAAGCACTACTAATAATTATTGAAGGGTTATTACAGATTACAGAAACCATATAGGCCATGAGAGAGCATATAATATACCAAGATCAGAGATAACGATGTTTAGGATAAGTAAGCTATTTATAAGACTTTAGAAAATTGTGTCCACTCACACCTTGGTGAACACACGCAAATACATTTACATATTTATTGATTAATATAATTATTACATATTAGGATATATCCATATAATTAACTAATATAGAAAAATCACAGATATCCTTTCAAAAAAGAAAAAAATCATAGATATATTATAATTATATATTGTACTAACATACTTGTTTTATATAAAATAATATTTTATAAATTATAGGTATATATAATAATATATACACCAAATAGTGTTCAGGGGTGTGGAGAATCAATGGTTTGGGCCCGATCTTTGGGATTGAGGAATTTAAAACTAGTATGAACTTGGTTCATTAGCACAACAAAACAAGTATAAACAATATCGAATATACTTTTTTGTTTGACAAACAATTGGTGAAAGAATAATAAAATATGGATATACATATCAAGCTATTTGAGGCCAAATTGAATTGGCCTTTCTAAAGCATGTTCAAGTTCGATACAACTAATGAGTCCAAGCTTAAATATAAATTTTGAAACTAGATAAAAATTCAAAATGCCAATACATGCTAGACTCTATTTGATTCATTCATACCTTAATCTAAACGACTAACCTACGATGATCAACATCATAGGAATCAGAATACGCCTAAATGTTGGTACTACGATGATAGCTAAAAAGGATAGATGCACCATGGAGTAGAGCCAAAAATAAAGTGAGTTCAACAGAGAGGGTAGTTTTTATAAAACAGATGAAGATAAGGGGCCTTTTATTAGTATTCAAGAAATTCACTACAAAATTTGGTGGCATTTTGGACGGACCACAAAAGACAAAGACAACACAACACCATTGCATTTCCTCAGAACCATTCATTCAATTATATCAATCAGTAACTCATTATGCAACCAATTTTGGCATCATCCCCAGGACAAATCTCAGTCTCACTCTACAATTGGAGAACATAAAAAGAAAATAAATAAATAAAGGGAAAAAAAATAGAGAAGGGTCAACCATACAAGAAAGAGAATCACAAGAGTAGAAACAGAGACAGTAAAGACTGTTCCTAGTGATTGCTTCTCCTTATTTTGTTTTATAAAATCAAGTTCAACAAATAAAGACATAAAAAATCTAAAATTTACCCCTTTCAACTGTTAAAATTATCATCCCATGCAAACCAAAATATCTACCTCACTCTAAAAATGAAAATTCCAACTCAGCCATGTGTCATGTTTATATGTGTCATCTTAGCCATGTGAAATGCTTATATGAGTCAAACAGAGTACAGAAGACAAAATAAAAACGCAAAATTTCAAAATGAGATTGAAACTAGGAACTTGATTGAGTACTTAGCTTACAGACAAAGCCAGAACAACTTCTTAATGTTCTAGTGAAGTTCAAGCAACATACTAAAAAACCATATGCTGAATGATGCATTAGACAAACCATAAGTTAACATTTTTCCTTTCTTTCTTTAATTTTCTTTTGCGGTAATTACAAAAACTACCCCTGAGATTTGGGGTAATTACAAAAGAAACCCAGAGACCAAAATATCCGGTTTGATTTTGTCTTAAATATAAGGAGTTAACTGGCCATATTTCTACAAACAAAATATTTTTGCTTATGAAAGGGGTAAAGTATAATACACAATCAAACCTCATGGGGATTTTTGTAATTTTCAAAAACCTCTAGGTATTTTTTGTTATTAGCTCAAACCTCGAGGGTTGTTTTTGTAATTATCCCTTTCTTTTTAGTGGTAATCTGAAGCAACATCTATGGACTTACCAATCATGGAAAGACACAAGCTACCACCAGCGTGGCACAAACAAGTTGGCAATCATGGAAAGTGACAAACAAGCTACGAGGACCAGCACAGCATAGCGATCCCTCGCGAGTTAGCAAACAAGTTGACAATCATGGAGAGAAAGAAACAAGCTATGTCGATGAACTAACAATAACACTATCAAGTATATATTAAGCAGTTAACTCAAAATCATGTGAACAAACTATACACCAACGATCAAGAGAACTTTCACAATTATTCACCACAACTATAAGCCTTAATTGCTCAGAGATAGAATATACACAAAGAAATATTGACATTAACAAAGACACCTCAATATTTGTGTATGAAAAGCAAGGTGGTGTTAGAATTTACAGATATGTGCTGAAAATACTCACATTACGCAGTATGGGTAACATTGACGGCCCTATTCATTCTCTCGAGAATGCCACTAGCTTTTCTCTTGGATCTGGAGGTGCCGTTTTTTGCGCAAGCTGAGAGATTGTACGGTATCTAATTTCCTCTTCCCTCATCTCCTTCAACTTCGATCGATCACTAAAACAGATAGTGTATAAAATAGCAATGCAATTCTCCTTATTCCGAGCACAACAGCTCTCCCGAATTATACTAAGCAGACAAGGAACCGCGTCGAGCTCAACCATTTCTTCGATGGCCTTTTGGCTAGTCGAGCATAGAAACGATCGACAATAACTCGTCGACATGCATTCGACTCGTGATTTTTTTTCAAGATCACTCGCACCGCACCGTCTCTAACGGCTCTTGACTTATTGTCATGTATGATACAAAGATTAAAAATTGCGAAGCAACATCCTTCATAGCTAAAGGATGACCTTCGCCCAATAGGTCGATGAGGGGCTTCAACGCACCGGATTTACCGATTAGTGCCTTATTCGAGTCCAGGGCCGATAATGTGAAAAGGGCCGCAGCCGCATTGCTCCTCGTTTCAATCGTTCGGATTTTAACGCATTTACAAGAAGAGGTATAACCATAGGTGTCTCTGCGACGAGCTTCTTGTTATTGTCGTGAATGGAGAGATTCAAAAGCGTCGTGATTATATCTTCTTGGAGGTCCGGGTGAAACTCGCGCTCGCACTTGCTTTGAGAGATTGGAGATAGCAATTTAGGTATGGCGTCCAGAGATTCGCCGAAAAGAGCACGAAACGAAGGCATTCGTTTTGTCAATAGCCGCATTTCTTTCGGCTTCTTTTTGATCGGACAATGTTGATGACATTTTCTTGAGCAAAGAAAGGAAATAGTCCCTATCGGCTTTGGTTACGCCTTCCTCGTTGCTATACTGAATAGAGTCTGGCAATTTGATCCCGTGATTTTTGCACCATTGTGCTATCATTTCTCGAATTAAGTGATTAGGCGTGAGGATTGTGTGAGAGAGTACTTGTTGTGTTTGAGGGCACGTCCTATTGCCGGATTTTAGCCATTTCTGAATGAATGGCCGATCGAAAGTCTGCAAAATTTGTAGTAAAAATGTTAACAATGTAGATAAATCAAGACATAGAAGAAATCTTAACGCAAAAAAAATCCAATCTCATGACTGCAAAAGAATCAGAATGCAACCGCATTACCAATTTCTAAAGATGCAAATGCAATCCTCAAACAGATAAACCAAATCGAACAACTTTTGTCTCCCGAGCAATTTCGATGCCCCAGATTAAAAGTTTAATAAAATAGAATAGAGTGATAAGTAAAAATTTTTATTCATATCATCTTAACCAGCAATAGAGTTTCAAAAAATGAAAAAAAAAAAACAGAAATTCAATTATGAATGAGCATCAATATTTTCTAGCACAAGATCAAAACATGAACATGGGCTCCTCTATCATTACAGAAATCAATTTGATCCAACAAGGCAAGATCAACTACTGCAATTACCCACCAACCAATTATCACATAAATCCAAAAAAAAAAAAGAACTCTTAATCCAGAAACGTCCAGAAGAAAGGACTACCACCAACCACCAAAACTAAATATCCTCGACAAATGTCTCAAACTCCAACTTAAACCCAGTTCAAATTGATCAAATACTCACCTAAAATTCCATCAACACACTCTCAAACAACAAAAGAATCACACACACACACACAAATCAAAACTAAACTAAGATAATAAACCTGTCCGGAGGCAATTATCACAGGATCCCTCATGAGTTCCTTCGAAAGCGGGCACTTAAACTCCTCCGGCACCGTACCAGAAACCATTTCATGACCGTAATGATGATTATGAAGCTTCAACGAAACAGATTTCTTCAATTTCAATTCCTTCAAAGCACACATCATTTTCTGAGCTCTATCGATTGCCTCCAGATTAACATCTTCCTCATCCACAATTGCCTTTACTAATTTCTGCAATTCTTTCTTTAGTTCCATGGCTTTTGCCACCATTGTTGCATCTCCTTCAAGCACGCCACTCTTCGCCATCACTGTATTTAATTTCTTCTTTTGTTCTCCACTAACAAAAACTCTATTATATTATACAAATCCTGACGGTGTTTTCGCTTTTTCTTTGCGATTCCTTTTTGCCATTTTTTCCCGGGTGGGTAGGCTGCAGAATTTGAAGTGTTTTTTGCCCTTTTCTTTCTCAACACACGGTAAGTGTTTTCTTTGAGTGAGGTATGGAATAGAATGAAACAGAACCCACACCCCCTTCCCTCCACCCTCCCACCCCCCACCCCTAGGGAAGGGTCCCAGTGAGCAGTGTGTCACGCAATCTGGAACCCGTGGCCGCACAGCTGGCAGGCTACGCGGAAGGGGAAGAGAATACAAGGTTTCTTCGTGGGAAATTTGGAAAATTGTCCTCTAGAACTAGAGGTATTTTTGAAAAATACCCCAAAGTATTAAAATTTAATTTATGCCCCTATACCCCTATTGTCTACCTAATTGCTCACTTTATTGTCCGTCTAATTCTGTTCGAATTAAAAACCGAATTTGTAATTTTTTTGCATATTTCAAGAACAATTACAACTACGTATTCATTCTCTATACTATATCTAACAATGTCAATTTATACTCATTCTAAAAATCCTAAAAATTTGGCCAATTTACTATTTTCAAATAAAATATAAACTTAAGTTCAATTAAATGTAATGAACACCATCAAAACTAACTTGATTAGGGTTTTAAAACTGATATAATTTGACATTGTTATACATAGTATATAGAATAAATATATAATTATAATTGTTCTTGAAATGTGCAAAAAATTGCGGATTTGATTTTTCTTCCGAATATAATTTGGTGGACAATGAGGTGGGCAGTAGGAATACAGGAGCATAAATTAAGTTTTAATACTTTGTGAGATATTTTTCAAAAATACCCCCAGATGGAGACAATTTTCCAAATTTCCCTTTTTTCATCGTCCATCAGCATATGTACTATTAATATAATATTTTCTAGGGATAATTCAAAAAATATCATGATATTTAGGTATTTACAAAAAGACCTAAACAAATTTCAAATTACATAAATCACTTTGAATTTTGATTCAAACCGTTGCTATTTGTAATATTTCTATAAAAATAAGGGGTGTTTGAAATGTTTCTTGCTTATGAAAGAGTTAAAAATAAGACATCAAATCTTATGGGATTGACAAGCTGACAATTAGGATGGGACGAGTCGCCGAGCCAAAGAGAAAAATCTGGTTAGGTGGGGCCGGACCGAAATTCCTTCGAGCCAATATTTTCATGGTCTAGCCTAGTCGTGTAGTATATTTTGTCTCGGGCCATTTGGCCCATTAGCCGGGCCAAATGCTCGTTCATTTTCGGATTCCAAATTTATGGCCCAACATGCCTTATGTGGGGCCGACGGCACTACCACGTGGTCGAACCCAAATTGTCAACCCTATTAAAAGGTATTACTTTTTTCCATCGCATGGAAGCTAAACTTGCAAATAAGAAAGTGATTCACCAATATTTTGGAAAATAAATGAAGTCAAATTAAATCACAATTTTGTGATAAATGGCAAAATATGGAAGATAAATCGGGATCGGTCAATCAAATTGTGTCATTTCATTAAGTAATTATGCCAAGAATATCCATCATACATCTATAAATATGGGTCATCTTCATAATCACAAACATTAAAAAATAAAAACCGTTTAATTTGATATCAAGGTGCTAAACCTCAAATTAACGTTATTGGAGTCCAAACTCATCTTGGAGGAAGATTAAAGGATAAATTGTATCAATAAGCTTTCAAGAAAGTTAAGTTCTTGATTTAACGTTTAATTCGAAAAACAAGCTATTAAATCCTTAATTAATGTTATTGAATTTTAAATCCAAACTCGGGGTAGATTTGGTTGACTTTCCTCCTCCAAAGTTTCCAAATTGAAATTCTCGTCCTGAAAGAGAAGAATCGAAGGAAAAAACAGAGGTCATACTCATTCAAGTCTTTTAATTCAATATTAAAATATTATTTGCATACTTTTTTTTTATTTGTTAATTTTCCTAACATCAAATTTGTGTTACACCTACTCTATGGGATTTATGTAAATTTAAAACTCCTCATTGTTTTTTTGTAAATACCTCAAACCTCAAAAGTTTTTTTAATTATCCCTTTAAATTATTTAACAAAATATGTATGTAAATTCTAGCAACAGAGTAACATCTATAAGGCTTTTTGATAAAATAACTTAATTATGTATTACATAGATATTTTTTTGGACAAAGTTTAACACAAGGGTGACACTATTCACACCATAGTTTCTTAAGTACACTCACTTTCTAAATATATTTTCATCCTTTTTTTTAAAATAATATATTTACTTAATACAATTCTAACATTTTTCAATTTATCATTTCCCAAATTAAACCTCAATTGCGGCACGATGACATGGTATATGACTTTATGACATGATCATGTGGCACTTGATTTTGTGGCGCATCATTTGACACATGATTTGTGGCCAATGGCGTAGAAAACTCGATATTTGCAGAGTTCAAGCAAGAAAAAAAAATGGATGACACCTATGAGGAATGCTTCAACACTAATGAAGAACAAGGTAACACTTTTTCTTGCCTTCCAAATTGTTTATATTGTCCATTTTCTACTAATCAATTTAAAATTTGATTCGTAATTTTTCCTAAATCAATCATTCGATCAATCATTTCATTTTTTTTTTGTAATTGTTACCCAGAAATATGCTTATGTGTGCCAAATAATATGCTTATAAATATGAACTTACTTGGTAGTCAAGAAAAATTTCAATTCTTCATCCCAATTTTTTTTTATGTTTATCCAGTGAGTTACTTATTCGTGATCACAATTATGCTTTTGCTTGCCTACAAATGTGCTTATAAGTATCAACATACTTTTGAATGCAGAAAAATTCAATTCCTCATCCATGTTTTTTTTCATATTTCCCCATCAAGTTGTTGTGCGTATCCATAATGTTGATTATTGATGAATACGAATATGCTTATCATTATGAACATATTGCTGAAGCATGAAATGCAATTCTTCGTCCCTCATTTTTTTTTCTTTAAAAAACATATATGCTATGATCGAAAATGCATTTTTTCGGTGTTATAAACTATCAGGTTAATTGGTCATTGTTTTTTCGTCATATGTAGGTTGTATCTATTGAAATTATTTGATTACAACCCCGTTGGGGACAAATCCCAGCTAGGCGTTGTAGTGTTGCCACCAACACAAGCCAAAAATAAGGAAGCGGCGAAATGAGTTAAGAGCCGACTTCAGAGTCAGAAGGAGAAAGCAATAAAGGTCGGGCAGAAAATGAAGAGACGTTGTGGTAATGCGGAGAAATAGGTTCGCACAATAGCAGAACGTGCGACAAGTAGAATTCACTCTTATTGATGTTATTTTTTGAAGTACATGTTTGAGATCGCTTATTAAAGCATTTGATCGCTTATTTATGTTTATTCAAACGCTTGATTTTTATGTTTATTTCAGATTTTATAATTATTTGTTTCATACAGTCCTAAAAATTATTCCTTAAAAATAAAAAAAAGGCATGTGCTCGATAAAAAATATTGTGACTGCCTGTTTAATTTTTATTACCTTGCACTTTGCTTATTTGCTAATAGTATAAAATACCATGAGATACATGCTTACAAGTCCATCCAATTCTGCTTACAAAGCATTTGAATCACGCTTACAAAAACATTTGAATAGTGCTAGAAATATACGATACTTGATAAGTTATAATATTTGAAATAGTGCTTCAAGTCAATTGACTTCGCTACACAAAAGCGTTTGAATTCTCGCTACGAAACATTTGAATATCGCTAAAAAGGTATAAAGATGCTTGAAAAGATAAAACATCTGAATATTGCTTATAATGCAGTTGATTTCTGCTTACAAAGAACACGGACACTGCTTAAAAAATATTTGAAATAATGCTAGAAACATTATAACATACCATGAAAATGATTGCATACAATAGAATTGAATTTCGATACGTACTAATTGAATTCTCGCTTACATGAGCAAATCAATTTCGCTTTGGGAAAGTATAACAACCATGAACTAACACTCATCAATTATCAAAAAAACATTCAAACATCACTACGGAGTACTTCAAAGACCAAACAAATTTACCGTGTCTGAAAAAACACTACAGTAACAAATACTTTTATCAAAAAAAGTGCGAAGCAACAAAACGTTTCTGATTGATCTTATTTCATTTTGGCAAACTTCTTCATCCGTCCCAATACCGCCTCCCTCAGCTCATTCATTGTATCCAGATATATTGCAGTTGCATACTTTATACGCATCATCAATAGTTGCGCCTCGTCGTTTTTTCAGAGCCCGCTATCCCAGTTTTTGATCCCACCTCCCAGTATTTTTTTTGCACATACCTGAATATATATAAGCATGATATAAAACATAGATAAGCAATGTTTTTGCCTCATTAAAGCAATCACCAAAATACTTGAATTTATTGCACTGAGACTTTGTTTTTCCAAATAATAAAGAGTAAGAATAAAAAACAAACACATTCCAAAGATTTTCGCACATACTTGAATATTCATAAGCACAATATATCACAAAGATAAGCAATGTTTTTGCCTCATTAAAGCAGTCACCAACTACTTGTAAAAACAGATGTGAGCATACTTATTGACAACAATAACCAATTTTTTGCCACATTAAAACAATCTCCTCTTGAATAAGCACTGCCAATCTCCCCATAGTTCTGAAAAACTAGGAAATACAAATTTCCACCATTTCCCCCTTATAAGCATAATCCATAACAATCATAAGCATATTTAACAACAAAAATATGCGATGTTAAAAACAAATCCAACAATAACAAAAAAAATCTACATAAAAAATGCAATAAAAATATAAAAAAAAAGACGAAATAAAAAGAGAAAAAATATTACCCTACCTACAATGTGGGTGAATGCACTGTTGCCGCGTCAAAAAAATACTTCACAAAATTGGGTGTATTCTTCAGCGAAAATGAGGGTTCCAAAAACGCTTCTTCTGGGAAAATCCACAATGTCTAATTTTCGGCCAACGCGGGGAGTCTGACTTTTGACCGAAGGTTTGGGGATTTCGACCGAAAGTTTGGAGTTTTTCTCGAAGGGTTAAGTTGGAGATGGCTAGTATGGAGAATCCACTTGAAGGATGAAACTTGGGATGGTTATTTCTCACTTTAACAGTAGTATCGGTTGTTTGCAGTTGAGGCTATTTGCAGAGAAGAAGAGAAGATGACGGGTTTGCAGAGAAGAAATGAAGAAGACGGGTTGCAGGGATTGTTATGAACTCTTCGTTTACCAAAGAGTATGATGGCTCAAAAGCTACTCTAAAAAACCTTAGGCAAGTGCACCTATCGTTTTGTAGTATAGATTATTGAGTACCGAGTGTCATTCCCACGAAGATTGTAAGTACTAATAATTACCGTCTTTTTGTTATCTAATCTAGTAATTTTCAGAGTTTTGTTTGTTAAAATGGAAAATGGAAAATAGAGAATTTACGATAATTGCAACTTACAAAAAGAAATCAAATAAAAATAGATTGTAGAATGAGAAATCAAGAGATAGAAATATGTTGAATGTAAATCCCTCTAGAATGTTTTTGTGATTCAATCAAGATAAAAATACAACCATAAGCCCTTAAGCAAAAACCAACCTCTTTTAATAAAATCTCATGTTATGTGGACCTTAGAAATTCCCGATTTAAGTTAAACCCTTTCTCAAGGCGAAAAACTCCTAATCTCAAGTTGATTAACTGAAATTTCTTTCTAGTTAAAACCCCCAAAATTGCATTATAACGATTTATGAATTCCCATATTAGGTTTGACCCTAATCTGAGAATATTTATGTCGCCCTATATCTAGGATTGCATGCAACTCCTTTCACTTATATAGGTTCTTTCCCACCATAAATCTCTCGATTATCCGATGAGGAATAAATATCAAATTAATATACCGGAAATATCAACTTGAATGAAATAAACATGATATAAGTGAATCACACAAGACATGAGAATTTTATTAAAAACATACAAACCTTAATCACAAATCCATTCTAGAGTTCATTACATTCAAACACTAGTAGTTTAGCTACTCATGATTTTGACAAAAGAATAAATTACACAAGAAGATTTAAGTGTTGTAAACATGGTGTACTTATCTTTCTCAAAATCTCAATGACTTCTTCCTTTGATAGATGATGTTGATCCAAGCCTTCTTCTCCAATGTTGCTACAAGCTTACTCCTCCAAGACCTCTTGATCCCAATTCCACTCAAAATGTTAAACACAATGAATATTTTCTAAGTATCATGATGAATACACAATGAATCTCTATATGAATGAATATTACATGAATGATTTCCCAACTCAAACTCTTGGCTTTTATAGGCACCATCTTTGTGAAATACCATATTAACAAATGCTCCATTTCCATGCTTGTTAGTTGAATCATTATGTGCACATTCATGGTTGAGTTGGTTGAATCATTGTATACACATGACAATACTTCACTTCCATTGGTTGAGTTGGTTGAATCATTGTGTCCACATGACAATTGAGGAGATAATTGAGTTTTGGTGCAGCAAAGATGTGGTGTGAAAGCTGCTCAAAGGTTGTCAAAAAGCAAAAGTCTCCATTATTTCCGCCAAAAGAAGAAAATTTGTTGAGTCGAGAGAAAACACGGCCGTGTTCGTCAAATTTAACACGATCCGTGTTTATAAACACGGCCTGGCCGTGTTTTCTTCGCAAAAAGAGGATTTTCTCGGCGTGGTGTGCTTTTAAACACGGTTTTGGGCGTGTTTTGATGTTTTACGTGTAGGAAACACACGTGTGCTTTGTAAGCACGGCCCGGGCGTGTTTTTCTGCTTTTTCTTGTTTTTCTTCCCTTTGAAGCATGGCCATGTTTCCCAACACACTAGGGGTGTGTTTCGCACGAGATCGAGTCTTCTCGCCTTCTTTTAGACTTTGTTTCATTGTATTTTCATACGAAATCATACGAATTTGCTTCAAGTCTTTACCTTCATCATTCAAAACAAGCCAATGTGATTTTTCTTGATTTTATTGATTAATGAACTAAAAAGTTAGAGAAATTATCTAAAAAGGTTTAAAAAAATGTGAACAAAAATGCACTTATCAAACCGCCTCCAACTTGGAAATTTTGCTTGTCCTCAAGCAATTTTTAAAACAAAGAGTGGAGTTGAAAACAAAAATGAGGTATTTATTTTCATAATTTTGACATGTTTGAAGTAAATCGCTAACCTTTTTATTCCCGATTGAGCCAATCGATTCGTTCTTCCAAGTCAACCAATTTGTTAAAAAGAGGGTGAATTCAAGAATGGAATCGTTTAATCATCACAGTTGTCATATCACAGAATTGTTAATCATTCGCTTAGACCAAATACAAGAATGTAATGATAAAAGGAGATGTTCAAAAACTCGGGTTTTTTTTTAGTGCATATAATTATAAATTAGGACATTTTTTTGAGGTAAATTTCCACCAGGTTTAAATTTTGAATGCTTTCCAAAAACTCCTAGGGTGGTTTCCCATACTCATATTTGTGCTGCCGTTTTACGTAAAAGACAAACATGGGGCTCATGAATGCTCCTAGTTACTAAGCAAAGAACAAACAGAGAGGAGTATAACCTCGATTTGTCCTTTTTATAAATATATATATATATATATATATATATATTTCTCGATTTTTTTTTGATTTTTTTTTAACCCGAATAATGATTTCTCCAACGATCATGACACAAAGTATCTAAATTTAAGCAAAGTCCAAACTATTTTCATGACATTAAACTCTTTTGGCCGAATTCATCCTTTTACTAGAGTCACATGATTTTTAAAACATTTTGGCGATTTGAGTTCAAAAAGATGACTTTTTCGGGAGAAAAATTGGTTAAAACAAATTCACAAACAACTTATCGAATTGTAAAAAGAAATATCTCATGTTTATTTGCAAGAGATTTAAAAGTGCATAAAAAAAAATAAAACATCCACACAAATTAATTAAAAACGCAATCCCACACAAAACTAAAAAAACAGTAAAAATTATCCAAATATGCTGATAAATCTCACCACCTCCAACTTCAAGGGTCACATTGTCCCCAATGTGAAGAAGGAGATGTGATACAGTCCAGATTAGAAAGCGTAAAAAAAAAATTAAACAAGAAAAATACGACCTTCATTGTGGTGGTGGGAAATGTCCTTGCGAAATATGCCATTGTTGGATACGATTCATCATGGCAAAATAGATATTTGTTGGTCGTATTGTTGTTGTTTTGTTGTTGAAGATTCATGAAGAATTGTTGTTGTCGTTCTTCAATTCGAGCGTAATGTTGCGTCATCATTTCCCCTTGGCGATCCAATAAAGCTCGCCGCTCCATTTGCTCCAAGCGAATGGCGTGGAGAAGAGATCTAGTATCATCCATGGGGTTGGTGGTTGCCTTGGTGGTTGTGACGCCGAGGAGCATCAATATCCGGTTCTCACTTTGATAGGCATCCGTGTCGAGGCCGGCGGTGCGGGTAATCGGAATGCATCCGGGTTATCACCTTGCGGGTACATCATCTTCCAATTGTCCGGTCCCGAATCAAGTGCGAGAAGGATCCAGAATGGATGCGTGTAGTCCGTATTTTTGAACCTTAAAACATAACTCATCCCGCTCCGTTGAATCATTCCCATAGCAATACAAGATTCAAAGTCGATCCGGTTGGTCCCCGGGCTTGCTCAAGTCCGCGAGGTTATAACCATAATGGATGGCGATAGAGTAATAAGGCCACCAATGACGATTTTACCTCGATTTTTCTTGCTCACTTTGAGAAAATGCTTGGCGAGATAAGAACCCGTGTCAGCCAAAGAAGAATTCACCATTGACCATAGAAAATAGAGCTCATCAAGTCGGACGACTCCTTCGCTTTCGCCCCGGCCAAATAGTGTACTCAAGAGCACCCGATGGATATAACGGAAGCAAGGATTGACAATGCATGAGGATTTTGATGAAGAAGGATTATATTCCAGCTCATGCGTAATTGCTTGCCAAAATTGTCGATCACGGAACCCCAATGGCTTTATACGCAACCCATTTGTGGGTAAATCATAGATATAATTAAATTCTGCCAATGTGAGCTGGTGATCATTGTTGAAGAGCCGAAATGTGATACGTCCTTCTTCAGCGTGTCGGCCCGAAGTGATCTCCGCGTCATAGGAACTTAGAAATTCTAATGTGAGACGGATGTAGGTGGGTGTGGCTAGATTCATGAAATAGCCCCACCCAAGTTGATTGAACATCCAATCCACATCCGACGCGCAGCCGAGCCCATCCAAGGTAGGGTTATCTGAGAATCGTGTGTTAATGATGTGACGTTGGGCCAGACGATGATATTGAGCTTCATGATCATTATCTTGGAAAGATATACCAAACGGGTTAGTAGGGACCGGTGGGTCAGTACGAATGGCTCGGCGACCGCCGTGTGTGGGGGCCGCGGAGGATGAAGCATCACCGGTACGTCCTCGTTTCGACCTGGGATTCCTATGTCAATATAAACTTATAACAACGTGAAAAACCATTCTAAGAGACATAAACAATATCCCAAGCATGAAAAAGCATCAATTTTCAAATTCCACCATATTAACACCTTTATTCAACAAGAATCCACCTTCACAAGCTATACACTCCATTTGCAACAATGATTCAACAACACCCCTTTTTCAACAACATCTCAATAATAGCAATTCAACTAAAACAAATATATCTCAACAACAATTTAGGAACATTAATCATATGACTCCAAGTCTAACTCTTTAAGTTCATGAATATCAAGAACCAATGACCAATTCCTAAAAAAAAAACATCACAAGAATAATTTCTCATCATTACCACAATAACCAAGAAATTTCCACAACAAACTGAATTAAACTCACAAAAATTCACAAGAAATATGTCATAAAAGGAAATTCATGATTTTACCATTAATATCAATTATCCAAATTTTAATTTCCCTACCATTCAATTTTTAGGGCATGAAAAATTGGCAATACAAATTCATGAATTTGCTAACTACAACATAGGATAATCTTCACAACAACACACAAATATAACAATTTAAACAAATCAAAATTCGAAATTGAAATGAAAAGAAGAGAAGATAAGAACAACACATACCTTGAAGACATTGTGAGGAGGAAGAGATGAGAGCCTTGTGATGTGAAAGTGTGTGGTGTGGGTGAAGATTTTTGGAAGAAAAGAGAAAGAATTTGGTGATTTTGGGGTAGGGTTTGAGAAAAGAGGGAGAAAGGAAGAAGAAGAACATGGGGGTTTGGGGAAGAAAATAGGGCCAAAATCGGACCCCCCCTGTTTTGTCTGTACCGAACACGGCCATGCTTTCAAAGCACGGCCAGGCCTTGTTCGGTACGTGTTCAGCCTTCTTTTTTTTTCTTCGATTTAAAACACGGGCGTGTTATTTAACACGCCCTGGCCGTGTTCTGTACGCGTTTTCATCCCAAAAAAAAAATTTTTTTTTCTTTTTTTTTCGATTTAAAACACGGGCGTGTTATTTAACACGCCCTGGCCGTGTTCTGTACGAGTTTTCATCCCAATTTTTTTTTTGAAATTAAACACGGGCGTGTTTAAAAACATGCCCATGCCGTGTTTTATGCGTGAATTATAAACATGGCCTGAATTGAAGAACACGGCCAAGGTGTGTTCGTCAATTAATTGACGAACACGGCCGTAGTGGAGAAACACGGCCAGGCCGTGTTTTTATTATTTCCATTTTTTTTATACACACAAAATGTCGGGTTGCCTCCCGGATAGCGCTTCGTTAACGTCGTATAGCTGGACCTATTTTACCTCTACTCGTGTGGTGTATTTTGGGGGTCGTCAAGACGGATGGAATCTCGATAACTATCATCGATGGTGCCCCCAAAATAAAGCTTTAGACGATGTCCGTTTACCTTGAATGTTCCCATTTCCTTGTGCGTGATTTCAATAGTCCCGTAAGGGAACACTTGAGTAACAAAGTGAATGGGGACCACCGGATTTTAACTTACCGGGAATAGTGAGTCGGGAATTGAAGAGTAACACTTGATCACCAGGTTGAAATTCTCTTGTTTGCTTAATGCGTTTGTCATGCCATTGCTTCGTTCGTTCTTTGTAAATTCTCGAGTTCTCGTATGCCGAATTTCGCCATTCTTCGAGTTCGTTAATCTGCAATAAACGGTTATCTCCTACACTTGACAAATCATAATTAAGCATTTTAATAGCCCAAAAGGCCTTGTGTTCAAGCTCAACCGGTAAATGACACGCCTTACCATAAACGAGTCGGTATGGAGTAGTCCCTATTGGCGTTTTGAAAGTCGTTCTATAAGCCCAAAGGGCATCGTCGAGTTTGAGGGACCAATCCTTTCGAGAGTGTCCAACCGTTTTTTCCAAATTTTTTTTAATTCGCGGTTGGACACTTCGACTTGACCACTAGTTTGAGGATGATAGGCGGTGGCGACTCGGTGTGTGACACCATAACGTTTTAACACTTTGTCAAATTGACTATTACAAAAGTGAGTGCCTCTATCACTAATGATGGCTCGTGGAGTACCAAATCGGGTAAAAAGTTTTTGAGAAAATGTACCACCACTCGAGCATCATTTTTAGGCAAGGCTTGAGCTTCTACCCATTTAGACACGTAGTCAACGGCTACCAAAATGTATTTATTGCCAAAAGACGCAGGAAATGGTCCCATGAAATCAATACCCCAAACATCAAAAATTTTGCATACAAGAATACCGTTTTGGGGCATTTCATTTTTTCGAGAAATATTTCCCGCTCGTTGACAATTATCACAAGTTTCAACATACCGCTTTTGCGTCTTGGAAAAGTGTAGGCCAATAAAAGCCCGACTCAAGGACCTTTCGTGCCGTGGTATTCGCTGATAGTGCCCACCGGTGGGTCCTTTGTGACAATGATTCAAAATGGAGATCGTTTGGGAAGTGTGACACATCTTCGTATGATTTGATCCGCACAAATTCGGAAGAGGTGGGGATCATCCCAAATATAGTGTTTGAGGTCCGAAAAGAATTTCTTCTTTTGTTGATGGGTCTCTTAGGTAGAACTTTTCCGCAAGATAATTAGCAAAATCGCAAACCAAGGATTATCAATTGAAATTGAGTTCAAGGAAAAGAGTTGCTCATCCGGGAAAGAATCTTTGATATGTCCTTTGTGTTGCTTGTCGGTGTCGGAGTGCTCAAGTCTTGACAGTGATCGGCGGCAAGATTTTTGACCCGTTTATCTTTGATTTCCACATCGAATTCTTGGAGTAAGAGTACCCATCGAATTAGTCGTGGTTTTGCATCATTTTTATCAAGCAAATAACGTAAGGCGAGTGATCCGTATAGACAATGACTTTTGATAGGATCAAATATGAACGAAATTTGTCAAAGTAAAACTAAACGCAAGTAACTCCTTTTCTCGTAGTTGTATAGTTTGACCGGGATTTAGAGTTTTACTTGCGTAGTAAATTGGTCGGAAATGCTTATCTTTTCGTTGCCCAAGTACCGCACCTACCGCATAATCGGCATCACACATGAGTTCGAATGGTTGAGACCAATCCGGAGCTACCATGATGGGAGAAGTGGTGAGTTTTTCTTTCAAAGTATTGAATGCTTGAAGACATTCATCATTGATATGAAAGACCGCATCCTTCTCCAAGAGGCGAGTGAGTGGCCGGGCAATTTTTGAAAAATCTTTGATGAATCGCTTTATAGAACCCGGCATGCCCCAAAAAGCGGATTGCCTTCACCGAGGTGGTGGAGGCAATTTGAAATTGTCTCAATCTTCGCCTTGTCAACTTCAATGCCCCTGAAAGAAATTTTATGTCCCAAAACAATACCTTCTTGTACCATGAAATGACATTTTTCCCAGTTAAGAACCAGGTTAGTTTCTTCACAACGAATGAGGACTTTTTTAAGATTTGCAAGACAAAGATCAAATGAGTCCCCAAAAACCGAGAAGTCATCCATGAAGACTTCCATGATATCTTCTACAAGTTCGTCGAAGATAACAAGCATGCACCTTTGAAAAGTTGCCGGTGCATTGCACAATCCGAAAGGCATGCGGCGATAGGCAAAAGTACCGTAGGGGCAAGTGAAAGGGGTTTTCATCCGATATACCTGCACTTTGAACAATACAAGTCTCCAAGAATTCGTTAGAAATCATGCTTGGTAGAGAATTGGTTATCTCCATATCGATAAGATCAATAGCAAAACAGGAGTCATCTTTATCTATCGTATTTTTCATTGATGTAACGATTTTAAAAATGACTTGTTCATCTTCGACTCTTAAAATTAGTTTGCCATCATGCACGTCAATGATTGCTTTAGCAGTAGCTAAAAATGGACGCCCTAGGATCAAGGGGACTTCGACATCTGTATGCATATCAAGAATTACAAAATCGACAAGAAATATAAACTTATCGACTTTGACCAAAACATCTTCAACAATGCCTCTAGGATATTTAATAGATCTGTCAGCTAATTGCAGGCTCATCCTAGTTGGTTTTGGCTCCCCTAGACCCATTTGTTTGAATAAATCATAAGGCATCAAATTAATGCTAGCCCCTAGAGACGCCAATGCCCAATCAACATCAAATTACCGACATGACAAGGAATAGTAAAACTCCCCGGATCTTTGATTTTCTCGAGGTAACTTGTTTTGCAAAATTGCCGAGCATTCCTCATTTAATTGCACCATAGATATTTCTTCAAGGTTCTTCTTATTTGAAAGAAGATCTTTTAGGAACTTGGCATATTTTGGCATCTGTGAAAGGGCTTCAACAAAAGGAATATTGATGTGCAATTGTTTAAATAAATCCAAGAACTTACCAAATTGGTCGTCATGTTTGTCCTTACGCAATCGACTTGGATACGGAATAGGTGGTTGGAATTCTACGGTACCATTTTCTTTGTTTCTTTGGATAATTCGTCTTTTTTTTTGTTGTATGGGCGTGGGTTCGTCTTCCGGCATCCGTGCCTAGCTTTGTTCCACTCCTTAGAGTAATTGCTTTTACCTGTTCTCTTGGATTTGGCTCGGTGTTGCTAGGTAAGCTCCTTGTGGCCTTTCGGAGTTCATTTTGGCAATTTGACCAATTTGATTTTCCAAGTTGCGAATAGATGCTTCTTGGTTCCTTAAGGATGTTTCGGTGGCCGTGAAATGGGTTTCCGTTGTTTGGACGAATTTGGATAGTAAGTCCTCCAAACTTGGTTTTCGTAGATTGAAGGCAAGGAGGTGTGCATTTAATTGGGGAGTGCGTTTGGATTAGGCTTGTTGACCTTGATTTCCCAACTAAAGTTCAGTGTTGACGCCAACCCTGAATTATAAGTGTTCTTGAAAGGATTATTTTGAAAGTGGTCGAGATTGATTACCTAGATAATCCACTTGTTCATGCGCGGTATCGCGTGAGGGCAATCTTGGTGGTTGTGCGATCCTCCACAAGTCTCGCATGAGAAGGCTTGTTGTGGTGGTGGTTTTGGAGCCGCCAACCCATCGATTTTCCGAGTCGAGCTTCGACTGTGCGGCTAGTGTAACCAGCGTCCGCATTATATACTCCCCTTGACTGTTGGTTTTTCCTCGCACGGATTGCCATTGATAGCCATTCATGGCCATTCCTTCTATGAGATCTTGGGCGGCCGGGTGTTTTATTGTTCAATGTCCCCCACCGCCGCATCGATCATCTCGCTTTGTCGATGAGAGCAACCCATTGTAAAATGTTTGGACTTGCATCCAAATGGGAAGACCATGATGTGGGCATTTTCGCAAAGCAATTCTTTGAATCTCTCCCAGTGTGTCGTACAAGGTTTCATCGTCCTCTTGAGTGAATGAAGAGATCTCATTCCTCAATCGTGCGGTTTTAGCGGGTGGGAAATACTTTAGAAGGAATTTTTCCGCCATAATGTTCCTTGTTGTGATTGTTCCCTTCGGTAAAGTGTTTAGCCATTGTTTAGCCCGTCCCCGAAGAGTAAATGGGAACAAGCGTAAACGGATGGCATCGTCGGAGACTCCATTTATTTTGAATGTATCGCAAATTTTGAGGAAATTCGCGATATGATTATTTGGATCTTCGTCCGGTAGGCCGTCGAATTGAACAAATTGTTGCACCATTTGAATGACATTCGGTTTGATTTCGAAATTATTGGCTGCAACAGCGGGCCTTACGATACTAGACGACGTACCGTCCATAGATGGCTTGGCGTAGTCGTACATGGTTCTTTGTTGTTCATCCGCCATATCGGGATCCTTGCTTTCGTTAGTATCCTCCTCGTGATCTGTACTAATACTTTCCTCTCGTGTTACACGGCGGTCTCGCGCTTCCAAATTCGGCGACGAGTAGGCATGCTGTTTGTGGTAAACAAGGAGGATAAGTATAATCCAAGACTTACAAAGATAGATACCTAGAAAGACAATTGATGAAAATATAAAAAAATGATTAAATTAACAAAAATAAGGTGTTCTTAATATTACAATCCCCGGCAACGGCGCCAAAAACTTGATGGCTCAAAAGCTACTCTAGAAAACCTTAGGCAAGTGCACCTATCGTTTTGTAGTATAGATTATTGAGTACCGAGTGTCATTCCCACGAAGATTGTAAGTACTAATAATTACCGTCTTTTTGTTATCTAATCTAGTAATTTTCAGAGTTTTGTTTGTTAAAATGGAAAATGGAAAATAGAGAATTTACGATAATTGCAACTTACAAAAAGAAATCAAATAAAAATAGTTTGTAGAATGAGAAATCAAGAGATAGAAATATGTTGAATGTAAATCCCTCTAGAATGTTTTTGTGATTCAATCAAGATAAAAATACAACCATAAGCCCTTAAGCAAAAACCAACCTCTTTTAATAAAATCTCATGTTATGTGGACCGTAGAAATTCGATTTAAGTTAAACCCTTTCAAGGCGAAAAACTCCTAATCTCAAGTTGATTAACTGAAATTTCTTTCTAGTTAAAACCCCCAAAATTGCATTATAACGATTTACGAATTCTCATATTAGGTTTGACCCTAATTCAGAAGATTTATGTCGTCCTATATCTAGGATTGCATGCAACTCCTTTCACTTATATAGGTTCTTTCCCACTATAAATCTCTCGATTATCCGATGAGGAATAAATATCAAATTAATATACCGGAAATATCAGCTTGAATGAAATAAACATGATATAAGTGAATCACACAAGACATGAGAATTTTATTAAAAACATACAAACCTTAATCACAAATCCATTCTAGAGTTCATTACATTCAAACACTAGTAGTTTAGCTACTCATGATTTTGACAAAAGAATAAATTACACATGACAATTGTATACACATGACAATACTTCACTTCCATTGGTTGAGTTGGTTGAATCATTGTGTCCACATGACAATTGAGGAGATAATTGAGTTTTGGTGCGGCAAGATGAGGTGTGAAAGTCTTGCTCAAAGGTTGTCAAAAAGCAAAAGTCTCCATTATTTCCGCCAAAAGAAGAAAATTTGTTGAGTGGAGAGAAAACGGCCGTGTTCGTCAAATTTGTGAACACGGCCGTGTTTATAAACACGGCCTGGCCGTGTTTTCTTCGCAAAAAGAGGATTTTCTCGGCGGTGTGCTTTTAAACACGGTTTGGGCGTGTTTTGATGTTTTACGTGTGAAACACGGCCGTGCTTTTGTAAGCACGGCCCGAGCGTGTTTTTTGCTTTTTCTTGTTTTTCTTCCCTTTGAAGCATGGCCATGTTTCCCAACACATTAGGGTGTGTTCGCTGACGAGATCGAGTCTTCTTGCTTCTTTTAGACTTTGTTTTACATTCGTATTTTCATACGAAATCATACGAATTTGCTTCAAGTCTTTACCTTCATCATTCAAAACAAGCCAATGTGATTTTTCTTGATTTTATTGATTAATGAACTAAAAAGTTAGAAATTATCTAAAAAGGTTTAAAAAATGTGAACAAAAATGCACTTATCAGAGTATAAGATATGCAGATCTTAGATTACATACGTCCATAAACGGTTCCTATTTTTTAGCCCACTACCAAAAATAAATTTCCCTCCCAAAAATTGATTTTAATTAAAATTACCAAGATGTCCTTTTTTATATTAAGTTATATATTAAATAATAGTAAAACCTGATTAATCTCAATCGTTTAAAAATTAAATCAATGACTCGGATTTGGTCTCGTGTACTCACCTAAGTTATGTGGACTCACCTGATCTAAATCCTGAAAACTCATATAAATTCTAACTAATTTTATTCTTTATTTGAATATTTACTAAAACTATCCTTTTTTTAAAAGAGGGGTGTTGGGGCCTAGGTTGGCCCCTAGCTCCGCCAGTGTTTGTGGCACGAACATGTGGTAGAAACTTTAGAATAGTAAAGCGCATTATAATCTTTTAAATTCATGACATTTATGTAATAGAGATAAAGAGTGTACTTAAAAGAAAATGGGTGTGAATAGCGCCACTTTTAACACAAAAAATGAATAATGATCGAAATTTGATTAGACAAAGCTAGATAGCATGTGAAAGATTGAATGTGAGCATGTGTAGTGTAGTGGTAGTGGAGAGTGAGAGGAAGGCGTAAGGCATGTGACCGTGTTTGAATATTTGGATTTAAGATTTTCATAATCTAGGTTAATTCGATGTTACCCAAGTGGGCAGTGTCCAACCCACAAGATATTGACATGTGTCCCATTATACAGAACATGGTTGTATTGATTTCTAAAACAAAAAGAGATACCTAAAATGGGACACATGTCAACATCCTATGAGAGTTTGGGATTACCCAACATCGAATGAACCCATAATCCAATGAATATTATGATCGCAATATATGGGTATCACCCAACTCCCACGCGATTTTGACATGCGTCTCATTTTAACAGTGGTCAAGTGATTAAAATCCTCTAGCCCAAACTTGAGGTATGTGGTTCGACTCTCGTCACCCTTACCCTCCTAAAATATATATCAAAGAAATATTGTGCCACCAAAATAACTGTAAAATTATTATATCACAATATGAAAATAATAATAATAATATAATAATAATAAAAGGATATATAATAGTGACGTTACAACAAAATAGTAACTAATAAAACCTGCGACTTCACTAAGACAATCAATAAACTTATGTCAAGTCTACATTAAAGTTGAAATAAATGAAATTAGACTTTACGTTGGAAAAACTCAAGGTGTTAGGTGGCAACACTGGCGTAGTTAGGGGGGGCCAACCTGGGCCCTGGCCCCCCCTCTTTTAAAAAAAATTTTTTTTTAGTAAGCAAATTTTTAAAAATATTTTAAATTTAGTTAAAATTTATACGATTTTTCTATACAACTCATCCCACTTTCGTGTATCGGCCTACCCCGTTATAGGTCCTGGCTACGCCATTGGGTGACAACTGGATATGAAAAAATTCATTTTCGTTCCGCTAGATAAATTTACTGACCCAAAAATACATTTGTTTATGCATTTCCCCCCCTAGAAAACACATTATTAACTCTCTTTCAGTTTTTCCCTCACCAATCACGTCTACTCTTAAAAAAAATATTAAATCAACTATCATTATTACACACTTTCTCATGAATTCAACTATTATTCCCTCACATAAACAATCATATTCAATCATTATTTTTCTATTTTTCTATTAAATAACTTTCATCATTGCACATTTTTATCTCATATATTCAATCACATTCTCAGATTCATATTTCTTCTTTCAGAAAGATTTCTTATAATTATTTTCTCGAAAAAAAAATGTCAGTTGAACGAAATTTGATGAACCATTGATACAAATATCTAAATATCTAATATCCAAGTACCAATCCATGTAAGGATCAATTAGTGGGTAGAGTCTTGTGTTGCAAGGACGATTGACATAGATTCGATCTCATACGACTGTATGTGGCTCCGCTCCTTTGTACTAAAAAAAAATCCATGGACTGATATATTATCCACTTGACTAATTTTTAATTGAAATTATAACGATTAATATATTACATATTCAACGACTTACAAAGTAATTAGTAACTATGCAACTGCACAGTAAATTATTAACATTTTTGACAATCGACACGTGTTTCCACTATACACTACCAGTTAATAAGCGGAGTGATAGAATTCTATGGTGGGGCAGCGATTTATTTCCACTATACATTATTTGAGAAGTTAAACGGCATGTGTCTGCCGAAGTCCACGCCACATTTGGTTGAAATTTAAAAAGAAAAATGAAAAACATAATTAAATTTTGAATTCAAATTCTTTCAAAATATAAGCAAATGATTTTCCTAAAAATGTTTTTCGAAAACCATTTATTATAATGTCTTCTAAATCTGTTCTAGAAATGCAACCAAATTTTCCATACAAAAGTTTCATACTAATGACTATTATTAATTTTTTTTAAAGAAACTATTAATAATTAAAGTTTCCCCTTATTAATGTATTAGCAACATCATATATATGAAAATAACAGTAAACTTCTACGCTTTTTCTTTTTCTTTTAATTTTAATTTTCTTGTTGTCCTCACCACTTATCAGTGGGGTGTAAACAAATCGAATCAAATCAAATATCAAGGTATTCTATTCTTATTCGACTCATTTAAGGAATATTTTTATTCATATCATTTTAATGTTCGAATACAAAAATTTAGTTTTATTCTTATTTGAAATATATTTGAATATATACGAATCAACCGAATATTCGTATTCGAAATTCTTAACCTATATTTATCTTATTTTCCGACAATATCTAATTCATTTGCAACAAATAAATTGTTAAATACGTTGACCACATATTGATAGCAAAATAGTCAACAATAGGTATCTATTGTCAAGTCCATCAAGAATATACTACAAGAATATAATTATATATGTGTTTATTAGTTTGGTCCTTTTATAAATGAATATATAATTTATTATATACTAATAATCTACATAATATATACTTATATGCATAAAAATCATGTATAAGTGATTTGTATAAATATAAATATATATAAAATATTATTCAAATATTCTTTGGAATATTCGAATCGAATATAATGATATTCATATTCGTATAATATATGAAGTTGAATAAATATTTTTATTTGAATTCGTATTCTAATTTTTAGAATTCCAATGTCAATATACGAATTCGAATGCCGAATCGAATAAATAAAATCGCTCCTTTTACACCCCTACTGAGCCCTACTTACCATGTCATGCCATAAACTCAGACATCACATATTACGTAAGATGTCATTAATGGTCAGTGTGGTCATTACTGACGTTTTGATATGTTGTCCTAGCATGCCTAACTACGTTTTTTCTTACTTCCTTTTACTGGTAATTATATTAATGGACGTGGCGTGGCATGCTTTAATTTAGAAGTTGTGATCAGCTTGACATTATTATATATTTAAACTGAATGATGATATATAATTTCTATATGTTACTTTTATGGGGACGGATGAATAAATTGGCATCATCAAATCATTTTGATGTTATTCAAGTATTGAAATTTTAAATGCTTCACAAGTTATTCACCTCCAATCTTTTATTTTAATTTAATATAGGGCAAAATAAAAAAATACTCCATCAACTTTGCCTTATATCTCATTTATCTAGTCCTTAAACTTGCCAATGTACGCAAGACTAACCATCTCAATCAAAGTATAATTTAATATTTGGATAAAATTACCCTTAATAACGATTATTTTTAGCATGTTTTTATAATTGTACCTCGATTTTGATTTTATGTTCTTTATTTAAATTATTTTTTTTTATAGAAAAAGCAATTTGTAACTTAACAAGTTCAAAAAATTTAAAAAATAAAAATAAAAATACATGAGTATAAAAAAGAGGTAATTTTAACTGGCCCCCAAACTATGCGATTTTTTCTACTTTGCACATTTAACTTTGAATTGTTCTACTTTACCCC
Organism: Rehmannia glutinosa; assembly: GCA_016081115.2. Taxonomy (NCBI): domain Eukaryota; kingdom Viridiplantae; phylum Streptophyta; class Magnoliopsida; order Lamiales; family Orobanchaceae; genus Rehmannia; species Rehmannia glutinosa. The sequence goes on along the minus strand of CM071936.1, from coordinate 46,494,692 downwards.
CTGAACTTTGCAAATTATTGTACTTAACCGGTAATTTCCAAAATTATTCCTTAACCTTTATGGTTATTTTATTTTGTGATATCAGAAAATGGTCAATAATAATATATGTTTATTGATGAAATTTACTATACGTTAAATATTATTTGTATATTGACTAAAGATGAGGAGGTTTTGAGAGAAAATTATTTTAAATAAATGTTCGAGGTGAATAGCTATATACATCCCACTAACGGTGAGGGGCGTATTTGGAAATTATAGGCTAAGTGCAACAATTTGCAAAGTTTAGGCAGTAAAGTAGAAAAATTCAAAGTTAAATGGGAAAAATAAAAAAACAAGCATAATTTGGGGGGACAAATTAAAATTACCTCAATAAAAAAATATATTTTGAATATAGTAATTATTTTAATTATTTGAGTTCAACGTAAAATTAACTTTGAATTTTTAAACTCTTTCGAATAATACGAATAAATATATTTTGCTTACTGAATATACATACATAATTTTTTAAAATTATTGACAATTTATATTTGTAACATAATGATATATGCAATGGTTTAGTAAGAAAGAAGGAATAAGCATATTTTCTTCGTTAATAATTACATATTTCGAAATCATTGCTCAAATAATAAGATTTAGTGTCTAAAATACTAATAGAATTGTCGAATGTGCTTTCAATTCATTTCATTAATAATATCGATTATTTATTAAAGATGATAATTTATTAATAATATGTTTTGGACCACGAACTATATTAAATAAACAAGATATAGACGAAGAAGTATAAAATTTATAACTAAATAAGGTTTAAGAAAATATATGCATTCATATTTTTATAATATTAAAAGTTTATTTAAATTAAATAGTTAATATTTTATTTTTTTCATTAATATTTCATATTTTTTTGTGTATTTATTGTACATTGCTTTAGTATTTTAAAGTTTAAATTAATTAATGTACAATAAAAAAATACGTTATGAATTTAATAAGAATGTAAATTAGATAGAGTACAAAATATTCAAATATTACTAAAAATTATGTATATTCATTTTTATTAAGGGTAGTTTGTCTATATATTATATTTTAATTTGATTGAGGGTGGCGGCTTGATTACATTTGCAAGTTCGGGAAGGGTAAATGAGACATAGGGTATTCAAGAGGTGTTATTGTATTTTGTACTTTATTATATATCATGTTTCTTTTATTAACACACACACGGTGGAAAATTGATGTAGCATGAGATGACAAGCATTCGTCAAAAATGTATTGTCCGCTTTAATTTTAACTTGACGATTGATTATGTCTTAAAAAATGCGCTATTGGGAAAACCGGCTTAGCCTTACTTATAAGTCACAGTGTACCAGCGTACTTAATCGTTGTAAATTTTGGCTAATTATCCTCCCAAGCAAAAATATGTAACGTTTTAGAGCATCTCCAACGAGGGCTCCATTCCCACCCAAAACCTCAAAATTGGTGATGAAAAGTATCCCAACGCATGCTTTATCGTCCCTTATGCAGTTACGTGCTATTAGGAGGTGTAACAATGTTGTGCTAATTTTTTTTTTCAAACGATAGCTTTTTATTCCAAATAACTCAAACAAACCGAGAACTACAACAAACTTCGAAGCCAACTGGCTTTGAGCCGATTTGGCTAACAAATGAGCCAATCGGGAAATTGGTTAGACCAATTCAAATCCATATCACTATCCGACGCAACAAGAACGGATCTATTACAATGAGACCTATTCTTTTCATCCTGAGCAATAAAAATGCAAAAATCAAAACGATGCAATAATCAAATCGCACAATACCATAACTTGTAGGACCAAATGACACTAATAAAATATATGAGATCATAATTGCACACAATCACAGTTTTACGGAACTATAATTGTTACCTAAAATATTCAAAGGTCCAAAATTGCTATCCCTCTATAGTTACGATATCAATTTTGCAATAAGCTTTTGTAGTGGGTAATAATCTCAAGTATTCTTAGTGACAAAAGTAAATTGACAGTAAAATCTTAGGACAAACACATGTTCATGAAAACCAAAACAATATATTCTCGCCACCATCACAACATGACAAGAAAAAACAAAATTGGCGGGAACTGGGTCAGAACCACAAATATTATCAGGCTGTCGGTGTTCACTTATCCATATACAATTTATTCATTTAATGCCCCGCAAACAAACATACATTTCTGGACTCGTGAGGTGGCGCGGTGGGGCCCGACCCAACGACCCGCAAACGTTTTTGTTTTTTCTACTTGGAAGAGTCGGCGGGGCCTTGAGGGGGTCGTTTTGGTTGTTGCAGACAAAAGAGAGCCAGATAGGTTTGGTGTAGGCGGTGAAGAAAACATGGCTTTAATTTTTTATCCTTAAAAGTGCTTATGACTGTTTCAAGCTTTGTCAAATTTGACCACATTAGAGAGTGTTTGCAAAAACTTCTGCTTTTAGAAGGAGTGATTTATTATAGCAGAAGTAGAAGTAGTTGAGAATCAGAAGTTGGTAGTGTTTGAATATAGAATTAAAAGTTGAGAATGAGAAGTTGAGAGTGTTTGGTGAAAAAGTAGTAAAAATCTTATTTATTTGTAAAATTCAAACTAGTTGTGACGAGAATCTAAAGCATTCCTCTCCTCGCTTTTAGATTCGATTAAATGAAGCGAAATTAGAAAGCGAGTAAATTGGTATATGCAAACACTAAAAACTGCTTTTTTTAAGCGAAAAACTGAAAAATACTTATTTTTAGTGTTTGCAAACACTCCCTAAATTTCGCTTAGTGAGTCGGTGGTTTGTTAAAACCTCAAATTCGTTCCACCAAATTCTTATTTAGCTTTTGAATTCGCTTATAATTAGATTGGGTAAATCAAGTGGTCAAAAGTTGTGTTGTTGGCGAATAAACACATGTTTGAGAAGTCTCATTTTCTTCCCAGAACATCTATTTTCCATTTTCCCTTAATTTTTTTTTTATATCTGATGGGTTATTGACACGAGTGAGATAATTGGAAGACAATAATCTTCGAAATTGTTAGGGGCAGAAATGATATTTAATTATTTAATATATAATTCAGTTTACATATGAATTTAATATTAATTGTCCAACAGACTCTTAATAAAATAACCTGGCCCAAATGAGTCCAGGACTGGCCCATAGACCGATTTCTCAAACACAGACTGGCCCATAGGCCGATTTCTCCTACACGACCCACAGATCCCATCTCCCAGGTATAAAAAGGTCTCTCCTATTCATTTGTAAGACATTCTGAGAATTCTCCTACGTATTTAATCAAAAGTATTCAATAACTGTCTTAATTATTCTATCGTTCACCGTGCTGACTTGAGCATTGGGGGCCTTGCTTTCGGGATAACCCCCGAAGCCCTCTAACGTTTGCGCTTGTGTGCGGGAAAATACCCAATCGAAGAATTTGCGACTTTTAGAAAAGAAGACTTAATTTAAAAGACTTGGAAGAAGGAGTTTACCAACACCGTTGATTTGGAGTGATCGCCCTAAAAAATAGCATCATTTTGGCGCCGTCAGAGGAATCGATCAAAGCACACGAAGATGCGACTCATTGCAAGCACATAAAGCCGATCCCAAGATGATGGCCTCGAAGCTAGAGACAAGCATCGAAGGCGGGAGGCCAACTACCTTTCCACCGGATGGGCACCGCCTCCCCACAAGAAGAAAGAAGCGGCACCGCCACCTCCCTCCGGGAGGAGCTCGCTTGGATTGAAGAAATCCGTCGACCAAGGATTTCTCCTCGCTCGAAAAAAATTGTCCACGCGTAGAGAACGCCCGTCCAGGGAGATGAAGCGATGGAGTCCTGCGAAATAACAAAGGCAAGAAAGGTGACAAGAACGGTACCGCGAAGTCCTCGGAAGGAATGTTGGGCAAGCAACAATTCCTTAAGTGCATCGCTAATTGAGATACTAACCTTTTTGCGCACGAAGACAGAGAATCATACGGCCTCATCGGGAAATGAAAGATAGTTCGGACGACGTCGGTCCAAGAATTTTGTTACTTCCATTATGATAAGGGACACACAACCGAAACTTGCATTCAACTTAGGTGTCTATTGACAGACCGATTCGGAAAGGTCACTGCAAAAAGCGTGGAATACCACAAGATGCACCCAACACACAATCAGACTCGGGAAAAGAGCAGTAAGGGACTCCCTTCATCACACCGGAAGACATTCCGATTCATCACCTCGGCAATTCTATACCCCTGCAACATGAACTTTGGACAGCACCTCCTGGATCGGTCCCGGGCCACTTCATCCGCACTTCTTCTATAGCTGAGACTCGCTAAGGAATACGAGATAGGCAACATTATTGGGGACATAGAGACTATACGAAGACACTGAGCGATGATACTGAGGATGAAGTGAATTCTCCCAACCAGCTAGTGAAAGCATCACACCCCCATGAAAGTCGCAGACCCCCTTAGCTTCCGCCTACATCAGTTCTCTTTGGCCTCCTGAAGGCCTTAGTATTTTTATCCATTTCTAGTTTATTTCCGCCCCAAAGGCATTAAACATTTTTGCTATCATTTTTGTATTATTTCTGCCCATAGGGCATAAAACTTTGTCATTATAACGAACAAAAATACTTTTACGTTTCTAATTTGATTTTGTGAATGCAGTTCATGGCCAAATATGGCAACAATCAATGACCATTTGGGTGCTCTCCTCAACAAATCCTATCTTTCCAGCTAAGGCCCTAGATGGAAGGGGTCTCCTCATGGGGGTTGTCATAAATAATCTCCTCCGGCTAAGACCCCAAAGGAGAAGAGCTAACGCGACTAAGACCACAGGTGGGAAGACCCCTCCCGGCTAAGACCCTGGATGGGAGGAACCTCCTCATGGGGGTCTTAGTAATTCACCTCCTCTGACTTAGACCCTAAAGAGGAAGACCTCACATGGATAAGACTTCGGGTGGGAAGACCCCTTCTGGAGAAGATCCCGGATGGGAGAAGCCTCCTCACGGGGGTCCTAATAATTCACCTCATTCGGCTAAGACCCCAGGGGGAAAGACCCCAAATGGGAAGACCCCTTCCGACTAAGATCCTGGATAGGAGGGGCCTCCTCACAAGGAGATCCTAGTAAATTTCCCTATTCCGACTAAGACCCCTGAAGAAGGGGGCCTCCTCACAAGAGTCCCCATAAAGGTCCCCTCCACGACGAAAATGTGCAACAAAAAGAAAGTAAAAATGCTAACACATGTGGAGAAAAGATCAAAATAATAAAGTAAAGACTTGGAGGAAGCTCCAGAAATGGCGCCCCCTCCGGGCTCCAGAAAGGCACCCATCCCGAGCTTTGGGAAGCAAAAAAGCTAACACATGTGGAGAAGAGATCAACATTATGAATCAAAATCTTGGGGAAAGCCCCTGGAGGGCGCCCCCTATGCTTCATAAGGGCGCCCACTCCAGGCTTTGGAAGGGCGCCCGGTGAAATATTCTTCCCCGGTGAAAAAGGAAGGCAAAAGCTCTAACACCTGGGGGGAGAGATCAAAATAATAAAGCAAGAGCTAAAGAAGAGCTCCATAAGGGTGCCCCCTTCGGGCTCTAGAAGGGTGCCCATTTCGAGATCCGGAAGGGCACCCCCGGGCTCGGAAGAGCGCCCCTGGGGCCGAATGATATACACTAACATTAAACACAAGAATTTATGGCTACTCCGGAGAAATTAAGACTTCCTTCCAAAGGAAAGGGTTCATCTCTACACAAAATATGAGCATGTCTTCCACAGAAAGAAGTTACATCCAAACATCACGAATAGAGCTTGATAAAAGAAAGCAGATAGTCATAAAGAAGAGCATCAATGTAGCATAAATGTAACGAAATATCATCCAGCCCCATGGGGCAAAGAAACATCTCAAAACGAAATGAGAAAGCAAGAAATATCCAAGTACATAAAGCAAGCTCTAAACAGGTGGGCATGAATCAGAAGGTCGTCTGAGCCAAGATACAAGCCTTGATAATCAAACATGGGGGGCTCTGTCTCCCTCAGCAGCATCGTCCACTCCGTCAGGAAGACCCTGCGAAGCCTCAACCTCCTATTCCTCCTCCTCATCAGAAACATTATAGTCAAGGATGCCTATCACCTCACTGGAGGATTTTCCACTGTGCCGTAGAAGTTTCCGGCAATGACGCACCAAATTATCAAAATAGGAGGAGGACTCTCTCATCAGATCCAAACGATAAGACAAGGAACCCTTGTAGGCCTCAACCGAACTGGCCCTCTCCTTGGCCAATAACTCAACACCAGCGGCAGACTAGAAGAATAACTCACCCATTTTCGCCGCATGGGCAAGGTGATCCTTTGCCCGGGTATACTTCTTGGACAAATCTGACATCTCACACTATTGATGACTAGCTCCAGCCTTAAGGGTTTTTACCTCACTCTGAAGCTGATGGTTCTCCGCCTCCGTCACCTCACCTTGATGGTTCGAAGCTACCGCGAGGTTCAGAACTACAATGAAATTTGTACAAGTCTTAGCCAAATGAAAAGACAAAGAATTAAGAATGAAGATGCAACGTAATCACGGAAGCTTACCCGGGTGATATCCCCGCAAAGGTGAGTCTCGATGTCCTTGAAGGACAGAGACCCAAGACGGGACTGATGTTGGGAAATTCATTGTTTAGATTTTGATGAATGCCATGTAAAACTTAGACTAGAAAGTTGGCACCCCATTTTCCTTGTAATTCTTATTGTAATAGATAAATTTGAATAATTTGAGTCAAGTCACTATGCTGGAAATGCAAGAAGTCAATCAAGATGTGAAAGAAGACTCTGCTGAGGAACAACTGAGTATGGCCAAGAAAGAAGATCAAGGACTCGACTGAAGGAGTATCGTCGGTGAGACAGCTGTGAAAAGAGTCAGTTAAGTCAACCCAAGAAGCCAAGTCAAGTTGAAGTGACAGATGAGTCTTTCAATCATTGGAGCAGACTCAAGTCACCTGGGGAAAAGGCCGCTGTAATACTTCTATGCTGTCATATCTTAAAGTGCTCAGTCCCTGAAGGGTGCAAAAGGAATAAACCAATGGGGAGCACTGCACCTCGTGTCAGATTCTGAAAAGCTGAATATTCATTTAACACGAGAAAAGGTCTACATCTCAAGATTGAAGACCAAGAAAAGACAAGCCAACGAACATAAGTAACTTTTGAAAATCAGCCTATCTCTTCAACGAGCAGATTTTTGAAAGTTCACTATAAAAAGCTGAGGAATCACATTGAGAAAAGGTTACCTTGTATACCTGAACCACGAACGATCAAGCAATATTCAAACTGCAACATGCAAAATATTTTCAAAGTTATTCAAGCAAAATCCTCAAGCCTAAATCTCGAAGGAAATCGATCCAACACCAAGCTGTGAAGGAAAGACAACTTCAAACTGTTGAAGAGGAAACTTTTGAAGAATCAAAAGGGGTCTACTTTCCAAGGAGGATTGTAGGAAGGTTCAAGGTCGAACCAATCTCAAGTTATTGGAGGGCTTCGTGATCAAATCCAAGAAGTTTGAGATAGTAAGCTGAAGTAGCAAGGCAGCCGCCGTGTGAAGAAGTTGAGTCAGATGAGAAGCCAACTGTGTGACCAAGGCATCTCCAGACTGAGTCCAAGGAGCAAGTTAGCTGGGTGATCAAGACTTGTCTCTAGACTGATAACCACTTTGTATTCTGATCATTACTTAGTGGATTCCTCCAGGAGTTGGAGAAGAGAGGAGTAGAAGAATTACCCCATCTTTGAACCTCTATAAAATTTACTTGTGTCATTTATATTTCAGTATATTTACATTCCTGCAAACATATTTTATATCTGCTGATAATTTGCTATCCAACTGATAAATAACAAAGTGCTAAAACCAAGTGTTAAAACAAAGTTAAATCAAATTCAAGGGTGTTAAGTCTTCCGCTGAAAAACTCATCACAGCCAAGTTAAGGATTATACTAAACAGCTGAGTTATTCTATCAACAGCTCTATCGAGTTTGTTGAGTGGCTAACTCTGTTGATTAACTAACTTAGTTGTCCCTCAAGGACTTGGTGTGTAATTAACTCTGTAATATTTTAAAAGGACTAAAATCGAAAAAGTTGGTAAGGTATATTCAACCCCCCTTATAAACCTTACTCACACCCCTTGGGACCTACAAGTGGTATCAGAGCGGTTGGTTCATTGAGCCTTCCGCACTAGTTACTGAACTAGATCTCCAATCTTTCAAAGAGATTTTTAACACCTGCTCTTTTAAAAGCTATTTTTTTTATTCAGCAAAGTTATTATCATGGAAGCAAATTTGACACGCATTCCTATGTTCACTATTGAGGAGTTTGATGACTGGAAAATTTGTATGCAGTGCTCATCTATCTCGCTTTACATGACGAAATGTGGCTAGTGATAGAGGATGGGCTGCAAATATTGAAAGTGAACATAGCCGCAGGAGAGAGAGGGAAATTTGCGGTGAAGGAGAAGAAGTTGTGGCTGAGGCAAGACCAGGCTTATTTGAAAAACCAAGGACTGAATGGACCAATGATGACAGAAAGAGATACAACTTGGACAATGTGGCCAAGGATATTCTCTACAAGGCTCTGGACAAAGCAATGTTCAATAAAGTCAAGTCATGCAAAACAGCAAAAGAAATCTGGGATAAACTAACTTTAATTTGTGAAGGATCAGAGCATATTAAAGAAAACAAATTATCTGTTGTTGTTCAAAAGTTTGAAAACTTTAAAATGCTTGCAGGTGACACAATGGATCAGCTGGATGCTAGATTCACTGAAATCACAAATGAGCTCTCAGCACTTGGAAAGGAATACACACAAAAGGAGATGAGTATGAAGATCCTAACGAGCCTCCCATCTGAATGGGAAATGAAGACCATGGCTCTAAGGCACTCGATGGACCTATCAAAAACATCTAATCATGAGCTATTCTCAGACCTCAAAGCTTATGAATTTGAGTGAGAAGAAAAGATCAAGAGGAGACAATTTGTAAAAAGCAATTTTGCACTTATAGTCGGATGGGAAGAGAGCGAGATCAAGGAAGCCATTGACCAGGAGAAATTGCCCTAATGGTTAAAAGATTCAACAAGTTCTTCAACAAGAACTACAAAAGAAACAAAGGCGAATCCTCCGGGAGACATTGGCTCCTCCAAGTCAAGGAAGATAGGCCACCCAAGAAGGCGAGCATCAAAGGTTGAATATCGTAGAGCCGATAACCCAAGAATGGAAAGAGTTGATCAAAGAGCTGAGAACTTATGTTGGAATTGTAGACAACCAGGACACTTTGCTATGATTTGTCCATATCCGAGTAGTCAATAAATACGGGAATGAAGAAGAAAGAAGAGTCTTGAGAGAAAGAAGACAAGAAAAAAAAAAGGCTATGTTGGGCTGCAGAACTTTGAGACATCTAAGTCTAAAGAAGCTGACAAACTCAAAAAGTAGTGAAGTGACTACTCAAGTGATTATGAAGAAGAAGCAATGATGTCTAATGGCTAAAGAACAAGATCAACTTTGACCAAGAAGATGAGGTACATTCTAACTCATCTCACTCCAGTTCTAGTGATAGTGATTGTGACATACACACTTCATCACCCACTGATCTTTATGATTCATTAGGCAAAATGATGAAAGACTTTGAGCACATTAAATCCTCACACACACTATTAAACGAGGAAAACATCCAGCTCAAAAGCCAAAACTCACATCTGACTAAGGAGCTGAGTACTCTAAGTCACATAGCTGATGAGAACAAAGAGCTGAAGTCTGAAAATGCTAAACTAATAGCAGAGATAGCTGCTATAGAAAAGAGGAAAAATTATCTCAAAAATGTGATTGCATCATTTACAAAGGCATCCAAATCATTGGATGACCTTATTATGAGCCAAAAAGAGTGTGGAGATAAGACAAGCATAGGATTCAATTCCTTTGTGCACAGTCAAATTCCCAGAGTGGTTTTGGAAAAAGAATCTTCAAGTAATGAAGCATCTCAAAAATCCAATACACCAAATGTTGCACCCACATTCACTACAAAGCACAATCACAAACAAACTGGCCTTGGATATAAAGGAAAAGGAAAATAGCCAGTTGAGTATGCTGAGAGGACAGCTGAGAAGAAATCCAGCGAGAGCTTCTCAGCTAACTCCAAATAGGAAGCACTCTGTAAAGAATAAATAGAGCTACCAAAACCCCCAGAAGTTTTATCAAAGAAACACATATGATGGGAATGATAGAAACTATCCAAGCCAAGCTGATTGGAATAATGTGAAATATCAGCAGAGACCTATGGAATATAAGCCTAAATGGCAAAGGCCTAGAACTCAGCAAAGGTCATTCCAAAGGTAAAAGAGCTATCATCAGCACAGATATGCACCCAGGTACTACACTCAGAAATATCACAACTACCCAAAGAAGGCAATTGCTAAAACACACTCACAGGCATACAGACAAAAGAGACAGCTGTATGAACCTAAAGCCCCCAAGCAATGCCAAAGTGAGTTATGATTATGGCATGGATAGATGGCAACCTCTTAGAGTCAAGTCATTTGGCTATAGGTTGGTTGAATCATCTTAAAACACTAACCCCTCAGGACCCATACAAGAATGGGTACCTAAAAACTAATTTCCTTGATTGCAGGTTCAAGGAATAGCTGAGTGCCAAGGAACATAGTACATGGATAGTGGTTGTTCCAGACACATGACAGGAAACAAGAAAAATCTGTCAAAATTCAAGGAGATTAGAGGCGCAAAAGTCATATTTGGAGGAAATGAAGTTCCAGGGGAAACAAGAGGCACTGGATCCATCAAGAAAAATGGATTAGAAATCACATATGTTGCATATGTTGAAGGCCTCAACTTCAACCTGTTAAGCATCAACCAACTCTGTGACAAGGGTTATAATGTTGGATTCAATATGGGAGTGTGCCAAATTAAATACACTGAATCAAATGAAGTAGTGTTGCAAGGATCCAGACAAAAGAACATGTATGTGGTAGACTGGTCGACTGCCACACCAAGCACTTGTCTGTTAGCAAAATGTACAACTGAATCAAGTTGGCTGTGGCACAAGAAGCTGAGTCATCTGAACTTCAAGACATTCAACAAGCTTGCAAGGATTCATCTTGTAGAAGGACTGCCAGACTCAGTATACAAGAAGGCAAGTGTTTGTGATGCATGCCAGATGGGAAAGCAGATCAAATCATCATTCAAAGAGAAGTCTAGTCCATCTTCAACAAGAATATTGCATCTGTTGCATATGGATTTATTTGGTCATGTTGAACCAGCCAGCATAAGTGGAAAGAAATACACCTTAGTGGTGGTGGATGATTATTCAAGATATACATGGACAATCTTCATGTGCAAAAAGAAGGAAACCTTGCAGAAGTTACCTCAGCTGATGAGAAGAGTTCAAAATGATAAGAGTCAAACCATTATAAAGATAAGGTCTGATAGAGGAACTGAGTTTGTCAATGGGATAATAACTCGTATTGTGTTGAAAATTGCATTGCTCATGAATTATCTGCAGCAAAGGACTCCGCAATGAGAATGGAGTCGCAGAAAGAAGAAACAGAACTCTCAAGGAAGCTGCAAGGACCATGTTAGTGAAGCCCGATTTGCCTAAGAGATTTTGGGCTGAAGCCATCAACACCGCATGCTATACTCAAAATAGATGCATGATTAAGACGGTGACAAAGACTCCCTATGAAATATGGACATGGAGAAAGACAAATGTTGGGTATTTTAAAATATGTGGATGTAAATGCTTTATCCACAACAATGGCAAGGATAATCTAAAGGCCTTTGATGCTAAAGGCTGATGAAGGTATCTTTCTCGGGGATACTCGGTGAAAGTAAATCTATAAGTCTTGAACAAGAGGACTATGGTCACGAAGAATCCATTCATGTGGTTTTTGATGAACCTAATGTGAATGGAGAAGATATTGAAGAGTTAGCAGATAAGCTGAATCAGCCAACTATGCAGAAGAGTCCCTATGTTGAAGCTGAAGCTGGAGCAATCAATCAAGATGAAGATGAGCTCTTTGAGTCTCAAAGACAAACTCGGAAAATCTCTTGATTTGAATGATAATGAACAAGCTACACAAGACAACATAGCTGCAAGACGACTGAACCCAGCTGATTTGTTTCAACCTGATGTGAGATGGCTGAAAGACCATCCACCAGAGCTAGTCATTGGAGATGTGAGAGATGGTGTGAGAACCAGATCCAGAGCTCAACAAGAAGCAATGTTCACTTGTTTTATTTCCCAAATAGAGCCAAAAGATGTGTCACAAGCATTAGATGACACACATTGGATTCAAGCCATGCAAGAAGAGCTGAATCAATTTGAAAGAAATAAAGTATGAGAATTAGTACAGAGACCAACCCATCAAAATGTTATTGGCAGAAAATGGGTCTTCAGAAACAAGATGAATGAGGAAGGATCTGCGGTAAGAAACAAAGCAAGATTGCTCCTGTTGCAAGACTAGAAGCAATAACAATGTTTCTTGCCTATGTTGCACACAAGAACTTCATTGTATATCAAATGGATGTGAAAAGTGAATTTTTAAATGGATTGTTGGAAGAAGAAGTCTATGTTGAGCAACCTCCAGGTTTTGAGCAGAAAACCATTGGAGATAAGGTGTATAAGCTCAAGAAAGCTCTATATGGATTGAAACAAGCACCTAGAGCATGGTATGACACATTGTATCAAATTCTAACTGACAATGGATTCACCAAAGGCAAAGTGGACAAAACACTCTTCAGAATTCAAGATGGGGAGAGTATACTGCTTGTTCAAATATATGTGGATGATATCATTTTTGGATCCACAAACAAAGAGTTGTGTGATAAGTTCTCAAACCTCATGCAAGACAAATTTGAAATGAGCATGATGGGAGAGCTGACACTCTTCTTAGGACTTCAAGTTAAACAGCTGAAGGATGGAACCTTCATAAGTCAAACAAAGTACACGAGAGATTTAATGAAGAAATTTGGTATGGAAGAGAAGTCTTCTGTGAAAATACCAATGAACACATCAATCAAGATGGACATGGATGCAGATGGCAAGCCTGTGGATCAAACAAGATACAGAACACTCATTGGATCATTGCTCTATTTAACAGCAAGCAGACCAGTTATCACCTTTGCAGTAGGTGTATGTGCAAGATTCCAATCGCTCCAAAAGAAAGCCATATGATTTGCCTTGACTAAGAGAATCCTAAGATATTTGAAGGGATGCTAAGAAGTTGGCTTATGGTATCCAAAGGAAGGTGGATTCAAGCTTATTGGTTACTCAGACTCTGACTATGCTGGATGTAGAGTTGACAAGAAGAGTACTTCAGGAACTTGTCAAATGCTTGGAAACAGATTGGTTTCCTGATTTAGCAAGAAGCAAAACTCAAGCCACATCCACAGCTCAAGCAGAATACATAGCTGCGGGCAGTTGTTGTGCCCAAGTCTTATGGATGAGACAACAGCTCAGAGATTATGAAATTGAAGAAAAAGAGATTCCAATTATGTGTGATAACACAAGTGCAATTGCAATCACTCAGAATCCTGTGTTGCATTCGAGAACAAAGCACATTGATGTCAGATATCATTTTATAAGAGATCATGTTGAAAAGAAAGACATCACATTGGAATACATCTCAACTGATAAACAGTTAGCTGACATATTCACCAAACCCTTATGTGAATCAAGATTTGAAGAGCTTAAGCATAAGTTAGGGCTAATTTAGCTGAGTTGACACTCAGAAGACTCAATGAAAAAAAAATGGAACGTGAAAAGATGAAAATAGAACAAATCGCATGAATCAGCCAAGTGAATCAGCCGTATCACAAAGTCACCAGACGAGTTAGGCGACAATTTGAGTCACTATACGAAAAAAAGAGAGAAGAAGAGTTGAGTCATTTGTTGAGTAAGCTGAGTCATTTATGAGCTAAGTGACAAAAACGCAGTCATTTTTAATGAACCGGAATGTTTTTTAGGATGACATCAGCGTAATAATGATAGGTACAGTCAAAAGCTGCACAATAAGCATATGATTGGATATAAATGCTGCCGCGTTAAATGTGAGCAATTAAATACAGTGTGACGTGCTAAATCTGAGCCGTTGATCTTAATTAACTTTCAAAATCCAAAACCCGTCCTTTCATAACCCTTATATACGGTTTTCAATCTTCTCTCACACACCTTTCCGAAACTATTCATCTCCCCAAGCAAAATAAAGCAAGTTTTTCTCTCTCGAAAACCCTACAAGTTCTCAAATCAGTTCACCAAGATTCAATCAAAAGAAACTTCTAAAAATGGCACCGAAGATCGATTTTGCAAAGTAATCAAAGAAAATCCACACAGGCTCCTCTGTGGATTTCGAAGGAATGATAAAGCAGAGTTCAAATGAAACCCTAGTGAAAAAAGATAGCTGATATGCTGGAAAAGGCCGGTCTAAAACCTTTTCTTACGTTGGAGTACTCACACACCTACCTGGAAGAGGTGGCACAATTTTATGTTAACGCTGAGGTGTAGGACGAAGGGATCAAGTCCTCCGTATACCGCAAGGACATATTAATTGCTAAGGACCTTACGGAGCACTGCTTATTGCCGTCAGAGGGCACGCCAGAAATATACGAAGCTGATGTCAACTTGGCTGCTGCATGGAAAGAAGTAGCCAAACCGGAGTGTGCTGCGAAAGTCATCTACACAGCTGAGAAGAAGTTGCTGAAGGACAACTATCACAAACTGATGGATGTCGTCTCAAAATGTGTGGATATGAAGTTTGGCAGTTTCAATCAACTATCAAACACTAACCTGATTGTCATGGCTTCGATCATGCAAGGAAAGAAAGTTAACTGGGCTGAGTTCGTGTACAGCAGACTTTGCCAGAACGTTGTGAATAAATCATTCAAGGAAGATGGATGCTTTGGAGGATCACTTGGTTATGGCCTAATAATTGGGCATTTAATGGAAGTGAAGGGCATTCCCCTTCAACATGGAAAGCCCTTCCATGTAAACAAGAGGATGTTCAGGGCTAACCTTTCTGGAGCCCAGAAGAGAGCCCATGTGAAGAGGGCGGACACAAGTGAGGGGGAATCAACTGACCTCAAGGAAATAGCTGTTGCCTCCCCTCCCAAGAAGAAAGCTACAAAGGAGAAAGCTGCCCCTGCAGCAAATTTAATGGACGCCCCTGCCCCTGTAGCCGAGTCACCTGCCCGAGCAGCCGTGTCTTCTGCCCACGCAGCCGAGGCGGAGAAGGAAGCCCAAATACCTTCTTCGGCCATCAGAAAGAAGAGGGTTGTCAAGCCACGAAAGACAGCTCCTCAATCTAAGAAAGATGCTCCGGCCCCTGCCGCCCAAGAACCTGAAGAAGAGGAATCCAAACCAGCAATTCCTCTGGTATGGACAAAAAGAAGAAAGAGAATCTTCAAGCTTTCAGAGCTTGAGAAGACAGCTGAGTCTGCAACTCAACTAGAGAAAACCCCTGAGACTGGCGAGGAAGTGCGGTCTCAGGAAATCGTTAATGAAACAAGCCCAAGTCTCTTTGAAGGTGATCGCAGAGGCAATTAGAAGACCAGGAATGTAAGAGCAGTGAGGAGGAAAAGCGGCGAGACAAATGAATCCCCTATTTGAAAGAGTTGTGTCTCCACCCGCCCCGATCTTTCTTTGAAGGTGAAAAACAACAGAGTATGCTACCTTCCATCCTTGAAACGGAAAGACAGGAAGATGATGAAGATGATGATGTGATTGTTGTTTCTATAGAGTTTGTCGAGTGGCTAACTCTACTGATTAACTAACTTAGTCCCTCAAGGACTTGGTGTAATTAACTCTGTAATATTTTAAAAGGACTAAAATCGAAAAAGTTGGTAAGATTTATTCAACCCCCCCTTCTAAACCTTACTTACACCCCTTGGGACCTACAACTGATCATCTGCCAACAGAGCTCCTCTCGTTCTAGCATAACCTAAGCCAGAATCCATGTAGTCCCAGTGGGACTGAATCCCCTCACAACGGTTCACTCCATCGGAGAAGATAGCTCAGGAGTAATGGTCCTAGAAGTAGTAACACCAGGCTATGTCCTCGACCTCTTCCCTCAGAAGAGCCAAAAGGAACAACATCAACACGGTCGCCGGAGCGAGAACCCGGGCGCGACCCTCGCTCACTATCACTTCGGGATAGGGCACCCGAGCTCCCTCCAGCAGCATAATTTTCTTTAGCTCTGTCCTTTTCTTTTCTCGTGAAGGCCATCAGATCCGCAATGTTATAACTCTCATTACCTGAAAAGCAAGCAAGAAGAAATATCAGAAAATGGAAGCAATCAAAATATACAAGTAAAACGATAAGCAATACAGAGAAGTAAAGCAAGGCGGAGTACTCAAGAACTCCCTAACATTCAGAAGACTCTCAAACAATCCCTTCCATCTATAAACTTCCACCATATCATTTTGGGAAGCAGGAGTGCCTCGGGCCATCATGGTTTCTGAAACCCATTCATGAGGAAGCTCCCAACAATTGTCTCTCATGTAGAAAAAGTCCTCCTTCACAACCCACCAGGAGAAAGAAGCCCCTTAAGAAACTTATACTGGGGGCAAGAGAAGAAGTGGAAGAAGGTGTCACCAGAAGACTTCATGGCATAAAACAAAGAGTGTAACCCATCTACAGTCGGAGACATGCCCAACTGCCGCATCTCATGTTCATGTAGGTCCCAAGGGGTGTTTGTGTTAAGTCTAGAAGGAGGGTTGAATAGACTTAACCAATTTTTGATTTTTATACTTTAAATAAGAGTTTTAATTACAAATCAGCTAAGTCCTTGAGAGACAGCTTAATTCAACCTCAACAGTACAGTTAGCCACTCAACAGACTCGACTGAGTTGTTGATAGAATAACTTAGCTGATTGAAGTGACCTTTTTTTGAACACTTCTAACTTGGTTTTCAACGGAAGTCTTACACCCTTAGTTTGAAATATATTTTACAACACTTGTTTTAGGTTAAGTTATTATTAGTTGACTTAGCAAATTTATCAATCAACAGATATAATATGCAAGAAATGAATGTGCTAAATGTAAATAGACACAAAGCAATTTATAGTGGTTCGAGGATGGGATAATTCCTCTATTCCACTCTTCTCCAACTCCTGAAGGTAATCCACTAATGCAACAATGAGTTACACAATAGATGAACAGTACGAGTAAGCCTTGATAACACAGATGGTTTCACTCGTGAGACTCAGTCTTCACAAGAAAGGTGTCCTGCTAATTCAGCTCCTTCGAATTCTTGGATTTGATCATGAAGCCCTCCAACGAATCCAAAGCCTGGTTCAACTAGAACCTCAATGCACTTTCTTCAACCTTAGATGTGCAGATCCCTTTGTATTTCAACAAATTTACTCTTCAATTGTTTGAAGCTTTTTCTTCTCTTCACTGAGTGTGTTGGTCAGATATACTTCGAGTTTTAGGATTGAGTGTATTACTCGAGAGTATTTTGCTTTTGATTTCTTTGCTTAGTTGCTTGAATGTTGCAGGTATGTGTCTTTGCAAAAGTATCCTCTCTCATAGACTCCTCACCCTTTTATAGTGGCAGTTCAAAAATATATCCGTTGAAGATATATATGCATTTTCAAACTCCACTTCATGGTCGTTGGCTTATCTTGATGTGAAACAAATGATGTTAACCCAACCTTGATTTAAAGCTCTGCAGGTTTGCCTGAATCACTGCAGGAGTGCATGAATATCCCATTGGTTCACAACCTTTTGTAATCTTTCAGCAAGACAACTTTAAGGTTGTAGTCTGTCTTCTTTCCTCTTTCAGTAAAGTTATGACTTTACTTATCAACGGATATCTTCAGCTTTCTTGATTCCCTTTTGCTGCTGAACCCCTTTGAAAGTCTTCTCCAAACATCTGGGAGTGACTTAGCATTTGTCGCCATGTCCGACCGAGATGACTTTTTTGGTACTTGACTGAAACTTCATCTTCGTCACTCAATTGCAACACAGCTGAATCTTCACTTTGATCTTGAGTCAACTTCTGCAATCTTCAACTTGGCTGCTTCGACTCAGCTCATAGGACATATCTATTACATCGTTGAATATACAACAGAAAATGGGATGCCAACTTCCTAATCTAATATTTACATAGCATCATCAAAATCTATACAATAAATTTCCCAATAATTTCCCCCTTTTTGATGATGTCAAAACTTAAAAGAAAATAACAATGTAAAAAGTGCTTAAGAAAAGAATGATTGGTTAAATGTGTCGTTTTATTGATTACATCGTCCTGCACTTTACAAAGTTTTACAATATACATAAAAATACAAAGTACACTTTTGTAAATGTAAAAATACAACAAAAATTTGTCGCAGTTGATTCAACGTCTCGGCTGTTTTCTTCTATTTTGCACTTCTTCATCTACCTTACTCTTCTCATAACTTCTCTTCGAGCCGAGCGGATCTCTTCTCCTCCTCTTTGAACCGCTCGGGCGTTTTTCTTCTTTCATGTAAACTGCGGCCTCTTCATTACGCCTTTCAACTTCTATATTTTCCAATTCTCTAAGGCCAAACTAGTATAAGGAATCCTTTTTGTGGGGATTAATATATCGAGTGTCCTTAGGTCTGCTAGGTGGAGTACCTCTGCCTCTTCCACCAGACATTCCCCTTCGTCTACCAGAGTCAGCTCCTTTGGGAACTTGTAGACTGGGCTGAGCCCTTGGAGATAGCTGACTGCTAGACTGAGTCTGTTGTCTCTCGGCCAATTGAACAACTTCTAACCCTTTTTCCTAGTAAAATCCACACGAACTTTCCAGATTCATCCCCTTAAAATAATCTTCCGACTTGAGAGTTTCAAACTCCTCTAGTGACCTTGGCTCTAAGCCTTCTTGGGGAACGAATCCTTTAGTTGAGTCTAAGAGCTTTCCTGCTGGCGGGCCTTGGAATTTGGCATTGAGATTTTCAACTCTACCATGATGCCTGCGATCAACTGCATCCAATTCAGCTTCTATTGCAGCTCACGATTTTTGAAGGGCTAACTCAGCTTTTTCTTCAGCTGACAACTCCTTTGGCAGCCGAAAGTGAAGCGAGTTGGTAGATGAGCCAATTGGCGATTTGAGAAAACTTTTCACGGGGTTGGGGGTCGTTTTTGATGATTCTTCCCCCTTACTCCCATTTCCTTCCTTCAAGTTATCTTTCCCCTTTTTGGCATCATCACTACCAACTTGAGAAATCTTCGGAGTCTGCTGCAGAAGATAGTTGAGTTTATCATGAGTGACCGAGTGTGCGGTCGGATCGCATAATATTCATTTATGCCTTCATTTCTATCATCTCAGTTCACAAATGCTTTATGTATTCTGCAAATCCTGCTTGAATTGAAGCCTAAGCAACTCCAAGTCATTCATGTGCGTCTTCTCTAGCCTATTGATATTGCCGCGCTGTCTATGCTAGAATTGAGCTTGTTCAGCACACCAAATCCCCAGTTTTGTGAAAAGTGATTTGAAGTAGTTCACTTGTCTTAGAAGTACTTTCGTCTGCATAGTCCATTCACAAATTCTCAAAATTGCTCTTCGAATATCCCCTGAAATCATGGCATCGTGGTTATCGATCCTCTGATTGAATGCAGTGAAACTACGCTCCATTGCCTCCATCTCATCACACATAGCTTTGAAGGCCTTCATGAAATCAGATGCCTTAGGTGACTGATCTTCTGATAGAACAGAATTAAAGTCGAATCCAAAGGGAACCACTCTCAAGTCCTCTAGAGCTTGGAATTCGTCAGGACTTATATCAACCTTGTAATTTGCACATTCTTCAGCAGATTCTTCTTCCAGCAGAACTTCATCAATGTATGGGAAAACATCGTCATACAGGCCAATAGGTACTAAGGAGGGTCCCACTCCTCCTTCGGGAGCCCTTCCCTCAGTTTTCTGGCTTCCAGCTCTAGGTGTCTCAGCTGTGTGAGCTTCATCGACAGATGCAGCTGTGGGAGCCTACTGAGCTGACCGGGCCTCAGTTGTCTTAACAACTTCATTGGCTCCAATTGACTAGTCGTGGCCTCAGTCGCCTTAGCAACATCACTGGCTGGTGATGGCACCAATGGGGGTAGCCATCAACCAAAACAAATTTTGAAGAGGCAGCTTTGTCACAAACCTCTTTCAACTTTGCCTCCAGTTTCTTCTCAGTTGGTTCCATGGGGAGTGACTCAGCTTCATTCTATGAGTCAAGGAAATCCAGCTGTACATTATCATCGGAGTCATGCAATTCGTCTGTCTTTTCCAAATCAGTTGACTCTGATGCTGGCATAGTAGGAACAAGAATTTCTCTTTCTCTTGAGCTACACCCCTAGAAGTCTCAACCTCCTGGGGGCCTTCAGCTACCTTAGCAGTCTCTATTGTTCTAAGGCCTTCAATGTTCCCTTCTGCAGACTGAGCTGCATTAGGGTCTTGGACATTGACATCCTTATAGGTCTCAAACTCAGGGATTGAACTTTCAAGACCAGCAGTCTCAACTGTCGTGGTCTTCCTCTGTCCATCCTGTGCCTCAGCTATGTGAGCAGCTTCCTCGGCCTGTGGTTCAGTTGGAACCTCAGCTGAGACAGTTTTAACTGCCAAAGCATCGTTAGTCCCACTCTGTTGTTCTGTTTGAGTCTCACCTTTGCCTCTTAACTTCAATTTATCAAAGTTTCCTACAACCTCCTCCAACCCGGCTGTAGTGTGTTCAACTTTCCCCTCAGCTGGCGCACCAACTGAATCGCGAACAGTGGGGCCAGCTGACACTTGAGACTCGGCTGTTCACTTTGAGTTTTCAGCCGTTTGGGTAGTTGTCTCAACAACTTTCGCAGGGCGTGACTCAGTTAGGTTTCTCACTACATCTTTATCCCTAACTTCATCTCCATCCTCCCTGGTGAGTCATTATGAGTGAGCTGCTGAGGTTGTTGCTTCGATAGTCCTCACCGTTTCAAGGATGGCTGGGTTTGGAGAAATTTGACTAGAATATTCTCCAGGACCCTTGAGCAAGGATTGCTCATGCATCACTAGGGACCCCTTGAGTGCATGCTGCAGCTGAGCCTTCTCGATTGGGTCAGCTGCATCCAAAATCTCCACATTGCTGTTGCTCGCACTCTCTAAAGCTTTCGATGCGATATTGGTATCGGAAAACGGACATACACGAGGCTGGAAAGCCTTAGCCTTTTCTAGCTCCTTAGCCTTCTCCTTCTCCTTCTTTTTTTTTACAATAGGACTGTGCAAAAGTCTGCATCAAAAGCAGTGCGAACAATGATGTTGTCCAATAATCCAGGAGGTATTCCTCCTCATCGATCATATTGGGCCTTTCAAATTGGATTTGGCTAGCACTCAGCTTCCAAGCTCTCCATGCGCACAACCTATCTCCAATTTCTGTATATGTTGGGGATTCTGGATGAACCTCATCATCATCTTCTTCTTGCATAGGCTCTTCAGTAGCCTTTTCCACCTCATTGGAAACAACATCATTCTGAGGTATGAAAGCTGAATCATATTTGATTATATCAGTTGTGTCTTGTTCAGCTGTACCTTTGATTGTATCAGCCGTGTCTTTTTCAGTTGTGGCCCTATTAGCTGTGTCTTGTTCAGATGTATGCGGTGTTGCAACTGCTTGAGTTTCTTTGGTAGTGCTTTGATCACCATCTCCATCCTTTGATTTCTCAGCTGTGGCGAATACATTTGGTTCAAGTGACTTTCGCTTGTTGCCTTCACAAGTCTCCCCCTGGTCCTCCTCTCTAGGGGAACTTCTGGTTCAACCTGTTCTGGCTCCTCAGCTGTGAAGACTAACTCTCCTGTCTTTTGCCTCTTATCAGCTGGCTTGTGAGGCGCAATTGTTCTCTTCTTCCTTGTCATAGGGGTGGGAGCTGGAATGGGTTTTGGTGAGGGAGATGGAACAGAAATAATTGTGTCCTCAGGGGCATGCTCAATTGATTCCCCCTTAGATGTAGCATTCTTCTTCGCATGAGCCTACTTCTAAGCGCCTGATAGGTTCGCCTTGAACATCCTCTTGTTGGCATGGAAGGGTTTCCCACTGCGCAGGGGCACACCCTTCTTTTCCATCAAATAACCTAAGATAAGGCCATAACCAAGGGAACCCACAAACTTCCCATCAACCACCTTTACATTGTGCACATTCTGGCTTAACTTCTCGAAGATGATATTAGCCCAGCTCACCTCCTTCTCCTCCATTATAGCAGCCATAACAATCAACTTAGTCTGGGATAGCTGATTGAAGGTGCCAAACTTCATTCGATGCACTTGGCTACCACATCCATAAGCTTATGGTAGTCATCTTTGACCAACTTCTTCAAAGTTGAGCAGTTGCACTTTTCAGCATGCTCTGGTTTAGCAATCTCTTTCCATGCTTGAGCCAAATCAACCTCCTTCCCAGTCAAATCTTTAAGACCACTGGTAGGAAGGTAAAGGTATTCCGTCAAGTAAGCCGCAACCAACTTAAAATCTTTTTTGTTCACAGACGAACGGATTCCATCATCCTGAACCGATGCATTCACATAATACATGGCCACCTCCTCCGGAAAGGTTTGTGCCATCTCCAATGTGAGAAACCTCTTGAGACAAGATTTCTCAAGTTTCAACTCTATTTTCTCAGCTAAATCCTTGTCTATGGCCTACTTGCCAAAGCCTTCAAAGTCAACCAAAGATCCGGTGTGGATTTTCTCAGCAAGCTTAGCGAAACCTGTTTGGAAGCCATTTTTGAGTCTTGAACGCGAGAGAGAAAAACTAGGGTTTCAGAGTTTTTGCAGAGAGAATTCTGGGAGTCTTGGAGTGCAAGAGAATGAAAGTGAAGAGAGAAAAAATGAAATTTCTCTGTATATGAGACTTGAAAGGACAATTTCAGAATTCAAAAAGTTTGAAAGTTGATCAACGGCTGAGATCAAATCTTTCAAAACACATTAATTTCCCCGCATTAAATGCAACAACATTTATATCCAATCATGGGTAAATCGTCACAAGTTTTTACTGACATCATTTAATGATGCTGACGTCAAGCCTAAAACCATTCCCGCTCGAGAAAAACGACATCATTTTGGCACTTAGCTCATAAATGTTTCAGTTTTCTTCATTTATGACTTAACTCTGCTTCTCTCTTCTTTGATTCGACTGAGTGGTTCTTGGCATCCCGGCCTAACCACGATTGGTGACTAGCCACATAATTTCATTTCACTTGGCTGAAAGAGTGAAACTCTTATGATATGCAATTATCTCAACTTTAACTCTACTGAATGAGTCTTCTGAGCTTCCTAACGTAGCTCAATGAATCCAAGTTCATTCTTAAGTTCTTCAAACCTTGATTCACATACGGTTCTTTTTTAATATATCAACTAATTGCTTCTCCAATGATATGTATTCCAATGTGATGTCTTTCTTTTCAACATGATCTCTTATGAAATCATATCTGACATCAATGTGCTTGGTTCTTGAATGTAATATGTTGCCTCATCCATAACACTTGGGCACAACAGCTGCCTGCAGCAATGCACTCTGCTTCAGCTATGGATGTAGCTATTGAGTTTTGTTTCTTGCTGAACGAGGAAACCGATCCGTTTCCAAGCATTTAACAAGTACCAGATGTACTCTTCCTGTCAAGTCTACATCCAGCATAGTCTGAGTCTGATTATCCAATCAACTTAAATCCACATTCCTTTGGATACCATAAGCCGAATTCTTTCCTTCCCTTCAAATATATTAGGATTCTCTTAGCTGTAGTCATATGACTTTCCTTGGAGCAGACGGAAATCTGGCACATACACCTACAATAAAAGTGATGTCTGGTCTGTTGGCAGTCAAGTAGAGCAAAGATCTAATGAGTGCTCTATATCTTGTTTGATCAACTGATTTTCCTTCTGCATCCATATCCATCTTCACAGAAGTATTCATGGCAATCTTCACAGATGACTTCTCTTCCATACCAAATTTCTTCATTAAATCTCTGGTATATTTGGTTTGACTTATGAAGGTTCCATCCTTCATTTGCTTGACTTGAAGATCTAGGAAAACAATCAGCTCTCCCATCATGCTCATCTCAAACTCCCCTTGCATAAGGTTTGAGAATTTGTCACACAACTCTCTGTTTATGGATCCAAAGATGATGTCATCCACATATATTTGAACAAGCAATATACTCTCTCCATCTTGAATTCTGAAGTGTGTTCTGTCAACTTTGCCTTGGTGAATCTATTGTCTATACGAAACTAAGAAAATGTGCCATACCATGCTCTCGGTGCTTGCTTTAAACCATACAATGCCTTCTTGAGTTTGTAGACTTTATCTCCAATAGTTTTCTGCTCAAAACTTGGATGTTGTTCCATATAGACTTCATCTTCCAAAAATCCATTCAAAAATGCACTTTTCACATCCATTTGATAGACTGTGAAGTTCTTGTGTGCTGCATAAGCAAGAAACATCCTTACTGCTTCCAATCTTGCAACAGGTGTAAAGGTTTCATCAAATTCTATTCATTCCTCTTGGCAATACCCTTTGGCTACCAATCTTGCTTTGTGCTTGATAAATATTTTTATCATGATTTTGATGATTTTGTTTTTACACCAAAACAATGTTTTTAGATGTTGTCCAAATACTCCTAAATGATTTAAATTGTTTCTACTAATTTTCCGGAGTATTTCTTCCAGTTTATTTTCGACATTAAATTGGACAACACTTTTTATGATTTTGAGTTAATGTGTTTTTACATCAAACAATGTTTCCAAATGCTGTCTAAATACTCCCGATCGGTCTAAAATGTTTTCACTATTTTTTGGAGTATTTCTTGAAGTTTATTTTCGATATAAAATTGGACAACACTTTTGTATTGAGGTCAACCGGTCGCCATATAGGGCAACCCGCACTGAAAGTTGTGCAAAAGTGAGAAAACTTCATGTTTGCGAGAAAATGGTAAGGGTGACCGGTCACCTATAGAGGCGGCCGGTGACGTCGGTGGTCGACCTATAGGCGACCGGTACACTGAAGGTTGGTTCAAATTTGCAAACTTCTCTGTTTTGGTTTTTTGAAGAGGGCAACCGGTTGGACCCTAGGGTGACCGGTCGGACCCCGTCGACCGTCGCCCTGTGTATAAATGTGTTCTTATTTTCAAACGTCTATTTGTCGCGACCGGTCGCATCTATGTTTTGACAAAGAAAATTCTAACCGTTGTGCGGTGAGACAACTTTTCCTAAATTGTGGGATTGATTTCTAACAGCTATAATCTTGATTTTAATTGCAATTTTTTGTAGATATCGATTCCAAGAGGAGCCTATCAAGTATCAATCATCTCCTATAAATAGAGGAAGATTTGAAGCACAACAATAAGAGAGAATAATACAACACAACAAGAAATACTCAAGCAAACACTTGGTCTTATATTGTCATTATTCTTGTTGTAATTTGCCTAGCTTATCACTTTCACATTCTTGAGGTCTAGGTTATTCTTGATTACACTTGCACTCATTTGTATAATTCATTATCGAGTTGTAATCTTGAATTTTTGGGTAATCATTCGACACAAGATATCCTTGTGAGTGTTCTTGTGGTAAGAACACACTTGGGTGATCTAGGTGTTAGGTGTAAGAAGATTGTGGTAATCTTCTTGTCGAGGTGTTGAAGAATTTGGTATTCTTCAAGGTTGAAGATTGTGGTAATCTTCACAAAGTGTCGTTGGAGATTGTGGTAATCTTCAAGAGAGATTGTGGTAATCTCAAAGGTGGTGTTGAAGAAGAGTGTGGTGCTCTTCAAGGTGTTGTTGTAAGTTGAATTTGTATTAATTGTGGTAATCAATAAAATTCTTTTTCTTTTTCGAAACCCATCCCGGATATACTTGGGTGGTAGAGCACGTAGTCCCTAGGTGGGGTGAAGCTCTTTAAATCGACGCGTGTTGTTTACATTCCGCACCTTTATTATTGTCTTGGCTTGTTTTGTTCGAAAAAGAGGGCATAATCGAAAAAATGGAGATAATTTTTTCACCCCTCTCTAGATTATCGTAGCCGCTTGGACTTACAAGTGGTATCAGAGCCAAACTCTTTTAGCCTACACTTGTATCATATTCGTTTTGTGCTATACTTGTTTAAGATATGTGTAGGATATATATTTTCTCATCCTCTTCAAGAGATGATTAAACTATCGAGGTACGCTCATCATTGGTATTTATCCTATTGACTCGATATATTTTTGTCATATGCCTATGTGATTGTCTTTCAAGTTATTTCATAGTATTTCATATAAGTGTCATTAAGAGGATTTTTTTGATTTTGAAAGGCACTATTCTATAAAGCTTGTTTTATCCGAGACTTGTAAAGGATCATAATTATTTTGATAAAACTTTTGAATTTTTATCATCTTCTCAAAATTATGCATTTGATTGCTCATATTCATTCTTGTCGAAACTCTCGTTCAAATGCTTCTTTTAAATGAGGTCTCAACTATATGTTTTCGGATTTTCAAATTTCAAAAGAGACCTTATATAGCTTTCTATAATCTTATTTGAACTTACATGGGGATTTGTTTGAAAGCATAGTACGTTCTACTTGTTATTGTATCTCTATCATTCGATATTACTATATTCTTGTGCAAAGATATCTTGTTGAGATTTTGCATAAATTTTTTGATATTTTGGAATAAGTTTGATGACCAAAGGAAGGTAAGTAGCTCAAGGTATTGTCAAGAAGAAGGTATTGATTTTGATGCAACATTTGCACTCATAGCACATTTAGAAGTTATTTGCATTTTACTTGCCCATTCTTGTTTTTAGAAAATTTCAAGCTTTGCCAAATGGATGTTAAATCCAATTTTCTAAATGGTTTTATTCAAATAGAAGTCTATGTAAAACAACCGGGTTTAAAATTTTTCTAGGCAAAATGATTTTTATAAAAGGCCTTGTTTATGTTTAAAATAAGCACCCCGTGCATGGTTTGATAGACTTAGCTATTTTTTGCAAAATGTTTTCTTTTTTAAGAGGAAGGCAAGATTGCTTATTAGTGCAATTTTAGGTTGATTTGGTGCTACTATTCAATTTTGTACAAGATGTTTTCTAAGTTGATGTTAGGTGTATTTGAGATGAGCATGATGGGGGAGCTCAATTTCTTCCTTGGAATTCAAGTTGAACAATGCCATGAAGGTGGTTATATTTCATAACCAAAGCATACACAAGAACCTTTGAAAAAGTTAGGAAGAAGGAAGAACAATCTCTATTCCTATGGCAACAATATCAAGATGGACAAAAGTTGAGAAAGGAATATTGGTTAACAATCAAATTCGAGGTATGTTTATCTTCGTTTATTACTCCTTTAGACTCGACATTTTCTATGCCTTATGTCTATATGCTCGATTTCAAAACTATCCCAACGAATCTCATTAAAGTGCCGTTAAAAGAAATTTTCAAATATTTGGAAGGCACCTCTTTTTATGGCTTGTATATCTAAAGTTTTAAAACGTTCATATTTTTTCGGGATAACAAGACCAGTGATTACAATTTCTCAAAATATGGTTCGTCATAATCGAACTAAACATATTGAGATTCGATATTTTTTAAGGGATTGCGTTTCTAAAAACAAAAATTTGAGATGTGTTTAATTCCATCTCAAAAATAATTCGCGGACATTTGTTCATTTACCGCCAAGTCTTTTATCTCATTTGAAGCTTTATTATGACATAATGTATATTGAATGAGGTCTACGTTTGCATTTTGCACGTTTTTAAAACTTAGGGGCGAAAAATCGGATTTTTGGTTCAAACTTCGGATTTTTCAAAACAGATGAACAGTGAATTTTGCAGGTGGCCGAGGCCGGTCGCCCTCAGCTCCGACCGGTCTCCCTCAGCCTGGACCGGTCGCCCTGTGCCTTATATTGGATAAAATTGCTTCTGTTTTCCAGACTTAGCCATTTTGGCTCTTTTATTCCATTTTTCGTCCCCTTTGCAAATTTCACACACAATTCACTTCAAATGAGTTTTGTTGCATAAATTACATATTTTGGGGATTATATTGCTCGTTTATCATCATTGTTACTCATCCTCACCGATTAAATCGTTTATCTCAATTGGGTTGAACCATTGAGAAAATGCCTCTACTTGTTATATTGATGGAATTCTTATATAATTGTGTTGTGAATGATGATTGTTGTTGGATTATATTTGTAAAAATGATTTTGGTGATGAAAAACTTGGCTTGATTACATTTACAAGGGCTTTATATATCTTCTTCAATTTTTGACGCCCGCCAAGTGTTCGATAAATTGTTTCAATGAAAAATTCATCACCTACATGATTCTCTCGATTTCAAAAGTCTTATATATTTATAGAGATCATGTTTTGCAAATCAAATGTCTACAAGTCGTATGATCGATTTTTCCCTCTTATTTGGTTTATAAGCTTCAATGTTCATATAGCTCGATACATCGGTTTAGTTGCGCACTTTGATATGAATATATGATATTTTTATCGTGCTAACATTCTTTTTGATGATTCCAAAGGGGGAGAAACAGGTTATAATCTTATTAGCTCAAAGAAGCTAAAATAAGCTCGAGAAAGAAGCTATAAGTTGTGGCTATTAAAATCCATAAGTTGTGGATTATACATAGTCCATTTGATGTATTATAGACTCATATTCATGTAAATGATGGTTTGTTGACATGGGGAGCTTATAAGCTCTTGTTACTTAAGCTCAATATGTAAAAGCTGAGCTTTTAGCTTTTGGTTTATTGCTTATACTTTACTCTTGTTGTGCATGTTGATAGGGGGAGCTTTTGCAAAAATATTTTTTGAAAATCTTTACTCCCATCCTTGTGTTTATGTTGCGTGGAATGTTGTCACAACGGATAGTTCTTTTTTAACCGGTAAAATTGTTTTGTTTTGAAAATCGACTTTGGTAAATTGTTTTGGTTTGTAATCATCGAAAAGGGGGAGATTGTTTATCAAATGTTTTTATCATGATTTGATGATTTTGGTTTTACACCAAAACAATGTTTTTAGATGTTGTCCAAATACTCCTAAATGATTTAAATTGTTTCTACTAATTTTCCGGATTATTTCTTCAAGTTTATTTTCGACATTAAATTGGACAACACTTTTTATGATTTTGAGTTAATGTGTTTTTACATCAAACAATGTTTCCAAATGTTGTCTAAATACTCCCGATCGGTCTAAAATATTTTCACTATTTTTTGGAGTATTTCTTGAAGTTTATTTTCGATATAAAATTGGACAACACTTTTGTATTGAGGTCAACCGGCCGCCCTATAGGGCAACCCGTACCTAAAAGTTGTGCAAAACAGAAAACTTCATGTTTGCAGAAAATGGTGAGGGTGACCGGTGACGTCGACCGGTTGACCTATAGGGCGACCGGTACCTGAAGGTTGGTTCAAATTTGCAAACTTCTCTGTTTTGGTTTTTTGAAGAGGGCAACCGGTTGGACCCTAGGGTGACCGGTCGGACCCCCCGTCGACCAATCGCCCTGTGTAAAAATGTGTTCTTATTTTCAAACGTCTATTTGTGCGCGGCCAAGTGCATCATCTATGTTTTGACAAAGAAAATTCTAACCGTTGTGCGTGACGAACTTTTCCCTAATTAGTGGGATTGATTTCTAACAGACTATAATCTTGATTTTAATTGCAATTTTTTTGTAGATATCAGATTCCAAGAGGAGCCTATCAAGTATCAATCATCTCCTATAAATAGAGGAAGATTTGAAGCACAACAATAAGAGAGAATAATACAACACAACAAGAAATACTCAAGCAAACACTTGGTCTTATATTGTCATTATTCTTGTTGTAATTTGCCTAGCTTATCACTTTCACATTCTTGAGGTCTAGGCTATTCTTGATTACACTTGCACTCATTTGTATAATTCATTATCGAGTTGTAATCTTGAATTTTTGGGTAATCATTCAACACAAGATATCCTTGTGAGTGTTCTTGTGGTAAGAACACACTTGGGTCATCTAGGTGTTAGGTGTAAGAAGATTGTGGTAATCTTCTTGTCGAGGTGTTGAAGAATTTGGTATTCTTCAAGGTTGAAGATTGTGGTAATCTTCACAAAGTGCCGTTGGAGATTGTGGTAATCTTCAAGAGAGATTGTGGTAATCTCAAAGGTGGTGTTGAAGAAGAGTGTGGTGCTCTTCAAGGTGTTGTTGTAAGTTGAATTTGTGTTAATTGTGGTAATCAATAAAATTCTTTTTCTTTTTCGAAACCTATCCCGGATATACTGGGGTGGTAGAGCACGTAGTCCCTAGGTGGGGTGAAGCTCTATAAATCGACGCGTGTTGTTTACATTCCTCACCTTTATTATTGTCTTGGCTTGTTTTGTTCGAAAAAGAGGGCATAATCGAAAAGATGGAGATAATCTATTCACCCCCCCTCTTGATTATCGTAGTCGCTTGGACTTACACTTTGTTCCCACAATAGACCGTTCCTCAGACATCTTGTTTCTGAATACCCACTTAGTACCAATAACATTTTGGTGCGTTGGCCTTTGAACCAATTCCCAAACTTTATTCCTTTCAAATTGATACAACTCTTCCAGCATAGCTAGAATCCAATTAGTGTCATCCAATGCTTGTGACACATCCTTTGTCTCAATTTGGGAAATGAAACAAGTAAATATGGCTTCATGTTGAGTCTTGGATATGGTTCTTACTCCATCTCTAACATCTCCAATAACTAACTCTGGTGGATCGACTCTCAGCCATCTCACATCTGGTTGGAGTAAGTCTGTTGGATTGAGTCGTCTTGCAGCTAAGTTGTCTTGAAAAGCTTCTTCTTGATCATAATCATTCAGCTGCAAGCCTTCTAGCTGTCTTGAGATTCAGCTTTTCATCTTCATTAGGGTCTAGTCTTCTAATATTTGCTTCAGCATATGGACTCTTCTGAATAATCGACTGATTCATCTTGTCAGCTAACTCATCAATGTCTTCTCCATTTACATTAGGTTCATAGAAAACCACATGAATAGACTCTTTTGTGACCATAGTCCTCTTGTTCAACACTCTGATAGTTTTACTCTCAGCTGAGTATCCCAAAAAGATACCTTCACCATCTTTTCCATCAAAAGCTTTCAAGTTATACTTGCCATTGTTATGAATGAAACGCTTGCATCCAAAGATATGAAAACATCCAACATTAGGCTTCCTTCCTGTCCAAATTTCATAGAGGGTTTTGCACAGCTGCCTATTAATCATACACCTTCGACACAGCAGCATGCGGTGTTAATTGCTTGACCCAAAATCTCTCGGAGTAACCTTGACTTGACTAAAATGGTCTTGCGACTTCCTTGATGGTTATGATCTTTTTTTCAGCTACTTGATTTTGTTGTGGAGTACTTGCAACTGATAACTCATGAGCAATACCATTCTCTGTGCAATACTGATTTATAATCCCATTGACAAAGTTCCTCTTTTAGATGTTATCTTTATAATGGTTTAGCTCTTCTCATTTTGAACTATCCTCATAAATTTGTGGGAAGCTTCTACAAAGTTTCCTTCTTTTCACACATAAAGATGGTCCATGTGTATCTTGAATAATCATCCACCACCACTAGGGTGTATTTCTTTCCACTGATACTAGCTAGTTCAACAGGACCAAATAAATCCATATGCAACAACTGCATGATCCTTATTGAAGAAGGACTTAGCTTATCCTTGAATGAAGACTTGATCTGCCTTCCCTTCTAGCATGCATCACGGATGCTCTCCTTCTTTACCGAGTCGGCAATCCTTCCACAAAATGACTCAACTTTTTTGTGCCATTACCCAACTTGATTCCACTTTGTGCTCTTTGCTAATAGCCATGTACTAGGTGTAGATAGACCAATCCACTACATTCATGTTCTTCTCTCTTGAACCAGATAGCACAACTTCATTAGATTGACATCCTTGATTTGGCATACACCCATGTTGAATCCTACATTATAGCCTTCATCATAGAGTTGGAGGATACTCAGTAGATTAAAATTCAGCCCTTCAACATAGGCTACATCTGTGATTTCCAATCCATTTCTCTTTATGGATCCAATGGCTCTTATCTCCCCTGGAGCTTCATTTCCTCCAAATATAACTTTTGCTCCATTTGACTCCTTGAAGATGGATAAATTCTTCTTATTTCCAGTCATGTGTCTGGAACAACCACTATTCATGTACCAGGTTCCTTGGCACTCAGCTGTTCCCTGAACCTGCAATCAAGGAAATCAAGTTTTAGGTACCCAAACCTATCTGGATCCTAAGGTGTTAGCACTATAAGGTGATCCAACCAATCTATAGCAAAATGATCTGACTCTAAGAGCTTGCCACCTATCAGTTCCATAATCATAATGAATCTTAGCAAATTGCTTAGGAACTTTAGGCAAATACATCTATCTCTTTTGTCTGTATGCCTATGAGTCTGCTGGTACATTTGCTTTTTTAAGATAATATGAAAACTTTTGTGCATAATGAGCATTGTGCTTGGGTGCATATGTGTGCTGATATTGGTTCCTTTGCCTTGGGAATGACCTATATTGAGTCTGAGTTCTTTGCCACTTGGGCTTGTATCCCTTAGGACTTGGCTAATATCTCACTTGATTATTCCAATCAGCCTGACGAGGATAATTTCTATTATTCCCTTCATATGGTTTTCTCTGTTGAGATCTCTGGGGCTTTTGGTAGTTCTATTTTGCTTTCACAGAATATTTTATGTTTGGAGTCTGTTGATGGACTCTTCTAAATTTTGTTTCAGTTGTCCTTTCAGAATACTCAACTGGCTTCTTGCCTTTGCCTTTATAACCTAGGCCAACTTGTGTGTACTTGTGATTGAAAGTGGGTGCAACCTATGGTGCTTTTGGCTTTTGGACTCCCCCATTACTTGAGGATCCCTTTTCCAAAACCACCCTTGGAGATTGAGCATTGACAAAGGAACTAAATCCTAAGCCTGCCTTATCTCCTATTTCCTCTTGGATCATCATTAATTCATCCAATGTTTTGGATGACTTTCTGAGTGATGCAATCACATTTTTCAATTCCTTTTAAGCTAAGCTTGCCTTGACCTTAGCTATCTCAGCCTTTAGCTCTTTGTTCTCACCAGCTATGTGACTAAGAGTACTCAGCTCTTTAGTCAGCTGTGAGTTTTGGTTTTTGAGATGGCTATTTTTCTCATTTAAAAGTGAGTGTGAGGATTTTACGTGCTCAATGTCTTTCATCATTTTTCCTAATGAATCATAAAGATATGTGGGTGATGAAGTATTTGTGTCACTATCACTATCATCAGAATGTGAGCTAGATGAGTTAGAGTGTACCTCATCTTCCTGTTCTTTGACATCTTGTCCTTTGGCCATGAGGCATATCAAGGCCTCTTCTTCTATTTTCGAGGAATAGTCTGCCTCACTGCTGTCTCTTTGCACTTGGCTGTGTCAGGTTCAACAACCACCATGGCTTTCCTTCTTTCTTGTCTTCTTTCTCTGAAGACTTTTCTTTCTTCCTCATTCATGTACTTGTTGACTAGTTGATAGGAACAGTCAACACCAAAGTGTCCTTGTTTATGCGCAATTCCAAAGACAAGTTCTCGCCTTTTCGTGTAATATGCCTGGTTGTCAGCTCTTTTTGGTCGTCTGTCTTCCCTGGTCTTGGAGGGTGTATTTGACCGCTAAACACCTAAAATAAATCTAGCGACGCTCGCAAGAGCACGAGATCAATCATAGGGTAGCAAGTTTACCGAAGTCATCCCTCGCGGAAGACTTAGCCGACAAATAATTATTACGCAATACAATTGAAAAAAAAATCCTAAACACTCTAACCAAATTTTTGATTTTAATTAACTAAAGAAAAATAAGTAAAAAGATAAATTAAAACTAAACACAATTAAACCTGGAGAAAAATGATATAAATGAATGTCTAGGATTTCGGAATCATCTCATCAAACTTGCAAGCGGAATATCAACTAATTAATCATGAGATTAACAAATATAACAAACAGGTAAAAACTAGACCTAGATCTGATAACTCATGTATTCATAGATTAGGACTATCCCTACAAAATTTGCTATTTTCATTGAGCTAAGTTAGATAATACATTTCTGATTCATATCTAACCCCCTGAATAAATTTAGTCCAAGAATAATATCTTCTCTCGATCTCAATTATTCCCTCAAAATAATCAAAAGTTGATCAGACAATTAATCATCAAGTAAAGCAATTTATTCCGAAAAGCAAATCAATCAGTCAATACTCATGCTTGTTTGTTTGAATCAAATCATCCTAAATCTAGAACAAGGAAATTAGTTCATGCTTGGGGGTGGGATCATAATCTCAATTGAAGGAAAGAAAACAATCATAAACATTATCATGCAACAATAATAATCACCCAACAATTGAAATCAAACAATAGAGATGAAGAAATATTACGCTTGGATTAAGCCAAAAAATAACTTCAATGGGAAGCACCCAAGCAATCCCAATAGTGAATGGAAGAGAAAATAACAAAATCTAAGGTCTAAAAGTTCTAAGTAATGAAAATGTTTGAAAATATGGGTTCTCCAAGTCTTATTTATAAGACTAAAGTCCTGTACAAGGTGAAAGAGCCAAAAAATGCAAAAAATTGAAAATTTCGTGTTCTGCAAGTCACCGTGCGCGTCCACGTCGCGCGCACAGCAGCACTGCTTGCTGCAAGCCGTGCGTGATCGTGCACCCTCGAAACATCGGAATTTGCTCTCGGTGTCTTCTTATTAATTGTAGCTCTATATATTAGCTTTCCAAAGCCACTTGAATGACCTCAATTTCAAATTTCTAGAGAGTTATGTCCAAAATACTAAGACGTATAATTTCTGAATTTCATCACTTGATTTCCATTTTCATATGGTTTTAACCTATCCAAACATCTTTATTTGCATTTAGTAACAGGTAAACATTATAGAACTCTCTCTTATTTTTCTAATGGCATAAGAATCAGGTCAATTGGACTTTGGATGAAAAAGTTATGTTCCAAATATGAAGACTGCCGCACTTGTGCGAAATGACTTTTTGACGTTTCTTGCTCCAAAATTTGTTTTTCCACCAAATCCTAGAAAATCAACAAAATACCCCAACGTAACACTAAAACATGCAAAATCAAATAAAACACGTCAAAAATACGTATAAATCATCACACAAAATACACACATAAAAACTTATAAAACAACTCCCCCACATTTAGCCTTTTGTTTGTCATCAAACAAGTAATTGTGCCTTTAGACCCAACAAAAAATATCAAATATAATTCAAAATTCAATTAATCAATAACACCAAGTTCTATCCACCTCGGATCCAACATGAATTGATTCTCAACCTCCACAATAAACTCACCCGGTTAAGGATAAAAAAATTAACAAAGGTGTTCGACCATCCTCGCAAAGTTTCAAATTTGTTTTATAAGTTACAACTCCCGTTACACACAACAAACCACTCAACCACTAGCCACAAAATTATTATTTTTTTTCTTGTATTTCTTTTTCTTTTCGTGAGAACTTTCGAGATGCCTTTCACTAGGTGTAAACTTTGGATTTTCTCCAAAGGCTCGTAGGGTGGTTTCCCATACTCATGTTAGTGCCGCCATTTTACGTAAAAGATAAATATGGGGCTCATGAATGCTCCTAGTTACTAAGCAACAACAAACAGTTGAGTATAATCTCAATTGCTCTTTTTTTTGCTTTATTTTTTTTTGTGATTTTTTTTTCTTCTGCAAAGCTAGCAATCTTGTGTAAATTACAAGGTTTCAACTTAATTCACATCAACGAAATGTCACAATTCAAGCCCCACAACCTAGGCTATCATTTAACCCTTGCCGAACTTGTCTACCAAAAAGGCCAATTCATAATTCTAGCCAAATCCTACGTATCAAGTTCGCGGTGTAATTTCATAGTCAAAAAATAAAATTTAGAACATATTTCTAGTCAGTTCACCAACACAATTATAAGGCTTGTAACAATTATAAGGCTAGTGATAACTAACCACATGCAACCATAACGTATATATAATGGCAATCCCTCCCCCACACTTAAATCACGCAATAACCTCAGTGTGTAAAGACAATAAAATAGAAGGAAAGAGAGATGTCCCTAGAAAGTGCTATAATCGGCAAACGGTTAAAGCAATCACGTGAACCGTCAATCCTGCAAAAGCCATGTGAAGGGAAAACAAAATACCACATATAAATTAAAAAAGAAATAATAATAAAAAACTCAAACTAACATGCACAAAAACACCACATGCAAACTCACACAAAGGGAAAAATGCTTAGGTTGCCTCCCAAGAAGCGCTCTTTTAACGTCATTAGCCTGACGATATCAACTAAGAAAATCATGGCGGGTCATTGAGCAAGACATTTTTTACTACCTTGGAATTTTTATCCATTTGAATTTCATTAAGTTCCTGCCATATGACATATTTCACAGCAGAATTGACAGAGTCAACAATAAAATTATTAGGCAAAGCACAAGCGGGACTACGAGCTATATCAAAAATTAAAAATATCACACAAGACATTCATCTTAGTTTTTTATTTTTTTACATCAATCAAGGTGTTGGTGGTGGCCATGAACTGTCTACCCAACAAAATAATATGATCATTAATATGACCTTTATCCTCTCCATATCCAAGACAACAAAATCAATGAGAATTTAAAGATCACCTACTTGGACAAAAATATCTCCAACAATACCTTTAGGATACCTAAGTGACCTATCAACAAGTTTCAAACATAATATGGTGGACCTCAATTTCCCTAAATTTAATTGTTTAAATATAGAGTAAGACATAAGGTTAATCCCAGCTCCTAGATCAAGTATACATGCGACTTTCTTACCATTCTCAAAAATAATATTAATCATAAAACTACCTGGATTTTGTTGCTTTGGGAGTGGACTTGGAGATGGAGTACGAGATTTATAAGGATTATCAGTCTTGTATAAGGGGGATCCCTTAATGGCCTCCTCATTTGTGCTTTCTTCACATGCATCATCCTTATTTTTCGCAATTTCAAGATCAGTGACGACTTGAGAATGCGCTGGTTGACTAGGCAACGATCCTTTTTGATGATATGTCGAGCTATCTCACTAACTTGGGTAGCCAATTGGCCGACTTGAGTCTCGATTCACTTAATAGAGGCTTCCAAGGATTCAAACCTTCTGTTATTCCACTCGTGTTTGCGGACTGACTTGAATAAAAGAATTCAAGCTCTCTTCTAATGTAGGTCGTGGTGGTTGCTCTTGATTGGTCGCCATTCTTGGTGCTTTTATAAACAACACTAGAAAAATAGATGAAATGCACCCGACGAAAGAATCCTGAACTAGAAACAAACAAAAAGAATCCCAATCTAGAAATACGGAAAATATATACAACCACATGCAACCATAACAATTATAAGGCTAGTGATAACTATCCACATGAAACCATAACATATATACAATGACAATCCCCCCCACTTAAATCACGCAATGACCTCTGTGCGTAAAGAAAATAAAATAGAAGGAAAGTGAGACGTCCCTGGAAAGTTCTATAAAACGCGTAACGCCGCCAAAATTTTGTTCGAATAGGTAAACACCTAAAATAAATCTAGCAACACTCGCAAGAGCACGAGATCAATCGTAGGGTAGCAAGTTGACCAAAGTCATCCCTCGCAGAAGACTTAGCAGACAAATTATTATTATGCAACACAATTGACAAAAAAATAAATCCTAAACACTCTAACTAAATTTGTGATTTTAATTAACTAAGGAAAAATAAGTAAAACGTCAAACTAAAAGTGAACAAATTAAACCCGGAGAAAAATTGATATGGATGAAAATCTAGGATTTTAGAATCATCTCATCAAACCTGCAAGCGGAATATCAACTAATTGATCATTTGATTAACAAATATAACAAACAGGTAAAAACTAGGCCTAGATCTGATAAATCACGTATTCACATATTAGACTATCCCTACATAATTTGCTATTGTCATTAAGCTAAGTTAGACAATACATTTCTGATTCATATCTAATCCACTGAATAAATTTAGTCCAAGAATAATATCTTCTCTCGATCTCAATTATTCCCTCAAAATAATCAAAGCTGATGAGACAATTTATCATCAAGTAAAGCAATTTATTCAGGAAAGCAAATCAATTAGTCAATACTCATGCTTGTTTGTTTGAATCAAATCATCATAATCCTAGAACAAGGAAATTAGTTCATGCTTGGGGGTGGGATCATAATCTCAATTGAAGGAAAGAAAACAATCATAAATATTATCATACAACAATAATAATCACCCAACAATTGGAATCAGACAAAAGAGACGAAGAAATATTACGCTTGGATTAAGCCGAAAAATAACTACAATGGGAAGAACCCAAGCAATCTCAATGATGAATGAAAGAGAAAATAACAAAATCTAAGGTCTAAAAGTGCTAAGTAATGAAAGTGTTCGAAAATATGTGCTCCCAAGTCTTATTTATAAGACTAGAGTCATATACAAGGTGGAAGAGCTAAACAATATAAGAAAATAAAAAATATCATGTTCGCAAGTCGGGCACGTCCGCTGCAGTGCCGCGTAGCGCGGCCTTTCGCGTGCGAAAGCGATCTTTGTCTGCTTTGCCGGCCGTGCACGCCCGTGCACTTTTTGCACGCCCATGCACCCTCTAAACACCAAAATTTGCTCTCGGTAACTTCTTACGAATTGTAAATCTATCTCTTAACTCTCCATAGCCACTATAATGACCTTAATATCAATTTTTAGAGAGAGTTATGGCCAAAATATTAAGATATGTCATTTCCAAAGTCTCATCACTTGATTTATATTTTCACTTGATTTTAACTCATCCAAACGTCTTCATTTCTATTTAGTACCATAATAGACATTGTAGAGCTCTCTTTTATCTTTCTAATGGAATAAGAGTCAGCTCAATTGGACTTCGGATGCAAAAGTTATGTTCCAAATCGAAGATCGCCTTGACTTGCGCGAAGTGACTTTTGATGTTTCTTGCTCAAAAACTTGTTGTTTCCATCAAATCCTATTAAATCAACAGAATAACCCAACGTAATACTAAAACATGCAAATGCAAATAAAACACATCAAAAATATGTATAAAATCATCACACAAAAAACACACAAAAAAACTGGGTGTTGAGTGTCTTCTGGAGGTTTCACCCTTGTTTCTTTTATAGTTCTAGTTAAAAAACTTGTTGAATATTTTAACCATTAGGGCTATCTCTCTTGGTCGATGGTGTCCTTGGATTGACTTTCTTGGATTTCTCAGTCGTTTAAGCATTTGTCTTGGGTACAACTATCTCTTCTTGCTCTTTTCTTTGGAACTCAAATTCATAAGCTTTTAAATATGAGAATAGCTCATGGTTGGAGGTTCTCGTCAAGTCCACAGAATGTCTCAAGGCCATCACCTTCATTTCCCACTCAGCTGAGAGTGACCTAAGGATCTACATACACATCTCCTTCTGTGTGTGTTCCTTACCCAGAGCAGAAAGATCATTTGTAATCTCTGTAAATCTAGCATCTAGATGATCCAGAGTTTCACCTGCAAGAATTTTAAAATTCTCAATTTTGTACGACAACAGTTAATTTATTTTCTTTAATTTGCTCTGATCCTTCGCAAATTAAAGTTAACTTCTCCCATATCTTGCGAGCAGTCCTGCATGATTTCACTTTGCTGAACATTGCATTATCAAGAGTTTTATAGAGAATGTCATTAGCAATATTATCCAAGTTGTGTTTTTTTGTCAACATTGGTCCATTCCCATCTAGGCTTTTCCACCATAGCAGGCCTTGGTATATCGAGTCTTTGCGGGCTTAGCCTCTCCTTGGTAGTGGTTGCAAATGTGAGGGCGGCAACTCTCATAGTTGTATTCACTTTCATGATTTGTATGGGTCCATCTTCAATGATGAACCATATTTTATCGTGCAGTGTTGTGAGATGTGCCTGCATGCGAATCTTCCAGTAATCAAACTCCTCAACAGTGAACATGGGAATGCGAGATAGATTTGCTTCCATAATAATAAATTTTGAAAGAAAGATTTTAAAAACAACAAGTGTTGTATCTTTGAAAAAGAATGAGATCTAGTTTAGTAACCAGTGCGGAAGGTTCTTTGAACCAACCGCTCTGATACCACTTGTAGGTCCCAAGGGATGTTTGTGTTAAGTCCAGAAGGGGGGGTTGAATAGAATTAACCAATTTTTGATTTTTCTACTTTAAATCAGAGTTTTAATCACAAGTCAGCTAAGTCCTTGAGGGACATCTTAGTTCAACCTCAACAAGAGAGTTAGCCACTCTCTGAGACTGATTGATCGAAATTTGTCGATAAAATAACTCAGCTGAGTGAAGTGACCTTTTTATAAATACAACTAACTTGGTTTTCAGCGGAAGTCTTACACCCTTAGTTTGAAATATATTCTACAACACTTGTTTTAGGTTAAGTTATTATCAGTTGAATTAGCCAATATATCAATCAATAGATATAATATGCAAGAAATGAATGTGCTGAATGTAAATAGACACAAAAGCAATTTATAGTGGTTTGAGGATGGGTTAATTCCTCTACTCCACTCTTCTCCAACTCCTAGAGGTAATCCACTAATGCAACAACGAGTTACAAAATAGATGAACAGTCTGAGTAAGCCTTGATCACACAGTTGGCTTCACTCCTGGGACTCAGCTCTTCACAAGACCGTTGTCCTGCTACTTCAGCTCCTTCGAATTCTTGGATTTGATCACGAAGCCCTCCAACGAATCGAAAGCCTAGTTCAACTAGAACCTCATTGCACTTCCTTCAACCTTGGATATGCATACCCTTTTGTTTTTCAACAAGTTTCCTCTTCAATAGTTTGAAGCTTTTTCTTCCATTCATTGAGTGTGTTTATCAGATATACTTCAAACTTGAGGCTTGATGATTGAGTGTATTGCTTGAGAGTATTTTGCTTTTGATTCTTTGCTTTGTTGCTTGATTGTTGCAAGTATG
This sequence comes from Rehmannia glutinosa, assembly GCA_016081115.2. NCBI lineage: Eukaryota > Viridiplantae > Streptophyta > Magnoliopsida > Lamiales > Orobanchaceae > Rehmannia > Rehmannia glutinosa. Next base: position 46,453,744 of record CM071936.1, on the reverse strand, counting down.
CGTCTTTGCAAAAGTATCATCTCTCATAGACTCATCAGCATTTTATAGTGGTAGTTCGAAAATGTATACGTTGAAGATATAGATGCATTTTCAAACTACACTTCATGGTCATTGGCTTGCCTTGATGTGCAGCAAATCATGTTGACCCAACCTTGGTTGAATGCTCTGCAGGTTTGCCTGAATCACTATAGGTGTGCAGGAACTTCCCATTGGTTCACAACCTTTTGCATCTTTCAGCAAGACAACTTTAAGGTTGTAGTCTTTCTTTTTTCCTCTTTCAGTAAAGTTTTGACTTTACTTATCAACGAACATCTTCAGCTTTCTTGAGTCCTTTTTGCTACTGAACCCCTTTGAAAGTCTTCTCCAAACATCTAGGACCTAGTCTGTAATCAATCCGAGAGATAGCTTTTGGTACTTGTGACACTTCATCTTCGTCACTCAGTTGCAACACATCTGAATTTTCACTTTGATCTTGATCAACTTACGGAATCTTCAACTTTTGCTTCGACTCATTTCATAGAAGCTATCTATTACATAGTTGAATATACAACGAGAAAATGGGGTGCCAACTTCATAATCTAAAATTTATATAGCATCATCAAAATCTATACAATAAATTTCACTGTGATTCGTAACCCGTATACATGCTTAAGCTTGAGGAATCAACTCGCCAACACATGCTCCCACGGATCTAAGGGTCACGATGAGGAAATTATATGGAGGAAGAACAAAACCAACCGAGAAACTATAAAGATACACCGTGATTAAGCCGTCGAGTGGATGAGTAATGTTGACTGGCCTGGGGCCTTCACCACAAATGCTAAAGGAAGCTCTAGCCGCTCCCGCAACTTACAAAGACAAAAAGATGATACTCAGTTGGCCAACTCTCCCAGAACAACTGCCCCAACCCCCGGGAGAAGGCCTATGCTTAAACTTGGGTGGATGGATCTCTTATGGACTATCTTCCTTGGACTCCTCCTCAAAAGACTCATCACTCGGACTTGAGTCCGGCTAAAGCTTTATTTCCCCTAGCCATCACAACACAACTCCAGAACGAGAGGGGGATATCAAAATCCATGAATAAAGGTGCAAATGGAATGACAGAACCAGAAACTGAACGGCTGGTGATGCCCCGGCCTACAAGTGGAACTGAAGAAGGACCAAAATCTAAAATCTGGCCCGAGATATGCGAAAACTCCAGAAAATTCTATTAAGTTGGTTTTATACCAATGAATCGAGTATTCTAGACTGGGATTTTGCGTTATTTTTGGGTGTTTTAGAGTAGTTTGAGCCCATTTTATTTCAGTAGGTGTCGTTACGGAGTCAATTTAGGTTATGGTAGCCGAAGGACGATGAAGAACGTGTTTGGGAGGAAGAAGTCGCACTTGAAGAAGAAAACGCAATAAAACGCTGAAGTTGCGGGAGGGCTACAACTCTCCTAATAGGGGCTGCTGCCTTGTGTACCTAAAAAACTGCGCAGGGGCACGAGTTTTGTGACTGCGGCTCCCGTTTAGGCACGATGTAGCGCGCGACATCTGGGCTGAACTTGAAAACTTGTTTTTTAAGGGTTTCGGACTGATGTTTTAGTATAAATCACAACAATGAGCGTCACGGGAAAGGTCGGACATTCTATTAAGCACAGGGCGACTTTGAGCACGGAGAAAGAATTCGAGGCGAGATTGAAGGCATCTATCTTCCGGAAACATAGAGGATTCTTCCTTGATCTTCTGAATTTATTTTTCCACTATCTTTGTTGAACCTTTGAGATGTATAATTACTTTATCACGAGTTTTTTTACATCCATTATGAGATAAACTTTATTTTCTAGGTAACCAATGTTTGCACCTATGTTCTTGGCCATAAAATAACATAACTTAGGGTTTCATAGAACTAAGAATTTTATGAATCTTTTGAAGTCCGTGAAAGAATATTCATTGACATATTAGAGTTTAATTTATGGTTTTTATAGAGATATCAAAATCAGGATTGAAACCTAGAATTACTTGGCACTCGAGAGAAAAAGTGATAAATGGTAGGAATATTGGGCTTATAGATTGATAAAGTGTGATTGATAAATTGGATTGATAGCATAGGGGAAAACTAGGTGAATCAACCCTCTAAAATTCGCATCCATCAAGTGTTTGATAAATTATCTGAATGAACATTTTAGGTTTATTTTAGTTTAATCAAAATTGTTTCTTTTCGATTATCTAGATAGAGTTAACCTAGTATAATTAAGCTAGTATAATTACAGTACTAAGTTTAAAATTTGATATCAATCCCTGTAGACTTGCGGTAATAAATTCTCGAATAAGTTTTTGATGCCGTTACCAGGGATTGATTTATCTTATTTTGTGCTAACATTGTTACCAAGTAGACTTAATCCTAATCTAGATTAGCTTAGGTATAATTAATTCGTTATTGCTCATTGAGTTGTCTGTTTATGCGAAAATCTAAAGATACTAACTTGCTTCCTTTTGATCCAGAGATTGAAAGGACACTTCAAGCGATCAGAGCAATAAAACAAGCTAAATATCAAGCAATGGCGTGACGGAGAACATGAGAATAACGAGAACTTGGTTCCACTTGTGCAGCTGCGACCAGGAGGAACACAAAGGTCATCTGGGATTACTTCCGGCCTACTATGATTTAGAACTATTCTGGAATTGTGCGCCAACCTAAAAATGCAAATAATTTCAAATTGAAGTCGGCCCTCATAAGCATAGTTCAACATAATCAGTTTGGGGTGAATCTCGTGGATGATCCGAATGCCCACTTAGCTACATTCTTGGAAATATGTGACACCATCAATATGAATGGTGTATCGATGAGACTCTTGGTGAGGCTATTCCGTTTTCACTACGGGATAAAAACTGGGGTGGTTACATACATTTACACTTGGGAGTATCACAAATTGGGATAATTTGACTCAAAAGTTCATGGTGAAACTCTTCCTCCCGAGAAGACGCTCCAAGCGAAAGGTGAGACACCTAAGTTTCAACAGTTGTTTTGAGCCATTATATGAAGCTTGGGAGCAATTTAAGGATCGTTGAGGAGATGCCCACAACACGGTTATGCGAGAATGGCGAGAGAGTTGATACTTTTATAATGGTCTGAATGGGCATACAAGGACGATACTCGACGCTGCAGCAGGGGGCACATTGATGGCTTAAACTCAAAACTAAGGCATTATTTCTACTTGAAGAAATGGACACAAACAATTATCAATGGCCCCCCGAGAGGTCAGTGCCAAAGAAAGTTGACGGTGTTCTTGAGCTAGATACTATGTCAGCTTTAGCAGCTCAAATCTCGAGCCTGATTAAGCAATTAGCGATCATGAATTCTTATAGAAAACCGCAATAAGATGAGATCCCACCCGCGGCTGTTCATTCAGCCGCCACACACGAGGCCTAACATTTAAATTATGTGAATAACTGGGATTTTAACAATAGGTGTAATTCATTACCAACTCACTATCATCCGGGGCTTCGCAATCATGAGAATCTCTCTTACAGCAACAACAGAATTGTGTTGAATCCGCCTCCAAGTTATCCCAACCCATCCAGTTCCAATACACCCAGAGGTGAAAAGAAGCAGTCACTAGAAGAGATACTCGACTCATTTATAGGAGAGACCAGGAATTGGTGAACAAAAGTGATACGCATGTTGATAATTTGGGTACAAGATGAGACACATCTTAGGTCCTTCGAGACACAAATGGGTCAGTTAGCGACATCAATGAATTCATTGCAACAGAGAGGCAAGTTTCCAAGTGATATAGAGGTTAATCCAAGAGAGCACTGCAATGCAATTTATGTGAAGAATGAGTTAGAACTTCAGCATGCACCCGAACATTTGCCCATTTATACGAAGGGGGTGGAATCAAAGAAAATGAAGTCGGAGGAGTTTGAGACTGTCCATCTGACAGAGGAATACAGTGCAATAGTGCAGAGAAAATTACCTCAGAAAATGAAGGAGCCGTGGGTTTTACTATTCCTTGTACTATTGGAGGTATTTGCTTTGAAAAAACACTTTGTGATCTTGTTTCCAGCGTTAATCTTATATCCCTATCTGATTTCACGAAGCTTGGGCTTGGGTAGGTGAAGCCGTCCAATCACGTTGCAATTTGCAGATCAATCCATCACCTATCATTGGGGCGTTATTGAGGATGTGTTAGTGAGAATTGGCAAATTTGTATTCCCTATGGATTTTATGGTGCTGGACGTGAAGAAGGATCATGAGATACCTATAATCCTTGGATGGCCATTCTTAGCTACCGCAAGGGCATTGATTGATGTATAATTGGGGGAACTGACTTTGCGGGTTAATAAGGAGGAAGTTGTGTTCACCATCCATCCAACCAAGAGGCTTCAGTTTGAACATAATGATTGTCATCAAATGGATGGGCATCGAGCTGACGATATTGGTGGTTGGGAGGTGTCTAAGGGAAATGTGGACAACATTCCCATTGGAGCTCAACTTGATGATTCGACAAAGTAAAATTTGAAAAAGACTATAAACTTAACACTTCTTGGGAGGTAACCCAAGCACTTGCCCTGTTTTCTTAGTTGTTAGTTTAGTATTATTTTGATTTCGTAGTAACTTTTGCATTCTTAGGATTAGTTGAGTTTCATAATACCCCGACCCAATTTATTGCATGTTCATGAAGTAATTTTGATGGAAAATTGGGCAAAAGAAGCCACCCAACCCCTTTGCAACATGCAAGAGGGGAATTCCGCATCGAAAAAGCTGCGGACCAGTGGGCATCTTTCGCAGCGTGGCCCTTAAATTCTGAGCAGGGACATTTTTTTGAGAGAGTTGCAACGCCTCTTTTGGAGCGTTGCAGCGCGCGTCCAATTTTGGACGTTAAAGGCAGGCTGCTCTTTCGTGTTTAAAACATAACACATCTCCCTCATACCCAATTCTCTCTGCCACCACCCTATTATACGCATACACCACACAATCTACTCAGTTTTTCTCACATTTGGGAACTCGTACTCATGTCACATGCCTCTATCATCCTCTCCACACCCCATTTGGATTTTGGTGGTGTTGGCTTACTGGTTGTTGGGTGTTAAATTATACACTAAATTTTCATGATAGAACTAGGTTTTGGTATTGAATTTTGAGATTGCAAGAAATTATCAAAGGCATTTACCATCTTATTCCAAATTCCTGCCTACAAGGTGCTTGACAAAATGCCCCATTGATGTTTTCACATTGTATGATTGCCACCTTGCATGTTTACACTTGCATTTTACGTGTGACGCTAATTCTTTCACTTTGGTGCATTTGTACGTATATTGGTTGCCGATTTCTCACCCGTAACCGAATTTCGTGTTTCCACGAGTTTTATTTTCTTGTTTATCTTGCTAGTTTACAAAGATGCAAAACTAAAAAGGGCATGGGAAAAGGGAAATAAAAGGCCAATACCGCGGAGGAATACGCACCCACCGATTTGTGCATTTGGAAGCACAAATGCCCTTATACATGAAGCTTAATACAAGTAGTATCACCACACGATTCTGATAATGAGCCCTAGCTCCTCGGCTACCAGGAAAGTTCTTTTTCCCACTTCTCCATTGAGGACAATGTTCTTTATAAGTTTGGGGGTGTAGTCTGTATTCGTTACTTGAGTCGAGTCTTGTATAAAAAAAAGAGTCAGGAGTCGAGTCGAGTCATTTTTGTAATTGTAGAACTGCATGCTTAAGTGAATTTGTTGAATATGAGTTAAACTATCAAAAGAGTATGTGTTTGAGCTATGATCTGTTTTACTTCACATTTATTCCATCCACTTGATCGATTTTGTTGATTTATTTGGAGACGTATTATGTGATTAATTGTTGACTGAATGATCCCACCTGATTTGCTAGAACTTGTCCAAACGCTGGTTGAGGCGAAATCCTAGGTGAAGTAACATTAAGGAAGTGATTTCGGCCATCTTTGAACAGCCAGAGCCTATAAATGCATATCTTTATGTTTATGTATTGCCCATAGTGTCCCCTTTTGAGCCTTGTAAACTCGTTTCTTTGGCAACCAATCCAATAGCCATAGCCTACATGTGAAAAATCCCAACTATCCCTCACTCATACACACAATTTATAGAAATAAGTTAAAGATTGAGGATAGGTATGATGAAAAGGGTGAATGAATTGCGTGAAGTTGCCCTAGAGTAGAAAATATTAAAAGCCCATGTAGAAAGTATGCAAAAGATCAAGTTTGGGGGTTTCAAAAAGAGAAAAAAAAAGAGAAGAAAAATTTGCGGGTACGAAAGCTCATAAAGCGTGAACAAGGGGAATGTCAGAAAGTGATAGTTGGGTATTGACATGTGATTTAAAAGAGTTAATAATTGTGTTTGGGTGATTTAAGCCACATAATACCATATTTTCATATCTTATCCTAAGACCACATTACAAGCTTTGAAAGTCCTATTGATCCTTGTGTTACATTCGCCTACATAGTGGAGATTAGTGTGAAAGACAAGCTTATGGAGTCTGGTAAACATTACACCTCTATACTCAAAAGTGGATCATGTTGGAAAACATTTGATTGCGTGAATTTATCCGAGATGATGAAAATGGAGTTAACAATAACATTCCAGACTCATGAGATCACATTGTTAAAATGCATACTTGATTGATAGTGAAACAAATTATGAGACAAATGAGCTCGGTTGTGAAGTTTTGCAATTGGTCTGTTCGAGTCAGTAGTTGATAGTTTTGTTTGATTGGGTCTTTTATTTTTCAAGAGTCAGTAAAATTGCTTGAGGACAAGCAATAGTCTAAGTTTGGGGGTATTTGTTAAGTTGGTTTTATACCAATGAATCAAGTATTCTATACTAGGATTTTGCGGTGTTTTCGGGTGCTTTCGGGTAGTTTGAGTCCATTTTATTTCATTAGGTGTCTTTACGGAGTCAATTCAGGTTATGGTAGCCGAAGGACTATGAAAAATGATAAAAAAAAAGACGTGTTTGGGAGGAAGAAGTCGCACTTGAAGAAGAGAAAACGCAATAAAACGCTGAAGTTGCAGGAGGGCTGCAACACTCCTAATAGGGGGCTGCAGCACGGTACCTAAGAACAGGGAAGCGAGCACAATTTTGTCTTACTTTTTTCCATTTAGGAGGCTTTGATCTGCGACATCGGTTGAACTTGGAAACTTATTTTTTAAGGATTTTGGATGGATTTTGGAGTATAAATAACAACAATAGACGTACGGGAAAAGGGTCAGACATTCTATTGCGCACACGGGACAACTTTGAGCATGGAGAAAGAGTACGGGATGAGATTCGAAGGCATCTACCTTCTGAAAACAGATAGGATTCTTCATTGATTTTTTGAATTTATTTTTCCACTATCTTTGTTGAAACTTTGAGATGTATAATTACTTTTTTACGAGTTTTTGAACATCCATCATAAGCTAAACTTTATTTTCTAGGGGATTGATGTAACCAACATTTGAACCTATATTTAGATATTCTAGTTTTTTTTATTCACATGTTATTAAATCTATTAATGCTATTTGGATTAATTGCATCTAAATTATTGGATCAATAGTTTAGATTATTTGGCATATTTAATTTCACACTCGAGAAAGGTAAGTGAACACTTGGTAATAGAATAGCATAACTTAGGGTTTCATAAAGCGAGAAGTTTATGAATCTTTCTAAGTTCGTGAAAGAATATTTATGGAGCATATTAGGATTTAATTTATGATTTTTATAGAGATATCGAAATCAGAATTGAAACCTAGAATTATTTGGCACTAGAGAGAGGAAGTGAACGGCAGGAATATTGGGCTTATAGATTGATAACGTGTGATTAATAAATTGGATTGATAGCATAGGGAAAAACTAGGTGAATCAACCTCAGAATTCACATCCATCAAGTGTTTGGTAAATTATGCGAATGAACATTTTAGGTTTATTTTAGTTTAATCATAACTATTTCTTTTCGATTATATAAATAGAGTTAAACTAGTGTAATTACCGTAATTAGTTTAAAATTTGATATCAATCCATGTGGAGACGATAACCCACTTATTAATCTATACTAAAACTTGACCTTTGTACACTTGCGAAGAAATTCTCGAACAAATACGGAGAAACGCGAGAAGAAAAACGGACTGGGGAGGTTGTGCCAACCCTGGGGGGCGCCCTTGTGGCCGCCCAATGAGGTGCCAAGGAGGCACTCTTGCCCATTCTCGGAAGGCGCCCCGAGGCACCCTCTTTCACCTATTGGACTCTCATCTCTCTCCTCACTTGACACACTCCACTCGTCACTCCAACTCTTCATGAGCTCTCACCTCAACTTTCAAGAAATTTTTCTAAGCTTCTATAAAGCAAAGAATTTCAAAGTTAAAGAGAAGAGAGGGAAATATTACCTTTGGAAGACATGGCAAAAGGATCTTCTCCCAAGTGTCCTTATGCAAAAGTGGTCAAAGAATCTCCAAAGCAAGACAAGATATACAACTAGACAAGCCAGACATGATACTGGTTTAGCTCACGCACTGCTCCATCCCTCCGCAGCATCGGAGTTGGGGGACTTATGTTGGGGGCAGAAATGATATTTAATTATTCAATATATAATTCGGTTTATATATTAATTTAATATTAATTGCACAATGGGCTTTTAATAAAATAACCCAGCCCAAAGGAGTCTCAGACAGGCCCATAGGCCGATTTCTCCTACACGGATTGGCCCATATGCCGATTTCTCCTACACGGATTGGCCCATACGCTGATTTCTCCTACACGATCTATGGGGCCTATCTCTCAAGTATAAAAAGATCTCTCCTATTCATTTGTAAGATATAGGTTCTAAGGGGTGTGGTGTAAGGTTTAGAAGGGGGGCTGAATAAACCTTACCAAATTTTCGATTTTAGTCTTTTTAAGATTTTTCAACAGAGTTGACTCAAATCGATTGTGTCCTTGGGGACTGACTAAGTTGGCTATATTGACTAAGTTACCCACTCAACAGGCTCGATAGAGCTGTTGATAGTATAACTCGGCTGCTTAAGCTAATACTTAATTTTAGTTGATTTGGTTTTTAATAGCGGAAGACTTAACACCCTTTAAATTGATTAAAGCTTGTTTTTAACATTTGTTTTAGCACTTGTTAATTATCAGTTGGATAGCAGATTTAACTAACAAAAGATATAATAAAATATGCATGAAAGTAAGTGCTGAAAGTAAATTGACACAAGTAATTTTTATAGTGGTTCGATGATGGAGTAATTCCTATAATCCACTCTTCTCCAACTCCTAGAGGAATCCACTAAGTAACAGATCAAGTTACAAAGTAGTGAACAGTCTAGAGACAGCCTTGATCACATAGCTGGCTTCTCCTGCGACTCAACTTCTTCACGAGGCAGCTGCCTTGCTACTTCAGCTCACTTTCAAGTCCTTGGATTTGTTTACACAACCCTCCAACAAACTTGAATCTCTTGGTTCGACCTTGAACCTTTCTACGATCCTTCAACTTGGAAAGTAGACCCCTTTTTGATCTTTAAATATTTCCTCTTCAACTGGTTAAAGTTATCTCTCCTCCACATCATGTGTTGGATCGAGTTTCTTCGAATTTAGGCTTGAGGAATTATATGATAAGCTTGAGAATATTGCAGGTTAAATGCTTGAATATTGCTTAAAAGATCTGTGTCATTCGTAACCTTTTCTCAAATGCTTCCTCAGCCTTTTGTAGTGCTCATTTGAAATTTTCCCATTGAAGAGATAGGCTAATTTCAAATGACATTTCTTGTTCGTTGGCTTGTCTTTTCTTGGTCTGCAACACTTGTGGTATTGGCCATTCCTCGTATTAAATGGCTTCGCAGCTTTACAGGTTCTGACACAAGTTGCAGTGTTTCCCATTGGCTTATTCCTTTTGCATATTTCTGGGCCAAACACTTTAAGACCTGGCAATTTGGATATATTATTATATCGAGTAATATCCTTGACTTCCTCCAACGGATCAATGTCATTTATCTCAACTTGACTGTTGCCTTTACCCCTTGTGACTTGAGTCTTTTCCAATCATAAGATTGACTCAACTATCACTTCAACTGATAGACTTGGCTCCTTGAGTTGACTTGACTAACACTTCACACAGCTGTTCCTCAGCTGATTCTCCTTCAGTCGAGTCCTTGTCTTCCTTCATGGTCATACTCAGCTGACACACAGCAGAGTCTTCACTCTAGTCTGCAGTTGACTTCTTACATTCTTGACTTGGCTGACTTCACTCAGCGCTTCCAGTCCTATCTGTTATAATACAGGATTACAAGGAAAATGGGGCGCCAACTTCCTAGTCTAAGTTTTACATGGTATCATCAAAATCTAACCAATAAATTTTCTAACAATTTCCCCGTTTTTTATGATGCCAAAACATAAAACATAAAATAAGTAAACACCAAATATAAGCAATGCAGTAACAAAGAATGTATGCTTTCGAATAATCAAGTTTTATTGATCATAGAATTCTTGTCCTTTACAAAGTTGTTTACAACAAGTAACAAAGCTATATACAAGTACAAATTTTCAACGTGTATCTAAGCTAAGTTACAAAGAGAATGAACATTACAAGGAAAATCTCAGAGCTATTTCAAAGAAAACTTACAACTGTATTTACAATAAAGTAAAGTACACGAAGGGCTCGCACCAGTCTTCAACGCCTCTATTGCTTCCTTCTTCTCTCTTCTTCATCAGCTCTCCTCCTATCATCTTCAGCTCTCTTCCTCTTCTTTTCCTCTTCATCTCTTTTCTTTTTCTCATACGCTACTTTAGCAGGCGGGGTCATCCCTTCATTTGCCTCTCCTCCCATTCACAATTCACTCTTTCATTTTTTTCCTCTTGCCTCTTCTTAGCTTCAGCAACCTTGCGTGCAACCTCAAGATTAGCAAGGTGATCGAATCCAGCCCAGTATGTGATCCCTTTCTTCTGCGGATCAACATACGCAATGTCCTTTGGTCTTGGCCGTGGTGGACTGCTTCTCCCACTTCCACAATGTCTACCCCTTGTTGACTCAGCTTCCCTTCCTCTGGGATTATATTGTACTGGAGACTTTGACTTTCGGTAGAGTATTTCTTTGGAACTTGGCCGCTTATCGGCCCGTCTTTCATAGCTCAATTCTTTTCTCCCGATCTGGATCCCATGCTTGAGGTAGAGTCATATTTTTAAAGTAGCCTTCTGTTTCTAGAGTCTAGAATTCCTCTAGAGATCTGGGCTCAGATCCAGAATCGGGCATGGCAAATTCTCTTGGGGGATTTATTGCAGTGTAATCCTTTCCGGCTGGAGGACCACCGTACTTTTTCTGATTTCTTGAACATGTGTTGATTACTTCTCAACTACCTTCTCGAATGCAGCTTCAATGGCCTTCTTTGATTTCATAACCATCTCAGCTTTCTGTTCAACGGATAGCTCGCTTCGTAACTTATTAAGAATCGAAGCAGTGACATCACCTTGATATGGGGTTTCAGCATACATGAGTTTCAAAGGAAGATTTTTTAAACTTCCTTCCCCCTCAGGTTTGTCACCTTTCTTCGCCTCCTTACCACTCCTCTTATCCTTCAATCCCTTTAAGGCCTCATCTTCCCCCTTTTTGGCATCATCACCAAATGGAAGGGTTAGGCCTGGGAATAATCTGCTCAGAAGGAAATCTAGTTGGTTGATAGTAGAATTATGCTTGATATCTGCACTGGAGTGGGCTGTTCGGAACTCTGACCGAGTAGCCTTCAACTCAGATGTCACCAATTTCATCTCTGCCATTAGAAGATTAAACTTCTGGTTCAAGTTGTCTTCCAGGCGTGCAATTTCACTCTGGTGGTGATGCTTAAGCAACTCCATGTCCGACTTGTGCGCGGCCCCCATTCTGACCATATACTCTTTCATTCTCTGCTGAAACTTGGACGTATTCGCACTCCATACCAACATTTTTGCAAATAACGCCTTGAAGTAGCATACCTGCTGTGAGCACATGGCAGTCTGTTGTGCAGCCCATTCCCTTATGCGAAGCATAACACCTCTCAAATCTGCATTGAGGGTTGCATCACGATTGTCCAATCTAAGATCCAGGGATGTGTGGTGGCGTTCTATCTTCTCAATATCATCACAGATTTTCTTGAAGGCTTCACGAAACTCGGTTATCGAAGCTGACTCAGCTTTTGGACATACTGCATCAAAATCAAAACCCATTGGCACAATCGTATCTGATGGAATGACGGGCTCTTCCTGCACGGTATACTTCTCTTGATCTCGGGCAGACTCTTCTTCCATGTCAGGCAATTCAACATTGCATGGGAAGATGTCTTCAAAGACATCATCTCGGACAAAAGGTATCCCCGAAGATGTCTTCTCTTGATTGACCCTTCCTCATATTAAATGGCATTGCAACCTTGCAGGTTCTGACACAAGTTGCAGTGCTTCCCATTGTTTTATTCCTTTTGCATAATTTTGGGCCAAACACTTTAAGACCTGGCAGTTCGGACATATTACTATATCGAGTAATATCAATGACTTCCTTCCAACGGATCAATGTCAGTTGTCTCAACTTGACTGTTGCCTTTACCCCTTGTGACTTGAGTCTTTTCCAATCATAAGATTGACTCAACTATCACTTCAACTAATAGACTTGGCTCCTTGAGTTGACTTGACTGACATTTCACACAGTTGTTCCTCAGCCGATTCTCCTTCAGTCGAGTCTTTGTCTTCCTTCATGGCCATACTCAACTGACACACAGTAGAGTCTTCACTCTAGTCTGCAGTTGACTTCTTGCATTCTTGACTTGGCTGACTTTACTCCGCACTTTTAGTCCTATCTATTACTATACAGAATTACAAGAAAATGGGGTGCCAACTTTCTAGTCTAAGTTTTACATGGTATCATCAAAATCTAACAAATAAATTTCCTAACAAAAGACATTTTAGAATTCTCCTATGCATTTAATTTAGTATTCAATTACTATTTTAATTATTCTCTCGTTCACCATGTTGACTTGAGCGTCTGACGGGCCTCCTGGACTACCATGGGGCCTCTAACATTTGGGTGTGTGTGTAGGCAAGTTCTAATCGAAGGATTTCCATCTTGAGAGAAGAAGACTTGAATACTTCCCCAGGAAGAAGGAGTTTACCAACACCATTGGCATGGGTGATCGATCACTAAAAAGCAACATCATAAATAATAAAGAACTTTTATTCGTTACAGTTGTAGACATGTTATATGTATTTTATATTTTAAAATTAAGAAATACATTTTTAAAAGAAAATAGTATCACTGAAACTTTCTAAAGAAATATATTTTAGAAATATCAAACAAATATATAATAAATTGAAAAATAAATAAAAATAATTTCACCCAACTACACTCTCTCTCATTTTTGACGGATGAGATTATCTATTCCGAAATCAAGTTTTATCTCATATCCACCGCACGAATATTGTCACGTGTATAACATTTACCATATTAATTTTCAAGTATAATTAAATCAATCATAAATTTTGATTTTTTAATAAGGTAAGTATTATACACATGACAATCATTCGGAAAATATTGAGATGAAATACGATTTTGAAGTAAAAGAGCCCATATGCATTTTTGCACCATATTAACATTCGGGATTTGCTCACAAGGTGACATTTGAAATTAAATGTTGTTTTTTTTAGCTCACAAAACTATTTATCTTTTGCAACAATTAAGTACATCACTAAGTGATAATTACAAAAGTGTTTGCCAAGCATATGAAATGGAATTATTGCTGGAGTATGTGTTGTACAAAATTGTGGGTAATGAAATCTGTATAGGTTAGGCACACCTTTAAAGATGTTATCTTTAAGGTATTAATTCCTTCCACACGGTGTAAATGGTCTCAAGGAATTAACCTCCAGGATACAAAGCCTAATCACGAAAATTCTAAGATTACACTTCTCATAATTTTTTGGAGAAAGAATCAAGAGTCACCAATTAATAAAATAAGCAGAAAGTAATAAGAAAGAACACTCGGAAAGGAGGATTATATTTTACGTAACACTTTCTGCAGAATCTGGAAGTCTATTTAAAGATTTCCAAAGGCTGTCTCCACGAATTGCAACTCTCCTAAGGGATGTGTTCTTTAATAAAAGACACACCTTTTCGAATTAAGGACACAATTACCCTTAAATGATATTAAATGTATATGGGATCTTTTAAGGCTTGTGAATCATTTTCCAGCACACACTTCCAAAGCAACATTTATGATTAATTAAGGGTATACTAGGTATTTTAACACAATCCTTAATATGTGTTTTCCCCCTAATAAGGATGTTAAAATACACAAATAGTTTTTAGAATTGTGTTTAAATTAATTAAAACTCATACAGTATTAAAAAATAAGATCATTCAAATATTGAAATACTTTCTTAATTTAAATTATCTATTCTTGATTTACAGGAGATTACATTAATTATTACTTGACAAAAAAAATTAAACTTTTAAGGAATCATATAGATAATGATTGCAGAATCCAAATATTCCTCCACCGGGATCTTTGTTCTAATGTCAGAAGGTATCAAAAATGCACGAACGTATTTAGTTTGTGTTCTAATATGAGAAGGTTCTAAAAATTAATACTGAATAAACATTGTAATCTTTTTGGTTAAATATAAATTAATACTGAATAATGATTAGTTAATATAAAAATTGATATAGTAATAATCATGGTCAAAAACAAAAAATCTTGAAATTAAAATACACAGTCTTCAAAATCGTGGTTAAATCAGAACTGATACAGCGATAAAAATACAATTGTTTAAATATAATAATATATCAAATGAAATAACATATGTTATAAGCATTCAATTGGTCTATAAAGTTATTTCCGTAAATATTCATTATCGTTGTACTATATATATGTGTTGACATTGCCCATATTCATTCTTACACAATTCACTTTTATATCAGAAATCATCTTACGAACAATTAACTTTCAAACTAAAAGAAATAAAATAAAATTTGCCCCGATGTTGACGCTAATCAAAGACTTGAACATGATAAAAATACATTGAGTTATGAAACTCCGCCTTGTACGTCTTTATGAAGCCAACTTATAACGACAAAATATAAATTCACATCTCGTGCATCGTACGGGTCAAAAACTAGTAAACTCCTAAAATAGGATTTGTGATCCTATTACAACTTCTTAAAACAGTAATGGGATTCTAATTTATTTTAGAAACTTTAATGAACTCCTTTGGTTTTGATCATGCCAATTAAAAGGTTATAGTACTAATATACATAAACATAATGCTTCTATTTTACTGAAACACTTAAAAGTATTTATTATAATCTTTTAAATAAATGCAACCAAACACCTTTGGTCTCGTTTGAAAATACTGAGGATTAGTAAGATTGATATGTTACTAACTAGAATTGTATTGTAGTTAGTATAACATGTGGAAGTTTAAGGTTTGGTTGTAAGATTGAAAAGTATTTAAAATGATGTTATCTTGTACAATCATTTATTTAGGACAATACATGAAATATTATAAGTGCTCCCAATTTAGAAATTCCTAAACCTTTAACACGATGTAACTAGTCATTTTTTAATGGGAAATTACATGAAATACGCTGATTTTTGTATCGTTACCATACAATACGCTCCAATTACTCTTGTGCCTATATTTTTACTTTTGTACCTAAACTTTTTTTTTACACTCCTTGCTATTTTTTGATTTTTTTTAATTTTTTTTCGTTTTTTTTTTGTTCCTACATTGTTTTATATATTATATAAGTTGTTTCGATGTTGTTTAAATTTGTTTCTTTATTGTTTCTATGTTGTTTCTTTGTTGTTTCGATCTTTCAAAACATCTTTAACCTATTTTTTATGCTTTTTTTTATTCATATATTATTTTGTACATTGTTTCTATTGTTTCGGTGTTGTTCTATAATGTTTTTAATGTTGTTCTAATAATTTTTTTGTTTGTTTTCATGTAGTATTCAATGTGTAAATATAATTTTTACCTATTTTTAAGCTCTTTTTTATTCATGTTGTGTTTTAAATATTTTTTACGTTGTTTCTGGGTTGTTTCCATACCCTTTTTAATGTTGTTCTGATGTTTCTTTGTTGTTTCAATGAAGTTTTCGATGTTTAAATACAATTTTTACCTATTTTTATTAAAAGAAACATGTTAGAAACAATGTTGAAACACAGAAACATGTTTGAAACATATTAGAAACAATGTTGAAACACAGAAACATGTTTGAAACATGTTAGAAACAATATTGAAACAAAGCGCAAAAAAATTTCGGGAATTTTTGCTGGAGCGTATTGTTGTGTAAGAAAAGAGCGGGAGCGTAAATTTAGGTAAAATTGTACCGAGAAACATAAAAGGCTAGCATTGACTTAAAAAAAGTAGGTATTTCTGTCAATTACCCTTTTTTTTAAAAAAGTGCAATTGAACTAGTCATTTTTCATCCACTTTCTAGGGCTACTTTGTAACTTCAGCTTCTCATGGATCCAAGCCCAACTCCAAGACTACACGATTACACCTAAATCTCTCGACAATTATTCTAGCGAAAATTACATAAAATACCTTCTTTTTGGTAAACATACCACAAAATACGCTCCTATCATTTCTGTATTTTTTTTTCCTTTTGTACCTACTTTTTTCTTTTTTTACGCTCCTGCATATTTTTTGATTATTTTTCTTTTTTTTCTTTTTTTTTTGTTCTTGTATTGCTTTATATGTTATATATGTTGATTGTAGCTCAGTTGGTTTAAGCATTTGTAAACCAGGTTATTGACCTGGGATCAAATCCCACCCGTCTCACCCCTATCAGGACTTTGTAATTGTACTAAAAAAAAATGGTTATATATGTTGTTCCAATTTTTTTTTAAATTTGTTTATTTGTTGTTTCTATGTTGTTTCTTTGTTGCTTCGATGTTTCAAAACAACTTTTACCTATTTTTATACTTTTTTTTATTCATGTATTATTTTGTATATTGTTTCTATTGTTTTGGTGTTATTCTATAATATTTTTAATATTGTTCTAATAATTTTTGTTGTTGTTTTCATGTAGCGTTCAATGTGTAAATACAAATTTTACCTATTTTTAAGCTCTTTTTATTCATGTGGTGTTTTTAATAATTTTTTTACGTCGTTTCTGGGTTATTTTCATACTGTTTTTAATGTTGTTCCGATGTTTCTTTGTTGTTTCCATGTTGTTTTCGATGTTTAAATATAATTTTTACCTATTTTTAACTATTTTTACTCATATGGTGTTTTCTATATTGTTTGGGGTTTGTTTCTATATTGTTTCCTGGTTGTTTCCATGTTTTTTATGTTTTCATGCATTGGATCAAAAATTGAATTGTGTTTTTTTATTCTTGTTGTTTCTATAATATTTTTAATTTGTTTGGTTTTAATATGTGTTGTCTTATGTGTATATTTCTTGATTTTTCATAAGACTTTGAGTATAAAATGGATTATTTAACGAGGGCAAAATTTATTTTTTCACTGAAATTTTATCAAAAGAAACATGTTAGAAACAATCTTGAAACAACGCGTAAAAAAGTCCGGAAATTTTGGTGGGAGCGTAAAGTTGTGTAAAAAAAAGGGCGGGAACATAAAGTTGGGTAAAATAGTACTGGAAAGCGTAAAAGACTGACACTATCTCCAAAAAGTGGGGCATTTATGTCAATTTCCCATTATTCTAAGAATTGGCTGATTAACTAATGGGCTAACAATCCGTCTTGAACCTGTATACTGGTTACAAATCATTGGACTGGACTGATTCAGTCCAAGTATATGATCCACATGCGGCCTGTTCATGGAATGGAATAAGAATACAAGTATTGAGTACCTTTATAACGAATGATTTCATGAAACCTTTTCAGTTTTCCCTTTTCCATTCGGCATTAATACGAAAATGAGATATATATATATATATATATATAATCTCAAAAAAAAATGATATATATACGTATATATATATATAAATGTGTGTGTATGTGTGTGTATGATATATATTAGGAGAAAAGAAATTACATAGGAGAATGTCTCCCGTGAATTGTGATATCTAAAAGCGTAATATGATATTATGATCCCCAATACCCAAACACGGATCTATACTCAATGGTGTAGCAGGACGACAAGAATAGGGTGGGTGAATAGAATTTGTGTATAGGACTTGAAGATTCGAAACCAAATCGATATTGGATCGAAAAATATCCGAACCGAATATATCCATTGACTTTTCGACTTTTCCCAAACCGGACCATTCCAAAAATATTTACGGTACGGTTTTGAAGATTTTTCAAATACACGTACTGAGAATCGTACAAAACCATACCGAATCGAGGTTATGAATCTAGAACTTATTTTAAAGATCTTTTTATATATACATATATATTATTTCTATTATATTTATATTTTTATATTGAATTGACGACAAATTATTTGAAATTGAGTATAAATCATATTTCTAAAAGAAACATAATGCTACAACTATTATGAATTATAAAATCTTTAATATTAAGTACTAAAAAATACATTAATATTAATAATAGAGCAAATTGCTTGAAACTAAAATTAGTTAAATAATTAGAAAACTACATCTAAAAGGGAACATACTCTAAACAAGTAATAGTACCACTTTGTGGCAATATTGTCTTCTTAAATAAAATTATGTTTTAATCTTTAGTTACGTCATATAAATTTTAAATGTAATTTAATGATTATATTAAGTTTTTAAGTATGAGATATTGAGATTGTAAACTTACAAAAAAAAAATTATTTCATATTAATTTATCAAAATTATTAGTAAATTATATTTGTCCTAAATCAAGAAATAAGGGCAATGACCTAAGATTAGGGCTGCAATCGAACCGAACCAAGCCGAGATTTTTAGTGTTTGAGTTTGGCTCGTTTATTATCGAGTCAAACTCGAGCCTGAATTTATCGAACATATTGATGGCTCACGAACTTTTTTGAGCTTAATCGAGCCTAAACGAGCTTAGTAAATATTAATTATGAATTAAATCATTCTTCAATTTATTATAAAAATAAAATTATATATATCTAAAACGCATAATATATTTACTAAAACTTATAATTTTATTCAAACAAATAAGTTTATTGAAAAAATATGAAAAATTAAAATTAAAGTCAAATTATTTGTTTAATATTATACGAGCTTACTATCGAGCCTATTCACGAGCTTACTAACAAACTTGTTCACGAGCTAACGAATCGAATATCTCTAAGTTTGAGTTTGGTTCGTTTATATTAACGAGCCTCATTAAATGAACTCAAACGAGCTTTTATCAAATCGAACTCTGAATAGCTCACGAACGGCTTGGTTCATTTGCAGCCCTACCTAAGATAATAGAATATTATTGTATTATAGAGATTATTAAGATTATAGTTTTAGAATTTAGGATTGTATAACCTATTATAATTTTAATATCTATTTTGAGACTACACTAAAGAAAGAATAAAAAAATATTCGTTTGGTAATTTTTATATTAATTTTTTTTTCGATTCTATATGTTTTATTTATGACCAATATTTGAATCTCCATACCGATTGTACTATACCATACCATTCCATTAGAACCGAATCTCCGTCCCAAACCATCCCAAACTTTTGGTACTGTTTTGCATATTTTTGTGTGATGATTTATGCTTATTTTTGGCTTGTTTTAATTACATATTGCATATTTTAGTGTTATATTGTGTTGTGTTATTGATTTTCTAGGTTTCGGTGGAAAAAATACGTTTTGGAGCAAGAGACGTTAAAAAGTCATTTCGCGCAACTACGGCAGTCGTCGTATTTTGGGCATAATGTTTCCATCCAAAGTCCAAATGGCATTATTCATGAACCATTGGAAAGATAAAATAAAGTTCTACAATGTCTAAAAGCAAATGAAGGCATTTGGATGAGTTAAAATCATGTTCAAGTGGATAAAGTGTGTTGATTTAGAAATAATATGTTTTAGTATTTTGACCATAACTCTCTCTAGACAATTGATATTGAGATCATTCAAGTGGATATGGAAAGCTAAGAGATAGATCTACAATTCATATGAAGGACCTGAGAGCAAATTCTGACGTTTTGGGGGTGCGAACCACGCACACGACTGGTGATGGCTCAAAAGCTACTCTAGAAAATCATAGGCAAGTGCACCTATCGTTTTGTAGTATAGATTATTGAGTACCGAGTGTCATTCCCACGAGGATTATAAGTACTAATAATTACCGTCTTTTTGTTATCTAATCTAGTAATTTTCAGAGTTTTGTTTGTTAAAATGGAAAATGAAAAATAGAGAATTTAAGATAATTGCAACTTACAAAAAGAAATCAAATAAAAATAGATTGTAGAATGAGAAATCAATAGATAGGAATGTGTTGAATGTAAATCCCTCTAGAATGTTTTTGTGATTCAATCAAGATAAAAATACAACCATAAGCCCTTAAGCAAAAACCAACCTCTTTTAATAAAATCTCATGTTATGTGGACCGTAGAAATTCGATTTAAGTTAAACCCTTTCTCAAGGCGAAAAACTCCTAATCTCAAGTTGATTAATGAAATCTCTTTCTAGTTAAAACCCCCAAAATTGCATTATAACGATTTATGAATTCCCATATTAGGTTTGACCCTAATTCGGAAGATTTATGTCGTCTATATCTAGGATTGCATGCAACTCTTTTCACTTATATAGGTTCTTTCTCACCATAAATCTCTCGATTACCCGATGAGGAATAAATATCAAATTAATATACCGGAAATATCAACTTGAATGAAATAAACATGATATAAGTGAATCACACAAGACATGAGAATTTTATTGAAAACATACAAACCTTAATCACAAATCCATTCTAGAGTTCATTACATTCAAACACTAGTAGTTTAGCTACTCATGATTTTGACAAAAGAATAAATTACACAAGAAGATTTAAGTGTTGTAAACATGGTGTACTTATCTTTCTCAAAATCTCAATGACTTGTTCCTTTGATAGATGATGTTGATCCAAACCTTCTTCTCCAATGTTGCTACAAGCTTACTCCTCCAAGACCTCTTGATCCCAATTCCACTCAAAATGTTAAACACTATGAATCTCTCTATGAATGAATATTACATGAATGATTTTCCAACTCAAACTCTTGGCTTTTATAAGCACCATCTTGTGAAATACCATATTAACAAATGCCCCATTTCCATGCTTGTTAGTTGAATCATTGTGTGCACATTCATGGTTGAGTTGGTTGAATCATTGTACACACATGATCATACTTCACTTCCATTGGTTGAGTTAGTTGAATCATTGTGTCCACATGCCAATTGAGGAGGAAATTGAGTTTTGGTGCAGCAAGATGAGGTGTGAAAGGCTGCTCAAAGGTTGTCAAAAAGCAAAAGTCTCCATTATTTCCGCTGAAAAGAAGAAAATTTGTTGGTGGAGGAAAACACGGCCCGTGCTTCAAAAGCACGGCCAGCCGTGTTTTCTTCGCAAAATGGATTTTCGGCGGGTGTGCTTTTAAACACGGTTTGGCGTGTTTTTGATTTGCGTGTGAAACACGGCCGTGCTTTGTAAGCACGGCCCGAGCGTGTTTTCTCTTTTTCTTGTTTTTCTTCCTTTTGAAGCATGGCCATGTTTTCCAACACACTAGGGGTGTGTTCTGCACGAGATTGAGTCTTCTTGCCTTCTTTTAGACTTTGTTTCTGTTCGTATTTTCATACGAAATCATACGAATTTGCTTCAAGTCTTAACCTTCATCATTTAAAACAAGCCAATGTGATTTTTCTTGATTTTATTGATTAATGAACTAAAAAGTTAGAAAAATTATCTAAAAAGGTTTAAGAAAATGTGAACAAAAATGCACTTATCAACTGGCAGCAGACAACGCGGTCTTGTGCGGGAAAGTGTGCGGTCGCGCAGACCGCACCCGTTGACTTCCTGAACATGAAAATCGCGATTTTCCCCTTTTTTTGGATCTTCCACCTTGTATAGAACTCTAGACTTATAAATAAGACTTGGGGAGACCATATTTTTCGAACACCTTTACTTCTTAGCTCTTTTAAATCTTAGTTTTCGTTATTTTCTCTTCCATTCAACATTGGGATTGTTTGGGTTCATCCTATTGAAGTTATTTGAGGCTTGATCAAAGTGTAATATTATTTCATCTTCTTTATCTGATTTAGGTTGTTGGGTGATTACTATTGTTGCATGATAATGTTTATGATTGTTTTCTTTCCTTCAATTGAGATTATGATCCCATCCTCAAGCATGAACTAACTTTCTTGTTCTAGGATTAAGATGATTTAATTCAAATAAACAAGCATGAGTACTAACTAATTGATTTAATTTCCTGAATAAATTGCTTTAACTTGATGATTAGTTATTTGGCCAACTTTTGATTGTTTTGAGGGAATAATTTAAATCCAGAGAAGATATTATTCCTGGACTAAATTATTCAGGGGGTTAGATATGAATCAGAGATGTATGATCTAGTTTGGTTAATGAAAATAATAAATTAGTTATGGATAGACCTAATCTGTGAATACAAGAGTTATCAGATATAGTCCTAGTTTTTACCAGCTTGTTATAATTATTAATCGCATGATCAATTAGTTGATTTTTGCTTGCAGGTTTGATGAGATGATTACGAAATTTTAGATGTTTTATCCATATCGTTTTTCATCAGGTTTGATTGTGTTTAGTTTTAATTGGTCGTTTTAATTATTTTTCTTTAGTTAATTAAAATCAAAAAAACGATGTGAATGGAACAAAACCATAACACCCACACACATGCAAATGTCAAACAAACACAAAACTCACATAAACTTTTTTTTTCTTCTGGAAAAAGCAGTATAATGTTTGGGTTGCCTCCCAAGAAGCGCTCTTTTAACGTCATTAGCTTAACGGTATCAACGGAGAAAATCATGGTAGGTCATCCGACTGATTTATGCTTCGCATCATACTGTGTTCCTGTCATAGGACATCTTTCACAGTAACATCAATAGAATCAATAATAAAATTTCATGCAAGGCATAGGCAGGACTACAAGCTATATCATAAATTGAAAACGCCACAGTATTTCCCAAGACATTCATACTTAGTTTTTTTATTTTTGACATCAATCAAGGTGTTGGTGGTGGCCATGAACGGTCTACCCAACAAAATAGTATGATCTTTAATATTACCTTTATCCTTTCTCATATCCAAGACAACAAAATCCATGAGAATTTTAAAACCACCTTGGACAAAAATATTTTCAACAATACCTTTAGGATACCTAAGGGACCTATCAGCAAATTGCAAATATAATCTGGTTGACTTCAATTTCCCTAATTTTAATTGTTTAATATGGAGTAAGGCATAACGTTAGTTCCAACTTTGGGATCAAGCATACTTTTGACCTTCTTACCATTCCCAAAAACAATATTAATGATGAAACTACACGGATCTTGTTGCTTTGGGAGTGGACTTGATGATGGATTCGGAGATTTGTAAAGATTATAAGTTTTTGTAAGGACGATCCTGTTGGGAAATTTATTGTTTAGATTTTGATGAATGCCATGTAAAACTTAGAATAGGAAGTTGACACCCATTTTCGTTGTAAAGCGCATTGTAATAAATAGGGTTGGTCAAGCCGAGTTAAGTCGACTATGCCTAAACATGCAAGAAGACAACGGAGACTAGAAGGAAGACTCATTTGCAAGACATCCGAGTATGGCATGAAGAGAAGAAGAAGACGGGAACTCGAAGGAAGGAGCGGTGAGATGCGGTGAGTAGAGTATCGGTCAAGTCAACTCAAAATAGCCAAGTCTCAAGTTGAAGTGACGAGAAGAGTCATCCGATTATTGGAAGGCGACTCTAAGTCACCCGGGAAAAGCAAGGAAATGCGGTCAAGTCGAGATAAGCTGGAAGAGATCCGTTGCACGAGAAATCAAGGGAATTACTTAAACAAGTAATACCTCCATACTACCTTTCTCGAAGTGCTCGGTCCCGAGAAGCGTGCAAAAGGAATAAACCAATGGGAAGCATCGCACCATGTCGAACTCGAGAAAGTCAAGAACAATTCATACGAGAAAGTGGCAATTCCAAGGATCGCAACAAGACAAGCCAACGACCACAAGTGTCTTTTGAGAATAAGCTATCTATCTCTTCAACGGGCAAATTTTCAAAAGAACATTATAAAAGGTTGAGGAGTTTATTTGAGAGAATGTTGGTTACCTTGACAATTGAAAACAAATACGAGCAAGAAAAGCTATATCGTAACCAAAAATATTCTCAAATCATTCAAGATTAATCCTCGAGCCTACATTACGAAGAAAATCAATCCAACACTCACCTGTGAAGGAAAGATAACTTCAATCGAGTTGAAGAGGAAATTGTTGAAGAATCAAGGGGTCTACATTCCACGGAGGATTGTAGGATGGTTCAAGGTCGAACAGTCTCAAGTTTTGGAGGGCTTCGTAATCAAATCCAAAGAGCTTGAGCAAGTGGAAATTTTTGTAGTAGCAAAGCGTTTGCCCTGTGAAGAAAGAGTCGTCACGAGAAGCCATTTTGCATGACCAAGACATCTCGGACCGAGTCCCAAAGGATCAAGTGTTTGTGTGATCAAGACTTGTATCTGGGTGCATTACCACTCGTATATTGATCAATACTTAGTGGATTCCTCCAGGAGTTGGAGAAGAGAGAAGTAGAAGAATTACCCCATCTTGAACCTCTATAAAAACTTATCGTGTCATTTACATTTCAAAGACTTTAATTTCGCATCTTATTTGTTTAACTCTGCTTTGATAAATTTGCTATCCACTTGATAATCTCTAAGTACTAAAACCAAGTATTAAATCAAAACTAAACCAAATTTAAGGGTGTAAAGTCTTTTTGAAAACAAATCACAAGTCGAGTTAAGTCTTTAGTCAAAAGCAGTGAGTTATTCTATCAACATTTCGATCAGTCTGTTGAGTAACTAACTCTATTTGATTAACTAACTTAGTTGTCCATCAAGGACTCAAATTTGTGAAGTATTAACTCGAATATTTAAAAGGACTAAATCGAAAAGTTGGTAAGGTTTATTCAACCCCCTTCTAAACCTTACACTCATACCCCTTGGGACCTACAAGTGGTATCGGGCGGTTGGTTCATTGAGCCTTCCTGACAGTTCTTGAACTAGATCTCCAAATTTTTCAAAGTCCTGTTTTAGTACTTAAGTTTTCAAAACTCTTTTTATCATCAAAAGTTATTATCATGGAAGCAAATTTGACACGCATCCCTATGTTCACAATTGAAGAATTTGATGATTGGAAAATTCGTATGCGAGGCTCATCTATCGGCATTACATGATGAGATGTGGATAGTGATAGAGGATGGGCCACTGCAAATTTTAAAAGTGAACACGGTGCAAGGAGAGCTGCAATTTGAAGGTGAAGAGGATGTTGCTCCCGGACTAGTCATGGTTGAAAAACCAAGAGTGAATGGACAAATGATGACAGAAAAAAGATATAACTGGACAATGTGGCTAAGGACATTCTTTACAAAACCTTGGACAAAGCCGTATTCAATAAAGTCAAATCATGCAAAACGGCTAAAGAAATGCAGGACAAGCTAACATTGATTTGTGAAGGCTCGGAGTAAATCAAGGAAAATAAATTATCGGTGGTTGTCGAGAAATTTGAAAATTTCAAAATGATCGCGAGGAGAGACCCTGGATCAACTGGATGCTCGGTTCACGTAAATTACCAACGAGCTATCGCACTTAGAAAATAATATACACGAGAAGGAAATGTGTATGAAGATTCTAAGAAGTCTCCCAACCGAGTGGGATATGAAAGTCATGGCCATGAGACACTCCATGGACCTATCCAAGACATCCAACCATGAGCTATTCTCGGATCTCAAAGCCTACGAATTTGAGTGAGAAGAAAAGACGAGGAAGAGAGGCAGTTGTACCCAAAACAATTGCTGCTCTAATTGTTAAGGATGGCAAAGAGAGCCGAGGTCAAAGAAGTCATTGACCAAGAGGAAATAGCCACGATGGTTAAAAGGTTTAACAAGTTCTTCAATAAGAACTACAAGAGAAGGCAAGGGCAAATCCTCCGAAGACACTCGGCTCCTCCAAGTCAAGGAAGATAGGCAACCAAGAGAACAGAGCATCAAAAAAGTGAATATCAAAGGGTGACAATCCAAGAATGGAAAGAGTTGATCAAAAGGTTGAAAATCTATCTTTGGAATCTGTAGGCAACCAGGTCACTATGCCATTGATTGCCCATATCCTGTAGTCAACAAATACAAGAATGAAGAAGAAAGAAAGGTCTTGAGAGAAAGAAGACAAGAAAAGAAAAAGGCAATGTTGGTGCAGAGATCACCGAGATGACCCAAGTCAAGAGACACGGTGATTGAGAGTAGTGGCCGACTACTCAAGTGACTCGAAGAAGAAGCCTTGATCCGTTTGATGGCCAGGGAACAAGACCCAACTGACCAAGAAGATGAGGTACACTCTAACTCATCACACTCATTCTAGTGATAGTGGTTGTGACACACAAACTTCATCACCCAGTTTGATGTTTATGATTCATTAGGCAAAATGATGAAAGATTTTGAACACATTAAATCCTCACACACACTACTAAATGAGGAAAACAGCCTACTCAAAAGCCAAAACTCACGGTGACTAAGGAGCCGAGTACTCTAAGTCAAATAGTGATGAGAATGAAAGTTTAAAGACCGAAAATGCTAAGCTAATAAGCGAGAAATAGCTGCTATAGAAAAGAGGGAAAATGACCTCAAAAATGTGATTGCCTCATTCACTAAGGCATCTAAATCATTGGATGATCTTATTATGAGTCAATGAGAATGTGGAGACAAGGCGGCTTAGGATTTAATTCCTCTCGTGCTATGACAAGCTCCAAAAGTGATTTTGGAAAAAGGATCTTCTAGCAATGAAGTATCTCAAAAATCCAAAACTCCAAATGGTGCACACACATTTATCCCAAAGCACAATTACAAACAAATTGGCCTTGGTTATAAAGGAAAAGGAAACAAATGATTGAGTTGAGTGTCTTTGAGAGGATAGCTAAAAAGAAATCCGGTAGAGTTCCTCAAAGAAACACCAAACAGAAATACTCAGAAAGTAAAGAAAAAGAGCTACCAAAAACCCCAGAAGCTCTATAAAAGAAATACATATGAAGGGAATGGTAGAAAATACCCAAGCAAGTGATTGGAATAATGTGAACTATCGGAAAGACCTATGGAATATAAGCCAAAATGGCAAAGGCCTAGAACTCAAAGAAAGGCCATTCCAAAGGTATAAGAGCTTTCAAAGACACATATGCACCTAGGCACTACACTCAAGAGATATCACAACTACTCAAAGAAGGCAATTGCTAAAACACATATACAGGCATACAGACAAAAGGCAATTTGTATGAACCTAGAATCCCCAAGCAATTTGCCAAAATTAATTATGATTATGGCAGCGATAGATGGCAACCCCCTTAGAGTCGATCATTTGGCTATAGGTTGGTTGGATCATCTTACAATACTAACCCCTCGGGACCAGACAAGTATGGGTACCTAAACTTAATTTCCTTGTTTGCGAGGTCAAGGAGCAGTGAGTGCCAAGGAACCTGGTACATGGATAGTGGTCATTTCGGACATATGACAGAAACAAGAAATATCTGTCAAAATTCAAGGAAGTCGAGAGGTGCAAAAGTCATATTTGGAGGAAATGAAGCTCCGGGGAGAAATAAGAGGCATTGGATCCATCAAGAAAAATGGATTAGAAATCACGGATGTTGCATATGTTGAAGGACTCAAATTCAAACTTTGAGTATTAGCCAACTCTGTGACAAAGGCTATAATGTTGGATTCATCCGGGAATATGCCAAATCAAGGACATGAATCCAATGAGGTTGTGTTGCAAGGATGCGGACAAAAGAACATGTATGTAGTAGATTGGTCAACTGCAACACCAAGCACTTTCTCTACTAGCAAAAGCGGCCGAATCAAGTTGGATGTGGCACAAGAAGTTTGAGTCATCCGAATTTCAAGACAATTAACAAGCTTGCGAAGTAATCTTGTGGAAGGACTTCCAGGACTCAAGTATACAAGAAGGAAAGTGTATCGATGCATGTCGGAAGGAAAACAAATCAAATCATCATTCAAAAGAAAAAGACATGTCCATCTTCAACAAGAATATTGCATCGCTACATATGAATCTATTTGGTCGATTGAACCGGCTAGCATAAGTGGGAAGAAATACACCTTGGTGGTAGTAGATGACTACTCAAGATATACATGGACAATATTCATGTGTAAGTAAGAAACTCTACAAAAACTACCACGGTGATGAAGAGGATTCAAAATGAGAAGAGCAAACCATTATCAAAATAAGATCGACAGAGGAACCGAGGTTTGTCAATGGTATAATAACTCAATATTGTATAGAAAATGGTATTGGTCATGAATTTATCAAGCAAGGACTCACAAATGAGAGAATGGAGTTGCGAGAAAGAAGGAATAGAACTCTCAAAGAAACAAAGAAAGGACCATGATAGTCAAGCAGGCTACCTAAAAGATTTTGGGTGAACCAATAAACACAAAGATGCTACACTCAAAATAGATGCATGATAAACAGACGGTGACAAAGACTCCTATGAGATTTGGACGGGAGAAAACCAAATGTTGCATATTTTAGAATATTTGGATGTAAATGCTTCATCCATAACAATGGCAAAGATAATTTGAAGGCTTTTGATGCTAAAGGCGATGAAGGTATCTTCTTGGGATACTCGGTGAAAGCAAAGCCTGAGTACTCAACAAGAGGACTATGGGTGAGAGGAATCCATTCATGTGGTGTTTGATGAGCCAAATGTAAATGGAGAAGACATTGAAGAGTCGGTGATAATTTGAATCAACCAACCATGCAAAAGAGTCTCTATTTGAAGTTGAAGCTGGAATTATAAGCCCGGATGAAGATGAGATAGCCGAGTCTCAAAACAGTGGAAAATCTGGCTAAGTGATGACGAGAGAGTGATCAAAGCAACATATTTGCAAGACGATCGAATCGGCTAACTTACTCCAACTTGATGTAAGATGGCCGAGAGACCATCCACGAGAACTAGTCATTGGAGATATAAGAGAAGGTGTCAAAACAAGATCGAGAACTCAACAAGAAGCTATGTTCACATGCTTTATCTCACAAATAGAGCCTAAAGATGTGTCACAAGCATTGGATGACACACATTGGATTCAAGCTATGCAAGAAGAGTTGAATCGGTTTGAAAAAAATAAAGTATGGGAATTAGTTCAAAGACCCACCCATCAAAATGTTATTGGCACTAAATGGGTGTTGAAACAAGATGAACGAGGAAGGTTACGTGGGTAAGAAACAAAGCAAGATTAGTAGCCAAAGGATATTGCCAAGAAGAAGGGATAGATTTTGATGAAACATTTGCCCTGTGAGCAAGATTGGAAGCTATAAGGATGTTTCTTGCCTATGCGACTCACAAGAATTTTATTGTATATCGGATGGATGTAAAGAGTGCATTCCTTAATGGTTTATTGGAAGAAGAAGTGTATGTTGAACAACCTCCAGGATTTGAGCAGAAGACTCTTGGAGATAAGGTATACAAACTAAAGAAAGCTCTATATGGATTGAAACAGGCACCGAGCATGGTATGATACTTTGTCACAATTCCGATTGAGAACGGATTCACAAAAGGCAAAGTGGATAGAACACTCTTCGAATTCAGGATGCGAAGAGTATATTGCTTGTTCAAATATATGTGGATGACATTATTTTTGGATTCACAAACAAAGAGTGTGTGATAAATTTTCAAACCTCATGCAAAGCAAATTCGAAATGAGCATGATGGGAGAGTCGACATTCTTCCTGGACTCCAAGTGAAACAATTTGAAGGATGGAACCTTCATAAGTCGACAAAATACACCGAGAGATTTAATGAAGAAATTTGGTATGGAAGAGAAGTCTTCCGTGAAAATACCAATGAATACATCATCAAAATGGGTATGGATGCGGATGGCGAGGCTGTAGATCAAACAAGATACGAGCACTTATTGGATCATTGCTCTATCTCACAAAGAAGGGCCGGACATCACCTTTCTTTGTAGGTGTATGTGCAAGATTTCAATCTGCTCCAAAAAAAAGCCACATGATCGTAGCAAGAGAATCTTGAGATATTTGAAAGGAAGCCAAAAAGTTGGCTTATGGTATCCAAAGGAAGGTGGATTCAAGCTAATTGGCTATTCGGACTCGATTTATCTTTGGATGTAGAGTTCGGGAAGAGCACCTCGAGGCACATGTCAAATGCTTGGAAACAAAGCTAATTTCTGGTTTAGCAAAAAGCAAAATTCAATAGCCACCTCTACCGTGAGAATACATAGGCTGGGCATTTGTTGCCCAAGTCCTATGGATGATACAAAGTGAGAGACTATGAAGTTGAAGAAAAGGAAATTCCAATCATGTGTGATAAACAAGTGCAATTGCAATCACTCAAAATCTGTGTTGCACTCAAGAACAAAGCATATCGATGTCGATATCACTTCATAAGAGATCATGTTGAAAAGAAGGACATCACCTTGGAATATATTTCAACGATAAATGGGGTTGGTGACATATTCACAAAACCATTATGTGAGTCAAGATTTGAAGAACTCAAGCATGAGTTAGGGTTAATTGGTGGTGACACTCGAAGACTCAAAGAAAATAAATGAAACACGAAAAGGGAAAAAGAGTGAACTCTCAAATCGCCAAGTGAATCACCATATCGGAAAGATTTATTGTGAAAGTTAGGCGACAAATTTGAGTCACTAGGAGAACTGTGAGAAGAAGAGTTAAATCGGCTAAGGGATGTTTCGAGTCATTTATGAGCAAAGGGACAAAAACGCGATCGTTTTTACTAAGCGGGAATGTTTTTAAGAATGACGTCAAAGATAATTATGACGTGTACAGGCAAAAGCCGCACACCAAGCTTATGATTGGATATAAATGCCGCCGCATTAAATACGAGATATTAAATGCTAATCGGGCGTGCAAAATCTAAGCCGTTGATTTCGATCACATTTCAAAAAACCACCCGCACGCCCTTTCGGGAACCACACTTAAACCATTTTCGTAGTTTCTCTCACACATTACCAAAAATTGTTCACTTCTCTCTCTCGAAGCAAAGGCAAAACTCTCTCAAAAACCCTATCAATCTTCAAACCACTTTCTAAGTTTCATTCGGTGAAATCTGAAAAATGGCATCCACTCATGATTTTGTCAAGCTAGGAAAGCAAATTCACACCAGGGTCTTTTGTGGATTTTGAGGGTATGGTCAAACAGGGGTCCGATGACGCCCTCATAAAGAAAGATCGCTGAAAAACTCGAAACGACCGGGCTAAAACCATTTCGACGATGGACTTTCCGATGACCTATGTGGAAGAGGTCGCACGATTCTACGTGAACGCCGAGATTCACGATGAGGGGATCAAATCCTCATTCACGGAAGGAGTTCATCATTACCGCCAAAGATTTGGCGTAACACCGCCGTTTCGCGGAAGGAGCACGAGAAATCAATGAAGCGATGTTGACTTGGCTTTTTTGCTTGGAAGGAAGTAGCCAAAACCGATCGCGGTCTTTGAAAAAGATAGTCTACACTGACTAACAAGAGGTTTCTTGAAGGAGGACTACCACAAATTGTTGGACATCGTTGCCAAATGCATAGACATCAACTTTGGCTTTGACCAATCGTCAAGCGAAATTGATCGTAATGGTTGCGATCATTGAAGAAAAGAAAGTGAATAAAGAAGTTTGTCTACAGCAGACTCGCGAATGTGGGGAACAAATCCTTCAAGAAGAATGGAGCATTTGGAGGATCCTCGGGATACGATGCAGTGATTGGCGGTGATGGAGGTAAAAGGACTCCTCTTCGACATGGAAAGGCGTTCCATGTAAACAAGAGGATGTTCGAGATCAAACCTCTCGGCGCGCACGAGAAGAGAGCCTACGCTAAGAGAGGCGTCACGAGTGAGGGGAATCGGTGACCCGAAGATACTGTTGTCTCCTCCCCACCAAAGAAGAAGGCTACCCTGCATTTGCTAAGAGAATGCTTTGCCCGCAAAGAAAGAAAAACAAATCTTCTCCGCCCGCAGCCGAGTCACCGCCTCCCAGCCGTGTGTCTCCTGCCCCGCTGCCGCAGTGGAGAAGGAACCATTAATCCCTTCTCCGGTGATCAAGAAGAAGAGGGGCCACAACAAGGAAGGCTACCTCTAAGACATCCGCGAAGGCATTCACCTTCAATGAACCGGAGGAAGTGGAGCCGTAAATCCCTTTGGTTAAAATAAAGAGAGAAGAAGACTTTCCAAACTCTCCGAGCTTGAAAAGACAACAGTCTGTCACTCAGTGGAGAAGATACCGAGAGGCCTGGAGAAGTAGAGTCTCCGTAAGTGATTGATGAAACGGCCAAGTCTGGCCGAGGCCGATCAGCAGAGGCAACTTGAAGACCCAGTGTCGTCGAGCAGTGAGGAACAAAGAATGGCCGAGACAACCGAGTCACTGTTGACAGGTTGTTTCTCCACCTATAACAGAGGCGCTACCTTCAATACCGGAAACGAGGGCGCAAGAGGATGATGAAGACGATTTAATCATGCACTCTCCATTGTATCCAGACATCCAAAATCGTGCTGTGAGTGAGAAAATGGAAGTTGAGCCTATCCAGTGCGATTTCAATATCCGAGTTCATTCTTGAGGAAGAAGAACTCTTGATTTCTTGAGGTGGACACGATCGCAAGCCTCGACGCGAGATAAGCGCATAAATATACCGGAAATTCGAAAAAGAAAATGAACGGGCTAAAAGCGGTGAGGACGCAGAGGCACGTGAGAAGGCCAAAGATCCGCC
Source organism: Rehmannia glutinosa (assembly GCA_016081115.2). Classification (NCBI taxonomy): domain Eukaryota; kingdom Viridiplantae; phylum Streptophyta; class Magnoliopsida; order Lamiales; family Orobanchaceae; genus Rehmannia; species Rehmannia glutinosa. Next base: position 46,420,877 of record CM071936.1, on the reverse strand, counting down.
TATAACCTAGGCACCACAGAACATACACATCCTCACCTTGACGCCCTAAAAGTGATGAGGATCGGACCCTCTTGCCGCACGGAAGAGTTGCAACGCAGCAGCAAGCAATGGAAGAATCCTTAATCCTCCATGAGCAAAGAATGATGGAGGGACCAGGAGAGACCTCCAAAACACACTGTTGGAGATAGACCCAATGGGAGTGGTGCAAAGATATTGCCACCGTTGTTCTTGCCACCACTTCCCAGCTCACTCGGGAGAAGGAACTAAGGAGGCGCGATGAAACCGGGATAGTGGGGACCCCAAGTCGAGCCAACCTCTAATGAAGGTGTCTTACCACCGCCCCAACGGCCGAATACTCAATGGGAACAAATGAGTCGGGAGACGAGTGACCCCAATCCAGTCACTCGGTGGTGTGCCGGTGAGGGGGAAACTCCCTCCACCGCAGCAAGGTCGGAGGATCTTTGCGGTGACTCCACAATGAATCTAGGAGGCGAAGTGGAGAAGGAACAAAACACAAAGTACCACAAAGCAAGTTGTCATCGGACGAGGCTCGAACAATTGGCATCTCGGTGAGGTGCCAACCGCTGCTCGAAGGCTAATGACGCGTTGCGATGCGATCGAGGCACGGGAAGAAACGACCATGGGAGTTAACACTGGCGGGCGGAAAGTGCAATCCATGGAGTTGAGACTCCAATGGATGCCACCACGAAGACCCTAAGCAGTGACACTATCGAAAGGGATGTCCAGGCCTCGCATTGCAGATTGAGACTACGAGGAGGTAATGAAGGCCAACGGGAGGTTGAGACTTCGGGGTAAAGAAGTCAAATACTGAGAACATCCCTCCCGCTATCGTTGATCCATCGAGAAAAGGAGATCGGTCGAGACTTCACGATTCCCAGGATAATCGATGTAACCTTCGGGATCGGAAGGAGACGATAAAGCCGAGTCATCCCCCCGTGATCGATCCAAAAGACTCGGTGAGGATGTTCCAACCACGAGTAAGTCGACCTCAAGACTACTCGTCAAACTTTCAACTTTGATGATGAGCCACCCATGGAAATCTCATCATCGTCCGATGACGCCGATAAGGCCGAGGACTAGTCAACTCACTTGGACAAACCGGTGAGACCGATGAAGTGTTGAGACAGTGAGGCTCGACAAAGTCGGGTCAATTTCACAACAGACCCACCAAAAGAGTCCAGCTGCGCGAGCTTCCCAAGCTACGACGGAGTTCGACTCCACAAGGAACTTCACGAGCACCACTCATCATTGAACAAATTCCGATTTGCTCGTGATGATCCCTTTGTAGAATCATTTCCCTCTCTCTGGAGGTACCCGACCTCCCCGAAGAGTCCGAACGAGATCTCGAGTGCTTCCATGCACTGATCTGTCATTCCATCGATACCATCGTTCCGGCCGACTATGATTTTGACGATGCTTGGCCGTCAGCTGCAACAGTGGGAACAGCTGAAGTTCGGGAGGTGTTCAAAGCATTATTTGCTAAAATTGAACGGATGGAGAGGCACCAGGCCTCGATGGACATGAGGCCGGATAACAGAGATGCCAACCTTATTCCGACTTGAGAGGCATAATAGTCGAGAATCCGGGAGTGGTGGCAACAAAGAAGAAACAATGCGTGTGGAACAAGCTAGATATTTGAACATTGTTCAACAAGATGTTGGTCCGGTGAGCCGAGAATGCGATGCGAAGACAAAATTGAGAGAACACATTGAGCACATGCATGAATCTCACACTCACGAGATAAAGTGCTGCGTGAGCAAAATAAGAACGAGCTCCTGCGTATGGAAGAAAACATGGATCAAAAATTCAGCCTTTCCTCATGGCCGAGATGAAGTTAATTAAAGTTGAATCCAACGCTACTCGCTCCGAGTTTCGCGTCGCATACTCCGCAGAGACTCGAAGCGAGTAACTTGGCTATCGCCAGACTCGACTTCCGCTTTCGCTAGTTTGTTTCAAGGGTTCCTCTCTCCTTTGATGATGCCAAAAAGGGGGAAGAGGAATACCTAAAAGTCACCGAAGGATCCGAAGTTGAGAAGGAGGAAATTTGTGAAGGGAAAGACAAGTGAGGAAGTTTCAAGAGAAAAGAAAGGAAGTCCGTTGAGGGGGACGGATCGAGAGATGTGACCTTGATGATTGCACAAACCCCCCAACAAGGTCTTGTCACGGTGATATTATCAAACCAAACTCCCGATGACTCGCCACTCCAACACTGCTTTGTACCTATGGCCGACAAGAGAAAGCATTGAAGCGGGGATGGAGGAAGTGGAAGGAAAGGATGAATGCCCGAGTTATGGATATTCTCAAACAACATGGAGGCATTCCGATGAAGAGAGAGACACTTATGCCATCTCGGATGCCGGAATCGAGCCAAGATCGGTTGATGAATTTAAACGCCGCATCCGAAGGATACTTCGCAAATACATGGCTCAAGCCAGGACTTATCTTGGGAAAAGGGTCTCACATTATGTGAAGAAGGCGACAGCGCAGACTACCGACAATCACTCTGTGGTCACTCCGCTAGTCACTCGTTTGGGAAAAAAAGACCCCAAGACAATACACGCCCGCAGGTAGAGGAAGAAGCAGTGGTGGAGGAAGAGGTTTGGACTAGATCTCGCCCAAAAACATTGAATACATAGATTCGAGGCAAGAAATGAGGGATCTCTCTTGGGCTGGTTTTGATGAAGTAGCCAATGCAAGTGGCTAAGAACAATCTTTGAGTATGTGAAAAGAATTGAAGAAGAAAATAAAAGACAAACTCGGCTATAGGAGGAGAGACAAGAGAGACTAAGAAAGATGATGAAGGCTGTCCAGGAAGGAATGAAAAAAAAAAAAGAAGAAGTATTTGGAGATGAGAAAAAGAGAAGAAGATCGAGAAGATGACAGAAGAAGATGAAAGAAGGAGGCGTGAAGGAGATGAAGTGTTGCTATCCACCCTTTCATGTATTTTACTATGTAAATACATTTTATGTAAGTCTTCCGTAATAAATCAGTAAATTCTCTATTTTGCGTAGACATAGATGTTTGCTCGATACACTTTGTAAATGCTTGATTTGTGTAAAGGACAAGAATGTTATGATCAATAAAAGGATTGATTCTACGCATACATTCTCTCGTGAATGCACTATCTCAGTATGTATCTTTGCTATTTATATTTTTAATGTTTTAAGTTTTGGCATCATCAAAAAGGGGGAAATTGTTGGGAAATATATTACTTAGATTTTGATGAACGCCATGTAAAACTTAGAATAGGAAGTTGGCACCCCATTTTCGTTGTAAACGCATTGTAATAAATATTATTGGTCAAAGTGAGTTAAGTCGGCCTATGCCTAAACATGCAAGAAGACAATTTGGAGACTAGAAGGAAGACTCCGCTACAAGACAATTTGAGTATGGCAAAAAGAAGAGAAGACGGGAACTCGATCAAGGAGCGGTGAGATGCGGTGAGTAGAGTATCGGTCAAGTCAACTCAAAATAGCCAAGTCTCAACTTGAAGTGGAAGAGTCATCCATGATTGGAAGTGCGACTCTAAGTCACCTGGGGAAAGCAAGGAAATGCGATAAGTCGAGATAATGGAAGAGATCCGTTGCCACGTAAATCAAGGGAATTACTTAAACAAGTAATACCTCCATACTACCTTTCTCGAAGTGCTCGATCCCCCTTAAGCGTGCAAAAGGAATAAACCAATGGGAAGCCGCACCATGTCGTAACTCGAAAAGTCAAGAACAATTCATACGAGGAAGTGACAATTCCAAGGATCGCAACAAGACAAGCCAACGACCACAAGTGTCTTTTGAGAATAAGCATATCTCTTCAACGGGCAAATTTTCAAAAGAACACTATAAAAGGTCGAGGAGTTTATTTGAGAGAATGTTGGTTACCTTGACAATTGAAAACAAATACGAGCAAGAAAAGCTATATCTCAGTAACCAAAAATATTCTCAAATCATTCAAGATTAATCCTCGAGCCTACATTACGAAGAAAATCAATCCAACACTCACCTGTGAAGGAAAGATAACTTCAATCGGTTGAAGAGGAAATTGTTGAAGAATCAAGGGTCTACATTCCACGGAGGATTGTAGGAAGGTTCAAGGTCGAACCGGTCTCAAGTTTTTGGAGGGCTTCGTGATCAAATCCAAAGAGCTTGAGCAAGTGAAATTTGTAATAGCAAGCATTTGCCCTGTGAAGAAGTTCGAGTCGCACGAGAAGCCACTGCGTGACCAAGGCATCTCGCATCGTGTCCCAAAGGATCAAGTGTTTGTGTGATCAAGACTTGTATCCGGGACTGTTACCACTCGTATATCTTGATCAATACTTAGTGGATTCCTCCAGGAGTTGGAGAAGAGAGGAGTAGAAGAATTACCCCATCTTTGAACCTCTATAAAAACTTATCGTGTCATTTACATTTCAAAGACTTTAATTTTCGCATCTTATTTGTTTAACTCTTTGATAAATTTGCTATCCACTTGATAATCTCTAAGTACTAAAACCAAGTATTAAATCAAAACTAAACCAAATTTAAGGGTGTAAAGTCTTCCGCTAAAAACAAATCACAGTCGAGTTAAGTCTTTAGTCAAAACAGCTAAGTTATTCTATCAACGGCTCGGTCGAGTGCGTTGAGTAACTAACTCACGATTAACTAACTTAGATGTCCATCAAGGACTCAATTTGTGAAGTATTAACTCTGAATATTTAAAAGGACTAAATCGAAAAGTTGGTAAGGTTTATTCAACCCCCCCTTCTAAACCTTACACTCACACCTCTTGGGACCTACAATCCCTAATTTGTCTCCTAATTCGTGCTTTCTTCGATTGCGTCATTCTTTTTTACCATTTTAGCAATACCTGTAGGGTTAGACGAGACAATAGAATATGTAAACTTAATCTTATTATCATAAATCTCACCAGTTTCATGATCAATGACGGCTTGAACTTGTGCTGGTTGATTAGGCAATATGTCCTTTTTTACGAGATGGCTAGCTATCTCACCAACTTCCGTAGCCAATAGGCCGACTTGAGTCTCAATTCACTTAACGGAGGCCTCCAAAGATTGAAACCGTCTGTTATTTCACTCTTGTATTTGTTGACTAACTTGAATAAAAGAATTCAAGCTCTCTTCTAACGTGGGTCATGATGGTTGTTCTTGATTGGTTGTCATACATGATACTTGTATAAACAACACTAGAAAAATAGATCAAACGCACCTGACGAATAAACCTAAACTACAAACAAACAAAAAGAATCCTAATTTAGAAACACAGAAAATAAACACAATAATTATTAAGCCTAAAGCCTTCCCCGGCAATGGCGCCAAAATTTTGTTCGACCGCTAAACTCCCAAATTAATCTAGTGACGCTCGTAAGAGCACGAGATCAATCGTAGAGTAGCAAGTTGACCAAAGTTGTCCCTCACAGAAGACTTAGCCGGCAAATAATTACTATGCAACACAAATAACATAAAATAAATCTTAAACACTCGAACAAGATTTGTGATTTTATTAACTGAAGAAAAACAAGTAAAAAGACTAATTAAAACTAAACACAATTAAACATGGTGAAAAACAACATGGATAAAATGTCTAGGATTTTAGAATCATCTCATCAAACTTGCAAGCAGAATATCAACTAATTGCTCATGCGATTAACAAATATAACAAATAGGTAAAAGCTGCATCTAGATCTGATAACTCACGTATTCACAGATTAGGTCTATCCATATAATTTGCTATTTTCATTAACCAAGCTAGATAATATATATCTGATTCATATCTAACCCCCTGATTAAATTTAGTCCAGGAATAATATCTTCTCTCGATCTCAATTATTCCCTCAAAACAATCAAAAGTTGGCCAAACAGTTAATCACCAAGTAAAGTAATTTATTCAGGAAAGCAAATCAATTAGTCAATACTCATGCTTATTTGTTTGAATCAAAACATCTTAATCCTAGAACAAGAAAGTTAGTTCATGCTTGAGGATGGGATCATAATCTCAATTGAAGGAAAGAAAACAATCATAAACATTATCATGCAACAATAATAATCATCCAACAATTGAATCAGATAAAGAACATGAAGAAATAGTACGCTTCGATTAAGCCGCAAAATTACTACAAGAAATATGAGGTAACATGATGAAAAAAGTGTCATATAAACTTATTTGTTCGTCACTAAATGTATTTGGTGACGAAAACTGAGTATCATAATGATCGTCACTGTAACCGCGTCATAAAAAGTATACATGACAATTTTCTCAATGTGTCACTACAAAATTAACATTTGGTCACGCTAATGACCATTGTCATGATTTGTATCATTTATTGTGACGCCTACATCATCACTTTAACGATAATTTTTTTGTCATCTATATTTTTGTTTTGTCACATAAAGGTATAATTTTAATGACGAATGCATGTTTGTCATCCTAGCATTTGATATTAGTGACGAACATGATTGTTATTGCCAAATTCATCAAATTCTAATGACGACTTTCAGTGTCACAATAGTATTAACAATTTTGTCATATATTGCACAAATTGTCATGAAAGATGTGACTTAATGTTATGAAATATGGGTGTCACTTAATGTGTATTTATAATGACAAAATAATGTGTCATAAATAATTAAGATCCAACGACAAAATATGCATTGTCACCAAAAGAATATGAAACGTGATGATTTTTTTCGTCATGAAAATAATTGCAGTATATGACAAAACTTATTAACGTCGCCAATGACGCCGAAATAATGATGAAATAGTCCGTCATAAAAATAAATATATTGTGACAAAATCTACCGTCACAAAATATATTTATACAGTGACAAACATTTCATCATAATTGACTTATTTTGAGTGACAAATTTTGAAGTTATTTGTGACGATACCAATCATCACTATAGTGTTTTTTTAATGACAAATTGTATACCGTCAAAAAAATTATATGTTTGGCGACGACTCAATTTGTTGTAATAAATGACAAAATCAACCGTCACAAAATAGATATATATAAGGTGACAGATGATTCATCATAATTGACGTATTTTGAGTGACAAGTTTTGAAGCTATTTGTGACAATACCAGCCATCATTATGGTGTATTTTTAATAACAAATCGTATATCTTTGTCAAAAAATGGATATGTTTGGTGACGACTTAATTTATTGTAATAAATGATTGTTTACATTACAAAATAATTCATTGTCGCCAATTGATAGCTTTCTTATATTACAAAAGATACATTTTCATGAAAAGAAGCATTATAAACAATTTTATTGACACATGTTTTATTTTTATACTATATAATAATTTAGGTATTAATTTTCAATATTCTATCAATACATTAATATTACAAGTGCAATTTCAAATACAATTTGAGTTTGCGTTGTTACTAATGCCTCAATCGCACAACAGATGCCACATTGGTTTTGTCTAAGTCGTCTAACACTTCTTTGAGGTGTCGAGTTAGATGAAATGTCTTGGGTAGTGTGATTTATGAGTCTTTGTTGAGAATTGCTTGTGTGCTTTTCAGTTTCAGTTTGCGACCTCCTAGAGCCATTTCTAAAACTCTACATGTAAACAAATAATTTAATCAGTAATATGCTCATATAAAATGCTAACAAAAGTAGCAAACATAAACATGAAGACAATTATACATGGTTGAAATTTGAACAAAAAGCCCCTGATTAGTCTTGCAATTAGTAAAGTCCGCAGAAAGACTATTTTCTAACAACTTTTGTAGTTAGCTTAAGGGATCATTCATAAGAAAAAATCATAAATGTTCATGACAGATTCTTAAGTCTCAAAACATGAATAATTTCTTTTAGATGAATTTATTTTTACAAAAATTCCCATCATTCAAAAAAACCCACATAGGAAACAATTCAATCACTCAAAATATTCATTATTGACTGTTAAAAGTTCATATGTTCCTGAAAACACTGAACTATTACTAAAATTCAACCATCGAGATTTTTAAACAAGGTGGCTTCCAGTGATTAATTAAATCTACATATTCTGAAGTGTGAAATTCTTGTGATCATTCAAGTGCTTCTAGTTCATATGTCTAATGCTATGAATAACATGAGAGAATGACAAATTATTTAGTATCCCCTACTATCTGGAGTAAAAAAATCAATGCCATCTTTTTTTTATTAAAAAAAAGATATTAGATTGCTGCATTCTGATTTAAAAATGTGAGAAACATTCTGCAAAATAATTCCACAAAAAGATTTATCTAATAAATAAAATAACACATATATAGACATAAATGGAAAAACACACACTGGTAACAATTCACCCATGGCAAACTAAAACACCAATAAAATCCCAAGATTTGGAAACAAACTGCAAATTCTCTTTCTCAGTTCACATTAATGTCAAATAAATACCATTGAACCAACCCAAAAAACCACATTCATATTTATCAAAAGAATAAGAGAAAGAAATGAGTGAAGAGTCCTGAAAACTTTATAATTGAACAACGTTAATTTCAGTGATGGACAATGCACACACTATTTTCTAAAATAGGTGCCTGAATAGACTTCTAACCTATGGCAGAGCAGGCTAATATAATGAACTTCCCTTTGTGTCTAGTACATAGTCCATTTTTCGTAGATAAGAACTTTTTTTAAGTCTCAGGGCATGAACATACTAACAGGTTGTTGTTTCTTCAAATGCAAAAAAAAGTTGATACCCTTTGCACTTAAAAACTCTGGAAAAACATATAAAATATGAAACACAAAACACTTTCCATCCAAAACATTTTGCAGTTGAAATCATGCTTAATTTCATTGACACGAGCCTTCACATAAAAACATACACCTCTAATATACACATAACACAACATTCTAAATCAAGCAACTTATATTATACACGTAAGCAAGTTTCAAAATCAGTCAAAATACAGGACATGAGTGATTTCAATTAAGAAAAGATGAAGAACTGAGATATTTACCAGGACTGTGCCTAACGACTACACTTTGATGAGAAACAGAGAGGGGGCGCTCAAGAGATATTCTTGATATATTCTCAACCTAATTTGTGGGATATATGAATGAGAGAAAAAGGGAAGTGATGGAGAGAATCACGATAACAATGAATCCTTTTGTTTATCTACCTTAATTAGATAAGAACATAACTTAATTAATTTAAAAAATTAAGCGCTAAACGAATATTAGTTCGCCAAAATCTTTTGGCTGTGAATTGTTTTTGACAAACTTTACTTATGTAGTTGTCTAATTTTTTATTTTAAAATAAAATTCAATATAGCCAAAAATAGAATACTGCAGAATTATACTAACCATATCTCAAACTACTTTTTTAATTAAATATCAAATTGTAAGGAAAATACAATTACCAAAAATATGACTCTATCGAATCTCAAAATCAAACCTTGTGACCCATACCGACTATGTTATCCACGTTCAAAATCAAACTCAAAATCATGAGCTAGGTAGTAGGTACATCAAATTACAATACAAAATATATTCATAATTATTTCCAGACCCCTCCCTAAAAAAATTAAGAAATTAAGAAAGAAAGAACCTAGTCTTGTATTGCCCTCAATGCAATTAATTTCTGTGGCTCGTATTTCTATTTCGGCGGCACCACTGAGCACTATGTTGTCAAGAGGTCGTGCACTGAACTACAGTCCATAGCTTGGTGAAGTAGCGAACAATGCCTTCTGCGGTACGAGTAGCTGGTGGTCGACGGCTTGAAGGGCGACAATTGGTGTGTTCTTGGGCACGAATTCCGGTGACTTTGTTGCTGGCCGATGTCCAAAATGGACTGTAGACGGTCGCATTGATGGTGTAGGGAGATGGATGGCATTTGGGAATTGACTGCCGGACGGGATTTGGGTTTTTTTTTTTCTCAGAATTCCAAATTATTAGATAGGGCTTTGTTTGACTGTGAAATTGGGCATTTTGTTGATATAACAATGCGATAAATAGATATGGCAGTGGGGCGCGGAATCCCCATTTCCCGCGGGGATCGGCCGGATGGGCGAGGATTAAAAATTTTCCCCCGTAGAGAGACGGGACGGGGGGGCGAAATTTTTTCTCTCCGTTGTCGGGGACGGGGATCATACTCCCCGGCCCGTGGGGAACCACATATTAAATATATAATATAATATTTATAATATATTATAAATATATCCACATTAAATATAAAAAATGACAAAATATTTAATTTATTTTATTAATAAGTGGTTTATTAGTTTTTTTATATAATTTATTAATATTAAAAATAATTATTTTTATAAAAAAAAATTAATTTTTTGCAAAAAAAAAACATTAAAACGGGGAGCGGAGATCCCGTGGGGACGGGGATGGGGGGGAAATTTTCCCCGTTTGTCTCGTGGGGATGGGGATGGGGATCGCTCCCCCGCCCCCGCCCCGCCCTGTTGACATCCCTAGCGATAAAGAGAGGTTAAGTCTAAAATATATATTCTTATGATATTTCTTTTCATTCTTTTTGAAATAATTTTATCTTTCCTGTAAAATAAATACATATTTTGTACTAATGGACTACTACTTATAAATTGCATTAAATTATATTTTATTTAACAAATAATACCATCATAAATGTCTGATACATATTTAAACTAGGGGTGTCAATTTGGGTTAAATTTAGTTCGCGGGTCCAACTTTGTCGATTCGTGACTCAGAATATGCTAATTCGAACTCGACTTGTTTGATATTCTTTTTAGCAATGTTTTAAATATCGTACCGACCATCAAACCAGTCAAGCCACCGATAAGTGGTTTAACTAGTCGGACCGATTCAACCGCCGATTTTACCGATTTTAATATAATTGTTTATATTTTAAACTATATTATATAAAATATTAATGTAATATATTTTAAATTTATTAGAATTCTTGTTTGAAATAGTTAAAATAGAAATAATATAATTAATTTGAATCATAACTTAAATATTAAATAATTGATTTCGATTATTGTTTGATTTGAATTATTACATAAATATATTAAATATTAAGTTTATAATTTTAATTTTATAAAAAAAAAAAAAACAAAAAAATAGTAAAATCACGGTTTTGAACCGGTTTTGGCGGTTTGACCCTTTTGGAGGGCTTTGACCAATTTTGGACGGTTTAACCACAAAAATGGTTTTTAGAGTCTTGTCGTATTGGACCAACCACGGGTATCCGGTATAATCCGTTCAACTTGTTTGGTGTTGATGACGATATTTAAAGCATTTCGCTTCTTAGAATCTTGAACACGAACTTAACCTATTTATTTCACGGGTAACACGGACAGCACTGTTAAACCCGACTAATTAAAATAATTTATCTACATTTAACCCAAACAAATATGACACATGTTATCACCTTACTACTCTTAAGACATATGGAAACTACTAATCTATTCCATTTATTAAAATCTAAAAGAGAACAAATAAAAAAAATCCATACAATCTTTTTTTTTTGGCATAACTAGAAGTAGGTGCATACTACATATTGACGAGCCAAAACACAAATAAATAAATTATTCAATTTTAATAATAAAGAATTTATTTGTTGCTTACTAAGTATCATGCAAATTTAATTGAATTTATTTTTTCTAGCTACATTGTGAGTAAAGCTAAATAAATAGTATTTATGTAGCTATTTAAATTCTTATATATTTTTTTGAAAAATAGAAGATATTTTTATTTGATACCTTTGATTAATTAAACGAACATAATTAACTAAATGATTAAACACCAAAATACAATGACGACACACTTGATATATTTATTGAATATATTTTACAAATAAGTTTTTGAGAATTGTAGTCAACGATTGATAATACTATTCAAAATTTTGAATTGTTTTTGGCATTTTGGATCTCCTATAACTATCACAAATAAATCTGCGATACTTAAATTTTTTCTTTTGACAATCATGTGTAACACACAGGTGTTGTTCTATTACAATAAAACATGCAAAATAATTATTAAATTTAAGTTTTAAAGAAGTGTTTTTTTTGTTTTGTTTTGTTTTTCTTACAAATAATTATTTACGTAGTTTCTATTAAATTTACAAACGAGTTAGACGGGTTAAATTTATCATAGCATGTTGACCAGAACATAACTTTTAATTTATGGGTTATTCGGGTTCACAAAGTTACCACTATCGACTATAACTCAAAAATTATAATTACATTGCATTAACATTTTAAGTTAAAGTATTCATTATAAAACCAAAAGCCATGCATAATTTATAATTACATTACATTAAAAAAATTTATAAAATCTAAAGATTTTATGATCTAAATTTTAAAAATAAAAGTATAATAATAAAAGCTAGCATTATAGACCCACACAACATGGAAAAAGTTAATACTTCTTTCTGAAATTACTCATATGGCTGTAATTTAAAACTTGCAAAATTATATAGTTAAATCTATTAAAGATGAGGGAGATGTGAACTTGAAGAATAATATATTTACTAGTGTAATATAAATAGACATATAAGATTAGAATTATATTTATTTTTTAAAAAATAAAATTTGCACTAGCCAGATTAACCACAAATTTAATTTACTATAGGTACAAGCCCAAAAATCCTAGAGTTGAATGGGCCAAGATAATTCAACCATCACCCTCTATTTCACAGTTAAACAATTGGGGAAATTATATAAAATGCCCTTTTTCCAGTAAACATACCACAAAATACGCTCCTATCACTTTTTTACCTATTTTTTTCTTTTGTACCTTATTTTTTCTCTTTTTACGCTCCTCCATATTTTTTTTGATTATTTTTACATTTTTTTTCATTTTTTTTTTGTTCATGTATTGCTTTATATGTTATATATGTTGTTTCAATGTTGTTTAAATTTGTCTTTTTATTATTTCTATATTGTTTCTTTGTTGTTTCGATGTTTCAAAACAACGTTTACTTGTTTTTTATGTTGTTTTTTGTTCATGTATTATTTTATACATTATTTCTATTATTTATGTGTTGTTCTATAATATTTTTAATGTTGTTCTAATAATTTTTTCTGTTGTTTCCATATAGTGTTCAATGTGTAAATATAATTTTTACCTATTTTTAAGCTTTTTTTAATCACGTGATGTTTTTAATATTTTCTACGTTGTTTCTGGGTTGTTCCCATACCATTTTTAATGTTGTTCTGATGTTTCTTTGTTGTTTCCATGTAGTTTTTGATGTTTAAATACAATTTTTACCTAGTTTTAACTATTTTTGCTCATATGGTGTTTTCTATATTGTTTCAGGTTTGTTTTTATATTGTTTTTTGGTTGTTTCCATATTTTTATGTTTTCATGCATCGGCTCAGAAATTGAATTGTGTTGTTTTATTCATGTTGTTTCTATAATATTTTTATTTTGTTTGGTTTTAATATGTGTTGTTTTATGGTATATTTCTTGTTTTTTTTATAAGACTTCGAGTATAAATTGATTATTTAATGGGGGCAAAATTTATTTTTTCACTGAAATTTTATTGAAAGAAACACGTTCGAAACAATCTTGAAACAACAACGTAAAAAAGTCTGGAAATTTTGGCGGGAGCAATAATTTGTGTAAAAAGAGGGCGAGAGCGTAAATTTGTCCATAAAAGTACCCGAAAAAGTAAAAAATTTGCCATTGTCTCCAAAAAAATGGGGCAATTGTGTCAAAAGTAGTAAACAATTCGGGCCAACGGGCCTTTTGGATTTAACATCTACTTTCAATTGCAAAAACACTATACACGTTTCTTTCTCTTCTTTAGAACGAGTTATGTTTGCCCAAAAAAAAAATATACAGTTTATTGATTTAGGGTGGCGCTATTGGCACCCCCAAATTTGATGAGTACACACACTTTCTAAAATTTCAAAAATGTCATTAAGTTAAAAGACTATAATACCCTTACTAAAAGCCAAGTTCTAAATATACCCCCCCCAATCTCTAAATACACCCACATCATTCACTCACATTCTTCTTCTTCTTCTCGAAGAAAGTTAAATTTTCTTTATACAAACCCTAGATTTTTCCAACACCCAAATTGTTGAAGATTCGAACAATAAAGTATTCATATCCCCATATAATGAACGTATATTCTTAGTTTATAGCATAAAATATGTTATTTTTCAAATTTTCGGTTGAAAAATATTGTCGCGAGAAGATGCGATATAAAAGGCACGATCACACGCTATGACAAAAAAATTCCATGCCATCGTGCCACATGGGGCATCGTGCCATGTTTTTGCCATCATGCCATGTGGCATAATGGTGAAAATGCCATTGTGCCATGTTTTTGCCATCGTGCCATGTGGTATGATGGCGGCGTAAAAACCCATCGTCTTTATCTTCGCTTATTGTCCATGTGCCACCTAGGATTTTTCATGACAGGGTAAAATTGGAAAAAAAAAAGGGTGAACTCATCAATTGTGCCATTGAAAAAAGTGGAGGCACAGTCTTAGAAGGTGAGTGTCTTTCATAAAAAAGAAGTGCCAATAGCGCCACCCATTGATTTATTCTATCTCCTTCACATCCTTTGTCTGCTACAGAAGAATATACAAACCTCGCTTAAATAACCTATCGCTTGAGCCTCATCTCCCTCCACAACCAAGACCACCACCCTCCATTCATCGTTTGTGCGGCACCCTTCCATCAGCGACTTCTTGTCTGAACTTTGACAAATTCGATCGGAATTTTGGGAACCCTTTTTCAGAAGGTAAGACATCTTTTAATTTTGGTGAATCACTGATGTGTATTGTTGTTAATGTCCCATGATTTAGTTTATTCTTGCTAAAGTGTATGGCAGATGCAACTTAATTCCCACATTTTTCCATTCGGTGTTAACATCCCACGGTCATATTTCTCAATTGCTAAATTTCATAGAAGATGGAACTTGATTCCCACAGACTAATATGTTTGCAAACCAGGTGCTTGTTATAATGTCTAGCCCATAATTTAACCAAGTTTTAGGAATATCAAAGAGGAAAGCCGTAATTGGATAGTAATTTTATTTAAGGCAAAACAATAAACTAAAATAGAATCAAAGCCATAGGTTTCGATTGACACGATGCAAATAGAAACACGATAGCTAGGACAAAGTGAATACGTCATAGGCCTGAGAAAGGTTAACTAATGAACATTGTCAATTATAATGGGTGTTTACATGAATGTTAATCTCTTTTTTTTTAGTGGCAAATGTTAACTAATGAGCACACATACAATATGTATTCATTTTATTGTCTAAACGTATCATGGAAGGCATATGTACAGCTTGGGAATGTTTTTATTTTTTTGAAGATTGTCTATAGCTAGTTAAACAGCCTTATGGAAAAAGGAACTAGAAATAACTAATGAGGAAAAACAGAAAATACTTCCGGTTCTGTACTAGCCAAACAAGCAGATGACTCACAGTAATTTAGTAACCATAAAAACTCTTAAATTAGCTTCTAAAATCAAGAATTTATCGATTTTGAGACAGTGAAAAAACAAATGGTTTACAACTCCTGACAAAAACTAAAACAGACAGACAACAAATTCTATCATTGCTTGACATTAAACATTGTCCAATAAGAAAAATTATAATAGGAGCAGCAATGTCTTATTGAGGACAATAATGTTTACTTCTTCAATTACTTGTTTTTCGTTTTTAAATTGGGTGCATGGTCCTTTTCTTTTTCCTTTTTCCTTCTTTTGGATTTACGATCAATAAGGGTTGGGGCATGAGATACTTGTTTTATTTGTTTCTAATGAAGTACCTTCCGACACTCTTATATTACACATTTTTTCCATAAATCCAGAATTTAACTTCGACTAGAGTCGTAAAGAAAGGGCATACCTAAGCCCTGAAGCAACTTAAAGGGAAATATGCGAAGAGATGTGTAGATAAAAATCACGACCATATTTGCTTCAAAATCACGACTTCAGCTTCACCCCTGGAGGTCATAACGTAGAAATGCTAAATCATTTTTGTGATAGATTAGATTATTGGTGTTCTTTTATCTAGTTTGGTGCGAATTTGAAATTTCACACTTTCATTATTAATATTCTTCTATCCAACAACACTTCACTCTTCATCTGCCTGTGCCATCGACGTGTACCCTTTTGAAGATTATTGGTCCTGCCTAAAAACTTTTAATTGGTTGTATTAGCCACCAAAAAGAAAAGCCTAGCAGATTCTTATAAATTCATTCATAGGTATGAAGGGGCTCTATATCCCTGGATGTCTGCCTTGTGGAATATGTTGTATCAAAAGAATCACAAACTACTTCCAAATGGCTTAGATTTTGTGGCTCCAGATGCGACTTTAATAGATCAAACTAGAGTACGAATTATATATCACGACGCCCGAAGAAGGGTGCCACCACTTTCAACTTGTACAGGCTGAGTACTTATTGAACTTTTACTGTTCTTACAATATATTTGAGGGGTTCATATATTTCACTATTTCTTTTTTTTTTTGAGGGGACATATATTTCACTATTGTCCATCTATTGGTTTTTTAAAATTATATGACAGTTTTCAGATACGAATGAAAACATGCACGTGGTTACTTTTGAGGAATTTAAGATCAAAAGAGAATTCCATAGTTGATATGATGGGTGGCAATACTTTGATCAACAATGGAAGCCGTCATGGGTGAAGCTGAAGTCGTGATTTCTCCTCCATTGACTGGCCAATGCAGAAAACTGGAATCAAACCGAAAGATATTGATATTTTGATAGTTAATTGCAGCTTATTTTCTCCTACTCTGTCTCTTTCCTCCATGATTGTGAACAAGTACAAGCTGCGAAGTAATATTAATCAGCATGCTGGTGAAATCTGTAAGGAACTAAAAGCTTACCTCAGGGTAGCAATTTTGACAAGCAGTTGTTTGATTGCGTGTATCTTCAATAATTATCTCATGCTCTATCAAGCGTGTGTGTTACATGGGATTAGTGTTGATATTTTTTAGATTTTCTTGTAGGTTGATTTAAAAAGAAGAATCCAAATACCAAGCTGACATATGGTATTTTGAAGCAACCAAGTAATCTTGTATTGATAACCTAGCGTATTGTGTTGAAAGGATCTTATATATTGTATTGAAGAACACGATGATCCTTTTCTGTTGTTATTTGCTCGACTTAATATTGCAACTTATTGTATTATTGATATATGATATTTAGGTGGTTGTCGTCATATTGATGGTATATGGTATTTTGATGTAATTGTTGTCGTATTGTTGTTGTTGCGCTGGGACGACATATTGTTTTATAATTGTATATATAGGTGTTGGCTATTTAATGCGTATATTGTAATTCTGAAAAAGAAAAAAAAAGTTTCACATCAGTTGTCGTATCCGATGGAATCTTTATAAAAAAAAAACTAAGTTTTATAATTGTAATATTTCAAGAAATATCAAGAAGGCTTTTGAAGCGTGTTTTACTTATGAAGGGGGAATATATAAGCTGAAATCAAACCTCAAGGAGATTTTTGTAATTTAAAAAACCTCTGGGTTTTTTGTAATTTACCCGAACATCAGTTTTTTTGTAATTATTATTATTATTATTATTATTATTATTATTATTATTATTATTATTATTGCTATTATTATTATTACTTATTATTATTATTTTTTTAAATTTGAATATGCCTCCACAAAAATATTTGAATTTGAATTTGATTAAGGGGGTCAATATTTTCTATTTCAAAGATGTTTGTTTGTTTATAATTAGAATACACTTTCTAGTATCTTTTCCTACCATTCACTTTTAAAAATTTGCTTCTCTTTTATCACTGACACGAAAATAAAAGAGTTATTCCTATTTTTTTATGTATTATGATGGGAGATTTTTTTGAATAGATCATGACAATTGAGAGAAGAAATATATTTACAGTAGCAAGCCGTGCAGGTTTTTAGTTGCTATTTATACAAAATATTATTACTTATCTTTTGCAAAAAAAAAAAAAACAAAAATTTGACAACATATTTTGCCCCAAAATAACTGGCAACAAATTTATATCTATTGTCACTAAATATGACCTTTATTGATGAAATAATGGTGTCACTATTTTTTTAATTAATTAATGACAAAAATTGATGATGTCATAAAAGAAAATATTTTGGGACACTAAATATTATCACTAACTATATTGAATTTGTCATTTAAATATTTTCCTCCCAAATTTTGGTGTGAAATTCTACCTTTGCCAATTACCATGACGGATTTCATTTAACCGTCATAAAATATGAATTAGTGGCAACATATAAGTTCAATAGTTACGAAACTAAATAGTTGCCACAAAATAAAATGGCGACAAGTTCATATTCATTGTCACTAAATATGAATTTTATTGACGAAATAATGGTGTCACCATTATTTTGAACTAATTAATGACAAATATGATGTTGTCTTGAAAGAAAATATTTTGTGACACCAAATATCATCACCAATTATAATTAATTTGTCATGAAAAGCTTTCCCTCCGAAATTTTGGTGCGAAATTCTTCCATATACAAATAATCGTGGACGGATTTTAGTTAACCGTCACGAAATATGAACAATAGTGACGACATAGGATCAATAATGACGAAAATAAAGGGTATCATAAAAGAGTATTTTTCGTTGACAAAAATAAAATTTGTCATCGCTAATTAACAAATTGTGACAAAAACTTATGCGTGGTAAAAATATTCGTCATAAAATGTGTGATTTCTTATAGTGCATTATAAATAACTTTAATGGGAAGAACCCAAACAATCTCAATGTTTGAATAGAAGATAAAATAACAAAAACTAAGATTTAAAAGTGCTAAGAAGTAAAGGTGTTCGAAAAATATGGGCTCCCAAGCCTTATTTATAAGCCAGAGATCTATACAAGGTGGAAGAGCAAAAAAAGGAAAAACAAATCGCTTGAATTCCGTGTTCGAAGTCACCATGCGTGATCCAAGCGCTCACGGTTCACCGCCGCGCGTCTTGCACCTCGCACCTCAAAACGCCGTACTTTGCTCTCATGTCCTTCATATGAATTGTAGATCTATCTCTTAGCTTTTCATACCCACTTGAATGACCTCAATATCAATTTTCTAGAGACGGTTATTGCCAAAATACTAAAACGTGTCATTTCCGAAATTTAAACACATTATTTCCATTTGCACATGATCTTAACCCATCCAAACGTCTTCATTTGCATTTCATAGAAGCAATAGACATTGTAGAACTTTGTTTGAGCTTTCCAATGGTTCATGAATCATGTCATTTGAACTTCGGATGAAAACGTGATGCCCAAACTACGACGACTGATGCAGTTGCACAAAAATGACTTTTTAATGTTTCTTGCTCCAAAACTTGTTTTTCCACCAAAATAATATAACACTAAAACATGCAATATGAAAATAAAACAAGCCAAAAATATGCATAAATCATCACACAAAAACATGCAAAAGATGTATGGTTTAGGATGGAGAATTTTTTTCTCTGGTTCGATTTTGGAGATTTTTATTTTTGTAATCTCTAAACTTGGGAATAGTTCTGGAGATTTCTAAATCTCCTAACCATCATGTCCTGCACACACCCCTAGGGCTGACACACAAAAGTGGGATGGACCGATGGAAAACTGAAGAAAAAAGTCACATAAAATTTAATTAATATTTTTAAAAAAATATACAATGATATTAAGGGAATAAAATAAAAAAAAAGTGGGGGGAGGGGGGTGAGCCCCCTAGCTACGCCTTGTCTGTAACGAATTTAACCACAAAAAGAAAAAGAAGAAAAAAACAAATTTGACACTTGTACCACCATCCCCATCCATCTCTCTTTCCCCCTCTTTGGTCTTGAGCGGGCACCACCCTGCTTCCGTATCCAAGGTTCCACTTGAACCATACACCACAACAAATAAATAAATAGCAGTAATTACATAAATAGTTGTAGGTCCTAAGGGGTGTTTAAGTTAAGTCTAGAAGGGGAGGGAATTGAATAGACTTAACCAATTTCCGATTTTTATCCTTAAATTAGAGTTTTAGACACAAGTCAGCTTAGTCCTTGATAGACAACTTAGTTCAACCTTAACAGTAGATTTGGCCACTCAACAGACTCGAGAGAGCTGTTGATAGATAACTCAGATGAGTGAGGTGACTTTTTAGAAATACAGTTAACTTGGTTTTTCAGCGGAAGTTTTACACCCTTTTTTTAAAATATGTGTTCAACACTTATTTTTAGGTTGAGTTATTATCAGTAGACTTAGCGAGTTTATCAAACAACAGATATAAATGTGCAAGAAATAAATGTGCTAAATGAAAAAAAAATAGAGCAATTTATAGTGGTTCGAGGATGGGGTAATTTCTCTACTCCACTTCTCCAACTCATGGATGTAATCCACTAATGTAACATATGTTACAACCTGGATACAATAGTTTGAGCAAGCCTTGATCGCATAGTTGGCTTCACTCCCGGGACTCGACTCACAAGACGGCTATCCTGCTACTTCGGCTCCTTCTGATTCTTAGATTTGATCATGTAGCCCTCCAATGAATCCGAAGCCTTGGTTCGAACTAGAACCTTACTGCACTTCCTTCAACCTTGGTTGTGCAGACCTCTTGTCTTTCAATAATGTTCCTCTTCAACAGTTTGAAGATTTCTTTCCTTCACAGTGAGTGTTGGATCAATTAATTTCGAGTTTAGGCTTTAGGATAGAATGTATGCTTGAGAGTAGTTTACTCTTTGCTTGAATATTTGCAGGTATGTGTCTATTGCTCATACACTCTCACATAAGTTCTTCAGCCTTTTATAGTGGCAGTTTGAAAATGTATCCATTGAAGAGATTTATACATTTTCAAACTCCACTTCATGGTCGTTGGATTGTCTTGTTATGCAACATTGATGTAGACACAACCTTGTATTAATGGTCTGCAGCATGCCTGAACCTCTGCAGGTTTGCAGGAGCATCCCATTGGTTCCTAACTTTTTGCACTCTTTCAGCAAAAAAGTTTTATGGTTGCAGTTTGCCAGCTTTCCTCTTTCAGCAAAGATTTGATTTCGCTTATCAATGTACATCTTCAGCTTTCTTGAGTCCTTTTTGCTATTGAACCCCTTTGATAGTCTTCTCCACTTATCTGAGAGTGACTTAGCTTTAGTCTGCTGACCGAGACAGCTTTTTGATACTTGATTGATCCTTCATCTTCGTCACTCAGTTGTCACACAGTTTAAACTTCACTTCGATCTTCAGTCAACTTTCTACAATCTTCAACTTGGCTGCTTCGACTCAGCTCTATGGATCTTATCTATTATATAGTTGAATTTACAACAGAATTGGGATGGCAACTTCCTAATCTAAGTTTTACATAGCATCATCAAAATCTATTACATAAGTTTCCCAACAATAGTAATATGTTTTAGGATTTTATTTTCGTAGGATTTTATTTTCGTATTTACAGAGGTGGTCTAAATCTATTGGTTTTGCTCAAAATTGCTGAAATTCAAGGAGTTTCAAAACTTTGGGGAATTAATATCTACAAGAAACCCCGTTAATAAAATATTTTTACTATTGTTAGAGTTCAACTATTTTTGGCTGCTATTGGAGTTCAAATTTTCCAGATTTTGAAGAAAGAAGAAAGAGATTGAAATTGCTTGATAAGTCCAATAATCGATCCATCCCCAATTTCAGAAAAAATTAATGCACTTCAGATTACCCATCAGATGTTTGATGAATTGCCAAATAGGGAAAAAGATTAACAAATTAAGACCACTTGAGCTGATATTTTTGTTGATATGGGTCACAAACTGAAGTTTGTGAAGCCAAGCACGCAAATAAACATACACAATTTGCTAAAACTAATATTTTTCGGGGGGGAAGAGGAACTGATACTTTATGGGAAAATTGATACTTTTCACGACTAATACAAAATAATATTCAGAGAAAATACTAACATTTTTCAAGGAAAAATAACTAATTTGTTTCCAAGGATACTCTTTAGGGGAAAAACTAATATTTTTTACAGGAATAATTAATATCAATTTTGGTACTTTGGAAAAACATAATTTTCAAAGTAATGAGTGATACTTCTTTAATAAAAGTGATATTTTTTGAGACTAAAATGATACTTATGTCACCGCATAATATTACAAAACTGCAACCACCCTAATGATATTATGCCACCGCCCAAAAAATTACTCTAATAACGATACATTTCAAGAAAAAGTGATACTTTTCGAGGAAAAAACTAATTAATACTGTTTAGTTTTCATCACACAAGCGTGTTAGTTTAATATTTACGAAAATGCCACTGATTTTTTGAACTTGGTCATGGGTCTTGGGAGATCCGCCTCACATAATGCGACCGTGAGACGGTCTCATACGAGATTTTACCATTACATAGGTTTATCATGGGTCTCATCTATGGATTGAGATTTTTGCTTCACAGTGACAGTGAGGGGCATCTCCTTGTGAGTCTGTACATGGGGGCTTTAACCCTCCAAACTTTTTAAAAACTCCATTAATTCTTATATATTCTATTTAAAATATTAATTTTTGGTATTTCAATATTTATTTTTTTATTGATTTAGTCCCCCAAAATTAAATGTCTACCTCTGCCACTATTCAAAATCATATTTAACTGCCAATTTTATTGTTTTGGATGAATAAAACGTGTCAAGATGATATGATAATTGTACACGTTTCATTCATCTTATATAGTGGAATATGATGTGAAATAGGAATGTGACACATGATATTTGGACTCCTCATTTATAGATCAAGCCCAACCTATAAGACTATAAGTGGGATAAAAATAGGGATAATGACACAATTCCCCACTTTTCCCGGACAAAAGATGCGCTTTTACGTTTTTCTTGTGAGTTTTGATAAAATTAAGCTCCACCCTTTTTTTTGGACAAAAATACACTCCTGCCAAAAGACAGGCTTTTACGTTTCTTTGTTGTTTCAAACATGTTTCTTCTAATCAAATTTCGGTGAAAAATAAATTTTGTCGCCGTTAAATAATCCATTTTATACTCGAAATCTTATAAAAATACAAGAAATATACACATAAAACAACACATATTAAAACCAAACAAATTGAAAATAATATAGAAACAACATGAGTAAAAAACACAATTCAAGTTTTGATCCAATGCATGAAAACATAAAAATATGGAAACAACCAAAAACTATATAGAAACAAACCAGAAACAATATAGAAAACATCATATGAGCAAAAAGAGCTTAAATTAGGTAAAAATTGTATTTAAACATCGAAAACTACGTGGAAACGACAAAGAAACATAACAACAACATTAAAAATGTTATGAAAACAACCTAGAAACAACGTAAAAAATATTCAAACACCACACGAATAAAAAGAGCTTAAAAGTAGGTAAAAATTGTATCTACAGATTGAAACTACATGAAAACAACAAAAAATTATTCGAACAACATTAAAAATATTATTGAACAACACAGAATTAATAGAAACAATGTACAAAATAATACATGAACAAAAAGCAGCATAAAAAATAAGTAAAAGTTGTTTTGAAACAGCGATACAACAAAGAAACAAATTAAAACAACATCAAAACAACATATATAACATATAAAACAATTCAGAAACAAGAAAAAAAATGAAAAAAACGTAAAAATAATCAGAAAATATGCAGGAGCGTAAAAAAGAAAAAAAAATTAAGTACAAAAGTGATAAGAGCGTATTTGGTGGTATTTTTCAAAAGTTGAGGTATTTCTGGAAATTTCTCGTAAAAATAAGTATTTCGATCTACGCCCAAATGTTTATTGTTGTATGATTGGTACATTTTGTAGCCGAATGTGATCCCAACACGTGAAATATGGTTTGGGAAATATTAGAAAAGAAAGAAACTGAGAGATTAAGGCTGCGGTTGGATATGAGAATATTTTTATTTTCGTTCCGCTAGAGAATTTTTTTTAACCCAATATGTGATTGTTATGAAAATTTTCAGAAATTATACTATTCACTCACTTTTATTTTTTCTCTTATCAATCACATATACACATTTTTTCATAAATAACTAATCATTATTACACATCATTCCACAAATTCCACTATTCACCTACTCACATATTCTTAACTACCAATCCTACCAATCCTTATTTACTATTATTATATCAAATCAACTTTCATCATTACTTTTTTCATCCGATATCCAATTATACTCTCAAAAATATTTTTTCAAATTTTTTTCACCACTATTCTTAAAGAAAAGAAAATTTTCAAAATGAAAGCATATTCAATGACACCCTAAGAAAATAAGAGGAAGCATCCAAAAACCACAATGAATATTATACAAGGCCACTTGTCGATTTCAACGACAATGCATTTATTATGATGCACTAAATCGAACACAAATATTTTGTCATAAACATGGCTATTAAACCATAAATATATGCAGGGATGGATGGAGTCGAAAATTTTACACAAAAAGACGAACTTGAGTTTTTTTTTTTTTCTCATAACAATTGATAAAGGGATATTTTAATCTTATATATACACCATAAAGTTTTCTACACAATCACATTCGATTCGAAAATGGAAAGCGTTATTCGCTGAAGCACAAGTATTTGTGTTGTAGGCTTTTGGCCCATTATTAAGAGCAGTGCTTGGGCTTTTAGTCCTTCATAACTAGGAGTGTTTTTTGGGTACAAGTCAATTTCTACTTTCTAGTCTTGAAAATGAATTTTCATAACTTATCAGTTGATGTGAGAAAATTGAAATTATAATGAATGATTTAGAAATAAAAATATGTTTGGTTGATTGGTTTTCAAATAGTATTTATGTATACAATAATTTGAAAAGTTGATAGATACATTGCGGGTCCACTTTCAATATTCTAGTTTAAACATATAATATTGTATTTGTGAGATTGTAGATGATGAGCCCCATTAGAATATTGTGGACACACCAGCAGTACTAACTATTATTACTTAATATATAATATTATTTAAATAAACATTATTTTATTTTTATGAATAATATAAAAATATAAAATGGGCCTTGGAAATGACTTGGACTTGAAAATGTCATGGAGACCTTCCTGTCATATTCATATCTAGATGATAATCTAAAATGAAAACAAAGCATACTAAAGCCACCCACGTGTTTCTTTTATTTTTTTAAATTTGTGCAGCTCAGAAATTGTAAACAAGATATTAAAATGCAATAATACATTCGGATAAGACAGAGACAAGACGGGGCCCATTAGCCACATATAAATACCTACGTATTGTATTGGTGTCACCTTGATGAGTAGGTTTACATCTTCTGTAGAGAATAACACCAATTTTGTTTATTTTTTTTTTGAGAAAAGAGAATAACACCATATTGAATATAACATTAATATGTTAAAATATAGCTAAATTAAAAATTGAGGTTGTATCTGGATTGAAGAATTTTCAAGAAAGAATTCTAAATGTCTCTGTAAGAAATAGTCCGAAATTCACCGTACGCAAAAAAAAAAAAAAAAAAAAGCTCAAAATATGAGCTACAGTATTTTTCCAAAATACATTAGGAAATGAGACAGTTTCAGTATATATCTTATGTCCTATCTGGATCTAGGGGTGGCTACGGTTCCGTAACCGTTGATTTCGGTTCTTCATTTTAGAGGAACCGGAACTGGAACCGATGGTTCTGGTTCCGGTTTGAAATCTGGTTCCTCTACGGTTCCGGTTCCGATTTTAAATGGAACCGTTTGTTTATCTTTTGATAATTTTTAATTTTTTTAAATGGTTTATCAATTTCGATTACAAAAAAAAAGGAAAAGAAAGACAAAAACTTGGACTTAATATTCAATTGAGTTTTGTGCTTCATATTAATAATAATATTAAACTGTCTATATATACTATTAGCACAAAAACTTATGTGAGACCGTCTCACGGGCTTAAATCCGTGAGACGGTTCCTCACATGAATGGTCTGTTGGGATACAACGGGGGATAATTTGAACTAACAAACGCCTATTACAAACAAAGCGAAAAGAAAGCAGTAAAGCAAGTCGAGGCGAGCGAACTCTTTCTTTAAGACTCTTGTTGCCCCGTCACGATGCTCACGGTTGCAGGCAACGAGTCTCCCAAGATACAACGACTTTGGTAAAGGATAGGAGCACCACAAATCCTTCTACCCGGCGAACTGAGATAAGTGAGGCCTGAGATGACGCCACACTTCTACGTAACACATCTGGTGTAATGCAGAATTTTGAGTGACAGACTATGAAAGTGAATGCACGAATTTTCTCTGTGTTTGTGATGTATAATGCACGAAAAACCACTGAAAGGGGGGCTCCAATATATAGGGAAAACATAGGGAATCTTCCAAAGGAAAGCCCTAATGATTTGGACTCAATTATGTCCATGAATCCTCAATCAAATCCTTCCTATTTTAGATTGATTTTTGCCAAGTCAAACCTTCCAATTGTGGCCTCAATCGGTTTAGGAATGATTTGATGCAATTAATCTTGTTACCATAAATTGGTGATTTGAGTCAAAGTTGCCTATTTAACGGATAAAATCAAGCAACTTACCAAACACCGGATTTGATCAATCTACCAACATTCCACATATGTTGGATACATTTCCCACAAATATATCTTTCCAAGTGTACCATTTATGCATCGATTTCTCACTCACCCATAAATAGTTTTGTGAAAATAATTGCACCACTCGTTTCCAAAATTAACGAGTTTCCCACACTTAGAATTTCGGCTTAACAAAACCGATTTTTCCAACATGGTCCACATCCACTACAAGAAATTGATTTTTTACCGACGGAATTAATCTATCGCTGTTTACCGACGGATTCCCGATGGATTACCGACGGATACACATTTATAAAAATACCAACGAAATACCGACAGATCACCGACGGAATGTAACGACGGATAATAGTCACTCGCTAATCTGAAGGTAAAGTTCGCGGAAAATTCTACCGCCAAAATTCCGACAGATTGGCGATGGATTACCGACCAAATATTTACCGACGGAAATATCTATCGTTATTTACCGACAAAATCTTTTTCGGTAATTACCGACGGATGGCCGAGAGATTAGCGACGGATTTTCTTATAAAAGTTTGCCGACAGATATATCTATCGTTATTAACGACGGACTTTTCCGTTGGTAATTACCGACGGATTACCGAGAGATTAGCGACGAATTTTGATAATAAAAATTAAAAAAACAAAATAAAAATCTAATAGTAAGACCAAACTAAAAGATGAATTTCACTTCTACATTGTAATAAATTGAGTAGAATCAAACACAATATTGTTCAAATTTGCTTGGATAATTAAATATTTGGCTAAAATAAAAAATATTAATTATACTTTTGGGTCCACATTGATTATTTTCAATAATTTGTGATTTAATGAAGCTAATTAGAATCTAGTATAAAATTGAGAATAAAAATCTTATTTCTATGTTCTCATTTCATTTCTATGTTCTTGTTTGTTAAATTTCAATTGGATCTAAGATGACCGATCTTCAATAAGCACATTTATCACAAGACGACATATAGAGTTGCAAATCGATCTGAATGGAGCCGAGTTTTTTAGAGTTTGAGATTGGCTCTTTATTATCGAGTCAAACTAGAGCTTGATTTTATTGAATATATTGATGGCTTACCAACTTATTCGAACTTAATCGAGACTAAACGAGCTTAGTAAATATCAAATATAAATTAATTTTTTTCTTTAATTTATTACAAAAATAAAATTATATATTTCTAAACTGCATAATATATATATCTATTAAAACCTATAATTCTATTCAAATAAATAAGTTTATTCAAATTCTTACATATTAAAATTAATGTCAAACTATTAGTTTAATTTAAGAAGAGCTATTAACGAACCAACTCAGGAGCTTATTAATGAGTCTGTTCACGAGCTAACAAAAACCAAATATCTATATGTTTGAGTTTGATTCATTTATTTTAATGAGTCTAAAAAAGAACTCGAACGAGTTTTTATCGAGTCGAGCTCCGAATAGCCTATGAGCGACTTGGTTCTTTGTCCAGGCTTTGTGAGAACCACAACCACAATTATAAATGTGTAGGAATGCAATGGTGTATAGAGTTGTAACGGCCCGCCTTCCAGATCGACGACTGTCCCCACAAACCAACACGAGTCTTTCCAGCGCGCTTTGTCCTCACTCACGCGCACCTTGAGAGCAGCTTCCCAGGGGGTCACCCATCCCACTATTGCTCCGGGCCAAGCATTATTAAAATATGTCTTAAATCAATAACTTGGCCCTATATATCATTTACCTCCCTGAACTGCAAATGTAACACTTACCTCCTTCAATTAAAGTAGAACACAATGTATGGATAAAATTGCCCTTAATAAAAATGAGTCAAGACAAGTTTTAGTAAATAAATGTACAATAATACAAAAACAAAAAATTAAATATGAAAAACAAAACTTTAAATTTGAAAAATGAATGGAAAAAATAAAAGGATTACCTATTTAATTAATAAAGTTTCAATATTAGAAAAAATATGGGCCTCACGTGCTTAACCCAGTCAATATTTTTTGGATTATAAAATTATACTTTAAACTCAATTGATTAGGCCCAGGAAAATTGGCCCAAAATTTTCAATAATCACATCTATCCACATATAAAAGCCCGTTTTAAAAATGATTTTGAAAATAAAAAAGAAAAAGAACCCAGCCCTCCATTTTTAGGGTTTTCCCCATCCGCCGTAGACAACCTTTCTCCAATCAGTCCAGAAAAAATATTTCCTTCGCCATTTTTTCGCTCTCAATAAACTATCCATTTCTCATTCTAAGTTTTCAATTTCCGATTAAAAATGGTTCGAATTTGTCAGATTTTTCAAGTTTTTTTATATTCATGTTCGGATTTGGGAAAAGAAAAAAGCAAAATTCTAACATTCTTAATTTTTTGCATAAAACCAGGCTCGATTTTTTTTTGAAAGTTATGTTTTTTAATTTTGAATATTTTTTCGTTACAAAAAAAGGAAGGATCGAAACCCTATAAAATCATAATGGGAAAAACACTACGGAGATGGCGGCTACGAAGAATTAAATCGAGGGGATCTGGGTGAGTCCAT
Source organism: Rehmannia glutinosa (assembly GCA_016081115.2). NCBI lineage: Eukaryota > Viridiplantae > Streptophyta > Magnoliopsida > Lamiales > Orobanchaceae > Rehmannia > Rehmannia glutinosa. The sequence goes on along the minus strand of CM071936.1, from coordinate 46,391,841 downwards.
CCTTCACACCATCAAATTATTTTATATATGGATTGCAAACGATTTTAGTGTGAAAACGAAATAGCACTTTGCATTTGAATAGGAAGAGTTTGATTATACTGGGTAATCATTACAACCTTTATTTTCTTTACTATTATTTTATATATTTTATAGGTGGAATGCAGAGGTTGAAGATATATTTTAGTTGGACTTCTTGTAAATTTAAAAGTCGATTTATATTTGTGTGTATATATAGTATATATACAGGGCAAACAAGATAGTATAACGTGTTGCTTAAAATTTTGATATTGAACTTAGATTTGTTGATGATATAGTGGAATGCTATATTCATGCATTAATTTAAGATTTGATAAACAAATTACAAATCTAATGAAAATACTAGTCGAAAATCAAAGAATACAATGATATATTAACTGTATTTGATAGGGTTTAAGTTAATTAGATTTCTATATAATAAGTTAACTGTATTAGAGAATATTTTTTAAAAATCTATTAGACTAATTAATATTTATTCGCTATTCTAGATTAGTATTCAATTTTTTGCAAAGTAACTTGAAAGTTTCAGATGTCAATTACTGGAGTTGAGGTTGTAAGAGCATCTATCACATGCAATATGAGAAGTTAGCTTTATTTTTTTTAAGGTTTATGTGTGTATGATATATTTACATATCAGATATCCTTTATGGTCTTGTCATGTCACATTGATGTTATGTGTTTCTGAGCTAGCTTGAGCTTTACTTACAAAGATATTGAGTTAAGCTTGTTTCGCATATGGTACCCAGTTGTAATGATGATGATGAGATTCTTAATTTCAAAGGCAATATTATGCATCTTGAAAAAAAGAGGAAAGTAGTTCGCTGTGATAATAAATATTCTTGTTTTTGGTAGTTTCGATTGTTGGATTTATGTTGTATCAATGTAATAGATCAGTCATTTGTTTGCATTTGCAGTAAATCGTTTTTGTTCCAATTTGGCTTATTCTGTTAACGTTTCAGAATAATATAATTGAGCCACTAATCCTATTTAAGTTAGCATAAAATATTCTTTCTGAACACTAATTAAGAGTTAGGATGTTAAATGTACTAATTGTGCAAATTATTTCTGCTGCGAAAAAAGAACTAATAGGTCTGACTTCTTTATTCTACCAAGATTTTAGGGCCATGCCTCAGTGAGTGAGTTGGAAAAAGAACTAGAGACATGACAAACTACGTATATTGACTATTTTGGATGTTTTGATTGTTGTTACAGATATCTTCCGAAGGATCTTAGATGTCTCACGCTACCACAGAGCGCCTTACGAGGGAAGGGTTTTAGAATGAGCTCAGATAAAACAGAAAGACGAGCACCCTCAAGGCACTGATGGAGTGGATGATGGCGCGCGTGAGCACCTCTCAGGCTTCACTTTCCCATGACCTACCTCCCCAAGGCCCATACACATGATGGTGATGATGATGGTGATGGTGATGGTGATGGTGATGCGAGTCTTAGTGATGATTAGACTGTTTCATTTTAGAGATGCGAGCCTTATGGTGGATTATATGGATGTGTATGATTTTTTGATTGTTTGTGTTGGATTTTGGATGTTGCGGTACTTTGTTGGTTATGTTGAATTTTTTGTATTCTGCGTTGGTACTTTGATATATATGATTTTGGGATTTTTGATGTTGAATTTTAGATGTTGGGTTGTGTTATGTTGGATTTTCATACTAGAATGGTATTATTTGTTTGTGAATGGTAAATTGATATTGTTAGAATTATTGTTTATAAAACTGGAAATAGGTAATTAAAACAATTGAAAATTTAAAAAAAAATGCAAAATTTTAAAATACTGACAGAACAGTGTTGTTACAACATTTGCAAATATCCATCGGTTTTCTGTCGTAAAAAATTTGTCGGTATTCCGTTGCCAAAAATCCTTCGGTGTTCTATTGTATATGGGTCTGTCGGCGTTCTGTCGGCAAAAATCCGCTGGGAATCCGTCGGGAAATCGTCTGTCGTTAATCCGTCAGTGAAGGGGACGTCGGCAATCCATCGGTACGTCCCGGTGTAATTTGCCGACGGATGTCATTTACCGACGAAAGATCCGTCGGCAACGTGTCGACATAGTTCTATTGTGGATCCGTCGGTAGTTCGTCGGTAAATTTACCGACGGACAATTTATTCTGTCGTTAAATTGTTTCGCGACAAGCATTTTACCAAGCGGAAGAATCCGTCGATGTCCGTCAGCATCCGCGTCGATAAACGTGTTTCTTAAATGATTTTTTCCGTCGGTAAAATTCCAATTTCTTGTAGTGATCCTCCCTATTTTCTAGCTCCCCTATTTTTTTTTTCTCTTTCTCTCATTGGTCCCACTCCTCCTCCTCCTCCTCCTCCTCTCTCTCTCACTCTTACTTATTCTTTCATTGTACACTTCTTTCTCTCTCATCTTATTGGTCCCCACTTCCTCTCTCTTTACTTGGTCCCCTCTCTCTTTGCTAACTCTCTTTCTCTCCTAATGTTCCTCATCTCTCTCTACACAAACGTTTAAATCTAAATTCTTTAGAAAATAAATACCCAAAGAAATGATACTTTAAAAATGTATACTTTTCATGGTATAATTGATACTTTTTTTACAAAAAAAAAGTGATGTTTTTTTAATTATGAAGTATATAATATTTGTTTTAATAATAAATAAATAAAAGGTGATACTTTTATTAATATGTACGAAATGATATTTTTTTAATAAAAGATGATACTTTTTTAATAGGAAATGATACTTTTTTTAATAAAAGGTGATACTTTTTTTAATAAAATTAAGTTTTGCTTTAATAAAAAGTGATACTTTTTAATAAGAAGCGATATTTTTTCTATAAAAATTGATACCTTGTTTTAATAAAAATGATATTTTTATTATAAATAGTGATACTTTTTCCATAAGAAGTGATATTATTTTTAATAAAAAGTAATAATTTTTCATAAGAATTGATACTTTTCCCATAATAAGTGATACTTTATTTTAATAATAAATAGTGATACTTTTTTAATAAATAGTGATTTTTTTTCTCTTTCTAAGAAGTGATACTTTTTCCATAAGAACTGATATTATTTTTAATAAAAAGTAATAATTTTTTCATAAGAAATGATACCTTTTCCATAATAAGTGATACTTTATTTTAATAAAAAATGATACTTTTCGAGTCTAATGTGATACTTTTTTCATAAAAATTGATACTTTATTTTCTCCATATTTTTCCTTTGTGTAGAGACAAAGGACGATAGACATGATGAGAGATAGGGACCACATGAAGAGTTGGATGAGGAGAGAGAGAGGGGGAACCATGAGAGGAGTGAGGTGTGTTAGGAGAGAGAGAAAGAGGGTGGACCATGGGAGGAGTGAGATGTGGAGAGGGAAAGAGGAACACGTAAATATATATAGAGAGATAAGGAGCATGTGAATTTTAGGCAATAGGGCTCCATCTCACGGATTTATCCGTGAGACGGTCTCACAAGAGACCTCCCCATTACTATTAGAGTATAAAAGAATCAAAATTCATGTAGTTCGTTTATAACAATTAGTTTAAAACGTGTCTCATTTGGTTACGAATATTAAACATCATAATAAACATTTAACCTTGAAATCGCCGGTTCCACCACGGTTAAAATTGTCGGTTCCACGGTTTTTGGGACCAAAGAACTGGAACCGACTTACACAGTTTCGGTTCTGGTTCCGATTTTGGATCCGTTGACCATGATTCCGGTTCCAATTTGGAAATAGATTTCGATTTCATTTGGCCACCCCTATCTGGATCATAATTATTATTCTACTATTTTATATTAATTTAAATTAATGCAATAACAAAATGATGTAAATATGTATTTTTTTTTGATAAAATGATAAAAACGTGTATTAGACGTAATAATAATAATAATCAATATTTAAAAAAAATAATAAAATATTTTGAAGAATCCTGTACAATATTTATGTATATTAAAATCTATTTATTGAAACTAATTAAACTAACAGTTAAGCTGCAAGAAAACATGCCTTTACCATTTAATTGTTGACAAAAACTACTATTAGATGGTCTAATGAGCCAAATATGTCAGACGGATCCCAAAATCGACCTGGTAGCTTTTTTTGTAATATTAGCAATAATATTTTTATAACCCAGTGACTGAGATTAGCAGTTCATCAGAAAAGCTTTATCAGTCCCTCTGAAAAGTATTAGTACATAGTTCACTAGAAAGTATAAGTTTTATAATATTGGACAGTGATGTAGTATCACAAGAACACTGAAAGTTATTAGGTTTTTATCTGAAAAGTACCAGTACGTAGTTCACTTGAATATTTGATAGTCCCCCTAAAAAGTAGTAGTTTTTTTTTCCGACAAAAGTATATTAGTCGTCCCCGTGAAACGTATTAGTAGTTCCCCTGAAAGTTTTTTAGTAATTCCCTTGAAAGTATTACTTTTATAATAAAAACCAAAAGTTAGTCTTTTTGCTCTTTCTTCAAGGTATCTAGCTACGTCGGAATCTCTCACTGCAACACCTATGCTATAGACCGACTTAGATCTCGACCTCGGTCGAATGGTTCTCACTTTATTTGGCTACGTCAGAGAGAAGAGGTCCTTACCTCATTCCAAATATTAGTAGTCCTCCTGAACAATATTAGTAGGTCACCTAAAAAGTATTAGACATTCCGTTGGGTCTTTGGGGCTGACTTGAGGCTAGATCGCTGGGTTCGCGGGTTGGAAAGATCCGTCGGGCTAGATCCGTCTAATCGTTAGAACGTCTAACAATAGACCACCTCTTAATTTTTTTTTTAAAATAGTAAATTTTATTAATTCAACGCATCAACTGATAAAAAGTTTACAATGCAAAGAGGTGGAGAACTCCACACCGATGGACTGTCAAAAGAAAAAGATCATTTAGCTAGTTCACGAGTAACCATAATAACACTTCAGCGGGCAAACACTATCGATACATCTGGCTCACTTTGCAACCAATCTCGACATTCTTGAATAATAGTGTCATATTCTGACCTCCCGGTCTCAATAGATGCTAAACCCTCGACCACATATTTAGCATTCGTTTCCACCACAACTTGTCTAATTCCCAGCCCGTAGATCCACGAAAGCGCTTCTCTAACTCCTATTGCTGCTGCTTCTCGAACAACATAAATACCAGGAAACCAAATAGTGATAGCCACCACAAAATCACCTTGATCATTCCTTATTACCATTCCAATGCCAGTTTGCTTTCTATGTTGACAAAATGCAACGTCAACGTTGCATTTCATGAGGGAAACTCAGGCCTTTTCCAATGAAATCTTTGTTCTCCTGATACTTCATCCCCAACAACTTTTCCGACCTTCATAGTTTCACTCAATCCATCACTGAAATAGCCGCAGACAGTTCCAGCAGTTGAGAAGAATGTTTCTTCTCCCAAACCTCACAATTCATCTGCCTTCATAAGCTCCACAAAATTGAACAGAATTTTGTAGCCAGCCATGAATCTAAATGATTTATGTCAGCCTCCACAAAATCCTGAAAAGATTCAGTTTCAGATGCCCACATATCCACAAATTCATTAAAACCAGCAACTCTCCAACATAGTGAGCAATATCAGCATGTTACAAATAGGTGCCAACAGGTTTCAATTTCACAATTGCAGAAGACAGAAACAGGCTCAACAATAACATTCCTCAAGTTTAAGTTGCTCCGAAGCGGAAGGCAACTCATACAAGCTCTCCAAATAAAATGTTTGATTTTTGGTGGTAAATTCATCTCCCGTATTTTACTCCACAAACCATGCGTTTTCTTCTTCCGAAAAATTTCGAGCAATCCGATATCCACTTTTCACCACATATTTTTTTTTTTTTTTTTATCATAATGGCAAACTCTGAGATCTTCTCATGCACCTGGATTCAAAGGAATATTGGAGATTTCCTCAACGTCTCTTCCACAAAAAAGTTTCTCTAATAAGCCCACATTCCATTGAGTAGTTCCTGGAATTAGTAACTCATTAACAGTAATGTTTACTATCTCTTGATTGACAGGGGTTGAAATATAAAAACTAGATTCATCCCTCAACCAAGGTTCTCCCCACACTTTGATATTAATTCCCTTTCCAATCTCCCATCTAACAACTTTTTTAAGAACTACTTGGGAACTCCAAATGCTTCTCCATATGAAACTAAGATACAAACCTAGTTTCACATTCAAAAAATCCCATCGAGGAAAATATTTAGCTTTGAAAATCTTGGTAACCAACACATTCGGATCCGTCAAGAACTTACATCATTGTTTCCCTAGTAGAGCCACATTGAAGCAAAATAAATCTCGAAAACCCAAACCGCCTTTTTCCTTTCTCATTCAAAATATGTCCCACTTCATCCAATTAATACCTCTTGATTTATCCCTATTCGAATCCCACCAGTAAGAATTCATCATCTTTTCCAGTTCATCAATTAAAGACACAAAAAATAAGAAAGTACTCATGAAGTAGGACAGAATAGATTGAGCTACAACTTTTATTAGAACTTCCTTCCCACCTCTTGATAAAGATTTACTCCTCCAGTGATGAATGTATTTCCACAACTTATCTTTAATATGATTGAATACTTCCCTCTTTTTTCGACCAATAAGTGATGGTAGTCCAAGGTATTTTCCAGTGTTCAATAGTTGCCACACTCCCAATGATGCACAAATAGCGTTTTGAAGCACTAAAGGAATATTACTACTGAAGAAAATACCAGATTTTCCAAAACTCACCATTTGCACCGACGCCTTTTTATAGAGTTCTAAGAGCGTTTTCAACCGATTGCACTCCTCCAAAGATGCCCGAAAAAATAAAAGAGCGTTTTCAACCGACACAGTTGGTGCTTCGACACACTCGAGCACCATAAAGCAAGCCCTTAAGTTCTGCATCTCTAATTAAACGGGATAACCCTTCCGCACAAATGATGAATAAGTAAGGTGACAAGTGATCCCCTTGTCTCAAGCCTCGCTTAGGTTGGATAGGACCAACAAATTTACGATTGACACCAATACGATACCTGACCGTAGAGATGCACATCATAATATAGTCGACCCACTTACGAGAAAAACCCATTTTCACCATCATGGCCTCTAGAAAATTCCAATTCATACTGTCATATGCCTTGCTAATATCAATTTCCAAGGCCACGTCTCCTTCTTTGCGTTTCGAATTTCTCTTCATACTATGAATCATCTCAAAAGCTATCTGGACATTATCAATAATAGATCTCCCCGGAACAAAAGCTGATTGATTATAAGAGATTATTTTGGAAAGAATCCCTTTTAATTTATTTGCAATAACCTTCGCCAAAATCTTGTAAACCACATTACTAAGAGAAATTGGGCGCCAATCCTTTAGAGTTCAGGGGCTGTTTAGCTTGGGAATCAAAACCACATTTGTATCATTTATACCATCCGGAAAAGATCCCTTACTCAACCATTCTTTGCAATCTTTGGAAATGTCTTCTCCTATAAGAGGCCAAAACTTCTGATAAAATGCCAGGTTAAATCCATCAGGCCCAGGAGATTTATCGGGGTGCATCTGTTTTATAGCCTTTGGAACTCCGACAATGAGAACTGATTTGTAAGTAACTCATTGTGTTCAACCGTAATACATGGCTTGATTGGTTCAACTCGACACTCCGATTCACTAAATAGCTTTTCATAATATTCCTTAACAATCCCACACACTTCATCCATAGGGATGGCAACGGGGCGGGTCTGGGACGGGTTTGGCTAAACCCAGGATTTGCCCCGCCAAGAGAATTCTGGACCCGGGACTCACCCCGTCCCGCCGTGGACCCGTAATCCAGCGGGTCCAACCCGCCAAACCCGCTAAAAAAATTAAATACCCTAATTAGTCCATACTTGAGCCTGTCTGTATTTGTACCTTTGGGCTAATAAGAAAATAAACCAAACATATGAAATACTAGATGACTTTACTTCAATAAAGTTCAAGTTATCATTTTTTGTAATTACTTGTTTCATTCACTGAAACCTATTGGATTATTAAGACACGCATACCATGTTGAATCCTAAAACAAATGCCAAGAATGGTGTTAATATTTGATTATATCAGTAAAAAATGTGAGTAGTCTTTTAAATGTCTTTGCTGCCACATGTTTGCTTGAGGAATCACATTTTCTTTAATTTTCTTCTCTCTTTATTTTTATTTTCTTTTAGTTTGGGAGGAACTTTACACTAGATAATACATGCTCAAGTGTCCTCTCATTTGCATAGGAAGTCTACATGCAGATAAGAAGTAGATCAGATGTTCTACGATGAGCATGTAATAATGTTGATTGTCTAATGCAAGGGAAGAAAATTTGCTATTGTATAAACTAGTTTAACTGTCATGTAAAATAAGTAATAATTATTTTATATTAGTTAATATATAACATGCGGGGCGGGTCTAACCAAACCCGTTATCCCACCCCGGACCCGGAGGATTTTGGTCAAACGGGTTTGTAACCCGTCCTGGGACCCGTTTGACCGGGTCTAGGGGCGGGTTTAATGCGGGGCGGATTTCAACTTGCCCCATTGCCATCCTTATTCATCCGTGTTTTCATGCCTCACCTCTTAATTGTTTATACAAAGGAACCACAAGTATTTTAACTATGGGATGGGGCGGGATTAATGCGGGGCGGGTTCCTTATTCATCCATATCTTCATGCCTCACCTCTTAATTGTTTATACAAAGGAACCACAAGTATTTTAATTATATAATAAAATAAACTAAGGAGTAAAAATTTATCATGAAAAAGAAACCTAAATTATATTTCCTATCAATAATAAACGAGCAATCTTCATCAATCATATTCGTACTATAAGGCGAATATAACCTCTAGTAACAAGTGAATCCAGGTAAGAACACGTAGCAAACTTTTTTAAAGGCTCGTGAAGAAGCCGAAATAAAATAATGTTTCTTGTAACCCAAGACAGACAACATATCCCATTGCCCACCTCTTAATTGCTGAGTAATTTTTGGACGGAGAAATGGTCAGATTCGTAGCTAATAAACAAACAACACGTTTCTCGAAAAATCCAAATCTAAGTCCCACTAATCTTTCATATACGGATATACCCTTCTCTCTCTTCAGCTTTTGCACTCACCAAGGGACATGCCCCAGTGGCCAATACCCTCACCCCTTTAACCCCACCCTCCCCACAGAAGCCAATATCCCTAAATGTTACTCAATAAATTCGCTCGCTTGTTTCTACTTTTATAATTAATTAGATATATTTTCTTTTTAAATTTTTGTTTGATTTATATATATGTTAGGAAATGCATACCATGAACATTCATTTTTTTTAATGGTTGTGAAGAGTAAATTATAACAACCAATAATTATGTTCCAATTTTTACTCAATCCGTCCAAATAAGATAGGCAATGAGAATAATTCACATAAATTAAGAAAACATAATAAATGTAATTGAGATTATAATTTTTTTTAATATTCTTCCTATTTTATCTTTAATGCTGAGCCCAACTATATTGAAAAAAATAAAATTTGTTAAAAACAAAGTGAATTAAATAGGGGTATTTTAGTTTATTGTAGTATGATTAATACTATCAATAAAAAAATAAGTTTGTAATTTGGGACAGACCAAAAAGAAAAATGGACAGTATAAGGATTACTTTGTTTGAATCCATGTATTGTTTTAAAGTTATAATTATGTATTTTTATTTGTTTTTATTAAATGCATGCATGGCCTCCGCCCACAATATTCAATCCCACAACACCACCAATCCAAACCTTTCCAATTTCCCGGGGAACAATTCACCTGAGCAGACGAAGGAAAAAATACACAAGCTGGGGGCGTCTCTCTTACAATGGGAGTCCACTCATTTTGGTATTATACGAAAACAGATAGATGATGCCAGAAACCAACTGGGAAAATTACAATCTTTGCCTCCCAACACAAACAATAACTGAGCCGCTAAAGAACTTGAGCATAAAATCACACGGCTCATGAAACGGGAAGAAACAATGTGGTTTCAACGGTCCGTGCGGGTGGATAAAAGATGGGGACAAAAACACGGCTTTTTTTCACAAAGTGGCTAGTGGTCGACAAAAGCGAAATACGATCGAAAAAATCATGAACACCGAAGGCAGTTGGGTTGAGGATCATGACGGGATAGCAAACGTCCTTCAGAAATTCTACGAAAACCTATTCACGTCAACCACTGATACAAATTTCAACAATAAGATCGACGCTATATAGCCCCAAGAATGCCGGGGGATCTCACGGCTGAAATTGGCGCACCCTTTACCGAGCCAGAAATCATCGCAGCCCTTTCTCAGATGCACCCTTCTAAGGCCCCCGGGCCCGACGGTATGCCTGCACTTTTTTTCCAACAATTCTGGTCGTTTATTAGCAAAGATATTGTTGCCACGATTCTGAACGTTCTCAATAACAATGTTGATCCCTCCCCCCTTAACCATACCCATATTATTCTCATTCCCAAAAAGAAAAACACGTCCCTCCCCAATGATTTCAGGCCGATTAGCTTATGCAATGTTATTTTCAAAATTATTACTAAAGTCATAGCTAATAGGATTAAACCGACTCTCACTCATGTTATACACCGAGTCGTCGGCATTTATCCGGCCTCAGTCGGTTAATTACGGATAATGCCCTTGTGGCTTTCGAAATTTTTCATGCCATGAAACACAACGCCCACAAAAAGGGCTCATTCGCTCTCAAACTTGACATGAGCAAAGCGCACGATAAGTCGAGTGGAATTTTTGCACCAAGTTATGTTAAAAATAGGACTCGAGCCATCTTGCATCACTCATTATGCGTTGTGTCTCCACGGTGTCTTACTGCGTGCTTACTAACGGTATCCCGGAACTATTTTTACCCCATCACGAGGACTTCGCCAAGGCGATCCTCTCTCCCCATATTTGTTCTTATTTTGTGCAGAAGCATTCTCATCTCTCATCAGACGTTCGGAGGTAGCTGGGCGCATACACGGTTTTCGCATTTGTAGACGGGCACCCCCAATCTCCCATCTATTTTTCGCCGATGTGAAGATAATATTCGGGAGGGCAAACACTAGCGAAATTCAAGAAGTCCAGAATATTATTACTCTATACGGTGAAGCATCCGGGCAGATGGTCAATTTTGAGAAGTCCGAAATAAATTTTTCCAAAGGGGTTGACGGGCAAACCGCAGCAACTCTCGCAAATAGTCTTGGCGTGCAATGTGTTGATAAACACCTCATATATTTGGGGCTACCGGCTATTGTGGGGCGTTCAAAAAAGAGTATTTTTCGATCGTTGGTGGACCGAGTGGGGAAAAAACTTAAAAATTGGAAAGCTATAACACTATCAATTGGGCAAAATGACGCCATCTTGAAAAGTGTGGCACAGCAATCCCGACATATATCATGAGTTCTTCCAAATCCCAGAGAAATTTGCCAAAAACTGAATTCCATCATGGCAAGCACGGTGGGGACAAAAAAGAGAGGAGAAAAAAATACATTGGCTACAATGGCACACATTATGTAAACCGAAAGAGCATGGAGGCTAGGCTTTCGAGAGCTATCCGTCTTTAATAAAGCCATGCTAGCCAAACAAGGGTGGAGATTAATTCGGGATGATAACTCGCTTCTTGCCTTCAAACCCTAAGAGCCCGATATTACCCCAACGGGGATTTCCTCACCGCTACAATTGGCTACAACCCCGATTTCACCTGGCGAAGCATTGTGGCGGGAAGGGACATCCTCCGAAAGGTTCTAGACGGCTCATAGGGAATGGATGATCTACTCGGATTTGGAAAGACCCATGGCTCCCAACACATAGTTCATTTAGACCTTGCACACCCCATGGTGATCATCCCGAGAACATGCGGGTTTCAAAGACTATTTATAGAAGGGCAAGCGGAATGGAACGAGGAGGCGGTGCGACAAATGTTCACGCATGAGGAAGCTCAAAATATTTTGAGCATTCCTTTGCGTAATTTTGGTGTGACGATATTTGGACGTGGCATTTCACCGCAAATGGCCGATATAGTGTCAAAACCGGTTATAGAGTTGGCTTAGCGGTGGATAACCGTTTTACTAGCGCACTCGCGTCATCCAGGAAACACAGAGACCCTTTGGAAATGGATGTGGAGACCGCCTGCAGTACCCCCAAGGTACAAGTCTTTTTGTGGAAAATTTTACATAATATACTCCGTGCGTGCGTGCGACACTATTTCACCGAAAGGCGGTCCCAAACCCATTTTTGCGGAGCGATGTGGGGAAGAGATCGAAACTATCGAACATGCTCTTCGGGATTGTCCGTGGAGCTTATTTTTCTGGCAAGCCTCCCTCTCCTGGGCTTGACTCGGCATTAACTAACCCCGCAGCCTCGTTGGCGGACATAGCTCGTAATCGCAAAGCTTAATGACGAAGAGGTGAGCACCCTGTTTGCCATGCACCTTGGACACCGTGGTACGCAAGAAACATGAGAACATTCCAAGGAAGGAAATTCCACATCTTGATTGCTTTTCATTAGCTTTGAGATGTCTAGGAATATAAAGATGGAAAGGAAGTGTCTCTAACAAGGAACCACCAATCACAATCCATGAGTGGCAACGACCATGGAGAAGGAGTTTTCAAGATTAATACTGAGATCGTCGATTATCAAACGAGAAGGATCGAGTATTGGCGTAGTGGTGCGAACGCACAACGGCGAGGTCATACAAGTACGAGCTCAAAAATTCAAACAAGAATTCGCAATAGATATAATGGAAGCAGTTGCATGCCGTGAGGGTCTCAAACTCGCGAATGAGCTCCAACTCGAATATGTAGAAGTAGAGACGGATCGCAAAATACTCGTACAATCTTATCGTGACACCAAGCAAATCGACATATCTAGGAAGGGTGATTGATGACATACGCGAACTCTGCTCCTCGTTTAGATCGTGCGTGATCCGATACATTCCTCGCTCCGCAAACTTGATGGCACATCATCTAGCTAGATTTGCTTTTTCAAATTTGAGTTGTAATGTTTACTCTGGTTTGTATCCCCCTGAACTACTACACCTCATCCCTGAAGATGAGCTTGTTTCGTCTTTTTAATAAAATTTGCTTTTTCCCTCAAAAAAAAAAATTAAAGTCACCAGAAGACCACCACCACCTCCGCCTGCCTTGTGGTCGCGCGTGTGTGACACGCATAGAGAGCTGCCCACATGGCCCAATCAGCTCCGTCCACGTAAATGGACCATATATGGCTAGAATAATCCAATGGATATGCCCTATGCTGTTGCACTATATTTAGTACTTAAATTAAACCCTCGTACTGGGATACAACCCGGTATATACTTTTCCACCTCTCCCCATTTCTTTATCCCTTCAAACTTCAAACAAACACCCCATTACTTATATCAACCAGTGTTGCTTTTCTGGATTATAATCCTTTTTTTTTTTGGAATATTCCTTTGGAAATTCCTTTGCTTATTGCCTTTTATTAAGCTAAACCGCTTATTTTAAGCACTTAAAAACTTTATCCTTTCGTTATAAAGGAACTCACTTAATCCGAATCACTTTTATCCAAAAAAGCTACTTGTGCAAAAACCACTTTTTTCACCCAAAAACCGAAAAGAACAGACAAAGTAAAACATGTCTGGTTATACGAGAATGAAGAGAGTGACTGACCCGTTAGATGATAAAGCGAAGGCGAGGATCATCGGCCGGGATAGGATTGGACCGGATTACTTCAGCAGCGGCAGCGAATACAGCGCTCAAGCAGACGATGACGTCACCTCCTCGAGTCTATCCGAGCTTTTTTTCGGTTTCAACGTCGATGAGACCGGAGACTCGTCGCCGGAGACCGGCGGCGACTCAGATTGCGAGCGCGATCCGTCAATGTGCGACTCGATTAGCGCGAATGTTGATTCGATTAGGCCGATTCTTCAGGATCAGAGAGACGCGTTTAAAAATGTGCTCACGGCTCACGTTAGGAAAGCGGCGCAAATGTTTTCGTGCGCCAGATCGAACAAACAGATCGTGCGGAGAAACGTGATGGCGTACCTTAGAAACTGCGGTTACAATGCGGCGATTTGTAAAACCAAGTGGGAGAGCTCCGGCGGACTCACCGCCGGAAACTACGAGTTCGTGGACGTTCTCCGATCGGAATCTTCGACGAGGTACTTCGTCGACTTGGATTTCGCGGCGGAGTTCGAGATCGCGAGGCCGACGAGCTCTTACGAGCGTCTGCTCCAGCAATTGCCGAGGATTTTCGTTGGAACGAGCGAAGATTTGAGGCAGATTTTGAAGGTTTTGAGCGACTCCGCGAAGCGATCGCTGAAGAGCAGAGGCCTCCACCTGCCGCCGTGGAGGAAACACCGTTTCATGCAAAATAAGTGGTTCGGTCCGTACCGGCGCACGTCGAACATTTTTCCGGCGTCGTTTTCATCTTCATCGCCGGCGAAGCACAGTTACGGCGTCAAGTGCCGCGCCGTTGGTTTTGACGCCGCCGTTAACGGCGGGCGTTTACTGTTTGCCGCGACTGCCCGTACGAGATGATTAGGACGGAATATTAATATAATAATCCTGTATATTTTATTTTGAATGAAAGTTAGGGAAAAAAGTTGAGTTGTGGCGAATTTTGTCTGTTTTTCTTCGTAGAAATTCAATTTTAGTTTATTTAATATTATCCTTTTAACTTTTCAGTAGTGTAACGCGGCAAATGCACGTTGTAGACATGACGGCGCAGATTAGCTTTGCTTCACGTGCAAACTGCAAATAGGATACGATGATGATTGAGCAAGCATTTATTTTATATATTTATTTTTGGGGAATTATGTTTATAGATCCGAAAATTTGATTTTATATTATTTGATTTATCATAATTTTTGGAATAGGAAATCTGTTCTATATATCATCTTTTTGTGGCTGAGATAATCGAAACATAGTTTAGCTTCTAGTTTCCTTTTAAAACGAGATAGGATTCTGAAATTACGTAATGTTTGACGCATTGATTTTAATTGAGATTTATTAATTCATGAACGACCATTTATTAAATTAATACTTCATGGTCAGTTGTATTTAATAGAAAGATGTTAATTTTTTTTCAGTACAAACTGAGAGGGGGAGGAGTGAAGAATTATATATAATGATTATTATATTGATTATATTAGCAAATGAAAAGCAAATTTATATAATGTGTATATAAATTGGTTGAGAATGGTGAAAACACAACAAATGATAGTGTTCTTGCTATAGATAATATCGATCTCACACAACCACTGTAAAAATAACACCATTTATGATTTATCTCATAAAATAGCATATTGTTTGTATTCGACTTGACATGTACAAACAGAACGAATACGTGAGCGAATATTTACATACAAGCAGTATACGATTCACCGAGTTGAATGTCAGACATACAATCATCATGTCCCCGAACTATCTAACCTACGTGATAGCTAGAGACATGGGTAAGATGGTTCCAGGTCTTTGACTTACCCGATGGAAACATGGGGAGGTGATTCCATGTCCCCAAGTATCTGACATAGATATGGGAGAGGCAATTCCAAGTCCCGACCAGACAAACTTTTATTAGTAAGATTTGAGATAGTCGACATGTCCGAGATAGTTGAGATAACCCCAAACTTCGGCCAAGATTGATGTGATTGCTTGTCACAAAATAAGCTCAAGGCCCAATAAAGTATCATACTACAGATGTGACTTGCCCAATCAAGTCAAAGTCATTTCACCCCTGACACTCAATATTCTTAATTCAAGGATATCAATCGACTTACTCTGCAGACAGATGATTACATCTAGGGTTTATTTGTACTCCCTACACTTGTGATAAAGCGGATTCTCCCACTATAAATTCTCTCATTTAATACTGAAAAGCGGGAGATTTTTTTCAAATCCAACAATTTTGTATTCAGTAGTATTTATTGCTTTAAGCCTAGGAGCTAAATACAAAGAGAATGTTAAGTCCGACCTACCCTAGGTCGGCAAATCTATGTTTCTTACTACTCTTATCCTCTTTACATCACTCTCTACAATTATTAACTCACAAGGCTGCACTTATTATTTGACACGTACATATAGTCCTCGGATACCGATATCAACACATATTTTATCAAATACCACAATGCATACGTGGCGCCAATGGATAGTGTGTAGAAATAATTAACAAATTTCCTTTTCAAAATGAATAAGTTACTTATCAATTACTCAAGTATCCTATTACGCGTTAAAATAATCATTAATGATGAGTTGATTAACCATTGATGTGGCATAAATATAATTATGTTTTGAATTATAAATTTCGGTCCGCACAATAAAACATGGGACAGCTCTTGACATAGGTTGAACAAGTGGATCTCGAGTCCCTATTTTATATGCATAACTAAGTCATCGACATACATAAAATAAATCAATTGGATCACACACATAAAATAATTCAACTGTGACATTTGGGTCACATACATGACTTATAATATATGTATCATGAAAGTGACCCCGGCCTTAACTCATTTTCTCCCTCTACAAAAGACACAAAGAGAGAGAAGTGGGGTCCGCGTACACTATGGATAAGGTAAAATTAAAAGAATGAGATTAGGCTAAAATTTGCTTTTGTCCTTTGGCAGTTTGCTTTCATAAAGGGTTACTGACCCTTTGGCTGTGGGGTTGCCTTCTTTCACCGGGGCCAATGGGTGCCTCAGAGAATATCTTCATTCTAGATGCTTCAATTTTCCATTTTTTGTTTCAAGAATTATTATATAGTTTGATCCTCCTATTTTAAACACCCATTACAAATTTTCTGATGAAATTTAAGAGAAAATTAAAAATTATTGGTTCCAAAAAGTAGTAGTTGAGAGTTGGGGCAACACATCATTACTTCAACTCACATAAGTCATGACATTTTTGGGGGGATATTATAGAAAATATCCGAATAATGTAATATATAAATAACATTTATGTGATAGGTAAATGGTAAATGGTAAATGTAAATGTAAATATAAATAACATATATAAATGTAATATATAAACAACAGATATGGGGTATTTCTCCAAAAAAAAAAAACAAATATGGGGTAACTAACCCTTTATAAGGGTGTTAACCAGGGTTCGAACCCTGTATTTTTCAGTTTATTTGAAATTTATCTCCTCTCCTCAACCAGTATTCCCTGTTTATTAAAAAAAAAACTTTACAAAAAAAAAAAAATCTTATTCGAGGTGATAAATTTATGAGACTTATTATTATTATGATATATTCAGATTTGGGTTATAACCTGTATAAGAAGTAATTCTATTATAAAAATGCTAACTGGAAATCTTGATATCACTTTTTCTTTTTTGACGGGAAATCGTGGTATAAATTAAGTAATACTGACATACTAGTTTTCCATTTGTTAAGTTGGTAAATTAAATTGCTTTAAACAAAATGTTGGCAAATTAAAATTGCCAATCGTATGCAACATTATTATAATTGATGGGCCAAAAACTTCGAATATGCTCAATAGACCAAACTCAGTGGACTTCTTTGGTTTGAGAAGTTGTAGGTTGAAAGATATATAAAAGGCCCAATCTATGAAGCTGATTACTATTGATTAATTTAAGGCATAATACCTAAATTGAGCCTGCTAAAGCCCAGGAAAACTCACTAACATGTTTATACATACCCATAATTCTCGTAATTAAATATTGTTAGAAAACTTATTTGTATAGATTTTGATTATGCTTAGAAATGTTATTGTAATAGATAGGATATAAGCTGTTCGAAACAGCTATGTCAAAGTGCAGAAGAGTCTCATAATATATGTTGAAGAAGACCATAAGAGTTACAGCCGAGCTATGTGATCAAATCTTGCGGAGTTCGTGAGAAAGTAGCAAGAGAGTTGTATGACCAACTGTAGACACCTAAATTTATTACCAAATATTGTCAAGTATCGAAATCTCCAATCTTAGCTATCAAGGTGAGATCTTGCAAAAAAGGAAGTGATTTACCAATATTTTGGTAAATAAATCAAGTCAAATCAAATCAAATCACAATCTTGGGATTATGGCATGATGAATCATGATCGGCCAATCAAATCACTGTTTCATCTGGCAATTATGGCAAGAATCCCCACCCTACACCTATAAATAGAGACCCTCTTCATAATTCATATACACACAATTCGAAGAAGAAATCCAAGCAATAAAAGCGGTGGAGGAAATTCTTTCAACTCAAGAAGTTCAAATTCAAGAAAATCCATGGTGTTCTAGGCGAAATTCAAGGCGTTCATCGCGGAGTCTGCTCAAATCATAGCGATTATTCGGAATAAGCTACCAAGCCCTCGAGCTAACGTTGTCAAATATCAAGCTCATCTTGGAGGAAGATCAAAGTGACAGTTCCACAAATAAGTTCTCATATCCAAATCAAGTATCGTCAAATATTTCACGTTTGATTCGAGATTAAGCTGTCAAGCCCTCGAATCAACGTTATTGAAACTCAAGTTCAAGTGGAGAAGATCAAGTTGAAGAATTCATCTCCAAATTCTAAAATTCCAAATACTATATTCTTGAAAAGAAGAATCAGATGATCTCTAGAGATTGTAACCCATAATTTTCATTTTGATATATATAAATATAATTTATACGATTTTTCTTGTTTGTTTATTTACAGATACGAAATTTGTGTTACAAATTTTTGGCATACCCAGTTGGACAATCTCTGCCTCTCATCTCTTCTCTTCACCAATGAAGTTCAAGTCCAAATGGGGATGAAGGACAAGCGGTCCATCTTCGCAAACTTCAAATATTTTCCATCAAGCCATCAATTAACTTTTTGAGAAATATACAAGTGGGGGCAAATAAAGGCGACATCCCATATCTGATATCTCGAATTCTATTCAAATAGAGGCGACTTTTGATGTCTCTCCTCAAATTCTGCTCTAAAGGATGCAATGAAGTTTCATGTCTTCACTTAAATTCTAGTTACATGTCTTCAACCAAATTCCACTCAAAGGGGGCAATGAAACCAAAGTCACTAGAAGTCATATCCCAACTATTAAGAAGGGGATGTGGATTATCACAACTTCGACTTTCCAATGGCTCCCAGATATGAGCATAAACTATCTAAAATTTTCAAATCGAAGTCTTCATAATGCTCCTAGATACGAGCATAAACTATCTAAAGATGTTAAATAAATTCTTCTCAAATGCTCCTTGATACGAGTATAAACTGTCTGTATGGCTCCCGATACGAGCATAAAATATCAATAAGGCTCCTAGATATGAGAAAAAACTATCTAAAATTTTAAAATCAAAGTCTTCAACAATACTCCTTGATACGAGCATAAACTGTCTATATGGCTCTTAGATATGAGCAAAAACTATCTAATATTTTCAAATCGAAGTCTTCCTAATGCTCCTTGATACGAGCATAAACTATCAATCACACTCCTTGGCATGAGTATAAAAGGTCTATATCCCAAGTTCAAGTGAATACTCCTTGATATGAGTATAAAGTATCAATATATCCCATGTTCAAATGATTACTCCTTGATACAAGTATAAACTATCAATATATCTCAAACTCAAATGAAGGCTCCTTGATACGAGCATAAATTATCAATATATCTCAAATGAAGACTCCTTGATATGAGTATAAACTTTCAGCATGTCTCAAGTTTAAATAAATACTCCTTGATATGAGTATAAACTATCTATGTGCTTGAAACTGATCTCAATGAGATGATTTCACGATTCATTCACTGCATGACATGTTGTCCGTGAACAAATCGTGAGGGGGCATTTGTAGACACCTAAATTTATTACCAAATATTGTCAAGTATCAAAATCTTCAATCTTGGCCATCAAGGTGAGATCTTGCAAAAAAGAAAGTGATTTACCATTATTTTGGTAAATAAATCAAGTCAAATCAAATCAAATCACAATCTTATGATTATGGCAAGATATGCAAGATAAATCATCATCGGCCAATTAAATCGCGCTGTTTCGTCTGGAAATTATGGTAAGAATCCCCACCCTACACCTATAAATAGAGACCCTCTTCATAATTCATATACACACAATTCGAAGAGAAGAAATCCAAGCAATAAAAGCGGTGGAGGAAATTCTTTCAACTCAAGAAGTTCAAATTCAAGAAAATCCATGGTGTTTTAGGCGAAATTCAAGGCGTTCATCGCGGAGTCTGCTCAAATCATAGCGTTGATTCTGGAATAAGCTACCAAGCCCTCAAGCTAACGTTATCAAATAGCAAGCTCATCTTGGAGGAAGATCAAAGTGACAGTTCCACCAAGAAATTCTCATTTCTAAATCAAGTATCGTCAAATATTTCACGTTTGATTCGAGATTACGCTGTCAAGCCCTCGAATCAACGTTATTGAAACTAAAATTCAAGTGAAGAAGATCAAGTTGAAGAGTTCAACTCCAAATTCTCAAATTCCAAATACTATATCCTTGAAGAGAAGAATCAGATGATCTCTAGAGATTGTAACCCATAATTTTCATTTTGATACATTTAAATATAATTTGTACGATTTTTCTTGTTTGTTTATTTACAGATACGAAATTTGTGTTACATCAACTCTTGTAAAGAAGCTGTAATCTACGTAGTGGGCTAGTGTGATCAAAGCTGCTCAAATTATTCTTGTATTTTGTATTGAGAAACCCTCTAAATACTTAGTGAATTCCTCCTCAAGAAGGAAAATAGTGGATTAGAGATATACACTGCCCTTGAATTAACCACTATAAGTTATGTGTCTTTTTATTTGTGCCTTTACAGTCTTGTCATTTATTCGATATTTGTGATTGCTAAAATAACCACTAAAACAAACTGTATTGATTGACAAAACTTAAAAATGTACAAGTCTTCCGCTATACTTAATTGAAAACAGAATGATATAAGTATTGTAGCCTATCAGTTGAGTTACTATATCAACAACACTATCAAGTGTTCTGTTGAATTAACTCTCATGTTGAGTTTTAACTCATCTGTTCTTGAGGGAACTGTTTTCATACTCTAAACTGAAAATTCGTTTAAATTTTCAAAAGTTGTAAAGTCTATTCAACCCCTTTCTTTGTAAGCTTTACCTTGACATCTTTAGGACCTACAAATATTATGCAATTATTAGATAACTGAATATAATCAATTTAATTAATTTTTGTTTTTCTTTTTTTTTTTACTGGTTTTACATAGAACTATATAAATAATAATAATGAATTCACAAATTGAGAATTCGTTGAAATATTTATTCAATAATATATATATATATATAGGTATTGGTTCAAATGAGACCAATATCCTGGGGTAAGACCGTAAGGACTGATCTGGTGCGTCTATTCTTATTTTTGAAGGGCTTAGATTAATCCAGTATTTAAGGTATTTTTAAAGGTAAAAAATGGTTCCAAGGCTATAGTTGTAAATATGCATATAGGCTGGTTTTAGCTAAAGATATTATTGTAAATTACCTTTAAATTTGGCAGGGAGATAATTGAAGGATCTTTGGCATATCCGAGATTTATGGGAAACTGAATTTATTCTCGAAACTGATAACACAACTACACGTCTCCTTAACTTCTCATATGCAAAGAAAAAAGGCAAAGAAAGTGGCTGACGGAAGCCATTGAAGCAGAAAAAATTCTTGAAAATATTAAAGGGACAGACGTGAAGATTGAAGGAAAAAATCGTAAGAACCTTTTTTTGTAGTTTTTGATTTCTATAGATAGTCATTGATATGAATTTTTCTTTCTTTGTTTTTTTCAATTTTTCTGCAAATTATTGCATGTGATTTTTAGTTGTTTATTTCGGCGATTTTTTCGTTTTTTTGGTGTTTGAATTATGCATCAGTCATTAGACCTTATGCAACAATATTGCATTATTTATACAATAATTTTCGCAAGCGTTGGTCCCAACAGTGTTTGAGATAGCCCTTTTTGAAATTGTTGATGTGTAACAAGTAATATACATTTTGCCTGACTTATATTACATCAGAAATGAATTATTTTTACACTATTATTAATCTATTTATGCATATTTTTTTCCAGAGGCAAGGTAGCAATCCGAGGTTGTCAAAGATGGCTAAGCCTAAATAAAAGAGGGAAATTTCGATAGGGGGAATGATGGAGGCAAGGGGAATGGTAGTTCTGGTGCCAAAAGAGTGAAGTGTGGCAAATATGAAGTTTAGAAGGCGTGGATAACATCATCTCCAAATCTCCTTGTTGTGATTCTTCGAATATCAAACCCGCATATTGAGCCATATTCCTTGTAAAACGGACACCATTTTCTAATGTAGAAAACTCCATACCAACGCGCGAAATTTTGTCTTGTTTTGCCTCTGGAATCCAGTATTTTGTTGATCCAGAAGATATTTCAAGTCTCTCTCAGTTTGATGCATGTTTTTATTTTAATTTTGATGATTTTATTTACACCAAAACAATGTTTTTAATTATTGTCCAAATACTCCTAAATGATTTAATATCGTTTTAATATTTTCCGGAGTATTTCTTCAAATTTTATTTTAGATAAAATTGGACAACACTTTTAATGATTTTTATGTTTATAAGTTTTTACTTCAAAACAAGGTTCCTAAATGTTGTCTAAATACTCCCGATTGATTTAAAATGTTTGTACTAAATTTTTGGAGTATTTATTTTTATTTTCGACAAAAATCGGACAACATTTCTATCTCAAGGTCAACCGGTCGCTGTATAGGGCAATCGTACCTGAAGATGAATTTTGGAACAAAAAATGAGACGAACTTGAAAAAGACCAGGTCGACCAGTCTACCAGGGTGTCGACCGGTGACGTCGACCGGTCGACACCCATGTCGACGGGTACCTGGGAGTATTATTGAAACAGAACTTGCAATCTCTGAAAAACCATTAAGGGGGACCGGTCAGGGTATAGGTCGACCGGTCGATGTCCCCCCTGACCGGTCGCCCTATTGTATTTTTTGTGTGTTCTTCAAACGTCTATTTCTATGTGACCGGTCGCCCTATCCTTTGACAGCAGACATCTTTTCCTTAAATTGTGGGATTGATTTCTAACAGCTATATTCTTGATTTTAATTGTATTTTTCTGTAGATTTTCAATCCCCAAGAGGAGCCTATGCTTGATCAATCATCTCTGATAAATAGAGGAAGTTTTGGAGCAACCAATACAACAATTGATATACAACACAACAAGATACACTTCAAGCAAACACTTGTTCTTCATAGTTATTATTCTTGTTGTAATTTTGCCTAGCTTATCACTTTCACATCCTTGAGGTCTAGGCTATTCTTGATTACACTTTGCACTCTCATTGTAATCTTCATTATTGAGTTGTAATCTTGATTCTTGGTCATCATTCAACACAAGACATCCTTGTGAGTATTCTTGTGGTAAGAATACACTTGGGTGATCTAGGTGATAGGTGTTTCAAGAGTGTGGTGCTCTTGAGGTGTTGAAGAATTTGGTATTCTTCAAGATTGAAGATTGTGGTTGATTGTGGTGATCTTCAAAGGTGCCGTTGAAGGAAGATTGTGGTAATCTTCAAAGGGAGATTGTGGTAATCTCCAAAGGTGGTATTGTTGAAGACTGTGGTGCTCTTCAAGGTGTTGTAAGTTGAGTTTGTATTAATTTTGGTAATTAATAAAATTCTTTTTCTTTTTGAAATCCATCCCGGATATACTGGGTGCTCTTCGACGTGTGTTGTTTACATTCTGCACCTTTATTATTGTCTTTGAGCTTTCGGTTCTAAAAAGAGGGTAAAATCGAAAAGATGGAGATAATCTATTCACCCCCTCTAGATTATCATAGCCGCTTGGACTTACACTCTCTTGGGTTGTTGATTATACCTATTGGCATTAATTAACATTATATATACATCACAACAAAATTAGACATGCATCATAATATCTATAGAGTTTCACTAAAAAATATGTGAACTGGACTACACAAAAATATGCAACATATTATACGTATAAATACATCATTATACAATTAAATATGCATTAATACGATATGGATTTGCACCATGCATTTTATGTGACTTCATAGTATTTGCTAATTCATGAAATAATTGCACCATAATATCATCAAAATTTGCATCAAATGCACCATAACAGAGTTATAAATACATCAATATAATGGTAAAAATACAACATTACGAGAATCATATATTTTGGATTCATATAATTTTACTGTCAAGCAAAAATATGCAACATATTATACGTATAAATACATCATTATACAATTAAATATCATCATTATAAATACATCATTATACAATTAAATATACATCATTGATAATGGGGTGAATGAAACGTGATATCTCCTTTTTTGTGTGCAGATTAGTGATTTTTTGAAAGTGATTATCATTGATTCCATTTCCTAAAATATAGCAAATAGATATGGTAATGTAGAATCATTGATTATCTTGATTTGGACGAAAAATATGCCCTTATTCGATTAGGCAATTTTGCCCTTATTCTAAATGCATGACAAACAATAATACTATATTTAATGTGTGAATCTCATCCATCCATTGATTTGTTATACCTGTAATAAACAAGTTTGGGGAACTTCAATGTTCCAACTTCAGAAAGGGTGAGTAAATGTAGAGTGGCTTTACTTAATCGGAGTAGAGATCACAATACCAATTGACTAAAGTTATTCGAGAGATGCAAAGAAAAATTGACCCGGTGAAGTCTTTGGAAAGGAGGAGCAATTGGAAAGATTGGCAAACCCAAGGATCGTTCTTGATAAAGCTAATTATAAGGATGAGGAACTCTTTTGGAGCCAAAAAGCAAGGTGACTTGGTTGAAAGAGGGGGACAGAAATTCTAAATCTTTTCACGCATGAACATTACAAAGAAGAATGTCTAATGGGATTGAGAGGCTGTTAAAAATTGATGGCTCTATCTGTGACACTCTCGCCTCTATAAAAGCTGAAATTTTGAGTTCTATAGCCAAATGTTTGCATTCTCAAATCCTCCTGGAACCCGAGCTTCTTGAAGGGATCAAGCAATCAATCTCGGCCTCAATGAACCAAGATCTCACTGAGCCCGTGGATGACCTGGAAATTAAAAGAGCTCCCAAGCAAGCACGTAGTAGGCTATGTATACTAAAAGACATTATATTTAAGGTATATGGTTTCACATTATACTTGAAGTTTTCGGATTAAGATTTTCTATTCTATATTCCTGTTCCACTATCTATTCTATTGCATTGGATAACCGGATGAGATCTTCTATTCCAAAATCATGTTCCATCTTTTATTTCGTCGTATGGATGTTCGACATGTGTGTAACACTTACCATATTAACCTTCAAGCATAAATCGTCGACGTCTAATTGTAAGTCCAAGCGGCTACGATAATCTAGAGGGGGGGTGAATAGATTATCTCCATTTTCTCGATTATGCCCTCTTTTTTGATTCAAACAAGACAATATAAGAATAAAGGTGCGGGAAGTAAACAACACGCGTCGATTTATAGAGGTTCAACCCACCTAGGGCTTAATCCTCTACCACTCCAGTACATCCGGGATGGATTTCAAAAAGAAAATAAGATTTTATTAACTACCAAAATTAATACAACAACATCTTACAACATCACCTTGAAGAGCACCACACTCTTCTTCAACACCACCTTGAAGATTACCACAATCTCCCTTGAATGACACCTTGTGAAGATTACCACAATCTTCAACCTTGAAGAATACCAAATTCTTCAACACCTCAAAGAGCACCACACTCTTCAATAAGAAGATCACCACAATCTTCTTGCACCTATCACCTAGATCATCCAAGTGTGTTCTTACCACAAGAACACTCACAATGGTATAATGTGTTGAATGATGACCAACAAATTCAAGATTACAACTCAATAATGAATAATACAAATTTGAGTGCAAGTGTAATCAAGAAATAAAGCCTAGACCTCAAGAT
Source organism: Rehmannia glutinosa (assembly GCA_016081115.2). Taxonomy (NCBI): domain Eukaryota; kingdom Viridiplantae; phylum Streptophyta; class Magnoliopsida; order Lamiales; family Orobanchaceae; genus Rehmannia; species Rehmannia glutinosa. The sequence goes on along the minus strand of CM071936.1, from coordinate 46,365,926 downwards.
GTGAAAGTGATAAGCTAGGCAAATTACAACAAGAATAATAACAATGAAGAACAAATGTGTTTGCTTGAATGTATCTTGTTGTGTTGTAGTTTTTTCTCTACTTGTGTAGCTTCAATTCTTCATCTAGTTATAGAGTATGTCTTGAACATGGATAGGCTCCTCTTGGGGACAGATTTCTACAAAAAAAATGCAATTAAAATCAAGATTATAGCTGTTAGAAATCAACCCCATAATTTAGGGAAAAGCTGTCTGGTGCACAACGGTTAGAATTTTGCTGTCAAATAATAGGGCGACCGGTCGCGCAGAAATAAACATTTGAAAATAAGACAACATTCTTACACAGGGCGACCGGTCGTCATCGTGGGGTCCGTCGGCCGACCCCTGTGTGTGAACCGGGTCGAGCATGGCAAAAAATGAGAACATGGAGTTCTGTCCAAGAATTTGTTCCAGTGCACGGCCGACGCCACAGGCGGCCGACGGTCGACGGTCGACCTGGTCAATTTTACCTCCGTCTCATTTTTTTGTTCCAAAAAACATCTTCAAGTACGGATTTCCCTATAGGGCGACCTGTCCAACACGAAACGGAAGTGTTGTCCAATTTTTATCGAAAATAAACTTCAGGAAATACTCCGGAAAATATTTTAAACCGATCGGGAGTATTTGGACAACATTAGAAATATAGTTTTGTTGTAAAAACACATTAACTCAAAATCATCAAAAGGGTTGTCTAATTTTTGTCGAAAATAAACTTGAAGAAATATTCCGGAAAATTAGTAGAAACAATTTAAATCATTTAGGAGTATTTGGACAACATTTAAAGACATTGTTTTGGTATAAAAACAAAATCATCAAAATCATGATAAAACCATTTATATAACAAACTCCCCCTTTTTGATGATTACAAACCAAAACAATTTTAAAAAACTTAAGAGGTCGATTTTGAAAACAAAACAATTTTACCGGTTAAAAATGAACTATCCGTTGTGATCGACAACATTCCACGCAACATAATCAAAAAGATGGGAGTATAGATTTTAAAAAACATTTTTACAAAAGCTCCCCCTACAAACATGCACAACAAGAGTAATATATAAGCAATCAACTAAAAGCTAAAAGCTCAGCTTTTACATATTGAGCTTAAGAATCAAGAGCTTATAAGCTCCCCCTGTCAACAAAACATCATTAGACATGTAAATACAACAAATGGACTAAGTATGATCCACAACTTTTGGCTTTTAATAGCCACAACTTATAGCTTTTTTCTCGAGCTTATTTTAGCTTCTTTGAGCTAATAAGCTTATAACCTGTTTCTCCTCCTTTGGAATCATCAAAAAGAATGTTAGCACGATAAAAACATCATATATCCATATCAAAGTGCGCAATTTGTCCGATTTATCGAGCTATTTGAATATTGAAGCTTATAGACCAAATAAGAGGGAAAAGTCGATCATATGACTTGTAGATGCTCATGAAAGCTCATTCGATTTGCAAAACATGATCTCTATAAATATATAAGACATTTGAAAACGAGAGAATCATGTAGGTGATGAATTTTTCATTGAAACATTTTATCGAACACTTGGCGGGCGTCAAAAATAGAAGAAGATATATATAGCCCTTGTAAATGTAATCAAGCCAAGTTTTTCATCACCAAAAGAAATATTACAAATATCATCCAACAATAATTAATAAGCTCATCACAAACATAGACGAATTTCATCAAGAAATTACATTTAAGCCAAGTTCTCAAGGGTTCAACCCAATTGAGATAGAGAAGTAGGATTCTTAGCATTGAGGATGAGCAATAATGATGATAATCGAGCACTAAGAAGTCCAAGATATAGAAAATATACAATAAAACTCATTTGGAGTGAATTGTGTGTGCAAATGACAAAGGGGACGAAAGATGGAGTAAAAGAGCCAAAATGGCTAAGTCTAGAAAACAGAAGACATATAAAGCATAAAACCGCATGGACCGACCGGTCAAGGTTGAAGGCGACCGGTCGACAGGGTGGCCGACCGATCGGCCTCAACCCAGTCTGGCCACTGGATCAGTCTGTTTTGCCAATTTTCGAAATATGATCCAAAAATTCGATTTTTCGCCCCTATATTTTAAAAATGTGCAAAATACAAACGTAGACCTCATTCAATATGCATTATGTTATAATCAAGCTCGAAATGAGGTAAAAGACTCGGCGGTAAACGGTTGAAAACAAATGTCCACGAGTTATCCTTGAGACGGAATTGAACATATCTCAAAATTTCATTTTTTAGAAACGCAATCCATTAGAAAAAGATATCGAATCTCAATATGTTTAGTTCGATTATGACGAACCATATTTTGAGAAATTGTAATCACCAGACTTGTTATCCCGAAAAAATATGATCGTTTTAAAACTTTGGATAAACAAGCTATAAGAAGAAGTGTCTTTCAAATATTTGAAAATTTCTTTTAACGGCACTTTAATGAGATTCGTTGGGATTGTTTTTGAAGTCGAGCATATAGACATAAGGCAAAAAAAAAGTCGAGTCTATGGGAATAAGAAAAGTTAATGAACATACCTCGAATATGTTTGTCGATCAATATGCCTTCCTCAACCTTTGTCAATCTTTACATTGGTAGCCATAGAGGTTGAGATGGTTCTTCCTTCTTCAATCCCTAACTTCTTCATAGGTTCTATTGTATAATTTGATTGTGAGATATAACCACATTCTTGGCATTGTTTAACTTGAAGTCCAAAAAAAATTGAGCTCCCTCATCATGCTTATCTCAAGTTCACCTTGCATCAACTTAGAAAATATCTTCTTCTTGACAATACTCTTGAGCTACTAACCTTGCCTTGATCATCAAGCTTGTTCTGAAATACCATAAATTTCTGCAAAATCTTAACAAGATATCTTGCACAAGAGCATAGTAATATCGAACAATAGAGACACTATAATAAGCACCACATATTATGCCTTTAAAAAATCATCAAGAGTTTAATAAAACATGTAAGTTCAAATATGGGCCTCGTGGCCATTGGTTATAACTTGGTTAATAAACTCATATAGAACATTGAAAGTCCAGACCGACTCAAATGGCAATGAATATCCATAGAGTCACCGCTAACACTAATATACTATTCAGGCTAGCTAACTAGTCTAACAAGCTAAGTAAGGTTTCAGTTATATTACAACCGATTGGTTAATCTGTAAATCTGTCTTTTGTGAGTTAATTTTCTAGTTGTGAGTCCATAGGAACTAATCTCAATCATTGGTGATTATGAATTAAAATCAAGAATATTCATTAAATTGAGTTTTAAATGCCTAAATTATTTATAAAAATGAATTTTTTTTAAATGAATATCAATTTGAACTATTTCGAAACCACAACCATCCGGATGTAAATTCGTTGGAGGAACATATACTTTTCAGTCCTTATAAATATGCACCAATACCTCTAAATGTGTATCAAAAGATTTTTAAATGAGCATTAACATTGTTATCTGGATTTAAGTTATCTCATTTCTCTCTTTCTCTCTTCTCAATTAAAATCTTACTTCAATTATAATTTCCCTATATTTTACAAAAAACACAAGTTTTCTTTCAAAATAAATTCCACCAAATCTTTCCTTGCAACCTAGGAAAATAAAACCCATCTGATTTTACCCTATAAAATTCTGCATTTTAATCATTCGAATTATATTGAAGTTATTCAAAAACCAAATTTACGAATAAAAATTTACTGTACATTTAGACATTCGTTAATACACATTTTAAATTCATTTGATGCACACTTAGTAGGGCATACTTTGTTTCTCCATCAATAATGATAACATTGTATTCTTTAATCAAGTCAATCTCTAACAATTTTACTGCACATTTAAAAGTTCATTTTTGCACATTTATATCCATTGATGCACAATTTAAAAGAGATATATACCATGATACATGTTACGTGTTTATTAGCCACCCATCCTCCAGTAAGTTTGCATATATCATATCTAAAATTATTGGATGATTGTGATTTGGTTATCATGTTATCCAATTCTTTATCTAAACTAGGGGTAAATTATATTACTGCCCTTAATATTAATAAATTAGTCTTAAATGATAAAATCTTTATTACCAAGGCCAAGATTAGTCACTATGGACTCACGCAAGGAATTGATTCCCGTTTAATCAAACTCTCTCTCTCTCTCTCTCTCTCTATCTATCTATCTCTCTCTCTCTCTCTCTCTCTATATCTCTCTCTCTCTCTCACACACACACACACACATATATATATATATATATATATATAAGTTTTCTAGCTTTTCTCCAATATTATAAATGAGAAAATTTAATAGAGCATTAAAGCCAATTGGATGGTTTATGTTACCCTCTGGAAAGGAGTTGCGTCGCCCATAGGGTTATGTTAGGGTTTCCCTCATGTCACTCCAATTGGAGTTCCCGTCTTTCTTCGTTTTTCTTTCAGTTTGAGTCCCTTCTCCACAATAATCCTTCTTAGGGTTGTTTATTTTTTCTGCTTTCTTTCGTATGTTCCTTTGGGTTTATTGGTAGGGTTTAGTCTTGATTAGGGTTTGTTGTTGAGTCTAGGATTTTTGTTTTTCTCAATTTCGAGTCTAGGTTGTGTCTGCGGTTTCTTTCATTGGCTTTTTTTTTTTTGCAGGTTCATTCAGAGATCAATCGTAACCGTATCTAGGTGTCGCAACATATTTATGAGATTTGGAAGATCTAACTGACAAGGAAGGAACAATCATTTATTTAGATGCTACCACATCTAATGCATCCAGAGTTACGCCGCAATCAGGGTATTACTTGGTAAAAAAATTGTTCACGTATAAGAACTGGAAATCTCAATATCTAATCGATGTCATGAAGAAGGCATGGAGGTCCAAGAACGGAATAACTGCACGTGAGTAGGGAAAACATTTAATTTTATTTCGTTTTGATAAGAAAGATGATCGTGACTGGGTTCTAGCCAACCAGCATTGGCACTACGATGGGGGTCTCTTTGCAATCAGAAAATTAAATGATGACAAACATCCTTAATCCGTCCAGATCTCTCAGAGTTCATTTTGGATCCGAGTGTACGATGTACCTGTAACATGCTTGAACAATAAATCGGCTGAACTTTTGGCAAGACAAATAGGTAATCTTGAAAAACTCGATCAATTGACTGATAGACTTTTTGAAAAATTTACCAGAATCAAGATCCAAATTGATATAACAAAACCTCTTCTCCGAGCGCTTACAGTGAAGATTGGTGAAAACCATATTTTGCTGCTACTAAAGTACGAATCACTCCCCATTTATTGTTTCTGTTGTGGCTTGTTAGGTCTCTTTTATCGCAATTGTGATACATATGACCATAATGAATGCCAAAATATTGACAACATGAAATACGGACCTTAGCTCAAAACTTCCCATCTCAAACGAACCACAATGCAAAATGACATACCGCAAACTTCCCACACATCTGCATCCCCAAACCTTTTTGTCCATGACATAAATCTAAATAACCAACACAATGCCAATCCACCTTCCCCATATTTTCTTCACCTCCATCCATGCATATTGCAATCCCACCTATGACCCTCCATATCATCGAACAAAAAGCCACAAGCAATGATCCCCCCTTACCTACAAATACCCAACTAAGTCAATCTTTCAAATCCCTCACCATACTCCCTTCTTCACACCATGATAAACAACGTACCCCAGAAACCCAACCCCCTACATTAACCCATGCAACCGTAAAAAATAACACTATAACCTCCCAAACCCAAACAAACAACCAAACCCCCCCAACAAATCTTACTCCCCATGAACCTGACCACATGTTCTATATTATCTCAAAATCCAATCCAATAAAACCAGCATTCCTTCGACTGATGATAAATGCTCCCGCCCATCCTCACAGAAAAAAACTAATCAGCTTAACCATGTACCCACCAATACAAAATAACCCCCTACTTCCACACAACATCCCGCAATACAAACCCCAGAAAAACAGCTTAGCCTAAGCCTAAGTCAAAACCCGGTGCCCAATCTACCAGAAAAAAGAAATTTTAGTGATGGTAACGTCCCTTAGAGTACATGCCCAGCCGAATCCGTGAAGAAGCCAAAAGAGTTTGGTCTATTCGATGAAAATTTGTTATATCGGCGGAGGTTTCTTTGGAGCAACCTCATGGGGACCAATGACTTGCTTAAGTTGGAACTGTCGGGGGCTTGTGTAACGGCCCGCCTTTCAGATTGACGACTGTCCCCACAAACCAACACAAGTCTTTCCAGCGCGCTTTGTCCTCACTAACGCGCACCCTGAGAGCAGCTTCCCAGGGGGTCACCCATCATATAATTGCTCTGGGCCAAGCACACGCTTAACTTCAGAGTTTTTATATGATGAGCACCAGAAAAGAAGATGCATCTTGTTGATATGAGTAGTACCTATCAAATCTTTTAAGCTCTCCTCAACTGTATAGTCCCATACATACACAATCTCAGAATCTCTTCTTTTTCGGGTGTGGGATCGGTTCATTCATGTCCCCCTCCGCCTAGAAGCCTGCCAGGAGCCGCTCCTTGTCCATGCCTTCTTGCACCGGTGATCACTCCCCGCCCTCTTCGGCCTCGGGCGTCACAAGCCCACCAGCTTCTGCTTGGTTCGTCCCCGAACCACACCTTACTAGGAGAGGTCCCGCTCTAATACCATCTGTAACGGCCCACCTTCCAGATCGATGATTGTCCCCACAAACCAGCACAAGTCTATCCGGTAGCGCTTTGTCCTCTCACGCTCGCGTACCACGAGAGCGAAACTTCTCGGGGTCACCCATCATATAATTGCTCTGGGCCAAGCACGCTTAACTTCAGAGTTTTTATATGATGAGCACCAGAAAACAAGATGCATCTTGTTGATATGAGTAGTACCTATCAAATCTTTAAGCTCTCCTCAACTGTATAGTCCCATACCTACACAATCTCAAAATCTCCTCTTTTTCGGGTGTGGGATCGGTTCATTCATGTCCCCCTCCGCCTAGAAGCCTGCCAGGAGCCACTCCTTGTCCGTACCTTCTTGCACCGGCGATCACTCCCCACCCTCTTCGGCCTCGGGCGTCACAGCTTGGGAACCAACCAATAGTTTGGATGCTTAAACGTCTTATCAAAACAAAAGATCCCAATTTTGTGTTTCTCATGGAAACAAAAATGAGTTCGGATGAAATGACAAGTGTAATCAAGGATACAGGGTTCGAAGGAGCACATATAGTCAATTGTGATAAATCAGAGGGGTGCTTATTATGGAAATAGGCGGAAGATTTTCAATTATTATCCGATTCGGCTCACCATAGCGATGGTATAATTTCAGAGGGAGATAATGAATGGCGGCTAATGGGTATGTATGGTTGGCGGGGGGGACCACAATAAACATCTCACCTGGGAATTCCTAAGAAGTATGATATCTTCTTATTCTGGAGGATGGTTGTGCCTTGGCGACTTCAATGAAATTTTATACAATTTTGGAAAAAATGGGTGGAAGACCAAAACATAACAATCATATGACAGAATTTCAGGAGGCAATCCGTGATGCCCGACTGGAGGACTTGGGATATGATGGATATTCCTACACGTGGACAAATGGACAAGAAGGGGATACGAATATCTAGGAATGGCTAGATAGATGTCATGGGAATTCAGAATGGGTGGAATCTTATCTGTCTTATCATATTCATCATTTACCACGGGTGGCCTCGGACCATGGTCCAATTTTAATTGAATGGATGGCTACATCAACTCATAGGGGCGGAAGAAAGAGGAAACGAAGAAAGACTTATGGATTTGAAATAATGTGGCTAATGAACAAGAGTTGCAAAAATGTGATAAAAAATAAGTGGAACAAAGAAATGGGTGCACAAAGATGCGTACTCATTGCACCAAAAATTACTGAATGTGGTGAAAGTTTGAGGATATGGGAAAAAAACTAATTTTGTGAATATAGAACATTAGATTTGATTGTGTCAGAACCACCTGCAGACCAACTCGAACGTACTGAGCATTTCTGGAGAAAAAAACATTTGGAGGTAAAGTTGGGCGATCTCTACAAGAAATAGGCATTTATGTGGCAGCAAATCGAACAAGCTGGATGAAACATGGCGACATAAATACGTGTTTTTTCCACAGACGGCATTGGGCAGAAAACATAGGAATTCGATACAAAAATAAGGTGGGCCAATGGTCAATGGGTGGAAGAGGAGGATCAAATAGTGAATGTGTTTGAATCGTATTTTTTAGAATTATTTGCTGCGTCACCTAACCACGATATGGATAGAGCTCTCGATGCACTTGAACAAAAAATGACGAGGGAGATGAACGAGATGCTAACCCAACCATGGACTCAAGAAGAGATTTAAGGAGGCGCTGGCTCAAATTCACCCTACGAAAGCACCATGACCTGATGGTATGCCCTCTATTTTTTTTTCAAAAATTCTGGCCTACAGTTAATAAGGATGTCATTTATATCGTGCTTAACATATTAAATGGCCACACGAGCCCGACTTCCATTAGTCACACATACATTGTTTTGAATTCAAAAAAGAAAAAAAAAACCTATTTTTGTGACTGATTTCTGGCCTATTAGCTTATGCAATGTGATTTCAAGTTGATTACAAAAACCATTGCCAATAGATTTAAAAAGATTTGTCCTTCTTTAATTCATCCCACTCAATCAGCTTTTGTGCTGGGTCGATTAATTACAGATAATGCCCTTGCTGCTTTTACGATTTACCACCATATGAAAAATAACTTGGCAAAAAATAAAGGATCATTTGCTCTTAAATTTGACACGAGTAAGGCTTATGATCTTGTAGAGTCGATTTTTCTTAAAAGAACTATGCTAAAATTGGGTATTTGTCCTTCGTTTGTGGAGATTATTATTAGTTGTGTGAGTTTAGTGTCTTTCTCTATGTTGGTTAATGGTATTCCTGGGAACACTTTTCATCCATCGCGTGGGCTCCGACAAGGAGACCCGTTCTCTCCATCTCTTTTTTTGTTGTGTGCAGATGCTTTTTCCGCAACGCATAGACGTGTAACAACTACTGGATCATTACACGTATCCGTGTGTGCCGTTAAGCTCCAGAAGTTTCGCATCTATTTTTTGCGGATGACAGTGTAATTTTCGGGAGAGCTACGAACAACGAAGTCGATACCACAATGGAGATTATCAAGTCGTATGAGATGGAATCGGGTCAGCGCATTAATTTCGCGAAGTCAGCCTTATTTTTGGTAAAGGGGTCCCTCAAGCTAAAAGATTGGAACTAGCAGTAAGAATGGGAGTAGAGGTAGTAGAGAAACATGCCATCTATTTTGGTCTTCCAACGGTGATTAGGCGGTCTAAATCAGAGATTTTCCAGAGTATCGTTGATAGAGTTCGGAAGAAATTAAAGGGTTGGAAGAGTAGTTTGTTATCTATGGCTGGGAAGTTTGTCCTCATCAAGGTTGTAGCTCAGTCGATTTCGGCATACGTCATGAGCTATTTCTTGATCCCACATGAAATATGCCAACAACTTGAATACACGGGAAATGTATACATGATATTATTCCGACAAAATGTGAATTAGCTAAACAAGGGGGTGCCGACTGATCCCAGCTATTCGAGATGCGGAGCGAAAAATAAAGATACGGATTACGCACTTCGTTATTGTCCTTGGGCTTTATTCCTGTGGGAGGCTTTGCGTCAATATTATGTATTGCTTGGTATGCAAGGAATTTGCATACATTCCAACACAAACTTTTGGAACATTCCTGGTGCATTAATAAGGTCACTCAATATTTGAGGGAGTATAAGGTGGCGAAGGATGGCATGCAAACTCAATCAAAGCACAATCTACAAACGGTTTGCACCCCTCCCTATATGGACTCATACAAAGTTAACATTGATGCATCATTGACAATTGGAACATGCACATGTTGGGGCATTGTTATATAGGATCATAGAGGGCAGGTGATTAAGGTTCTTTATCATTTCTTACCAATTGAATATGATGTGGACGTAGCCGAAGCACTGGCGTGCCGAGACGGATTGATATTGGCAAACAATTTTGGATTAAAAGCTATTGTGGCTGAGACTGACAGCATGGCATTTTTTCACAAACTACGACATCGCTCCGAAGACCTTTCCTACCTTGAAAACATTATTCATGATATATTAGATATTTTATCTAGCTTTGATAGTTTTAAGGCTTCTTTTATTAAACGTTCGGGTAACTCTTTAGCGCATAATTTGGCGCGCTTAGCTTTTTCTCTAGATTATTTTGATTTTGTCGTGGGGGACACTCCTACCCACCTACTGAACATTGTTATGGTGAAGGCCTCACCATTTGATTAATTAATATTATTTCTTTTCTTCTAAAAAAAATAGAGCATTAAAGCCTTCATGGACAACCGTGTCTAGAGATTGAGGTCTTAAAAAAAATTTAAAATAGCCTTACTACTTTATTCTATCATTAATCCTTGTTTAGTTTTTTTTAGCTTCGTGGCTGCAAATCAATTATCAGAGTTTTATAATCAAATAATTCTAATATATTACTTTCGATAAATATATGACTAGTTCATTTAATTTATCTTGTATGACATACTTGATCTCAAATAAGACTATAGCCATATAAGTAAAATAGTTTTCCCAATATTTTATTTCTTTATTAATCTATTCGCCTTTTATCAAATGTTCCCCCTGCTCAATTTTGTTATTGTTCAATGCATTTCTCTATATTAGTGATTAAAACAAATATCTTAATCTTTTTTGTTTAGTTAAAAAAATATTCCGTAACGAACAAAGAGGGGAATAGCAAGCTTCATATAAATATTAAAATAGCTGCTCTTAATAACTTGTCCATTATTAAATTTACTCCATACAGCAAAAGTTGATGGATAGGTTTGGATTTAAAACCATTCTACTTAAATAAATAAATCAAGATATAGTCAATTTAAATCCTTATTTTGAGGAGATAAGAGATTGTGGATCCTTAACCCCTTTGTCCGTGATTCAGAACTAAAGATCAATGATTATGATAAATTACATTTATTAAACCAAGGCCAACCGGCTTCCTTGGATTCACTTTGATTTGGTGAAGTTTTTAGTACTTTTTTAAAAGGAAAGTGTGTTTGATAATACTATCATGAGAAAATTATTATCATTCATCAAGAACACTTATTGGGACTTAGATAGTGGTCGAGTGGCTAAAAATTAAGACTCACAAGCCCATACTAGAAGTCTAGGTTTTGATTCCATCACCCTCCCTCCCAAGGTATGTAATAAAAGAAACATATCACTTAATATAGTCAGAGACAAGATATCTACACAATATTATTTTTTGCCGAACAAAATATTCAAAAACATTTTTATTTACTAAGTTTTTAATTCTACTATCAAAATTAAAACGTATTCTTTCAAAACATTTTTCTCAAACAAATTAATAATTAATAATTACTCTCCCATTTACATAAATAAAACCTATATGATATAACAAAGTTGAATGTATAAAGAACTTGCCAATAAACTATATTGACTTACCATAAACATATAGATCTTTTGACATATAGAGGAGCAGTTGAATTAGGGTACAATTATGGGACATTTAGAGTAAAAAAAAGGGTGTTTAATTTTTACCCAAAGAAAAGCTAGCGCCTAGCAGCCTATGCTTATCATCCCAGGATAAGGACTAATTAGATCTACCCAATCGATATTACCCAACCCTATTATAATTTTTACATATGTTCAATTTCTATTTTTTTTTTTTTGGAAAAAGACATACACATTTCATCTTGAGACATGTAAAAATCCCAATAATGTTGGGTGCTACTCAATTGGGTAGCATCCACTACAAAAAAACAAGAAAATTCCAATGGGAAAAATCTGTTAGAATTTGGCCAATTACCGTTGGAATTATCGATTACAATGGAAATTCCAACAAAAAGTGCATCGTTGATAAAATGGACGTTGGAATGACAAATTTCCAATGGAAATTCCAATGGAAAAATATTCCAACAATACTTCCAATATTATTTACCCATTGGAATATACAACCATTGTGAAAAAAACTCTAATATTTTTCCAACACTAATTCCAACAGAGTTATACCATTGGAATTTAGTTCAACGATATATCCATTGGAATATATATAATCATTGGAAAAAACCTTCCTAGTATATCATCCATCATCAATTTGTCCCAGGTCATCGATATGGATAATACTACCAAATCTCTTAACCCCTGTTGAAATTTTACAATGCTATTGGAATTTCCAATGGAATTATCTAACAACATGTTGTACCATTGGAATTTCCGTTGGAATTTTAAAACTCCAACGGAAATTCCAACGATTAATTCCAATATTTTGTTTACCATTGAAATTTTTGTTGGAAATTTCCAATTGTATATATGTTTTAGCGATGGAATTTCTGTTGGAATTTTTAAAATTTCAATAGTATTTTTAATGGTTTATTCCAACGATTTTATTACTGTTGGAATTACTATTGGAATTTTCCAACGGTTTGTTGTGGTGTTGGAATTTCTGCTGAAAATTTTAAATTTCAAAGAGAATTCCAACAGTTTATACCAACGGTTTTGTTTATCGTTGAAATATTCATTGGAATTTTCCAACGGTATAATGTAGCATTGGAATTTCCGTTGGAAATTTAAAAATTCCAACATTTTTCTATTTCATTGGAACTATTTTGTTGGAATTTGATTGTTTTCTTGTAGTGATCGAACTTCCAACATATTATATTTTAGAATTAATTATACTTTAACCTTTTTAACTATCAACATTTTTTTAGTACATACGGGAAGAGGTGATGATGATCGAGCACCAGCCAGGGGCGGAGGTATATAGCTTGGGAGGGGGCCCTGTCCCCCCCCCCCCAAACTTTTTTTTAATATTTTTATATGTTAATTTATTATTTTTAAGTGTTTGGCCCCCCCTTAATTTTTAAATTATTTTTTCACTATCATCTCTTTTTATTTTTAAAACACTGCCAACCCAACAATCAACATCCTCTTTAATTTATAATAGTGGGGCAACAGATGTCTGTAGTTATATATGTTATATATATAAAACTAGAAAAAATACCCGTGTGTTACACGAGATTTGTCCAAAAGATAAAATTTTAGTGTCTCAATTTTGTTTGTGATAGTTAGAAGAGACCTAAACTACTTATTATAAAAAATAAATTTGAAAGCTACATACATATTAGATAAATATATTGAATATCTTTTTTAAAAACTCGTATATAAAATATATGATTTGCCGATTAAATATTGATTGGATTAAACTTGTCGGATATTCATACATATTATATAAATATATTAAATATTTTTTTTTCAAAACTCGTATATAAAATATATGGTTTGGCGATTAAATATTCATTGGATTAAATATTTAGTGGGTTAAACTTGTCGGATATATATACATGTATTATATATATGATTGGATTAAAAATCACTATTGCCAATTAATTTCGATGCGGTCAAAATTAATTCAATTTTTTGGTTGTCTTTTATGGTCTTTTAGGAAAGAAAATCAACTCATAATTAGAAGCCAAAAAAATCAATTTATCTAACTTGATAGTAAATCAATTTATCCAAATATACGGAAAATCAATTGAGTCAACAGTTATATACGGAAAATTAATTAATATGTTATACGGAAAATGAATTGAGTCAGTTGTTATATATGGCAATACATATATTTAATTAATACATCGATATTTGATTGGATTAAATTTTGATAAAATCAATTGAGTCTATAGTTATATACGGAAAATTAAATAATATGTTATAAGGAAAATCAATTGAGTCAATAGTTATATACGGAACTACATAAATTTAATTAATAAGTTGATGATAAATTGATAGGAAATCAATTTATAATTGGAAAAATAAGGTGCTGACATGGTTTGACACGTGGCTAAATATGAAGGTGACACGTGGATTTGGAAGACTAAGGTGTTGACACGTGTACCAAATTGTAGAGGTGATGACATGTGGCATCTCGTTTTTTCTTTTAGTATATAGGGTTGATTACACACACTAATACGTATATATATTATAATATATATTAGCTCTAGAGTGGGTCACTTGTGAGACCGTCTCACGGGTCTTAATTCGTGAGACGGAGCCCAATACCTAAACCCAAACCCAAATCCAACCCAACTAATAAAAAAAGGAAAAACAAATTTGTATTGTGTTGCACGATTACTGAAGTCTGAAAGTATCAAACCCGACGCAGTGGTACGTGGACAGCCGCTCCAACACCGCCCACCGCAGCACCTCCTCGCCATCACCGTAAATCCTTATAAAATCCATCTTTTAGTTTAAGAATAGCAAATAGCTATTTAATAACATTTAATGGTAAGAAAAACAATATGAAGAACCTGCAAATTCAGTGAGGCGATCGAATTGATTGATATAGAAGATTGCAGAATCTAGCTTTGTGACGATCTTACCTGCAAGGAGTTCCTTCATTCTTCAATAATTATTCAATACAAAAAATAAATCAATTAAAATCATATGCAACGATGATTTAACAGTATAAATTCATATGAGTTAGCCCTGTGGTTTGATTATTGATAATACTTGCAGCATCACAACTTGCATCTTTTGTTTTGTGTTGGCACATGACACATGTGACACGTGTATCTATAACTAAGAATGTTGTTTCTTTTTCCTCGTATGAATTTAATCATTTTTTTCAATAAATTAGTTGACATCTTAGGTGGAGGATAAATTCTCAAGAAACCAAGGGGAAGACAATATTAGTGCCACAATCACTTGTGGTTGGCTTTGAAGTACTTAAGGAGGAAAGTATCACGGGGAAATGAGTAAAGATGTAGTAATTAAGTACTTTTTACTATTATTACTTTTCAAGTAAAAATTAATAGTTTTATAGAAAAAATATATAAATTTAAAAGATGTAATAAGTGATACTTTTACAACAGAAAGTAATACATTTTGTGTAAAAAATGATACTTTTAACAACAGGTCTTTTGTGAGATGGTGTGAGATCCGTGAGTCGTGAGACTTTTAGGGTAAAAAAATGATCTTTTAGTGTAAAAAGTGATACTTGTCAAAATACACTTAAATTAAGTTTATTTTGACAAGTATCAATTTTTACACTAAAAGTATCATTTTTTACACTAAAAGTATCACCATCTCATGGTCTCACGGACTTACACCGTCTCACATAAGTTTTTGCGTATTTTTAAAGAGATTAACAAGTAATAATTGTTAAGAAAAAGTATTACTTTTCAAGTAAAGAACAATACTTTTAAAGGAAATAGTATATAATTTTAAAAGATGTAGTAAGTAATACTTTTATAATAAAATGTAATATTAATTTTTGTATAAAAAATGATATTTTTAAAATAAACATTAAAAATTCAGAATGAATCAATAAGTAATATTTTTTGGTAAAAGTATTACCTTTGAAGTAAAAGTAATAATTTTAAAGTAATTAGTATATAGTTTTAATAGAAGTAGTAAGTAATACTTTCACAACAAACAAAAATACTTTTTGAGTAAAAAGTTATACTTTTCAAGAAACGTAGTAAGTAATACTCAACAAACAAAAATACTTTTTGAGTAAAAAGTGATACTTTTCATGAAACGTAGTAAGTAATACTTTCACAACAAACAAAAATACTTTTTGAGTAAAAAGTGATACTTTTCAAGAAACATTAATAATGTTTCTAAAGTGATTAGTAGGTAATAATTTTTAAGTAAAAAGTATTGATTTTCAAGAAAAATGTAATAGTTATAAAGGAAATATTATATAATTTTAAAAGACATAAAAAGTTGTACCTTTATAATAAAATGTAATATGTTTCTAGTAAAATGATACTTTTTAAGTAAACAAATAACAGATTTAAAGGAAATAGTACTTCAAAAAATAATAATCTTTAAAAGGAGTATATTATTTTAAAGGATAAAGTAAGTAGTAAGTAATACTTGTCGAGTAGAAAGTAATATTTTTTGAATACAAAGTAATACATTACTTCAAGTAAAAAGTAGTACTTCAAAAAGCAATAGTAAGTAATAATTTTAAAGGAAATAGTAAATTTTAAATTATATATAGATGTTCTTGATACCTTAGTTTATATATTTAAATTAATATTTGAATTAGCTGGTTATTGAAAATATATGTCTCTTTGAATGTTATTGAGATTAAGAAAAAAGACAATGTTTCAAAGAGTAATTTTTTTCAATATTAAACTATATAAAGAGATTATAAAAATATTGACGGCATGACCATTTTTTTATTTAAAGAAATTAGAAAAAAGAAATAAAGACAACAAAAGGTTATTGTAGCATGGACACACACTACACACGGCAAGGCGTGGGCCAAGCTTATTGATATGGGCTTTTTGAGTCTTTAACCCATGTATCCAACTACACGTGTAAGCCACGTATAACATGTTAACAGTAGCATTAGGCATTTATTCCCTTATATTTACAATATTACCACCGTTTAATTTACCAAAACTGCACAGTGGGCTTGGGTCTAACCCGTCTCACGGATTTAGATCCGTGAGACCGTCTTACACAAGTCTTTGTCTTAACTTTAACTTTTCTTTTAATTTTAATTCTCTTTCTCTCTCCTTTCCAAAACACAAAAAAATATTTTTATCTCTCTTATCAAACTTCTCTTATCCTCCAGAGACGGGAACGGCCAGAGAAAAAAAAATTCATTCCTTCAAAATTCCCATGGCATAAGAGAACAAATTAGAGAAGATTTAGGGTTAACTTACAATTGATTTATCAGGTACTCCATTAATATTTTGGGTTATTCTTTATTTTGGGTATATTATATTGTATTTGTATATTGTTGCTAACTCTATTATTTATAATTTAATAATTTAGTTAAATAAAATTCAAATAAAAAATTGTTATTAAATATAGGAGAAATCTGGTAATTAAGCTTGTTTGATATAAATGAATATCTTAGATTCTTAGCTTGATTCCTGATAATATATTTGTAATTTGTTTTTTCATGGTTCTTGGTAGTTGTTTGAGATTTTTATTTATATTTGTAATTTATTTTATTTAATATTCATTAGATTCAATAACTCATTTGTTTGGTTTTTTTAAAAAAAAAACCAGTAAAAGTAGATTTTCAATATTTGAACCAAAGCTTGTTTGGTGCAATAGATATTTGACTTAAATGTTGAGTTTGAGACTGTATGGAAATGTTTGCATACTGTATGCAGGGGCGGAGCTAGGATATAATATTTGGGGGGCCGACCGTCAAAATATTTAAAGCATTAGGAAATATTCAAAAAGACATAATAACATCATTAATTTATTAAAATTTAGAACGTCTTTCTTGCATATCACGGAAATCATCTACTAGTGAATCTACAACAAATTTTTTTGCAATTCCTTTTTCAATATAAACTAGCAAACAATCATTGAGAAATTCATCTTGCATCTTGTTTCGAAGTGTAGTCTTTACTATCTTCATAGCAAAAAATGATCTCTGAAGTAGTAGCCATAGATCTTTGGAAGAGTGAGAATAAGAGTTATCACTCTAAACACGAGTGGGTAAATATCGACTTTCTTGTTTTTCACCAACCATTGTCATAAATCAGAAATAGTTACCAATGTTCTAAAATCGGAAGTTGTCGCACATAATCAAAATGCTCAAATTGCATTCTTAATTGTAGCATCTCATGTTTTGCAAAGTCTTGTGGGTAAAGCTTCTCTACCAACTTGCAAATATCATCAATTCTATAGGATGTAGTCATCTCTCTTGGAACTAATGCCGAGCTAAGAACAATCAACTCCACTGTGTTATCACTGAATTTCTTGTTCAACTCTTGCAATTGAGAATCTATCACGGCATTAAAAATGTCAACTTTATAATGATGTCCAATAGTAATTTCATCTAGTTGATGGCGAGCCCTTTCTTCGTGCAATATATTGAGCATCAAAATCCAACACGGGTATATTAATTGTTTGACAAAAAGACTTCACATTTGCAACTAATTCATTCCACCCATCATATCTAAATTTTTGAATAAGCGACTTAGTAGATGAAACAAGATGCATCGCATTCAAAATATCTTGAGATTGAAGTTGTAGAGCTTGACAAAGCATATTTGAAATCTCCAAAATTTTTCTCATAAGATGCAAAATGAAAATAAATTGAAAGAAGTTAGCACCTCATAAGTCGCGACCGCATCTCCCACGTTGAGTGGTGTAGTTCCATCTTCAATAATATTTAGTAAAACTTCACATGTTGCGACCTTTGAACATCTTTATCAAACCGGATATAGATTTCAAATGAGAACTCAACGCGTATCACCCGCTCTTTGTAAAGAACCAATCTGATTAAATCCCTTCCCACTTTCAAGCTCATTAATACTAAGTAAATGAGAAATATTTGAGGTGTGTGCAGCTTTTAATTGGTCATTACGCTTACAAGAGGCACCAACAATATTGACAATGGAATTCAATTTGGTAAAAAATTGATGAACATGGATTATTTCCTTTGATGCGGCAACTAGTGCTAACTGCAAGCGATGTGCAAAACAGTGAACATAATAAGCATAAGGACATTCTCTTGAAATCAAAGCTTGCAATCCATTCTACTCTCTACGCATGTTGCTTGCACAATCATAACCTTGTCCTCGAATATTTTGAATATCAAGAGTATGACGAGATAAGACAGAAAATATACCTTCCTTGAGTGTTGATGCAACTGTATCTTTAACATGAATAAGTCCAAAAAATTGTTCTTGTACATATCCATCCTTATCAACAAATCTCAAGACCATTGACATTTGCTCCTTTTTAGATTCATCTCGAGCTTCATCCACAATGACACAAAATTTTGCATCACCAATTTCTTCTCAAATAACATCTTGACTTTAGTAGCCAAGACCTGCAAAATTTGTTTTTGCGTTGTTGGTGATGTATATGTTGCATTTCATGGAGATTTACTCAAAACTTCAGCTACTTTATCATTGTAAGAAGCTATGAAACTCAACAACTCTAAAAAATTTCCACGATTCATTGATGTTGTGGACTCATCGTGGCCTCTAAAAGCACATACTTGAAATGCAAGCCATCTAGTTGCCTCAATTGAAGCTTTCAAGCGAATTCGATTTTCAACAACTTCTTGGGATGTGAATTTCTCAATACTTTGTGCGATATGTGATTGTTGGTTCATGAGATCTACACATGCTTTCTCTGCATTGCAATGGGGTGAAGTGAGATATTTTCCAATATGTGCCAAAAACGAAATATATTTATAGTGAATGCATCTAATCCGGAAGACCCGTCTTGAGTATGGAATATATAACATGGTAGACAAAATGCAGCATCTATAGTAGGAGAATATTCCAGCCAAGATGGAAATATCTTAAACCATGATGCCTGAAAACTGCGACAATGTTTTTCTCCAGATTTTGAATACTTTGAAAGTACATATTGATATGGGCCAAAGTTTATATAAGCTCTCCTAATTTCATCATGCTTCTCAATAGCTTACTCCCATATTGGTCTTCGCAACCCAGGATCACGTTCTAATGATTGAATATCATTTTTTTCCCTCAATTTCAGTTCTTAAAGATTTTGCAGGGTGATTTTTCAGGAGTCAAGTTATCTATTTCTATAGATGGATTTGACATGGATGTTGGAGTATCAACATTTTTTCTTTTAAACAATGCATCAATTCTTTGTGTTTTTTTCATCTGCAAAAGAAGAGAGAATAAAATGAAACTCAACATTTAAGTCAATTTCAACTTCAAATAGATATTGCACCAAGCTTAATGATTTTACAAATGATTTTTTTACTGATTTTACTGATTTTTTACTGATTTGGTTTAAATATCAAACATTTCCATACAGTATGCAAACATTTCCATACAGTCTCAAACTCAACATTTCCATACAGCCTCAAACTCAACATTTAAGTCAAATAGCTATTGCACCAAACAAGCTTTGGTTTAAATATCAAAAATCTACTTTTACTGATTTTTTTTTTAAAACCAAACAAATAAGTTATTGAATCTAATGAATCTTAAATAAAATAAATTACAAATATAAATCAAAATCTCAAACAACTACCAAGAATCATGAAAAAACAAATTACAAATATATTATCAGGAATCAAGCTAAGAATCTAAGATATTCATTTATATCAAACAAGCTTAATTACCAGATTTCTCCTATATTTAATAACAATTTTTGATTTGAATTTTATTTAATTAAATTCTTAAATTATAAATAATAGGGTTAGCAACAATATACAAATACAATATACCCAAAATGAAGAATAACCCAAAATATTAATGGAGTACCTGAGAAATCAATTGTAAGTTGACCCAGAATCTTCTCTAATTTGTTCTCTTATGCCATGGAAATTTTGAAGGAATGATTTTTGTTTTCTCTGGCCGTTCCCATCTCTGGAGGATAAGAGAAGTTTGATAAGAGAGATAAAAATATTTTTTTTGTGTTTTGGAAAGGAGAGAGAAAGAGAATTAAAATTAAAAGAAAAGTTAAAGTTAATATATATTATAATATATACGTATTAGTGTGTGTAATTTTATATATATAATATATATAACTACAGACTACTGTTGCTCCACTAATATAAATTAAAGAGGATGTTGATTGTTGGGTTGGCAGTATTTTAAATACAAAAAGAGATGATAGTGAAAAAAATAATTTAAAAATTAAGGGGGGAGGGGCCAAACACTTAAAAATAATAAATTAACATATAAAAATATTTAAAAAAAAAGTTGGGGGCGGCCAGGGCCCCCCTCCCAAGCTATATACCTCCGCCCCTTACTGTATGGAAATGTTTGATATTTAAACCAAATCAGTAAAATCAGTAAAAAAATCATTTGTAAAATCATTGAGCTTGTTTGGTGCAATAGCGATTTGAAGTTGAAATTGACTTAAATGTTGAGTTTCATTTTATTCTCTCTTCTTTGCAGATGAAAAAAACACAAAGAATTGATGCATTCTTTAAAAGAAAAAATGTTGATACTCCAACATCCATGTCAAATCCATCTATAGAAATAGATAACTTGACTCCTGAAAAATCACCCTGCAAAATCTTTAAGAACTGAAATTGAGGGGAAAAGATGATATCCAATCATTAGAACGTGATCCTGGGTTGCGAAGACCAATATGGGAGTATCCTATTGGGAAGCGTGATGAAATTAGGAGAGCTTATATAAACTTTGGTCCATATCAATATGTACTTTCAAAGTATCCAAAATCTGGAGAAAAACATTGTCGCAGATTTCAGGCATCATGGTTTAAGATATTTCCATCTTGGCTGGAATATTCTCCTACTCAGAGATCTTGCATTTTGTCTACCATGTTATATATTCCATACTCAAGACGGGTCTTCCGGATTAGATGCATTCACTATAAATGGATTTCGATCATGGAAAAAGGTTAGAGATGGAAAGAATTGTTCGTTTTTGGCACATATTGGAAAAGATCTCACTTCACCCCATCGCAATGCAGAGAAAGCATTTGTATATCTCATGAACCAACAATCACATATCGCACAAAGTATTGAGAAATTCACATCCCAAGAATTTGTTGAAAATCGAATTCGCTTGAAAGCTTCAATTGAGACAACTAGATGGCTTGCATTTCAAGGATGTGCTTTTAGAGGCCACGATGAGTCCACAACATCAATGAATCGTGGAAATGTTTTAGAGTTGTTGAGTTTCATAGCTTCTTACAATGATAAAGTAGCTGAAGTTTTGAGTAAATCTCCACGAAATGCATCATATACATCACCAACAACGCAAAAATAAATTTTGCAGGTCTTGGCTACTAAAGTCAAGAATGTTATTTGAGAAGAAATTGGTGATGCAAAATTTTGTGTCATTGTGGATGAAGCTCGAGATGAATCTAAAAAGGAGCAAATGTCAATGGTCTTGAGATTTGTTGATAAGGATGGATATGTACAAGAACGATTTTTTGGACTTATTCATGTTAAAGATCTGATTGCATCAAAGACTCAAGGAAGGTATATTTTCTGTCTTATCTCATCATACTCTTGATATTCAAAATATTCGAGGACAAGGTTATGATGGTGCAAGTAACATGCGTGGAGAGTGGAATGCATTGCAAGCTTTGATTTCAAGAGAATGTCCTTATGCTTATTATGTTCAGCTTTGTTTTGCACATCGCTTGCGATTAGCGATGAGTTGCCCCATCAAAGGAAATAATCCTGTTCATCAATTTTTACCAAATTGAATTCCATTGTCAATATTGTTGGTGCCTCTTGTAAGCGTAATGACCAATTAAAAAGTCGCACACGCCTCAAATATTTCTCATTTACTTAGTATTAATGAGCTTGAAAGTGGGGAAGGGACTTAATCAGTTGGTTCTTTACAAAGAGCGGGTGATACGCGTTGAGTTCTCATTTGAAATCTATATCCAGTTTGATAAAGATGTTCGATTGCAACATGTGAAGTTTTACTAAATATTATTGAAGATGGAACTACACCAACTCAACGTGGAGATGCAGATGCAACTTATGAGGTGCTAACTTCTTTCGAATTTATTTTCATTTTGCATCTTATGAGAAAAATTTTGGAGATTTCAAATATGCTTTGTCAAGCTCTACAACTTCAATCTCAAGATATTTTGAATGCGACGCATCTTGTTTCATCTACTAAGTCGCTTATTCAAAAATTTAGAGATGATGGGTGGAATGAATTAATTGCAAATGTGAAGCCTTTTTGTCAAACAATTAATATACCCGTGCTGGATTTTGATGCTCAATATATTGCACGAAGAGGAAGGGCTCGCCATCAACTAGATGAAATTACTATTGGACATCATTATAAAGTTGACATTTTTAATGCCGTGATAGATTCTCAATTGCAAGAGTTGAACAACAAATTCAGTGATAACACAGTGGAGTTGATTGTTCTTAGCTCGACATTAGTTCCAAGAGAGATGACCATATCCTATAGAATTGATGATATTTGCAAGTTGGTAGAGAAGTTTTACCCACAAGACTTTGCAGAACATGAGATGCTACAATTAAGAATGCAATTTGAGCATTTTGATTATGTGCGACAACTTTCTGATTTTAGAACATTGGTAACTATTTCTGATTTATGTCAATGGTTGGTGAACACCATAAAGTCAGATATTTACCCACTCGTGTTTAGAGTGATAAACCTTATTCTCACTCTTCCAATATCTACGGCTACTACCGAGAGATCATTTTCTACTATGAAGATAGTAAAGACTACACTTCGAAACAAGATGGAAGATGAATTTCTCAATGATTGTTTGCTAGTTTATATTGAAAAAAGAATTGCAAAAAAAATTGTTGTAGATTCACTAGTAGATGATTTCCGTGATATGCAAGAAAGACGTTCTAAATTTTAATAAATTAATGATGTTATTATGTCTTTTTGAATATTTACTAATGCTTTAAATATTTTGATGGTCACCCCCCCCCAATATTATATCCTAGCTCCGCCCTTGGCCCCAGCCTATGGTCTATGTTTGAGAGTCATAACCACTCGACTACTATTAAAATTTTTTTAACTCTCAATTTAAAGTTTTAATATAAATTCAATGCATATTAGTAAAAATGAAAGGGATGCACTTTGTAGCCAGTACGTAGGCCAGCGCTATAACCTGACTTTAATGGAAATTACGACATTCACTTGGTGGGGTGGGGTGGGGTGGGGGCTTAAATCATTTAAAAATGGAGTATATGTACCAAATAAAGAAAACTATTGACAGTACTAGTTGAATATGTAAGATTTTTAATATTTAATTTACTGTTATAAATTTGAAAAGTAAAACTGATAATGCTCTAAAAGCAAAGAAAATTTTCATTTTGAATTTTACTATTTGAAATTGGGAAATACATTTATTTTGTGCATGTTTATAAAATACCGTTTATTTCTGTTTGTTTTTAGATCTACTAATATTTCACATCTTCTCAGGCACCTAGTTTCAAATCAACTTACATATCACATGTATGTGAAAATACGTTGGAGTTCCAAGAGATAAACAAGACACAAACACAAAGAAACAAAACTGGTATAGGCTAAATAACAACTTTATATTGATGGAACTTGGAGGAAAATGAACACAAAGGAGTACAGAATCAAGTGAAACAAGTTTAAGATGTGTAGATCACTTTCTTCAATGTGTTATTTGCCCGAACTATACTTGCAAACCGAATTTCTAAGGGAAATTAGTTCTAAAATACAATAGATACAAGGAAACAACCAATTTGCAATTATTGGATTATTTCTACAAGAATTAGAATGCTTAAGTTGGTTTAAATCTAACAAAGAATAAATATTTGATGTTGTATGAAAGTGCAAATTACTCCAAGTCAAGATGGTTGAATATGACATTCCAAATTCCACTTAGAGATGTTCAATTAACCGATTTTTTTTGGTTAACCGTTAACCGAATCAATTCGGTTAATTTGGTCGGTAACCAAATTATTTTGTTTCGGTGGATGGTTAAAGGTTTTGAAAAATTCGGTTAACGATTAATTCAGTTCAAAAATTCGAACTAATCGAATTAACCAAAATATTATATTAATCATATATTTTTTATATAATCATATTTATATATCATATATATAGATATCATATTTTTATATATAGGTATATCTATTTATTTATATCACATATTTTATATAAAATATATATTAAAAGAAATTTCAGTGAATTTGGTAAATATAATTTCAGTTTGGTTAATTGTTTTACCAATTAGCAAATTCAACTAATTCGGTTTTTGACATTTCGGTTAACGGTTAACCGAATGAATACCCCTAATTCCACTCACTTGTCCAAGAGATAAGCTAGTCCAGAAGTTGAGCTAGTCTAGGAGCTGTGCATCCAAAGCTAAGGAAATCCTCGAGCGGCAATTAGCCTACAACATACAGAGCAAAGGTTAGGGGGTCCCTCGTATTGTCCTAGAGAGACCCTTCTAATACTTAAGTTAGCGACTGTAGGGGAGAAAAATCCATAGCGTAAGAATGTAATTCAGGCAGATTAATTGAACATATTTACAAATGAATATGGATGATTTTTTTGTACCTGGGATGATGGGCCATATGGGCTTAGTATAATAAAATGGGTCGACTGGGTTGTAGTAGGCTTTCTGGGTCATAAATAATGAACTGAGCCTCTTGGTTGCTTCAATAATGATTCAGGTCTCATGAGCCAATTGATAATATTTGACCCCAGTAATGAATATTAATGAGTGAATAGTTAAATAAAGACATAATTGAATAAAAGAAATATAATTACAATTTAAACCTAAATAGATTGAGGAAACTTATTACTAATTAAAACATAGAGCGAAAAACAGTTGCAACCCCAACAAGATAAGTACCATGCAAAGAAATTGATCTCGCTTCTATCCCATATCGATGGGTAATGGCTCATCTGAATATTATTAACAAAATCTTCCGTATGAGACAAACTTATTTACTTAAAAAAGCCACATTGAGAGTAAATAAAAGTTATTTATTGAGGATAAATAAAAGTCACATATTGGAGATAAATTTATTGAGAAAAAAACATTTAAAATTACTTCCATCCCTCATCCTCCATACATAAAGAGGAAGAACGTTCACGATTCATTTACATAAGGGTAAGTCTCCTGTCAGACTGTCTAACAGATCTAATTCGTCAGACGGATCCAAATATCCGCCCTGCGGTCAATCCACCCATTGACCCACACAACCACTAACACCACAGCAACAACATCCGCTGGCCGTTGCTAATACATTTTCGAAGGGCTATTAATACTTTTTGGTAGGACTACTAATTCTTTTCACGAAAAATACTAAAATACCTTCATTAAAAAAACCCTAATATTTTTCAATAAAATTATTAATACATTTTAAGTGGAATACTAATACTTTTGCGGGAAAAATCATTACTTTTCATGAGAATTACATAAAAAACGCTTTAGGGGTTGGCAATTCATTTTTAGGGAATTACTAATACTTTTCCGAGGGATTGCTAATACTTTTCACGGGAAAAACTAATACTTTTGAGGGTTGTCTAATAGTACGTCATTGTCTAATACTTTTGAAGTGGACAATTAATACACTTTAGGTGATATTACTAATACTTTCGAGAGAGAAAATCAATACCTTTCATGAGGGCTACTAAAAATATTGTTTAAGAGGATTACTAATACTTTTCAGTTATACTACTAATACTTTTCAGATGTACAACTAATACTTTTCAGGGAAAAAACTAATATTTTTAACATCGCCCCGAAATGCCACCGGTGCATGAAATTATAATAAACCCCGGGTCGGATTGGGTCCATTTAACGAAAGAGATTAATTAGGCGGTCTAACCCAAGTTTTTGTCTTTACATAATAACTAAAATGGGTCAAATGGTTAAATTAAATAAACACATTTCATCTCTATGAAATAGATGCAAGATTTATGCTATAATGAGAATCCGACCAAACCCAATTTCACCGGAGAGATTGTAATTTCATCAGTTACCTACTCAAAATGCGGTAACAATTTTTCCATCTCATCCCCGGGTAAGTAGATGCTACCCACTTGGGTAGCTACCCAACTGGGTTCTATACCGTTAGATCAACACATACACACACACATCCACATGGGTGTGTGTTAATCCCAATGGTATAGAACCCAGCGGGTTGCTACCTGCTGTGGGAAAAGATCGACTAACCCCCCATCCCCCCAATGAAAGAGAAAATACATTAATAAATATATTAGAATAAAAGTACTTTCAAGTTAAAATTTTTAAAAAAATGAATATTGACTGGGTTGACTCTTTTTCCAATAAATTGATTTCAAGAAAATCAGCGCAATAAAATTCTAGTTCACCGACATAATTTATTGATAGAAATAATTTTGACACTAAATTTTATAGTTATCTACAAATAGCTACACAATAAAAATATTATTTTTTTCCCAAATTATGCCGACAAACTACCAACAGATCACCAGTAAATTTTAAATTTACCGACGAAAATACTATAGATATTTATAAACAATTATATATTTTGTTGATAAATATTTACCTACAATAATTTTTATAATACTGTAGATATTTATCAATAATTTTATATTTGTTGATAAATATTTACCTAAAATAATTTTACTTACAATGATTTCATCTATACTTTACAGTTATCTTGATATTTACCTACATATTTTTCTGTAGTTAATCTGATTTTTCTTTTCTAGTGAATCAATGACAGCGTAGATATAAATGTTTGGTAACAAGTTATCTTCACTCGTTATAAATAAAATAATAGTAATTAAAAATTAAACCATGTAAAATATTAGTTTTTATTACTTTGACTTCAATCCAAACTGACAATTTGAGTTGTCTCCCATCATGGTGAAATATAAAACTTGAAAAAGATGGGCTACACTATTGGGCTTCTGCGAATGAAAACAAGGAAATGAACGGGAAATTCCAGGCCCAGATTTGTGCAGGGAAAAAATGATGCATATATTGGCTAATATTTTTTTCCACGTCATTTTTATGTAAATAATTATTGGTTAATTATGAATATGTAATTGAAATATATGTAATAATTCTTTAACAAAATTGGTAAGGTCAAAGAAAGATAACGATTAACTGATGATATATAACACCACTCTACTGCAATGGTAGGGTCATTTGCTTCATTTATTTGGAGTGATTTCTTGTAATTGCCATATGATGCTGCATATTTAAGGCAGATTACTTAAGTCAATTGGGTTGATCAAAATCTTTTTTTTGAGAGGGAAGTTTTTACGCTAGTCCACTTCTCGAGGAGAAACTCTTCTCTTTTCTTCTTCCCAAGAGGGAAGTCTTCTCGCATTCTTCTCCTTGAGCTGGAAAATCATTTGATGGAAACTTATTTGCACACACGCGCAAACGTTAGAGGACCCCGGGGGTTGTTCTAGAGAGGCCCCTCTGACGCTCTAGTCGGCACGATGAAAGAGAGAATAACAGTAAACGAATACTGTAAAATAACGTGTAGGAGAATAATGATTAAATAACTTACATATAGTAGGAGGGACTTTTTTTTATACCTGAGAGATGGGCCCCATGGGCCGTGTAGGAGAATTTGGTCTATGGGCCAGTCCACTTAGGAGAAAATGACCGATGGGTCAAACTCGGACTTCTTTGGGCCGATTTAGTTATTAAGATCTCTTTGGGCAATTAATATTAAATAAATATATATAAAACGAATTTTATATTTAATTAATAAAATACCGTCTTTGTCCCCAACATGAGTCCCCCCAGCTCCAATGCTACGGAGGGATGAAGCAGTGCGAGAGCTAATTCGATGTAGAATTATCTGGCTTGTCTTGTAATATATCTTGCCTTTGTCTTTGGAGAATCTTTGACCACTTTTTGCACAAGGACACTTTGGAGTGAAGGCTTGTGATCATGTCTTCCAAAGGTAAATTCTCTCTCTCCACCTATCAACTTTTGATTTTTTTTTCTCGGTAGAAGACTTAAGAAATTTCTTATAAGTGAGAGCTGAGGTGAGGGTTGAGGTGAAAGTTGAGGTGAGAGTTGATGGAGAGGTTAAGTGCATAGCGGAGAGAGAGATGAGAGTCGTAGATGGCGCCCCCTTGGCGCCCTCTCAGGGCAACCACAAAGGCGCACCTGAGCGCCCTCCCCGGAGGAGGAGAGCGCGCCCCCGGGGGCATCCCGAGCCCCCCGGTTCATTTTCTTTCCCGTTTTTCTCCATCTTCCCCTGAGTTTTGTAGTTTCGAGCCATGTTCCAGATTTCGGTGCTTTTTCCATTCTGCTTAGAGGCCGAGATGTTACCGGGCATTCTGTTTCCAGTTCAGTCATTCCACGTCCACTTTTCTCCATAGAGTTTGATATTCCTCTCCTTGCTCCATACTTGTGTTTTGATGGTGATGAGGTGGTAGATCTTGAGCCGGATTCAAGCTCAAGTGATGAGTCTTCTGAGGTGGATTCCGAAAGAGAGCCCCGAAGAGGTTCGCCCAACCAAGTATCAGCATAGGCCTCCGCCCGGGAGTCGAGCAGTTGTCTTGGGAGAGTCGGCAAGTCGAGTGACTTTCCTTTTGTCTTCATAGGCTGCGCGAGCGGCTTGAGATTCCTTCGGTGTTTGTGATGTTGGCCCCAGGTTCGGGTGGCAAGCCCATTCATCCACCCGAAGGCTTCATCACGGTGTACCTTTACAGCTTCTCAGTTGGTTTGTGTTTCCTCCAAATACTTTCCTCATCTCGATCTTTAGGTCGGTGGGAGCATGAGTTGGTCAGATGATTCCCCAGTCTATGCATGTATACGAGGATATCAACATACTATGCGACAATTGGGCTTGATTCTCTGACTGTAGACGGGTTTCATTCCTTGTTCTATGCTCGGAAATTTCCGGGTGACACCTTCTTCCACTTCTTCCCACGTTCTAAGTGCAAGTTTTCTTGATGGATTTTCTTCTTCCGGTGGGCTGTGGAAGGAGGACTTCTTCTATGTGAGAGATAATGGATGGGAGCTTCCTCATGGTTTCGGAGGTAAAGGTTGCCCGAGGCACTCACACTTCCTGGAAGGAGATGGCGAAAGCTTATAGGTCTCGGGGCTTGTTTGTAAATCTTCTAAATGTTAGGGAGTTTTTGGATATTCCACTCTGTTTTATTCTTTACGTTGCTTCCCGCTTTACTTGTATATTTTGAGTGCTTCCTTTTCTAATATTGCTTCTGCTTCCTTTTCAGGTAAGAAGAGTTACAGCATTGCGGAGTTGATGATCTTTAAAAAGAAGGAGAAGGAGAAGTCCAAGGGAAGTCTGCTGCTGACGGGATCTTGAGTGTCCCACCTCGGAGTGATAGGCGACGCCTTTCTCCCCAGGAGAGTGATAGGCGCCCTTCTCGCCAGGAGGGTGATAGGTGCCCTGGCTCACGCTCCAGTGATCGTGATGATGTTGTCCTGGCTCCTCGTCCTTCTATAGGCCCTTTGAGAGGGAACATGCCCAGAATGGAGCCCGGAATTGCTGCTTATGAGCATGTTGGTCCCCGAGCGATCTTCTCTGGTGGAGTGAACAAAAGGGGATTGTTAGATAAATATTTTTATCGTAATTTTGATGATTTCATATAAATGAGTTTTATACCAAAACAATGTCCCCAAATATTGTCCAAATACTTCAAAACATTTTCAATGATTTTTATTTAATTTTTGGAGTATTTCTTGAACTTTAATTTTGACGAAATTCGAACAACTTCTCTATACTTAGATCGCCTGTCGGTGGGTCAACCGTGCCTGGGAACTGCAAGTTTTCTTTTTTTCCCTTTGTTTTGAAGGGGACCGGTAGAACCCCCAAGGCGACCGATCACCCTATGCAGAGGACCGATCCACCCGCAGGACATTCCATATTAAAATATCTCCAACCTCTTTTTGTCTTTTGAATTTATTAGAGGGCGACCGGTCGCTCTAGTGTTTTATTAGCTAGAAACTATCCGTTGCAGCATACACCTTTTCATGAAATTGTGGCTTTGCTTCTAACATCTATTTTCTTGGATTGTTTGGCATTTCTTTTGCAGATTTCACCCATCTAGGAGAAGCCTATGTTGGTGACTAAATCAAGGAGCTCTCCTATAAATACATGAAGGCTTCAAGGATCAAATATAACAACATAATACAAGGAACAAGCAAACAAATCAGCAAACTTTTTCTTCTTCACTTTCAACACACTTGTTGTAAAAGCTTAAGCTTATCACTTTCACATTTTGTTTATTAGGCTATTCCTTCTTGATTACACTTGCACTTCAAAGTTGTATATTTTATTTGTGTTATAATCTTGATTGGTTCAAATCATCCAAAACAAGACATACTTGTTAAGTGTTCTTGTGGTACGAACAAACTTGGTTGATTCTAGGTGTTGAAGAGTTTGGTGCTCTTCATTGTTGTGAGAAGATTGTGGTAATTTTCTAAGTGGTGTTGTAAGAATAGTGTGGTATTCTTCAATATAAATGTTATAATAGTTTGGTATCTATTAATAAACTTTTTCCCTTTCAAAATCCATTCGGACAGACCGGGTGGTAGAGCATTAGGCCCTAGATGGATCGAAGCTCTATAAATCATCGTGTGTTGATTTAATTTCTACACTTCTATTTTTCCATCTTCTACATATTCAAAAAAGAGGGCGTAAATTGCAAAATTGTGAATATCTATTTACCCACACTCTAGATTTTCTTAGCCACTTGGACTAACAGGGATCCAGTACGATTGGGACTATGGCTTGGGCTACGCCAGTACCCGAGGAGGTTTATCGGTTGACAACCAGTCCCGCCTGGGTTTTTGTCCTTCAAGGACTTTGAGACTCATCTTTGTGGGGACATTGCTCGGGTAAGCTTCCATAATTTCTTTGTAATTCTATTCTTCATGCTTTGTGTTTTTACTTGGCTAAGAATTGTACAAATTATGTTGTAGGTCATACACCTCGCTGCGGCTGCTAACCATCAAGGTGAGGTGACTGAGGTGGAGAACCATCAGCTTCGAGATAAGATGAAGAGCTTGACGGATGATGCAGCCCAGAATGGTGACAAGATGTCTGAGTTGTCAAAGGAGCTTGAGTGGCCGAAGGCCCAACTCGACCACGAGTCGAAGACGGGCGATGTCTTCCTCCGTTCTTCAGTCGACGCCCACATGCTAGTTCAAGAGAGACTCGATTGATGCTTATAGAGCTTCTCTGGAGTATCGCTCTGAGTTGTTGTAAGAGTCTTTAGTGTTTTTTGACAAAGCCATTTTCTATTGCCAGAAACTTCTACGGTGGAGAGGTTGAGGCATTGGCGGATCTTCTCGACAATGCTGGTTGTGATGGAGTTGAGCCTGGAGAGACTGATGCCGCTGCTAGAGATGAGGCGCCTCCGGCTAGGGATATCAATGTGTCGGGTATGGGCCGGGTCCGCTTGGACCCGAGACCCGACCCGCTAAGAAAATGCAATACCCATACCTGCCCCGATCCCGTCTCATCTTAGACCCATACCCACCCTGACCCATACCCGTGTCTTGGTAAGACCCGTTAGACCCATAGACCCGTCAACTTTATATATTTGGCCAAAATTTTAAGATTTTTACTTAAAATAATGCACTCAAAACTAATGATATTTATATAATTTTGTAGATATTATATGAATAATGAAATAAACACCAACATATATAAATCAAGAGTTATTGAACAACAATATATTCACTCTATATATAAACTAAAAAAATAAAATAAATGAAACTAAAATTAAAAAATATATGTCGGGTCCTGCCATACACATTACTCGACTCATACCCGCCTGGGTCTAAATTCAATACCCGTTACCCATTATATACCAATTTATTAAACCCATACCCGCTCTAAATGAGGCAGGTCTGGTTCGGGTCCGGGTCTTACCCGGGCCCATTGCCATCCATATCTTCGACTTGATTAGTAATAGTCTTTCCTTGGTCTGATGGTCTTTGATACCTGCCCACCTATTTAGGGCTTGCTTTACGCATTTGGATGTTTCCTTTTACGCACTTGAATATTTCTCCCTTCCTTTTGATCTTGAGATGTTTTGTTTGCCCTGTGGGGCTGGATAATTATTACATTTTATATTAGTTTCCTTTTGTCATGCTTTACTTATGATATCTGCATATGACTTATTGCGGGAGATTAGATATTACATTGCATTTTAACACTAAGGGGCGCCGTTCCGGAACTCAGAGGAGTGCGCCCCCTCGGGGTTCCTGGGGCGCCCTTTCAAAGCCCGGAATGAGCCTCCCCCCTGGATTTTTCCTCCAGCCGTTGCTTTATTCTTTGTATCTTTCTCCACATGTGTTAGCATTTTCACCTTCTTATTCTTGCACATTTTCATCGTGGAGAAGAATTCACCGGGACTCTTGTGAGGAAAACCCTTTCTCCCGGGTCTTAGCCGGAGGGAAAAGAATTCCTACTAGGACTTCCTTGTGAAGAGGCCCCTCCCCTCCGGGGTCTTAGCCGGAGGAGATTAATTACTAGGACCTCCATGTGGACCCTCCCATCTGGGGTCTTAGCAAGACGGGGTCATCCCACCCAGGGTCTTAGTCGGGTGAGGCCATCCCCTCTGGAAGGTCTTAGCCGGAGGAGGTTAATTACTAGGACCTCCATGAGGAATCCCCACGCATCCGGGGTGTTAGCCAGAAGGGGTCATCCCACCGGGGGTCTTAGGCGGGTGAGGCCATCCTCTTTGGGGTCTTAGCTGGAGGAGGTTATTTACGAGGACCCCGTGAGAAGGCCCCTCCCATCCAAGCCTTAGCCGAAAAGATCGGGTTTGCTAAGGAGAGTGCCCAAATGGTCATTGACCTTGGTCATATGTGGTCATTAACTGCATTTATCACATCAAAGTAGAAACATGAAAGCACTTTATCTCATTATAATGAAAAGTTTTACGCCCTATGGGCGGAAATACGATCAAACGTAAATAAATGTTTAACACCTCTTGGGCAAAAATAAACTGAAATAACAAATGCTAAGTACTAAAATCTTCGGGAGTCTAGGGAGAGCTGTTGTCTATGGCTACATGGCGCTTTCATCATTTGGTCTCAGTAGCTAGGATGATCACGGTGCAGTTTTGCGGTTTTTTGAGTAAATTTCAAACGTAATTGCTATATGCGGTTCTGTTAAATAAAATTTTCAAATCGCGATTTTATGAAGTAAAACCAAAGGTGCTTTTTGAAGCGGTGGCGGCCGGTAGCGGGCGGTTTTGTGGTTTTAATTAACAAAAATATTATATAATTGATAAATTAATATAATTTTTTGTGACCTTTAAAGAAAATGCCAAAGAAAAATACTATAATTGAAAAGTGATTTTTTTAAACAAGGTATATTTTTGTGAATAAAATACAGATTGCAATATATTTTATTTCAGTCATTCAATATGTAATGCAGTGTAATGTTGTTTTGTTTCAATGCAAAATATAATACATTGTAACAACATTAAAAGAATGTAAAATGTGTTATAGTTTAGTATACAAAGTGTGAATCTAATTACATCATTCATAAAATTAGTTCTTAATATATTATTGTCTAACTATTTAACTAAAGACTAAAGAATAATTTTTATTTTACCCTAATTTATACAAGTGCGGTGCGGTGTGGTTTTGGCGGTTTTTCAAATCTAAAATCATAACTATATCCACAAAGCGGTGCGGTTTCTATCTAATATTTTAAATCGCGGTTTTAATTGTAAATTATTATGAACAGTGCGGCTTGGTGCGGTTTAGGCGGTCCAGGCGGTTTTTAAAATTTATGATCACCCCTATCGGTAGCTTGCTCATTATCAAGGTGGCCACGTAGCATTTCTGAGCCGTCTTCATGTCTCTGACAGTCTCTCCAACCCCCGATTCTGTGGGTAACTTCAGGTTTAAGTGAACCGTAGAGGGGATAACTCGGAATTGGTTCAAGTTTGGCCTTCCCAAAATCAGATTGTACGGAGAGGGAGTGTCTACTATGACGAAATGGACTATCTTCGACACCTGGTGAGGGGCGTCCATGCCAGTGTGAGTGGCAGGTTGATTTCGCCCGAGGACTTGATGATCTCTCCAGTGAAGCCAATCAGCGATGCCGAAACCAAAATAACTTGTGTTGGATTGATCTTCATTTTGTCAAAGGCTTCCTGGAATATGGCGTCCACCACGCTCCCTGTATCTACCAGGACCCTTTTAACTACAAAGTTAGCCAGCATAACTGATATGACGATGGCATCAGGATGAACTTAGGTGTCTGGGATGCAGTCTTGAGTGCCGAATGTGATTGGCATGCCCTTGGCTTGAGGCTGCTCCACGACTCTTTTCTTTGACGGGTTCTCCTCGGGTTGTCCTCTTCTCTCCTTGATATATTCCCGGAGGGAACTCCAGGCGTCTTTTACCTCTGGTCCTCCGGAGATCACATTGATTACTCCAGCAACATGATTGTTGTGCTTCTCCTCCCTGTAGCGATCTGAGCGATGCTGGTCTTGTGGAGATTCTTCTTGATGTGGCCTAGGATCGCGACGGAACTTGCTCTGATCCACATAGTCCTTAAGGTTGCTTTTCTGGATGAGTCGCTCTATCTCCTTCTTTAGAATGAAACAGTTTTCAGTCGTATGCCCCATGTCTCAGTGATATCGACAATATAAATTGGAACGCGCCCGCGAAGGGTTGTTCCTCAATGGTTGTGGGGGATCAATGATCACCTTCTTCTGGATGGATATTAGCACCTTCGTTATTGGAGCATTAAGAGGTTTATAACTTGACCCATGATCCTTCCTCATGCAAGCCCTTCCGCGATTGGTTCTTATCTTCTTCCCGAGACTTGCGCTTGATGTCGGCTCAAGCTTGGTGGACTTCTCTACTCAAATATGCTTCTCTGCTCGGCTCAATAGATCCTTCATGTTGGATGGAGGATTCCCGGCAAAAGACTCATTTAGACACCCTTGGCGTATATTTTGTTGTAATATCCTGGCCAAGGTCTCATGCTGAACGTTGGCCACTTCGTTTGACGGCTTCCACAAATCGCTTCATGAATTTCCGCAGTGTTTCTCCTTCCTCCTGCTTCATCTGAAAGAGGTGAGTGATAGTCTTGGGACACTTTCTGTTGATGGAGAATTGCTGCATAAAGGCCTCAGCACCCGCTTGGTCAAAGTAGTGCGGAACACCTTGCAGTATGGGGCATCTATCACGTCATAGAGATCCGCCTTGACATAGAATTTGTCTAAGTGTTCCTGCGGGGATCCATTTTTATCATACTCAGGGAGGTTGGAGGTCTTGATTTCTGATGACAATGATTCAAACAAAATCACAAGAGCCAATGAGCTCCTCTTCATCAATGTCGTAGACCGCGAGTTGTCTAGGCTAGGTTGCACTATTTGAGATCCTTCAACTGGTGGCGGCTCTTCAAGATTCTGATTTTCACCGCGACCTTCTTTTCTCTCATCCTGATCATCCCGATCAGGGTCTTCAGCAGCGTGCAGAGCCTATGGTGGTCTTCCTACAACATCTGCTGCGACTTGATGCCTTAAAGAGTTCCGAGTTGCTTCATCCAGGAGAGCCCATAGAGCTTCCCGGGATAGACAAATTTCTTCAGCGGGCAGAGCCTCGCAGAAGGGGGGGGGACATTCCTCCAGGAGGAGGAGGGTTGGCTCCCCGTCTTCCAGGCGATCGTTCTTCTTGCCGGTCTCCAGTGCCTTCTGTAGCTTGAGATTTGACATCACGTGCTTGCGATCGAGTTTACATCTTTGTGTACTTTTGTTGTCCCTATAGACAACATCAAAATGATGTTGCTCTTTTTAAGGCAGATCACTCAAGTCAACTGGGTTGACCAAAATTCTCTTCCCGAGAGGGAAGTCTTCACGCTAGTCCTCTTCCCGAGGGGGAAGTCTTCTTTTCTTCCTCTTTTTGAGAGGGAAGTCTTCTCGCCCTCTTATCCTTAAGCTGGAAAATCCTTTGATGGGAACTTGCCTGCACACACGCGCAAACGTTAGAGGGCCCCGAGGGTTGTCCTAGGGAGGCCTCTCCAACGCTCAAGTTAGTATGGTGAACGAGAGAATAACAGTAAACGAATACTGTAAAATAATGTGTAGGAGAATAATGAATTAATTAACTTACAGATAGTAGGAGGGACCTTTTATACATGGGAGATGGGCCCCGTGGGCCGTGTAGGAGAATTCGGCTTATGGGCCAGTCCACATAGGAAAAAATGGTCGATGGGCCAAACCCGGACTACTTTTGGGTGGTTTAATTATTAAGAGCCCATTGATAATTAATATTACATAAACATATATAAAATAAATTCTATATTAAATTAATAAAATACCGTTTTTTTCCCAACAACATATAATTAACAATCTGAATTCTGAAAACATCAACATTTATAGAAAATGGTGGTTTAATATGTTTTCTGTAAATAAATCCAAAAGTTCTTTGCAGGTATGGAGTTAGGGATGAGTATGAGTGTATGACAATGAGAGTGTATGCAAACTTAAAAAAAAAAAAAAGTATTTCTCAACTTATAGGTGGAAAAATAACAATTGTTTCCAGCTTTTCTACAGGCTAAGAATCGATTTTTTGAGAGTTTGCAAATACTTCCAACATGTCAAAGTCAAAATCGGATCCAACCTTATTGGAACAGTCTAAATAGTGTAAATGAGTCGGCATAGGGTCTAATTTTTTTTTTAGACCCGATCTCTATCCAAACCAGCATATTTAGTTTTTCTTTTCATTTAAAACTTTATGACAAAAACTAGGATTAGACCGTCTAACGGGTCTTTTTCGCTAAACGGATCCAACCCGACACGGTATTTTTGTAATATTCTGGGGCAGTGTCATAGGATCTCTGGACCGCTTAGTTTTTTCTTTGAAAAGTATTAGAGTCGTACATTTGAAAAGTATTATCAGTTTTCAGTATCAGTAATCCTCTCGAATAATATTTTTAGTAGCCTTCATGAAAAATATTGATTTTTTCCCCTCAAAAGTATTAGTAATCCACTTAAAATATATTAATTATCCTTTGAAAAGTATTAGACAGTGACGTGCTATTAGGCAACCTTGAAAAATATTAGTTTTTCCCGTAAAAAATATTAGCAATCCCTCGAAAAAGTATTAGTAATCACCTGGAAAAGTATTAGTAACCCATTGAGGAGTTGTGTTTTAGTAATATTCTGAAAAATATTGATATTTTTCGACAAAAGTATTAGTATTCCCCTAAAATGTATTAATAATCTTATTTAAAAATATTAGATTTTTCGATTAAAGTTATTTTAGTATTTTTCCTGAAAAGTATTAATAGTTATACGAAAAAGTATTAGTAAGCCTTCTAAAAAGTATTAGCTGCGACCAGTGGATGTTGTTGTTGTGGTATTAGTGGTTGTGCGAATAATTGGCGGATTAGATCGCGGGTCGGGTATTTGGATCCGTCTAACGGATTAGATCCGTTAGACGGTCTGACAGGAGACTTACCCAAACTTTATTATGTGTACTTTAAGAGCTTTTATTCTAATCTATTTTTTCTTTGTGTTTAAATCTTTTATTTTAATTATTTCATTAAAAGCAAAACTATTTTCAATAAATATTTAGCTCAAAACCATACATTCAATTGTATGTCGAAGTGAAATATATAATAATTTTATAATTATAAATCAAAACAAATCGTTTATGGTTGAGTGATTATTTGGTCTTTCATTCCGATTCATTATATTTTTGGAGATAATAATTTATTATTTGTAGAAAATAATTATGACAATGTGATTGAATATGAAATTGAAATATAATGATGACAATTCATGTGATGATTATTTATTTTGGAAAATATAATGATTATATGTGAATCAATAAGTGATTGATGATTGGAAAAACAATAATAAATTAATAGTTTTTTATTGAATATTTCAGAAACAATCACATCATGATAAAAAATGAATTGAAATTTTGCATGGGGCAAAATACAATAATACCCATTGACTTGGTCTTATGTCAAATTTACCCATAATCTTATTAAGGTAACATTTACCCCATAAAATAAATTGGAGTTTGACGTTTGGAAAAATTTGCCCTTATAGCAATAATTTACGTCTCAAATTGTGACTTAATGTTCTTTATTGATTAGAAAAATATTTTAAATTATATTTCCAAACTTAAGTAATTCAAATCTTAAATGCTTTAGTAATAATTGAGAACTAGTAATCTACCCCGTGCATAGCACGTATATATTCTTTTGAAAGTGTATTTGTTTATTTTAATTAATATTATTGTTAATTTTATAATAAAAATATCTACTAACATGAGGTATTATTTATTACTTTATTTTTAAGAATAATGTGCATATAAGGTAAATAAAAATAAAAAATTCTATCAAAATTATATTTTAAAATATAAACTTAAACGTCAACTTATTTATATTTATCTCTGTCACGCCCTAAACTGGACGCGACGACGATCCACAACTTAAATACAAATAAACCAAACAATCTAGACGACTATCAATGAAAACCCAATGGAACAGAGTCAAATAGCAGCGGAAATAAAGAACAAGTACGAGTTACAACTTACAGTCCAACAAACATCCAAATTACATCCCCGAAATCAACTAAAGATAACAACTTAATAGTCAAAGGGTCCTACGCCCTTCGATTCTGATAGGAATGAAAAGAGAATAAAAGAGTCCAACAGCAAATAAAGAAACAAGTCCAGCATCATCAACAATAAAAGATAGTAAGTCCAACAAGCGGAGTACGGAAGCTCAGTCCGTGGTTAGTTCAACATCTTCAACGAAGTCCTCATCTAAAGGTTAGAAAACAGGTGGGGATGAGACAAAAATCTCAGTGGATAGGGTGATCGTGTGCAAGTGTGGCGATATATAGTTAATGCGAGAAAATAGTTGTATGAAAACGCGTGAGATATGATGCATGAACTTACACACAGTCCCCAAGCATCGTGATAAAATATTTAAGTAATATACTTATACAGTTTAAGAAACAGTTCGTGGTCACACAAGCACTAAGTGATTCAGGCAAGACAGGTAGGATTGCGTACGGAATGTAACGCCAACCAAACGGGTTTGATTAACTCCGGAATCATGTGGATCAGACAGCGATTCCTTCGTTCTTCCTTGTAACTCCCCGAGCAAGATGGTCCAAGACCTGTCACCTTATCGCTCCATAGGCAAAGACAAAATCCACAGTGGAGCTAGCAAGGCTCGGATTTGTCATAACAATGATTATACCTCAAGTACTACGACTCGTTTCCCTTGGACAAACTCCGTCCCTCAGTTGAGGGATTAGGACGATGGGGCCGGAAGAGTGGAATAGCAGCCGAGCTGCCCGGTTCTATCCCCGACGTATCCATTCCGACTGTGAGCTCGACACACAAAGTTGACTCAGGCAGGAAGGTACAAACAAGTTCAGGTAGTCAACCAGACAGTCGAGTATTATTGATTTAGGGAAGCAGTTCAGGAAACTTTTCGAAAATCGCGAGTGGCAATTATGGCGTTGGTGGAGCTATTTGGATGAAGACGATTATCGAAAGGATAAGCAATCTTCGATATCTTGAAATATTAGGTGGAACATAAGTCCCGTTATAGATTCAAAATCGCAAGACGAGGAAGTCGCTCCGCGATCGGGTATTAATCGGTCAAGACGATCCGATAAGTCAAGGGATTTTTCAGAAAATAAAATCTTTTATATCATTATTAAAAGTCAGAGGGTCCAGGGCTGTTTTACTAAAAGGAAAATAATTTGAGTTAGGTCCTTGATAAAAAAAAATTACAATTAGCCCCGTTTTGTAAAAACCAATACTTTTTGGGTTAAAAATTGAATAAATAGATATCCCGACCTTGAACAATTATGAGGTCAGTTCCTAAAATCTCTAAATTGTTCAGAGATTCATGTTTTTAAAGTTTTGAGGTCGAGTTTTTATAAAATTCTCACATTGGCCCCAAATTTGTTAAAATTGTTATTTCAGGCTCTAAGTTTAAAATAATTGGAACTCACAAACCGGAAGGGATTTTAATGTGATTCCAGTTGAAAAATATCACTAAGGTTAGTGGGATATTGGGACAAAAGCAGTTTTAAAAAGAAATAAGTGTAGGTCCTTTAATTGTTGAAAATCTCATTTTTGTCCCATTTTGAAATAATTGCCTTTAAGGCTTTTAGGGGTCCAATTGTTATGAAATTTGAACCTTGGGACCAAAATATAATTAAGTTATAGTTAAATTAGTAATTCTAGGTACATGGGCTGTATAAGTCCCGGAAATTTCATTTGGGTCCTCAAGTGTAATCTTTTACAATTTGGTCCCTCAATTTTAGTAAAAATACTTTCCAAGCTCTAAACACTTGGATTTTTGGAATACATTTAAAATATGTCATTTCCAGTCCCTTAAGAGTTAAAATTTCAAATTTTAAAATTAAGGTCTTGTACAGTTTCGAAAATTACAAAGTAGCCCTTAAACTTCTCAAATTTTACAATCTAGTACTTGGGCTTTTAAAGGTTGATTTTATTTATCTTAAAACTCTTAAAACTTTATTATAATGTCCAAAAGTCATTTTTGAACCTGAGTACAGTCCCAAAATTCAAAATTTGCAGAGGGATCCCTTAAATTTTATTTTCTTGCAATTTAGTCCACCAACTTTCCATTTTTGCATTTTAAGTCCAAAAATTGAAATTTAATCAATTATGCTCGACTTGTCCAGGTTATAAGTCATCCAAAATATGGATTTCAAAGATCATACACATGCATGTTCAATTCATACAAGAATTCATAAAATAGAACATTAAATTGTACATGCATGCACCTATATTTCAATAAATAGCATTTTTGAGCAATACTTGAGAAATTTCATAACTTGATACATAAAATTGACATGCAATACATAAATTATATATATCTCAAGTTCTCATGATCAAAACACTACATGCATTTAATAAAAGCACCTAGAAGTTGAAAGGATTTTTCCACCCACCTTAAATTTGGAAAGTTGTGAAATAAAAAGGATAAATTTCACAACTTTGTTTGAGGTCACTTAGGTCAGCCCCTAAGTAAAGAAATATCAAAATTTTAGAGTTAGAAAAATGAGTGAAAAATTAAGAAGAAAAAGAAGAAGATAAGAAAATTGGAAATACTACACTTTACCTTGTGTAGTAAGTGATTTGAAACTAGTTGAAGCTTCAAATATGGGATTTTTGGTTCAACTCCAAAATCACCTAAGGTCAGTCCCTATTTCTCAAAAATGAAAAAGGGGTGTTAAAATTTGAAAAAAATAGGGAGAAGAAGAAAGAAGGGTTCTAGTGTCCAAATCTTACCTTGTAGTCCAATTTCTCTAACACTTATTCTTCAAGTCTTCTAAAATTCACCACCATGCATGCATGTCTTCAAGTAGTCTTCTAAGTACCTCAAAATCCAAAATTTAAACTTAAATTAAGAAGAGAAGGTGATGAGTAGTAAGATATCAAGTTGAATTGAGGAGTGAAATTTCTTACCTTGAGATAGGAGGGTGTTCGAATTTTTGGATTTTAAGTAGGGAGAATGTTTGTTTTGGTTTAGATGTTTGAAGAAAGGAAGAGTGTTTGATGATAGGAAGAAGTTGTTCTTGTAGATATGAAGATATGCTTGAAGATGTGAAGGACTTGTGTTTGAATATATGAAGATGTGAAGAAGTGGTACTTGAAGGTTTGAAGATATGAAGAACTTATGTTTGAAGATTTGAAGATGTGAATGATTTGGTGTTTGAAGATTTGAAGATGTGAATGATTTTTAGAGAGAGGTTAGAGAGAAGGAGGAGAATTAGTTAGGGAATTAAAATGTGTTGGATGAAATGAACAAAATTTGTTCATTTTTGGCCATATTGGCCGTCCACTTTGGAGGGAGGGGGAGGAATTTTTTGTTTAAATTTTGTTTCTTGAATTTTGCTTCTTGCATGGGAGACATTTTGGTGGTCAAAGATATGGGCATGAGATGAGTTTGAATGGAATGTTGGGAAGACTCCAACATGTTGGCAAATTTAATAATAAAGAATTTATGTATAAGATGATGTGTATAATGTTTGAATTAATGGTATAATTATACACAAGATGACTAATATAAGGTGTAAGTGTACAAGAGTTGGATGATATTTCTACTCCAAAAATCCCATCATTGCCGTCCACTATAGGGGTATTTTGGTAATTCCATATTTTTTTTGTCCCAAATTTGATGATAATAGTTGAATAATATCAATCTCCAAAATAATTAGTGATTTCTTTGATCACTTATAAGTCTCATGATCACTTATACTAAATCAAATTCTTAATTCTATAAGGTAAAAGTCTCTAAAATAAATAGTCATTTAAAATTCTAAGGTGACTAATAAATACAAAAATAGTAATAATGATCAATCAAGTGATCATAAATGTGAAATAGAATTAATAATGATCATGACCACAAGTAATAAATAAAAAATGAAATTAAATGCAAAATATATATATTATTAATATTTACCCATCTAAGTGACGCGGTAAAATAGTCGATCAAATACATAGACGTCAAAAAGATCAATTACATGCTCGGAAAAATCGGGTGCTTCACATCCTCCCCTCCTTAAATGAATTTGGTCCCCAAATTCTCTTCAGAATAGTTCTGGATATTGATTCCTCATGTCTTCTTCCATCTCCCATGTTGCGTCTTCGTCTCGGTTGTGGTTCTGCCACACCACTTTAACCATTAGAATCTCCCTCTTACGCAACTGACGTATCTGCTGATCAATGATTTGGATCGGCCTCTCGGTGTAGGATAAATTTTCCATTAGAGGAGGAGTATCATGAGTGATGATATGTTCGGGATCTGGTTGATACTTCTTCAATCTTGATACGTGGAATACATCGTGCATTCCCGCATATGGTGCTGGTAACTCGAGTCGGTAGGCTAACTTTCCAATCCTCTGTAAAATCTTGTAAGGTCCAACATATCTCGGACTCAACTTGCCTCCTTTCTTCGGATTGATCAATCCTTTCCGTGGTGAGAGTCTGATAAATACTTCATCTCCGACTTCAAATTCCAAATCATTTCTTCTCTTATCCACGTAACTCTTTTGGCGGCTCTGAGCTATGCGAATCCGCTCCTTGATCAGCTTGACCTTCTCCATGGCTTCCTGAACTAAGTCGACCTTTGGAATCGAGGGCGACTTTCGTTTCTCTTTCGGAGTCCATTGGTCATCAATCTCCCAGTGTAGTGGGGATCTACATTTTCGCCCATCTAATGCCTCGTAGGGTGCCATCCCAATCGTGGCCTGATAGCTGTTATTGTAGGCGAACTCAGCTAATGGTAAGTGCGAATCCCAACTTCCTTGAAAATCCAATGTGCAGGCTCGCAACATATCTTCCAGGTTTGAATCGTTCGCTCGATTTGTCCATCGGTTTGTGGATGTCTTTGGTGTCTTTGAAACTTAGCGAGGTACCCAATTCCTCATGCAAGAACTTCCAAAATCTGGAGACAAACCTCGGGTCTCTGTCTTATACTATGTTAACGGTACTCCGTGCAGTTGAATGATCTCTCGGATATAAATCTACGCAAGTTTCTGCAAGCTATCAGTTTTCTTGATGGGTAAGAAGTGTGCAGATTTCGTGAGTCGGTCTACAATTACCCAAATAGAATCATGGCCTCCTCTGGTCCTTGGTAGATCCGTCACGAAGTCCATCGTTATGTGTTCTCATTTCCACTTGGGAATTCTCAACGGTTGTAGTAAACCAGATGGTCGTTGGTGTTCTGATTTTACTCGTTGACAAGTCAAACATCTCGCAACGAACTCCGCTGCCTGGTTCTTCATGTTTACCCACTAATAACCCCGTTTCAAATCCTTATACATCTTGTTTCCTCCAGGATGTATAGTGTATTTTGAACGGTGTGCCTCTGC
This sequence comes from Rehmannia glutinosa, assembly GCA_016081115.2. Lineage (NCBI taxonomy): Eukaryota > Viridiplantae > Streptophyta > Magnoliopsida > Lamiales > Orobanchaceae > Rehmannia > Rehmannia glutinosa. The sequence continues at coordinate 46,321,541 of CM071936.1, read as the reverse complement.
GAGGATTCTATTCCTAATCTGCATTTCGTCACTCGGTACACAAACTCGATTCCAAAATCGATAACCCCATCTTCATGTACCGAGAATTTCGATCTCTCTCCTTTAAGTATCTTCTCTTTCAGTTTCAAGATGCACATCGATCCCCCGTGCTTCCTTGATCTCATTCGGCAGATCGGGTTTAACTAAAATGTTAGCACATGCCAAATCGAGTATTGGTTCTCGTCGATTCCAATTGCTCACTCTTCTAATGATTCCCACTCTCGAATCATAAGCCCCGGCTAAGCTCGCCTTTACGCTTTCAAAGCGTCAACTACTACGTTAGCTTTCCGGGATGGTATTGAATATCAAAGTGATAGTCCTCAATCAACTCCATCCATCTTCGTTTGCCTCAGTTGAGATCTTTCGGGAGAATAGATACTCAAGCTCTTATGATCTGTGAAAAGCGTGAATGTTGCTCCGAGAATCTTGTCTCCATTTCTTTAACGCGAACACTATCGCGCCAATTCCAAGTCATGCGTTGGATAATTGGCTTCATACGGCTTGAGCTTTCATGATGCATAATCGATGACCTTTCCTTCCGCATGAGTAGTCTGCTCCTAGTCCTTCCTTATGCATCATCAGACGACAAAGTTTTTGTTCCCTTTGGAAGAGCTAAGACTGGAGCTATAGTAAGTCGTTTCTTGACTCTTGAAACTAGCCTCGCACTTGTCATTCCACTCAAACTTGACTTGCTTCCTCGGGTTAGTCGAGTGAGTGGTCCGCTATCTTGGAGAAATCCTCGGATAAATCTTCGATAATATCCACTAGTCTTAGGAAACTCGATCTCCCGTTATAGAATGGGTTGTTTCCATTCAACCACTATTTGTACCTTGAAGGATCTACGGCGATCCCAAAGTCTTAGGATACTACGTGTCCCAAGAACGCGACTTCACTAAGCCAAAATTCGCACTATTTGAATTTGGCATACAAACTTATGCTCGTAGTGTCTCAAAATGATTTTCGATGACATTCATGCTCTTCTCAGACTTAGAGTATACGAGTATGTCATCAATGAATATCACTACGAATTGATCCAAATAAGGTTGAAAGACTCGTGCATCAGGTCCATAAATGTCGGTGCGTTCGTCGGATTTAAAGGCATCACTACAAACTCGTAGTGTCCATATCGGGTTTGAAATGCGTTTTGAAATGTCTTCTTTGCGGATCTTGATTGGTAATATCCTTGTTGTAAATCAAACTTGAGTACACCGTCGCTCCTTGAAGTTGATCAAACGATTCGTCTATCCCGGGAGGGGATATTTGTTCTTGATGGTCACGTTATTAAGACCACAATAATCTATACGATCTTAATGTGCCATCCTTCCTTTTGACAAACGAAGACAGTGCTCCCCACGAAGACGTACTCTTTCGGATAAATCCCACATCCATCAGCTTCTGTAATTGCGCCTTCAACTCTTGCAACTCAAGAGGAGCCATTCTATACGGTGTTCGGCAATCGGGGCGGTTCTAGTAATACCGATGGTGAACTCGACTTCCCTATCCGGAGGGACGGTGGTGAGTTCTTATGGAAATACATCCGTGTATTCTGATACTATAGGTACTTAGTTAATTTGTGTCTCAACCTTGGGTTTGTTAATTACAAACGCCAAGTACCCTTGTGTCCCTCTAGTGATCGTCTTCCTCGCTTTCATTGCTGAAATGATTGGGGCAATCTTAACTCGTGCCTTCCGAAATTTCCACCGGGTTTTAGGGTTCACATAGCTTAATGGATTTGTTATGGCGGTCCATTTGTGCATGGTGTGCAGACAACGATTCATTCCCAATATCACGTCGTATTCGGATATAGGTAATAAGATCAAATCGGCGGGAAAATTTATCTCATCAATCTTAACCGCATGCGTTATAGATAATATATGTTATCGGCTCGCGCTATAGGAGTTGACACTTCTAGACATATAGGCATATGTTCCATGCATGCATGCGGTTTGTGTACAAAATGCGGTGCGACAAATGAATGCGTTAATCCAGGGTCAAATAGTATTTTAGCGTAGTGGTTAGATCTAGAAGCGTACCTTCCACCACGCTGTTACCTCCGGAGCCTCATGTCCGGCGAGTGCAAATGCTCGGCGGGCATCCTTGCCCGATTACCCTGGCCATTGCCCGCCTGGGCCGCACTGTTTGGTTCGATCTTCATATTTTGGGCAATCTTTTTTGGTCGACATTACCACAATGATAAAACTTTCCTGTTTAAGCCAACAATCATTGGCGATGTCTCGATTTTCGCAATGTGCACACATTTGACCGCTTTCCTTGTCTTGGTCCCTTCCTTTATCTGTTTTATTAATCGGTCTCTTCCAAACTTAGCAGCTGTTTAGATGGTTGTCCATGTTTCCCCTCTTGAGACTATTTGAGGGCCTACTTTTTGAACTGTCCAATACGTCACTGTTCGGCCCCAACTCGATGCATTTTGCCTTTACCGCTGGCCGAGTAGGTTGTCGGTTCAACAATCGCGATTGTTGTTTTTGAAGTTCCAGGCTCAATCCTCGTGTGAACTTGTAAAGTTTGTCCCCTTCTCGTACTAATTGTCCCCAGCATACTTGGACAATCGATGAAAGTCGGACTCATCGAGCTACATACATGTTCCCCTGCCTCAACCTATGGAATTCATCTCGCGCGCCTCTTTCACAACTTTGTGGAATGTCTTGCATTCATTGAACTCGGCCAAGAAATTTCCCCATGTTCAAGCTACTCGGTCCCTGTTCCCACCTTCTCTCAAGCGCCTCCACCAGTCTCTAGCTGGCCGATTCAGACGAAATACGGAGTGTGACTTTCTGCTCATCGAATATTGGAGAGCATTGAAGATATTCTCCGTTTCTCTATCCATTCTTTCGCCTTTAAGTCGTCTGGCTCTCCTAAGAAAGGCGGTGGGTCGAACCATAGGAAACGCTCCAAAGTGCGATCGTTCGCCTCTCTGGTGGGGTCGGGAGCTCGGTGTTGAGGTTCTGCTTGTTGCCTCATGAAAACCAGTATTTGTTGTAGGGCTGTGCGGTCAAGTTGTCTCCGCAATGGTGGAGGAGGCGGTGGTAATTCGTGGAGGGTACCCGGTCCCTGGGTAAGTCGCCATTCCCTTGGGGAACTCGGCGAGGTCTCCCACGTCCACGATGTTCAGCCATTCAGTATCTTGAAGTGTTAGTTGCGATCCACGAGTAAATGAATACAATAATTATTCGCGTAAAGCAAGTTATATCGTAGGGAAAGTAACAACAAAACACAAGACACTAAATAAATAGCAAAGGCATATCCATTAATGTAAAATTTGAATACACCCATGAAGTACAACAATAGTAATACCGAGTCAAGGATACATCTGAATCTAAATACAACTGAATCTAATACAACAGAAAGCAAGGTACAACATGGTGGAATAAGTCTCTACAACAACGAAAGCACAACTGACAATCAAGATAACTAATCAGTGAGATAGCCATCATTGTCACTAGCAGCTATGTCCATAATCGGGGCCTGGTGGGCCGAGGTGGCGCTCGACCTCGAGGCGATTGACAAAATCCAACCTTTGCTCGAATCACTGTGCATGATCAAGCGGAGCGGCCTCAAGTGCCTTAGGCTCTCCGACTCGATGGATCCTCCTCGGGGTCCTCAAAGTCCTCCCGGCGTCGGGTACGGGCTCCACCTCGGGTGGTGGCAATGGTTGTGCATTAGCCGCCAAAGCGACCTCGAGCGGCGTCCCTCAGGCTAGGGCTGTGTAAGGTCCTCTATCCCGGTCATGCGCTTGATGAGGGTCTCCTCCAAGTGCTCAATGGTGTCTAGAGACATGTGGGCGTCCATCTCCCACTTAGCGGCGTCACTACTGCTTCTCTTCATTTTCTCTCGCACATTATCCGGACGCTCCGGATAATCTATATCGATCCTCCCGCGCCCGTATGGTGTTGTCGGGGTACTTAATGATGATGGTCAACTCGTTCTTTTCGTCTTGGCTCCTTGCCAAGCGCTGTGTCAAGTCCTTGTTACGCTGGCACTCCTCGGACATTCTGAGGTCACTCGAATACTCTCCCAGTGCCAGTGAATCGTAAGTGCCCGGTAGTACTCCCGCTCGGCACGGGCCTAAAAAACGTCCCACCAAGTAGGTGGCGTCGGCTCCATCCTGATAAAACAAAACTAAGACGGATCAGTCAAAGGTAAAGGAAAGATAAGGAGAGAATAAGGAAAGGATGAACAAAGAAAGTCAGTCAAGAGTCAACTAAGTCAAGACAAGTATGACTATGGATTCTCCAAGTATACGTTCTAACTTAGTTTCAATCTCAATAATATGGTTCTATGCCAAATTGAAATCGATTCACAGTTAATTAGTCAAGTCGCGGTACTACCTAAAAAACACGGCATCGGAGGATCCTATCACGGGTCAGCTCGGTGTAAGTTTCCATCTTACTAGCCGAACTCTGATACCACTCTAATCGCCACGCTCAAACGGGACGCGACGACGATCCACAACTTAAATACAAATAAAACAAATAATCTAGACGAGTATCAACGAAAATCCAATGGAACAGAGTCAAATAGCAGCGGAAATAAAGAAAAAGTACGAGTTACAACTTACAGTCCAACAAACATCCAAATTACATCCCTGAAATCAACTAAAGATAACAACTTAATAGTCAAAGGGCCTACGCCCTTCGATTCTGAACGAGAATGAAAAGAGAATAAAAGAGTCCAACAAAGCAAATAAAAGAAACAAGTCCAAATAATATCAACAATAAAAGATAGTAAGTCCGACAAGCGGAGTACTAAGCTCGGTCGTGGTTGGTTCAACATCTTCAACGAAGTCCTCATCTAAAGGTTAGAAAACGGTGGGGATGAGACAAAAATCTCGGTGGATGGGGTGATCGTGTGCAAGTGTGGCGATATATAGTTAATGCGAGAAAACAATTGTATGAAAACGCATGAGATATGATGCATGAACTTACACACGATCCACAAGCGTCGTGATAAAATATTTAAGTAATATACTTATACGATTTAAGAAAGCGATTCGTGGTCACACAAGCACTAAGTGATTCACGCAAGACATGTAGATTGCGTGCGGAATGTAACTCAATTCTATGCTAGACAAATAATGGTTGCGTCACGGTTTGTAAGCGCCAACCAATGCAATACAAGTAGCGATTCGTGCGGATTTGTAACGCCAACCAATGCGATACAAGTAGCTATTGCGTGCACGGTTTGTAGCGCCAACCAAAGCGGGTCCGATTAACTCCGGAATCGTGTGGATCGACAGCGATTCCTTCGTTCTTCCTTGTAACTCCCGAGCAAGATGGTCCAAGACCTGTCACCTTATCGCTCCATAGGCAAAGACAAAATCCACAGTGGAGCTAGCAAGGCTCGGATTTGTCATAACAATGATTATACCTCAAGTACTACGACTCGTTTCCCTTGGACAAACTCCGTCCCTCGATTTGCGGGATTAGGGACGATGGGGTAGGAAGAGTGGAATAGCGATCATTTGCCGGTTCTATCCCCGACGTATCCATTCCGACTGTGAGCTCGACACACAAAGTTGACTCAGGCAGGAAGGTACAAACAAGTTCAGGTAGTCAACCAGACAGTCGAGTATTATTGATTTAGGGAAGCAGTTCAGGAAACTTTTCGAAAATCGCGAGTGGCAATTATGGCGTTGGTGGAGCTATTTGGATGAAGACGATTATCGAAAGGATAAGCAATCTTCGATATCTTGAAATATTAGGTGGAACATAAGTCCCTTTATAGATTCAAAATCGCAAGACGAGGAAGTCGCTCCGCGATCGGGTATTAATCGGTCAAGACGATCCGATAAGTCAAGGGATTTTTCAGAAAATAAAATCTTTTATATCATTATTAAAAGTCAGAGGGTCCAGGGCTGTTTTACTAAAAGGAAAATAATTTGAGTTAGGTCCTTGATAAAAAAAAATTTACAATTAGCCCCGTTTTGTAAAAACCAATACTTTTTGGGTTAAAAATTGAATAAATAGATATCCCGACCTTGAACAATTATGAGGTCAGTTCCTAAAATCTCTAAATTGTTCAGAGATTCATGTTTTTAAAGTTTTGAGGTCGAGTTTTTATAAAATTCTCACATTGGCCCCAAATTTGTTAAAATTGTTATTTCAGGCTCTAAGTTTAAAATAATTGGAACTCACAAACCGGAAGGGATTTTAATGTGATTCCAGTTGAAAAATATCACTAAGGTTAGTGGGATATTGGGACAAAAGCAGTTTTAAAAAGAAATAAGTGTAGGTCCTTTAATTGTTGAAAATCTCATTTTTGTCCCATTTTGAAATAATTGCCTTTAAGGCTTTTAGGGGTCCAATTGTTATGAAATTTGAACCTTGGGACCAAAATATAATTAAGTTATAGTTAAATTAGTAATTCCAGGTACATGGGCTGTATAATTCCCGGAAATTGCATTTGGGTCCTCAAGTGTAATCTTTTACAATTCGGTCCCTCAATTTTAGTAAAATTACTTTCCAAGCTCTAAACACTTGGATTTTTGGAATACATTTAAAATATGTCATTTCCACTCCCTTAAGAGTTAAAATTTCAAATTGTAAAATTAAGATCTGGTACAGTTTCGAAAATTACAAAGTAGCCCTTAAACTTCTCAAATTTTACAATCTAGTCCTTGGGCTTTTAAAGGTTGATTTTATTTATCTTAAAACTCTTAAAACTTTATTAAAATGTCCTAAAGTCATTTTTTAACCTGAGTACAGTCCCAAAATTCGAAATTTGCAGAGGGGTCCCTTAAGTTTTATTTTCTTGCAATTTAATCCACCAACTTTCCATTTTTGCATTTTAAGTCCAAAAATTGAAATCTAATCAATTATGCTCGACTTGTCCAGGTTATAAGTCATCCAAAATATGGATTTCAAAGATCATACACATGCATGTTCAATTCATACAAGAATTCATCAAATAGAACATTAAATTGTACATGCATGCACCTAAATTTCAATAAATAGCATTTTTGAGCAATACTTGAGAAATTTCATAACTTGATACATAAACTTGACATGAAATACATAAAATATATATATCTCAAGTGCTCATGATCAAACACTACATGCATTTAACAAGAGCACCTAGAAGTTGAAAGGATTTTTCCACCCACCTTAAATTTGGAAAGTTGTGAAATAAAAAGGATAAATTTCACAACTTTGTTTGAGGTCACTTAGGTCAGCCCCTAAGTTAAGAAATATCAAAAATTTGGAGTTAGAAAAATAAGTAAAAAATTAAGAAGAAAAAGAAGAAGATAAGAAAATTGGAAATACTACACTTTACCTTGTGTAGTAGGTGATTTGAAACTAGTTGAAGCTTCAAATTTGGGATTTTTGGTTCAACTCCAAAATCACCTAAGGTCAGCCCCTATTTCTCAAAAATGAAAAAGGGGTGTTAAAATTTGAAAAAAATAGTGAGAAGAAGAAAGAAGGGTTCTAGTGTCCAAATCTTACCTTGTAGTCCAATTTCTCTAACACTTATTCTTCAAGTCTTCTAAAATTCACCACCATGCATGCATGTCTTCAAGTAGTCTTCTAAGTACCTCAAAATCCAAATTTTAAACTTAAATTAAGAAGAGTAGGTGATGAGTAGTAAGATATCAAGTTGAATTGAAGAGTGAAATTTCTTACCTTAAGATAGAGGGGTGTTCGAATTTTTGGATTTTAAGTAGGGAGAATGTTTGTTTTGGTTCAGATGTTTGAAGAAAGGAAGAGTGTTTGATGATAGGAAAAAGATGTTCTTGAAGATATGAAGATATGCTTGAAGATATGAATGACTTGTGTTTGAATATATGAAGATGTGAAGAAGTGGTACTTGAAGGTTTGAAGATATGAAGAACTTATGTTTAAAGATTTGAAGATGTGAATGATTTGGTGTTTGAAGATTTGAAGATGTTAATGATTTTTAGAGAGAGGTTAGAGAGAAGAAGGAGAATTAGTTAGGGAATTAAAATGTGTTGGATGTAATGAACAAAATTTGTTCATTTTTGGCCATATTGGCCGTCCACTTTGGAGGGAGGGGGAGGAATTTTTTGTTTAATTTTTGTGTCTTGAATTTTGCTTCTTGCATGGGAGACATTTTGGTGGTCAAAGGTATGGGCATGAGATGGGTTTGAATGGAATGTTGGGAAGACTCCAACATGTTGGCAAATTTAATAATAAAGAATTTATGTATAAGATGATGTGTATAATGTTTGAATTAATGGTATAATTATACACAAGATGACTAATATAAGGTGTAAGTGTACAAGAGTTGGATGAAATTTCTACTCCAAAAATCCCATCATTGCCGTCCACTATAGGGGTATTTTGGTAATTCCATATATTTTTTTGTCCCAAATTTGATGATAATAGTTGAATAATATCAATCTCCAAAATAATTAGTGATTTCCTTGATCACTTATAAGTCTCATGATCACTTATACTAAATCAAATTCTTAATTCTATAAGGTAAAAGTCTCTAAAATAAATAGTCTCTTAAAATTCTAAGGTGACTAATAAATACAAAAATAGTAATAATGATCAATCAAGTGATCATAAATGTGAAATAGAATTAATAATGATCATGACCACAAGTAATAAATAAAAAATGAAATTAAATGCAAAATATATATATTATTAATATTTACCCATCTAAGTGACGCGGTAAAATAGTCGATCAAATACATAGACGTTAACAAGATCAATTACATGCTCGGAAAAATCGGGGGCTTCACAATCTCAATTCTATGATTATTACTATTGAATATATCCCTATCTATCTCACACACATTCTATCTCTCTATAAACAGTTTTATTTATAAATTTGTGAAACATATATTTCATATTAAACTTGTATTCTTAAAAAAATAAATACTTCACATTGTAAATCAAATATTTTCTTAATGAAAATGTATTAATAAATCTATCAAGTTTCCATAAAAATATTAATGAAGGAATGTAATTTTCAAATTACGAAAAATTTGCTTGTAACATCATTCATAGTTATGTTGCTATGTTTATTTATTTCCATCATCACAAATCAGGATTTCTAAACCGTTACGATTAGTCACGCTAGATATAATAACGTACAACTAACCATTGTTGAATATTGACTTTTTCAAAAAGAAGTTACATATGAAACAATCAAATGAAATATTTGATTAGTCACTCTAGAAATTGTCTTTGACTTTTGTTGATTTTCATTGCATATGAAACAATCAAATGAAATATTTGTCGTTGTTAGAACTGAAAAGGCAACCTCGAATCAGATGGAGTCACTATCATTCGATAAATTAATACATGTTCACCTTTATTGCTTCCTAAACGAATCGTTGCCTCAAAAACATAATCACCAAGTTTTGTACCAAGCCACCTAGTAAGTGTCGTTGCACAAACCAAATGAATGACTTATGTTACGTTTCTCAACAACATCAATGGAGTTTTAACTTTCAACTTTAACTTATGATTCATCACTCTAGAAAACCTTATTATATTCTATTAATTTAGTGAATGCACATCGTACAGTAGATCAACATTTGAATCTTATTTGGGCACGCTTTCAGTGCTCAAATATATCTTACCTTTCGATAAAGTCATATATTTGTTTACAGAATCAACCACATTAAGTGTTGGTGGGGATAGTTCGATCCTGAAAATAAGTTGAGCAAGTTATTTGACAATATCTATAGTATTGATTAAAAACATATTTTATTCTAGTCAATTCGATTAGTTTTATCAATATAATTAGATATTTACAATTAAATGATTATATAGAATTTATTGTATAGCAATTTGTGACAGTATGATTGGTTGATAGTATAATTATTAATTAGCAAATATTGAGTTAAAAACTGATAGCGATACAAATCGATTAGTAGATATTTGATGATATGATTCATTAAAATATGTTTTAAATTGTTGAATAAATTGATAGCTATAAAAACCAATTATATATTACCATCATATTATTTCAATCAATAAAAAAATATTGTATATAAATAGATACCATCAAATGTATTTACTTTGAATTATATAATCAATCCTATATATACCGTCAAATTTGATTAAAAACATGAGTAGATACCATCTACGAAAAATATAACTAGGTGTTGTCAACAATGTTCTAAAAAGCGCTACGCGCTAGTCGAGCGGCAAACTGGGGCCTAGCGCCTAGGCAGAGCCTTGGCGGGGTTAGGCGGGATCTTGGCGGGTTACGCGGGGCCTAATCGAAAAAATAACGTCGGCGGACAGGGGGGCCTAGCGCCTAGGCGGGGACTAATCGAGGCTTTGGCGGGAATTTTTAGAATAGTGGTTGTCAATTGTTTTACCAAAGCTCGGTTTTCAAATTATTTCAACCAATAATTGGTTATATATATAGGATTGGTTAAAAACAATAATAAATATTCATTGTATTTATAGAATTAATTACTGTCACTTTATTGATTATATAATACAATTGTAATATTGATTTTAGAATTTTCAATATTTCCAACCCTAAATTATTAAAATTATGAACGAAAAACAATTACCCAATAAAATATTTTCGTTACTAAAAATCTTGTTATTGACTTTCCAAAGCAAAACACTATCAAATTTAGATAATTCCAAGTCTCTAATGCATGTATTGGTTAGGAGATTTGTCCAGAAAATTGTATCTTATTCTATCTCTTTTCTTTTAGTTTCTTTATTTATTTTTAATTGAGTGATCCTAATTTATATCATTAACTATTTTTTTCAATAATTACTTCCATTAATTATTGTTGAATATACTAAATTTTCAATTTTTATATAATAAATTGTAATTATTGTCAATTATAAGAATAGTTACATTAATTATATCATAGGAATTCATTCCATAGTTATTGTCTATTTTTTTATAGCTTTTATCATATATTAATTTTTTTCATAATTTATCCCATCAGATAGTGTTAATTATATCAAAGCATAAGATTTTCAGATTGATTTGTCCGAAAAAATCAATTAATTTATTTGCAGATTCACCAAATCAAAGCACAATCAATTTAGACATCTCAAAAATATATCCACGTTATGAGAAATTTTAGATGTATTTGTCCAAAAATTTGTATCTTATTTTCTTTTTTGTTTCTTTTTTCAATTGTGTCATTCTAATTTATATCATGTATATTATTATTTTCGATAATTAGTTTCGTTAATTATTCTTAACTATTATATTAATTTTATGTAATTTTTCTATAATTAATTTTATAATTATTATCGATTAAATTAGAAATATGATTAGTTATGTAATTATATCATAATAATTAATTATTTAATTATTGTTTCATTTGATCTATTTTTTTCTATATAATTAGTCTCAACTGTTTTAGGGTCTTCTAAATTCCATTTGACAAACTCAGTTGTCTTGGGGTCTTGGACATTAGCATTCAGAGGAGTCACAACCCCTTGGATTGCACTTTCAGAGCCCAGAGTATTAACTCCCGGGGCTTCACCAACCTTTGCCTCACCATTTGTGATAGCGGCGTCTTGACCTTCAAAGCAAAGATACATTTGGTGAGACAGACTCAACTGTCCGAGCTTCCTTAATATCACTCTGCTGGTTTTCAAATTCTTTCTCACCTTCGCCTCCTAACTCCATTGATATGTCGCCCACAGCAACCTCCAACCCAGCCGTGGTGGAGAGAGTTTTCCCCTCAACTGGAATACCAGGTGAGTGAATAAGAGTGGGGTCACTCTGCTCCAGAGACAAGACTTTGTCCTCTGAGTGTTCAGTCGCCGGGGCAGGTGTGAGAACACCTTATTCAGGGGTTGTCTTGGCTTGGGTGCCCAATTTCCCAGCTTCATCGCCAATTCCCTTGGATCCATTCTCTGATTGCACGGGGGACGTGGCTACAACAATGTCCGTCGCAATTTGTTGTGCCACTCCTAAAGGATCAGTTTGTAGAAGAGTTTGGGAGGACTCTCCTGGACCTTCTAGTAAGCGTTTCTCGTGCATGGCTTTGGATTCCTACAAGGCTTGCTGCATTTCCAACTTCTCAGCTGCATCAGCAGGATCCATGTCTTCATCTATGTCTGTGAACTCATGAAGATGCTCGTGGGTATGTTCGAGAGTACCTGTGAATGCATACATTTTGGACTTCTCTAGGGCTCGGGCTCTATCCTTAGCTTTCTCCTTCTCATCCTCTTTAATAATGCGGAGAATGTCTAAGCAATTTTCTTAGTCAAGGGCAGATCTGACATCATTAACGCCAAGAAATCGAAGAAGCTCTTCTTCCTCCTCTATAAATTCAGAGCGAGTGAACTGCAGCCTAGAGTGATCCAGCTTCCATGATGATAACTTTGCTTAAAATGAAAGACTATGAAAATACAAGTGTTTAAAAACTTTTTGAAAAGATAGAGATCTAGTTCAGTAACCAGTACGGAAGGCTCAATGAACCAACCGCTCTGATAACACTTGTAGGTCCCGGGGGTGAAGTAAAGTTTAGAAAGGGGGGTTGAATAAACCTTACCAAATTTTCGATTTAGTCTATTTAAAATAATTCAACAGAGTTGACTCAAACAGTTGTGTTCTTGATGGACAACTAAGTTGGCTTTTCAGCTAAGTTACCCATTCAACACACTCGATAGAGCGGTTGATAGTATAACTCGACTGCTCAAGCCAAATACTTAACTTGGTTGATTGGTTTTTAACAGTAGAAGACTTAACACCCTTTGATTAGATTTTAGCTTGTTTTAAACACTTGATTTTTAGCACTTGGTTATTTATCAGTTGGATAGCAAATATAATACTTAACAACAGATATAAGGTATATGTGCAGGAAAGTAAGTTTACTAAAAGTAAATGACACAAATATTTTATAGAGGTTCGAAGATGTGGTAATTCTTCTAATCCTCTCTTCTCCAACTCCTGGAGGAATCCAATATGTGGTCCCGATCGGTTTACAAAGCGGTGGACGGGAGACGAGATTTTGATCACACGGTGACTTCTCTTGCGACTCGACCTTCTTCACAGGCAGGCATTTGCGCACTTTACTCACTTCTCAAATTCTTGGATTTGATCACGAGCCATCCAACAAACTTGATAATGGTTCGACCTGAAACCTTTCTACAATCCTAGCTTGGAAAGTAGACCCCTTTGATTTCTTCAAAAGTTTCCTCTTCAATAGATTTGAAGTTGTCTTTCCTTCACAACTTGTGTTGGATCGATTTCTTCCGAGTTTCAGGCTTGAGGATTTGCTTGAATGTTTATGAGAATATTGCAGGTTAGATGCTTGAATATTGCTTGTTTGTTCGTGGTTCATGTAAGCTCTTCTCAATAACTTCCTCAGCCTTTTATAGTGCACATTTGAAATTTTGCTCGTTGAAGAGACAGGCTAATTTCAAATGTCACTTGTGTTCGTTGGCTTGTCTTGGTCTGTAGTCTTTGATGTTGACCCTTCCTCGTATTAAATGTCTTCGCAGCATTGCAGGTGCCTGACACAAGGTGCAATATTTCCCATTGGTTCATTCGTTTTGCACAATTCTGGGACTAATACTTTAGACCTGACAGCTTTGACATATTACTATTGTTAATATAGTATAGATATTGTATATCAATTAGGAGATAATTAGAATCCCATAGATTAGCCTATTGATTTAGTTTCCTTATTTTGGTTGCTTTCAATTTGTATATAAGTGTACCTTGTAATCAATGGAATATACAATTCATTCAGAGTTTCATTCCATTACATGGTATCAGAGCCAGTTAGGGTTTTCAATTTTTTTTCCCCAGCCACTGGTTTTGTTCAAAGAGAGGGGTTTCTTAGGGTTTTTCGGTTAACACACTTTGGGTTCAATCCGGGTCTCACCTCCCATCCCTCTATCTTCAGCAAGGTCTGGCGACCACCACAGGCCCAGCCCGGCCTCCTCCGGTGGCACGTGTAGCACACACGCGCCTAGACTATTTTTCGCACTTCCCCCACGCACAGGAGCGTGGGAGCGCGTGCCTCACCGGAATTTTTTCCAGCCACCAGCAGCCCCCTCGGTTTTTCCTGGGCTTCTTGTTTCTGGGTTCGTTTTGGTATTTTGTTGCACGGTTTGAACTCGTTTAGGTTTTTTGGCTTTTTCGATCTCAGATTTCGTTCCTGTCAGATTTGAAATTTGGTTTTTTGACCTTTTTTAGTGGCTTTGTTTTGTTGTTCTCATGGGTGACGCTACTAAACTCGTGTCTGAGGTCATTCCCATGATGAATAAGATTACCGATGTTAAGCTTAATGGCTCCAATTATCTTGGTTGGAGTAAAACTATCATTGTACACTTACGAAGTATTGACAAGGATGACCACCTTGATTCTGATCCTCCAAAGGATGACAAAAGTCGGGTTTGGTTGCGCGATGATGCCAAACTCCTTGTACAAATTCGGAATTCTATTGAGCCGGAGATACTATCTTTGATCAACCATTGTGAGTTTGTCAAAGAGCTTATGGATTATTTGGCTTTCTTATATTCGGGTCGTAGTAATATTTCTAGGATTTACTCAATTTTTACTTTCATCGGGGGGAGCAACACGATAAAACCCCCACCGCTTATGTTATGGAGTTCAACAAAATTTATGAAGAACTCAATTCTCTTCTTCCGTTGAGCGCAGATGTGAAGGAAATGCAACGACAACGAGAACAAATTGTCGTCATGAGTTTTTTGACTGGGTTACGTCCTGAGTTTGATACCTCCAAGTCTCAACTTCTCTCTGAATCTGCTATCCCTTCATTACAGGAGACGTTTTCTCGCTTTCTTCATACTGAGGATGTTCAGTCTTCACATCCCACCCCTCAGAATAGTGCTCTTATTAGCCATGGTGGTGCTCGTGGTGGTTTTCGTGGAGGTTCCCGTCGGGGTTCTCGTGGTGGTAATCGAGGCGGTACCCGAGGCGGTCCGACCTCTCGTGGTTCTCGCACCTCTGAGTATGCTGAGGTGGAGTGTTTTTATTGTCATGAATTTGGGCACACTAAGTATAATTGTTCGCAACTTGCTGCCAAGAACCAGAAAGGTTCTTCTGCCCATACTGCCTCTTCCTCTGATATGGTCACGATTTCGAGTGAGGAGTATGCTAGACTTACTGAGACTGTGAACCCTCCACCACCTACTGCTGTTTTTGCTGACACAGGTAACTCTGCTACATGTCTTATCTCTAAAGGATCTAAATGGGTCATTGATTCTGGTGCTTCAGACCATATGACAGGTAACTCAACTCTTTTCTCCACTTTTCATTCTCATGCACCCTCCACTCATGTTACTATTGCTGATGGGTCTACCCCACGTGTTCTTGGTTCTGGTTCTATTCACCTCACTCTGTCTATTTCATTACACTCCGTCTTGAGTTTACCTAATTTTTCGTTCAACTTACTTTTGGTCAGTAAGCTTACCAAATCTTTGCATTGTAGCATCTTATTCTTCCCTGACTATTGTGTTTTTCAGGATCTTTCGACGAAGCAGATCCTTGGTAAAGGGCGTGAATCTGATGGCCTCTACATTCTTGACACTCCGGAGCCCAAATCTCTTGTTGGTACATCTTCCTCATCCGCACTTGAGATGCACTGTCGCCTGGGCCATCCCTCTCTCCAGAGTCTCAAGCAGTTGTGTCCTCATTTTTCTCATTTGTCGTCATTATTTTGTGAGTCGTGTCAGTTTGCCAAATATTCTCGTGTTCATTTAAGTCCTAGAATAAATAAGCGGGTTGTGTCCCCTTTTAGCTTAGTTCACTCTGATGTTTGGGGTCCTTGTTCTGTGTCATCTAAGTCTGGGTTCAAATACTTTGTTACCTTTATTGATGATTTTTCTCGTGTTACTTGGATTTATTTTATGAAAAATCGCTCTGAAGTATTTCATCATTTCTCTTCCTTTTGTGCTGAAATAAAAACTCAGTTTTCTGCAAATATTCAAACGCTTCGCAGTGATAATGCTAAAGAATTCTTGTCTGCTACATTCCAGTCTTATATGCTTCAGCATGGTATTTTGCATGAAATTTCGTGTCCGGACACACCCGCCCAAAATGGTGTTGCCGAACGCAAGAATCGGCATCTCCTTGAGGTTGCTCGAGCTTTATTATTTCACACGAATGTTCCTAAACCATTTTGGGCGGATGTTGTCTCCACTGCTTGTTTCCTCATTAATCGTATGCCATCAGTGGTTTTAGACAACGCTATCCCTTTTTCCATCCTTTTCCCAACAAAACTATTTTCCCCATCGCACCTAAGATTTTTGGTAGTACGTGCTTTGTTCGTGATACGAGACCTCATCTCACCAAACTAGATCCTAAATCTCTCAAGTGTGTCTTCCTTGGGTACTCTCGTGTTTAAAAGGGATATCGTTGTTTCTCTCCTACACTCAATTGCTATATTGTGTCTCGGGATGTTACATTCAATGAACATCTCCCATATTTTTCTGCTTCTGTGTCCCCTCGTCCGGAGGGGGATGATGATGTCTTGGTCTATTCTGGCATTCCCTCCCCAAGGTCTGAACAGTTACATAAGCTCCTCAACCCCCGATTACTCAGGTCTACACTCGACGCCAACAAACAACTCCAACAGTTGAGGCAGATTCATGTCCTTTGCCTGCTGTTTTGGTGGAAGATCCTGTACCACCCCCTAATCCTCATGATGATCTTCCCATTGCTCTTCGGAAAGGTAAATAAACTTGTACCTATCCTGTTGCTTCTGTTGTTTCCTATGACCATTTGTCCGCTCTTCTTCTCGTTCTTTTATTGCAAAATTAGATTCTATCTCTATTCCTAAAACCGTTGGTGAAGCTTTGGCCCATTCTCCGTTGGCGTCTTACTATGGTTGAGGAAATGAATGCACTTGACCATAATGGCACTTGGACTTTGGTAGACTTACCTTGTTGGCAAAAAGGCAATTGGGTGTAAGTGGGTGTTCGATTAAAAGTAAACCCCGATGGTTCTCTGGCTCGTCTTAAAGCCTGATTGGTCACTAAAGGCTTTGCACAGACGTATGGCACTAATTACTCTGAGACATTTTCTCATGTGGCCAAACTCACTGTTAGGGTCGTTTCATATCTCTCGCAGACCACTTTTGATTGGCCTCTGCACCAATTAGACATTAAAAATGCTTTTCTTCATGGTTTTCTTCAAGAGGAGGTCTATATGGAGCAACCGCCTTTGGTTTTGTTCTGGGGGAGCATGGGAAAGTATGTCATCTTTGCGAATCCTTATACGGTTTGAAGCAGAGTCCTTGGGCTTGGTTCGATAGATTTAGTCAGATTATTCTGAAATATGGCTTACTAAGATATAAGTCTGATCATTCGGTGTTCTACAAATGCTCTGAGCATGGGATCATTTTACTAGTTGTTTATGTGGATGATATTGTAATTACAGGAAATGATAGTGTTGGGATTTCAGGTCTCAAGTCATTCCTCCATGCCCACTTTTAGACAAAAGACTTGGGATCTCTCAAGTATTTCTTAGGCGTGGAAATAATGAGAAGTAAGAGCGGGATCTTCCTCTCTCATAAGAAATATGTGCTTGACTTACTCAAGGAAACTGGGAAAATAGGAGCAAAATCTTGCAGTACCCCGATGACTCCCAACTTGCAACTTGATAAAGATAGTGGTGCCGTTCCATGATCCCGAGCGGTATCGAAGACTTGTTGGGAAGTTGAATTATCTTCTTGTAACACATCCCGATGTGCGTTTGCGTAAGTGTTGCTAGCCGTTTTATGTCCGCTTCCTCTTGTTAGTCATTGGGCACTTCTTGAGAAAATTTTGTGTTATCCGAAAGGGGCTCCGGACGTGGATTGTTGTATGGCGACATGGTCATTCAAAGGTGGAATGTTTTACCGGGATAATTGAATCATATTTCGATCTTTGACTAAGCAGGTTGTAAAGATGATAGAAGGTCAACTTCGTGGTATTGTATCTTTGTGGGAGGTAATCTTGTTTCATGGAGAAGCAAGAAACAAAATATGGTTTCTCGTCGATTCTTTGTCAAGTAGAATACAGTCCATGGCTGATTTGGTTTGTGAGATTGTATGGATACATCGCATTACTAAAGTAAATAGGGTTTGAGCTTAATCTTTCCGCTAAACTTTGGTGTGACAACCAAGTCGCCCTTCACATTGCATCAAATCCTGTATTTCATGAACGAACCAAGCATATTGAGATAGATTGCCACTTTGTTCGTGATAAAGTCAAAGAAGGATTCGTCTCTACGGGTTATGTCAAGTCCGAAGACCAGTTGGGAGACATATTCACTAAAGCAGTGAATGGAGTGTGAATGAACAATATTTGTAACAAGCTGGGCATTATTGATATATATGCTCCAGTTTGAGGGGGAGTGTTAATATAGTATAGATATTGTATATCAATTAGGAGATAATTAGAATCCCATAGATTAGTCTATTGATTTAGTTTCCTTATTTTGGTTGCTTTCAACTTGTATATAAGTGTACCTTGTAATCAATGGAATATACAATTCATTCAGAATTTCATTCCATTACAACTATATTGAGTAATATTCTTGACTTTAATCAACGGATCTAAGTCAGTTGTCTTGACTAGACTGTTGTCTATACCCCAGATGACTTGAGTCAGCTCCAGTCATTGGATAACTCAACTGTCACTTCAACTTTGAGACTTGGCTTCTAGAGATGACTTGACTGACACTTCTTACAACTGTTTCCCAGCTGACTCTTCTTTAGTTGAGTCCTTGACTTCCTTCATGGCATTACTCATCTGACACACAGCAGAGTCTTCATATAGTCCGCAATTGACTTCTTGTAATCCTTGGCATAACTGACTTGACTCAGCTTTTCCAGCCCTATCTATTACAATACAAATTACAAGGAAAATTGGGTGCCAACTTCCTAGTTTAAGTTTTACATGGTATCATCAAAATCTACTCAATAAATTTCCTAACAATTTCCCCCTTTTTGATGATGCCAAAACTTAAAAACATTCAAAGAAAGTAAACAACAAAGATACATAAAGACAATGCAGTAACAAAGAATGTATGCTTAAATTGGATCATTTTATTGATCATAACATTCTTGTCCTTTACACAGCTGTTTACATTCGGTATCAAAGCAACATAAATGTATAAATGTCAAAACATAGTATATCTAAGCTAAGATACATAAAGAGTGAAAATTACAGGGAATTCACTAAGCTTATTACAGAAGACTTACATAGATGTATTTACAACAAAATACGCGAAGGGGTTTGCATAGACTTCAACGCCTTTGTTGCTTCCTTCCTCTTTCTTCATCAGTTATTCTTCTGTCTGGATCATCCCTTTTTCTCTTTCTTTCCTCTTCTTCTTCAGCCTTCTTCCTTTTCTTTTCTTCTTCCTTTTATTCTCAAAGGCTCGCTTTGCAACCGGGTTATCCCTTCATTGCTTTTCTTCCCATTCACGGGTTGCTCTGGCGCTTTCTTCTGCCATCCTCTTTGTTGCTTCTTCAATTTTTTGAGCGACTTCTAAATTTGCAAGATGGTCATGGCTACCCCAGTATGTGATTCCCCTTTTCTCAGGGTCCACGAAAGTGACATCTTTCGGCCTTGGCCGAGATTGAGAACTTCTTTCAGTGCCACTTTGTCTTCTCTTTCTTGACTCTGCTCCTTTTTCTCTAGGAGCATATTGTACAGGAGTCTTGGATTTACCAGCTGAGTGACTGCTTGCACTCTGTTGTTTCTCAGCTTTGTTGCACATTTCCAGGCCTTTTTCCCAGTACAACTCCCAATCTTGAGTCAAGGTCATTCCTTCAAAGTAGCCTTCAGCTTCCAAGGTTTGAAATTCTTCCATGGATCTAAGCTCAGATCCTGCATCCGGCATTACTTCTTTGGGGGGCTCTATCATGACATTTTCTAATCCTGCTGGAAGACCACCATGCTGCTTCAATAGTTCTTCCACTCTTGCTGACGTATTCTCAGCTACCTTTTCAAATGCAGCTTCGATGACCTTTCTCTTATCTTTCATGGCCGCTGCAGCTTTCTCGATAGGTAATCTCACGGGTAGCTTGCTGAGAATATCAGTTGTGACTTGACCTAGCTGAGAGGTTTCAGCGAACATCAATTTTAATTCCTTTGAACTTTCTTCCCCCTCAGTTGCATCACCTTTCTTCAATTTTTCTTTTTTCAAACCCTTGAGGGACTCATCTTCCCCCTTTTTGGCATCATCAAAGAAGAGAGGTATCCAAGGGAACAAACCTCTGAGGATAAAGTCCAGTCGGCCGATGGTGGAGTTGTGCTTGGAGTTTGCTACATCATATGCGGTTCGAAATTTTGAGCGTGTTGCCTTGGACTCGGCTGTTACTATCTTCATTTCAGCCATGAGAAGGCTGAATTTCTCATTCATGGTATTCTCGAGTCTGGCAATTTTATTCTTGTGGAAATGTTGCAGCAGCTCCATATCTGACTTATGGGACTGGTTAATCCTCTCAATGTACTCTTTCATCCTCTGCCTGTACATGGAGTTATCAGCACTCCATACGAGCATCCTTCCATATAATGCTTTAAAATATCGGACTTGCTCGATTCTTATTGCAGTCTGCTATTGAGTCCATTCCCATAGTCTCACCACTATGCCTCTCGGATCGGCCGAGAGAGTGGCATCTCGATTGTCGGGACGCAAATCCAGAGAGGCGATGGCGTTTCATTTTCTCAATCTCTTTCTGATTTTCTTGAAAATGTCACGAAACTCGGCGTACACATTGGATCCGGTGATGGCCATTCGCATCAAAATTAAAGTCTCATTGGAACATTCGTGTTTGTGGGAATAATGGATCTTCCCTTACGTGTATCTCTCCTTTCTTGAGCTCTCTCTTCTCCTAATTCAGGCAGATCCTTGGAGAAGGGAAACATGTCTTGGAATGCATCATCATGCACATATGGAATTTCTTGTTGCTCGGTGCTTGAGATGATTACTCGTTGTGCCTCGATTGCGGCAACTTCATTGGCAAAGTGGTCATTTGTGGGAACATGTGACTAAGCCGAGGAGTCGTTACTCGCTACATTTGTGGGAGCTGCTCGGGTGACTCGGTTCCAACTGGGGCATTTGAGATGTTTTGCCCATCTGACTACGCCTCAGCTGTCTTAACAGCTTCCTCGGCCTTAGTGGATTTTTCCAATTGAGTAATCTTGTCCTCAGCTATATCATCAGCTTCATCGGAGGATGATGAGACCTGGGGAGTTGGCTCATCATCAAAGTTGAATCTCATAGAAGTCGTCTTCTCACTAACTTGGCTCTGAGATTTGTGAACATCCTCAGTTGTGTCCATCATAGGATTATCATGTTGGGTGGACTCAGCTTCATCTTCCGATCCCAAAAATAATGTATCAATGTTTTCTTAGGAGTCTTGAAGGGCACCAATAACTTCATCTGCGATGCAACTTCAATTTGAGGAATGTTCTCAATTTTATCATCTTTACCAAGAAAAGTCTCAACCTCCCGTGGGCCTTCAATACCCCCAGCAGTCTCCACTGCTGCAGGGCCTTCAGCAAACCCTTTGACAGTCTCAAATGTCTTAAGTTCTTCTAAATTCCCTTCGACAGACTCAGTTGTCTTGGGGTCTTGGACATTGTCATCCAGAGGAGTCTCAACCCCTTGGATTGTACTTTCAGAGCCCAGAGTGTTAACTCCTGGGGCTTCACCATCCATTGCCTCAGCTGTGATAGCAACGTCATCGACCTTCAAAGCAGTAGACATTTCAGTTGAGACAGACTCAACTGTCCGAGCTTCGTCAATGTCACTCTGCTGTTTTTCAAATTCTTTCTCACCTTCGCCTCCTAACTCCATTGATGTGTCTCCCACAACAACCTCCAACCTAGCTGTGGTGGAGAGAGTTTCCCCCTCAGCTGGCACACCAACTGAGTGAATAAGAGTAGGGTCACTCTGCTCCAGAGACGCGGCTTTGTCCTCTAAGTGTTCAGCCGCCAGGGCAGGTGTGAGAACACCTTCTTCAGGGGTTGGCTTAGCTTGGGTGCCCAACTCCCATCTTCATCGCCAATTCCTTTGGATCCATTCTATGATTGCACGTGGGACATGGCTACAGCAATGTCCATCGCAATTTGTTGTGCCACTTCCAAAGGATCAGTTTGCAGAAGAGTTTAGGAGGACTCTCCTAGACCTTCTAGTAAGTGTTTCTCGTGTATGGCTTTGGATTCCTGTAAGGCTTGCTGCATTTCCAACTTCTCAGCTGCAGCAGTAGGATCCATGTATTCATCGCTGTCTGTCAACTCATGAAGATGCTCATGTGTATGTTCGAGAGTACCTGTGAAGGCACACATTTTGGAATTCTCTAGGGCTCGGGCTCTAGCCTCAGCTTTCTCCTTCTCATCCTCTTTAATAATGTGGAGGATGTCTAAGCAATTTTCTTCGTCAAGGGGAGATCTAACATCATTAACGCCAAGAAATCGGAGAAGCTCTTCTTCCTCCTCTATAAATTCAGGGCGAGTGAACTAGCTAGAGTGATCCAGCTTCCATGATGATAACTTTGCTTAAAATGAAAGACTTTGAAAATACAAGTGTTTAAAAACTTTTTGAAAAGATAGAGATCTAGTTCAGTAACCAGTACGGAAGGCTCAATGAACCAACCGCTCTGATACCACTTGTAGGTCCCAAGGGGTGTGAAGTAAGGTTTAGAAGGGAGGATTGAATAAACCTTACCAAATTTTCGATGTAGTCCTTTTAAAATAATTCAATAGAGTTTACTCAAACAGTTGTGTCCTTGATGGACAGCTAAGTTGGCTATTCAACTAAGTTACCCATTCAACAGACTCGATAGAGCTGTTGATAGTATAACTCGACTACTCATGCCAAATACTTAACTTGGCTGATTGGTTTTTAACAGCGGAAGACTTAACACCATTTGATTAGATTTTAGCTTGTTTTAAACACTTGATTTTTAGCACTTGGTTATTTCTCAGTTGGATAACAAATATAATACTTAACAGCAGATATAAGGTAAATGTGCAGGAAAGTAAGTTTTCTGAAAGTAAATGACACAAATATTTTATAGAGGTTCGAAGATGGGGTAATTCTTCTAATCCTCTCTTCTCCAACTCCTGGAGGAATCCACTATATAACGAGATCGTTTACAAAGCGGTGGGACGATCGAGACGGTCTTGATCACACAACTGGCTACTCTTGTGGCTCAGCTTCTTTACAGGGCAGCTGCCTTGCTACTTCAACTCACTTCTCAAGTTCTTGGATTTGATTACGAATCCCTCCAATAAACTTGATAATAGTTCGACCTGGAACCTTTCTACAATCCTAGCTTGGAAAGTATACCCCTTTGATTTCTTCAAAAGTTTCTCTTCAAATGATTTGAAGTTGTCTTTCCTTCACAACTTATGTTGGATCGATTTCCTTCGAGTTTCAGGCTTGAGGATTTGCTTGAATCTTTATGAGAATATTGTAGGTTAGATGCTTGAATACTGCTTGCTTGTTCGTGGTTCAGGTAAGCTCTTCTCAATGACTTCCTCAGCCTTTTATAGTGCACATTTGAAATTTTGCCCATTGAAGAGATGGGCTAATTTCAAATGTCACTTCTGATCGTTGGCTTGTCTTGGTTTGCAGTCCTTGATGTTGACCCATCCTCGTATTAAATGTTTTTGCAGCATTGCAGGTGCCTGACACAAGGTGCAGTGTTTCCCATTGGTTCATTCATTTTGCACAATTCTGGGACTAACACTTTAGACCTGACAACTTTGACATATTACTATATTGAGTAATATGTTTGACTTTAATCAACGGATCTAAGTCAGTTGTCTTGACTAGACTTTTTATCATGTACCCCCAGGTGACTTGAGTCGAGCTCGGTCATTGGATAACTCAACTGTTACTTCAACTTGAGACTTGGCTTCTTGAGTTGACTTGACTGACAGTTCTTACAGTTGTTCCTCAGCTGACTTTCCTTCAGTCGAGTCCTTGACTTCCTTTATGGCATTACTCAGCTGACACACAACAGAGTCTTCACATAGTCCGCAGTTGACTTCTTGTAATCCTTGGCATAGCCGACTTGACTCGGCTTTTTCCATTTTTATTTATTACAATACAAATTACAAGGAAAATGGGGTGCCAACTTCCTAGTTTAAGTTTTACATGGTATCATCAAAATCTACTCAATAAATTTCCTAACAATTTGTCCAAAAATAATTTGCTAAATTGATTGATGATATGGAAAGTGATTTGGTAAGAAATCAGAGACGATTTGTTGAGTGATGGATTGTGTGGATTTGAGTATTTTATGTATGTTTTCAGGATATTAGATATATTAATATTAATATTAATGTTCAAGATTTTCATTTATATAGATTGCAAGATATACAATTAGGATTTCATTATAAAATTATTTACAAATTCAACAAGTGTAAATGGGCGAAAATTTTCAGATTTTTGATATTATATCTATAAATATAGATAAGCTACACTGGCCATAAATAATTGTTATGGTAATCCATGTATTTAATCTTTGGCATCTTTTGGTATAATAGATGGAAAAAAATATATTGTTCATTTCGTAATATAATATCCATTATAGCAGCATAATAGTTAGATTAAATCAGCTGTTGTCAAAGATTACATATGAATTTATAATTTTTTTCTAATTTATGAATATTAAAGTATTTCATCCATATTTATGATAATGAAATTGGCTAACATATAAATATTGTTTTTCAAAAGTATATAATATAAACATTCTAAATTTGTTACAAAATCGTATATTGAAATAATATCCGACTTCCAAATTTTATTTTTAAATATTTTCTTTTGATTATTAAAGCAGTAGTTTATAAATTTAGATAATTAAATATAATTTTATTTCAAGACTAATTTTTCCTATAATTTGGCTAAATAGATTGATGATGTAGAAAGTGAATTAGCAAGAAATCGATAATAAGATACAAATTTTCGGACAAATCAATCCAAAAATTCTCATAAAGCGGGCATTTTTTTTACTATCCAAAAATGATTGTGCTTTGATTAGGTAAATCTGCAAACAAATCAATTGATTTATTTTGGAAAAAATAAATTGTAAAAATCTATGTTTTGGTATAATTAACAATAAATATTATGCTTTGATATAATTGATAATAATTAACCAAACTGACTATATAGAATAAATAGATTAAATAATAATAATAAGGAATTAATTTATATGATATAATTACGGAACTAATCATGTTTCTAAATTGAATTGACAATAATTATGGGATTAATTATAGAAAACATAGAAAAAATTGATATAGTTAAGAATAATTAACGGAATTGTTTATAGAAAATATCAATATATGATAAAATTAGGATTTAGAAAAATAAGAAAAAATTTCATAAAAACCATAATTGTTTTTCTAATTTATGAACATTAATCAATATTAAGTATTTCATCCATATTTATGATAATGAATTTGGCTAACATATCTAGATTTTTTTTAAAAGAATATAATATAAGTATTCTACTTTTGGTTACAAAACCGTATATTCTACTTTTGGTTACAAAACCGTATGCCGCGAAACAATATCCATCTTCAAATTTTAATTTTAAATATCTTCTTTTGATTATTAAATCAACATTTTTAACTTAAGAAAAATAAGTTAGATTTTATTTTAAGATTAAATTTTCCTATAATTAGGCTAAATTTATTGATGATGTGGAAAGTTAATTAGCAACAAATCAGATAATATTTGTTAAATGGAAAATTGTGTTGATATGATTTATTTGAGTATATTTTTAGGATATCTATATCTATATATATAATTTCAATATTAATCTTCAATATTTTTCAAGATCTACGGTTATAATTTTGCAGCAAAATAATTTCCGAATTTAGCATATTCGAGTTCGATACTGTCATTGTTGGCGGGACACTTGATAAAAACTAAAATAGAGGAGAACGTGAAGATGAAGCCATATTTGTTGTTTAGGCTTCGAATTTAGGATTAACAATATGAGAAAAGTGATGACGATATGTAGAAGAACAATAAAAGTGATGAAGATATGTATTGAAACAAATAAAAGCGATGAAGATATGTAGAAGAACAGAAGAACTCACGTTTAGCTTTAGTTCATATAATTATGGTGGAATTTTTTTTACCATTTATAATACACGTCTTATAATACAATGATCTTTATATTACAATGATCTTCTTATAATACACTCCTAATATAATAATTTATAATAATTATCATTTATACTTTATAATAATTACCATTTATAATGTTTAGAATTCTTTCCTAATATAATAAGCAAAAAGAGCGGGAAAAAAAATTCCGGACTTCTGCTATTATATATATATATATATATATCAAATGAAGAGAATATCAAATAATACATGAAAATTATTTTGATTATTTGCATTTAAAGTAATATATTATTAACTTTTGATTTTAAAATTTTTCAAATAAATATCAGGAAGTATATCAACAAATTGAATTAGCTGATAAAATTATTTTGATTATTTGCATTCAAAGTAATATATTAACTTTTGGTTTTATTTTGGTTTTAAGAAAAACTTTTGAGTTTTATAATATCAATTCACAAACAAAAACTCTAATTTTCTTCTCTCAAAACCCTAGCCGTTTTTTCCCTCCATCTTTTTCCTTCTTTTCTCATCTGTCATCAGGTGGATGGAAGAAGTATTTTTAATTGCATTTAATCTAAATAAATTTGTCCCTAGTAGATGGTTTTTATTTGTTCCCAATAGTTATTTTTTGTCCCAGTTAATAACTTCATCCATATGGTGGAATTTTGTTCAAAAGACTAGATGAGTCATTACTCGATGATACGTGGCAGAAGCGATATTATCTTTGGTACGTATTTTGTCCAGTGCTTACGTTGCAAAGTTCTGATACTATGTACCAGTTGAATCTATCTAGCTTTAAAATTTTTGTTTTAGATTTATATAGGTTTATCATCCTATAGGTCTTGCAACTATTTTTCACTCGTTGTTATAACCAGTTATAAGTTTCTTGTGATGAATGCATAAATTTCGTTTTGTTTCTCAAAAAAGAAACAAACGCTTCACAAACAAGCACAATAAAGTCTTTTTTTTCCTTTTGGGGATCAATGTTGTACTTCAGTAACGGTAGAATTTTATGGTGTCAGGGCTATTGAACTAAATTTTTTTTTGAACTAAATTGAATGTGATATAGTGTGTATATTCTCTCTCTTACTATCTACTCAAATAAACAAATTTAAAAAGAAAATTTCCCTTCCCTTGTTCAATTCCTTTTCTTGGCCCAGCACAGATATTCCCCCTTTCACACTTGATTCATTCTTTTACCATTTCTCTCTGGCTTCTGTTCTGTCTATATAAATCTATCATTGAAGTTTGAACAACATAATGGCTTCTCTTAACTGAAGACTCATTCTCAGGAAGAAGAAGAAACAAAGAATTATTGATCTTTTCATCTAGATGATGGACAAACAGAAACACTACTTTGAAACAGTAGAATGGAATCGAGTGAGTTACAATGCAGATCAATCTTTCTTCAACCCCAAAACCTCCACTCATCACTTTTCTCATTTCGACTCACCGATGCCGTCCTCCGCCGCTTTTCTGGCATCGAATCAATACGTCGGAGCTAATAACAACCGTACGCATCTGGAAAACAAGAATTCGGGCCGGCCCGTTAAGAAAACGGGCCATGTAATTGGGCCCATCGAGGAAAAACTGAGCAGATTGTCAGAATCAGGTGCCAATTCTAACGAGGAATCCTCAAATGAGCTGAATTCTAAGAAAAGAAAAGCGATTTACAGAGGGAAATCTAAGGCAGATGGATTAATTTCAGACAAGGTATATAGATTTTCATCATTACAACCTCTTTTCCAATTTTCTTTAGTTGAGAGGCCGATTAGTTCCCTTTGGTATTTTTGCAGGGTAATGAGGATGAAAATGGTAAGCGATCAAAGCCAACATCAGAAAGTGGCGTACCTGATCAAAAGTGTAATAATAATGAAAAGGCAGTTGAGCCATTTAAGGATTACATTCATGTCAGGGCAAGAAGGGGTCAAGCCACAGACAGTCACAGTTTAGCAGAAAGAGTAGTGATGCATTTTATCCTAAATAAATTTCAAGATTTTTCGTCAAATTCTGCGTGATCGTCGTGTTGGTACTAACCATCACGTTTTTCTGCCGTTTTATTAGGTCCGGCGAGAGAAGATCGGCGAGAGAATGAAACTTCTCCAGGATCTTGTTCCAGGTTGCAACAAGGTCTGCATCTGTTTTCTTAAGGAATAATTATGAAAATTACCCCTCAAGTTTAACTTAATTACGAAAAGATTTAGATTCCAGTTATCTTTTAAAATTGACATTACTGCCTTAATATGACAAAAAGTCAAATACCCTTGATATTTATATTTATTTTACAATTTGCCTCTTCAATATGTTGCCAATTTGTAAAATAGAAGCACATGTCAAGTTGTTATATAACTGAGTTTTTTCGTAATTAGACTAAAACTCAAGGTAGTATTTGTAATTAGGGATAATTACAAAAAGATTCCTGAAGTTTGTGCTAATAAGTACCTCTCATGTTTTATTTTTGTCTTAAATTTAAGGGAATAATTGAAATTTATCTATAAATATCATGTGGGTTTGTGAAATGATATATATATATTTTTTTTTTTGCAATTTTCAAAAAATATCTGGATTTTTTTTTGTAATTAGCACAAATTTTCGGGTTTTTTAGTGGTAATTATCCCTTGTAATTATCTTCCAATTAATGTTTTACTGGATTTCTCTATGAGAAATAGTCAATCGATAACACGATCTTGTAAAACATGTCTCTTTTCAGGTAACTGGAAAAGCATTGATGATTGATGAAATCATAAACTATGTAGAGTCATTGCAGCGCCAGGTTGAGGTAAAATTTCAAAACTATCAATTATTGGCTAAATTAACTAAATGTATTCTGGGATATTATTTTAACATGTGTTATGTATATTTTTGACACAGTTCCTGTCAATGAAATTAGCCTCAGTAAATCCAGGGCAGGATGAAAATCTAAAATTTTCCAAGGACGTGAGTAAAAACTTTACTTGAAACGAATTTTTTTTTCCCTTCATAGTCAATAAATTTTCTCATATATAATTCGATTTTTATAATCTAGATTTTCCGACAAAGTGCAAATATATCCCCAAAGATGTACCCTTCGGACTCCTCATCAGCAGCATTTTACAATCATCAATCCCAACAAAGTGTACAACAATTACATAATACCCAATGTTTTGTGGACTCTTCACCTTTAAACGCCCACAACATGGGAGTTCAATTGCTTTCTGGTGATGAATTTACTGAAAATCTTCCTCAGGTAAACTACTTACTATGTCACAACTGCCAAATTCTTCAATAGTAGGATTAATTAAAAAAAAAAAAAACTCAGTTATAAATACTGTCTTAAAATTTGTTTTGTTTTACAAAATTACACCCTCAATGGTATTTGTTAAGAAAATATTGACCTCGATGAGGTATTTGTAATTTTGAAAGACAATTGAGCTTTTTCTGTAATTAGTTGAACCTCAAGGGTAGCTTTTGTAAGTATCATGGCTAATCTGATAATGTGATGTTAACATTATTGTTAGCAGTTTCCGGTTTTTGGTGAGGATGATTTGCATAGAATTGTTCAGATGAGTTGGCCAGAATCCAATCAACCTTAATTCCAGGTAATGATTGTTAAAAGACTCAGTGAAAAAAAATAAAAAAATCTTCGAGTTCAGGTTATTAAAATGTTTTTACCAAAAAACTTCAACTATTAATGGGTTTTTTGTTTATTTTATGCAGTTCAAGACCAAACTTCCAACACGAAAGCTGATCAGGCCCTGAAGGAGAGAAAAGTCATTTGCTGTATATAAATGAGAATTTTGGTTCACTGAACCTGATGAATTGCTCAAATCACCCTGAGAAATATATAGGCCCGGATTTCTTTTTCTTTTTGTTTATTTTTTGGGTTAATTACAAAAATAACCTTGAGGTTCAGCTGAATTACAAAATTCAGCTTTCACATTATAAAAGTATGTTTTTATTTTACAAATTACATCACCCTCAAGATGAGTATTGGTTAAGTAAGTAGAAACCTCAAGGGGTGTTTGTAATACTTTATAAGGGGGTATTTGTAATTTCGAAAGATAATTAGATGTTTTTGTAATTATTCTAAATTTTAGGGGTAGTTTTACTTGTAATGTACTTATTTCAATTATTTTTTGTGGGATATTTTATGAGTACACCCACGGTATAATCCTAGAATCACTTACCTACTTTGGTTTAATTAAGTCTTGACAGAATCATTGTATTTATACTATATAAGATCTTTTTTTTTTTTTAGGAATACAAGATGTTCTAGTTAAAAAGGAGAAATGCATGACTTTTCCATGGCATATTTTTCCACTAGTTGACATTGTTATAAAGATCCATTGCAATCGTTTTTTCAAGATGTGCAACTTTTCTTGTTGTTTGTTGTCATTTATGTTGTAACCAGCTGTCTGAGTGGGGTTTATTTTCTTTTAAAGTCTTAATACCAATGTCCAATGATAATTAATGTTTTCCAATCTCAATTTCAGGCACATTTTTAGGTGGGGTGATTTCTCTTATGAATCAAGATATAAAAGGTTTTTGTTTTAGCAAATGAGGTCTTGTCCAAATAAAAGGGTTGATTTTATTTCACGTTGTTGTTATACGTTAAGTGCATAATTTTTTTAAATAAACACTAAATTGTGGATAATACGAATACTTTGCGTTTGTCAATGAAATATAATAAATGCTGAAATACAAACAGAAATCAAAATCCATATTTGAGTATTGAGATTTTTGGGGCTTTTAATTTATTTTTTTTGGCGTGTTGGGTGTGTGCGGGTAATTATCTACTTTAATTAATTAATATTATATTAATAATTATAAAAAGGATAAATCTTATAATTGGAAGAATAAAGTGGTCCCTCCTGCCACGTTTGTGGAAGGTGAAGGTGACACATGGATTTGGAAGTTTGGAAGATCCATAGAAACCTATAATATTAATATTACCGGTATCCATCCCAAACACGATTAAAAAATTACATCTATTACCCATATCTATCTCATATCCATTTTTGATACAAGATGTTCATAGTTAAAAAGCCAAAAAATATTTATTTTATATAAAAACATTATAATTATATGAATATTTAAATGTCTATTTAAATGGGTCAAAAATTAGTTATTATAAAATTATCTAAATAAGTTAAATTCTAAATAATTGTAACAACTAATCGTGGGGTTCATTTTTTTAAAGTCACTACAAACCATTATGTTCCATCAACTAAATCAAAAGCAACACAAATAAAAATACAACCAATCAATTCTTTAAAATGGAGAATCAATGATTATACATCATCATTTAATCTATATAATTACATCATCAAACATGGTGTAGGATTTTATTTCAAACTTGACAAGATAAAACAGAGTTAATAAGAATCACATATTTAAAAAAAACAACATATATATAATCTTTGTACAAAATAGAAAATAATATTGGGCTTCCAAAAAAATCATGCCAAGTCAAAAAAATAAGTGGAGGTGACTAGTGATAAAGGCCTTTTTTTTTTTTTTTTCGGGTAGTGGATATCCGGGTAAGGATAAAATAGTTTAATTATTAATATTATATAAATGGATAGTAATTTCTCATCTCATATCTATCACAAATCCAAAAATACACTACTCATACCCATCTCATTATAGTGGAGGGCGGTGCGAGCAAAGTAGGTACTCACATCTACCCATCCTAATGGCATTCCTAATTATACTCGGTTGTTTTGTTAGTTGTTGTGAGGATATTTCTTCATTACTAATCAATTCTCATTAATGATATTTATCGTATAATGATTTGTGTATCATTTATAATTGATTTACAATAAAAAAAAAAAGTTTCAATTTTGTTGTTTTAATCCTAAATATAAACTAAAATGGTGTAATTCTTATATATATTTCTATATAGTTGGCAAAAACTCATTAAATTTTTTCCCAAAATGTGTCTCAATTTGGAAGACGGATTAACCCAATGCTAAAATATGGATCCACCCCAAATTTTGGTGGCATTTTTGTAATTATTGAGACGGTGGCATTTTTGCAATATAAGGAGGTGAAGTCTTTCTTAAAAGTAATAGTAGCGAAATGGCATTTTTGTAATATTAGGGTAGGCTAAAAAGTATTGGAATTCTATGAAATACTATTAAACTTTTATGGTAAAAGTATCGCTTTTTTTTACAAAAGTATAACATTTTATTATAAAAGTACCACTTTTACTTGAAAAGTATAGTAGTTTTCTAAGGAACAAAATTGGTCATTTACATGCAAAGTTGTATACATCTTCAAAAGTATCGCGTTTTATTAATAAAAGTATCACTTTTACTCTAAAAATATAAGTTTTAAAAGTAACAAAATTGCATTGGTAGATCCCCTTAATATAGTATTAATTGGAGAAGTAATGGAGAAAAGTATCATTTTTTATTAGAAAAGTATCGCTTTTTACTAAAAAAGTAACTATTTTTATTAAAATTGATTATTTATTTGCAAATTTACATATAACCTTACTTAACAGCATCATTTTTATTAGAAAAAGTATCACTTTTATTTCAAAAAGTATACGTTTACAAAATAACAAAACTAGTAATATTAGTTTTCCTGAAAAGTATTAGTTTTTCTCTGAAAAGTACTTGTATTTTCCTGAAGTATTATTATGAGTATTTTTCAAGTTTTGCAATGTTATTCTTCTTCGTGCTTATTCAATTAAATACATCGCATAGATCCCTCTAATCATGGTTACCATTCCGCTGGCAATCTCCCTAAAACACCACAATCAAATTCATCTCAATCAATCGCGGAAAATCACTATATTTTCACTCCAATCTAAACATCATCAATTGCGAGATTTTGTCACAAAAAAGCCCAAGCCGATGTTCTCCATCACAAGCTGATGCTCCCCCTTTGTCCATGGATACACATGTGATACAGTGTTGTGTGGGTATGGATAGTGCGGGTATGGATAGAGAGAGAGAGAGAGAGAGAGAGAGAGAGAGAGAGAGAAATGGGAATATGGGTGAAGGAGAGAGAGAGAGAGAGAGAGAGAGAGAGAGAGAGAGAGAGAGAAGAGAAAAGAAGGGGGGAGGTGTCAACAACGTGAAAAGGAGGGAGAGATATTTTGGGATTTTGTTTTAATACCAGATCTAGAGTATTGAGTATTGGATCCAGGATCTTGCTCTTCATTTTACTTGATTAGATCCATAAGACGGTCTTATAGAGACCTACTTTATATATATACACACACATGGAGTCGATGGACTCTAGTTTATGAGATAATCACAATCATTCATGTATAAATATGATAATATAATGGCTAAATTGCAATTTCAGTTCTGTAACTTTTGGTGGTTAACAGTTTTATTCCTATATCTTCTGATGTGGCATTTTCGGTCATTAGGGGATTTTACCCTTTTGATTTAAACAGAAATTCTAATCCTTTAAATTTTAGAGATCGACAATTTTAGTCCTATATTTTCTGGAGGTGGCAGTTTGGTCTTCGCCCTTACACCAAAATAACAAATATTTTCCGAATTGTGACCATAATAACAAATGAAAAAATCCCTCCTTTTTTCTGCCACTTGTTTCATGTGTGTGGGCATGTTAAATATACTTAGACCTAGTATTTGTTCAGAGATTTACAGGTCAGATCATATTTACGATACTTGAGCCAATAAATCCCTATTAAGAGGGTTTATTGGTTAGAAACCTAACCGACTTGTAAATATGTTAATAGGATTGAGTCTAACTGTATGTAATAATGCCATAAATGGAACATCCGACGAAAATGAAGGTTTTTTACATCTTGTTATTCTGCGCACAATTTGAAAAATATTGGTTATTTTGGCCAAGGAAAATACTGCGAACTTGCCACTTTCAAATTATATAAGATTAAAATTGCATATTTCTAAAAGTCATAGGACTGAAATTGCTATTTAAACCAAGCATTCAAGGATATTTTGGATATAAATGAAAGATTAAAACAACCCTAGGATCATAGATACAACATCTTAGGACTTATGGGGCCCAAATTCCAGGGAGTTAAAACTTATATATGGAATCAAAAATGCTAACCGATCATATTTTATAGGACCACAATTGCTAGCCCATTATAATTACTGGACCAATTTTTTGCAATTAAGCGAAATTCAATTTGTCAATTTACCCCGACAATAAAATCATCTCTCGATATATGACCGAAAACAAGAGTCATATGTCAAATTTCAAAGAGAAAAATGGAGCAAAAATCATATTCGGAGGAAATATCCGATTGTCCAAAAATTAAAGTACAGAGACCTTTTACTGTTTTACACAAATATTTAGAACTTATAAACAGTCGATTTTTAGACTGCATAAAAGTATATATTCTTTTAAGTATCTCTGAGAAAATAAATGAACCCCAGGTTGGCAATGCAATGATGAGTTTCTGACAAGACCAAATGAATCTGACCTTTCAAAATTTGGTTTCCATTGTTTTAAAAATTATTGAACATGAAAAAGTTCAAGTAGTGGAGTTTGGGGGATGGAAAGATGCCCTTAAACATAGATTAATCATTTAATGAGGGGTGGTTAGTAAAAACAAAGATTAT
Organism: Rehmannia glutinosa; assembly: GCA_016081115.2. NCBI lineage: Eukaryota > Viridiplantae > Streptophyta > Magnoliopsida > Lamiales > Orobanchaceae > Rehmannia > Rehmannia glutinosa. Next base: position 46,286,910 of record CM071936.1, on the reverse strand, counting down.
TGGGTTTAATAATTATAAAAAAAATATGCTTTTGCAGCTTTTAATTATTTTAACTTGGGCTCCATCATTGGTCTCCTGATCACCGTGAAATCAATAATTAATTATGTGAAAGATTCTGACAAGAAACTATTCTTTTGCTTATAAAGAGTTGAACAGCAAATTAATATTATAATTGAAGATGTTTTTAGTGATAATAGATCTGTCTGAAAATAAATATTGAAGAATAGACATTCACGCAATTAAGTGTGTTTGGCAGTTGGATCTAGTTTTTAGCAAATTGGACCTTCGCTTGCTGTCTAAGCAATCTTGTAAATGTGGGAAAATTAATGAACTATAAAATTAACACTTGAAACATAGACATTATAGTAGTCAAGTTTTAACAAGAAATTGGGTGGTAAGATTTTTTCCATTTTTGAAAGCAAAAATTGGGTGCTAAGTTTGGATAGATGAGATTCTTATATTTTCTACCGTGTTTCATTTTATGTATTTAATTTGCTTATCCTGAAGTGTTTCGTCTCATATTTTAATTTACTAAATCATTATTGTGGTTTCATTATTTTACACGTGTAAATTTGGTGTATTGATATACCATATTATGATATTAAACATTGGAGTAGGTCTCCTGTCAAACAATATAACAAGTCTAGTTCGTTAGACGGCGATCTCATCCAGTTAGACCCAGCCCCACCAACTAACCAAATTTGACCGAACAGTTGACCTGATCTAACCCACGAGATTTTTCTCATTCTCCACCCTAGCCCTCAAATCAAATATTCAATTTGCAGCACCCCTACCCTTTCATTTCTCAACCATCTCCCCTTTTCCCCTCACCTTCTCCATGCCCTCTCCCTGACAGTTGATGCATTAGATAATGATGACGCACTAAAAGCTCCAAGCTAGAGAAGAAAGCTCAAAACTCGAATGGTTAACCTACAAGACATCCATCTCCAAATTCCCATAAGGCTCCGGATGTCAAAACTCAAAATCCTGCTGCTACTAATGCTTTAAAAGAGGCAAAGAACCTCAAATCCTTGGCTGGTTGTCTTGAAGTTTTGTGCACATTTTGAATTATGACATGTTTTATTGTATTTTAGCTCTAATCAAATTTGAGGTTGACGAAAAACCATTTGTAAATTTGAAAACAGAGAAAGATTAAGAAAACAATAATTAATAATACTTTTTATGGAAACACTACCTTTGAGTAGGACTACTAATATTTTTATTGAAAACCTAATACTTTTGAGGGAATTTCTAAAAATCTTTCAGGGGAAAAACTAGTATTTTTCAAGAGAATTACTAATACATTTCACATGGACTACTAATACTTTTGACGGAAAAAACTAATACTTTTTAGAGGGATTAATAAATATTTTCAAGTGAACTACATACTAATACTTTTTCGATTGACTATTAATACTTCTCGGATGAAAACTTAATACTTTTCAATGCTCTTGTTTTACTATATCACTGCCCAATATTACAAAAACTAATACTTTAAAGTGAACTACATACTAATACTTTTCAGATGGACTGCTAATACGTTTCAGTGGGACTACTAATACTTTTCAGTGGAGCTGATAATACCTTTATAGGGAACTACTAATACTTAACAGTAGAATTACATTTTTTAATGGATTGCTAATATTTTTTGGGAAAATTGCTATATATTTTTCATTGGGACTGATAACACTTTTTCAGTGGGGCTGATAATACTTTTATAGGGAACTACTAATACTTTTATGAGAAACTACTATTTTTTTTTCAATGAGACTAATTAATACTTTTCAGTGAGATTGATAATACTTTTATGAGGAACTAGTAATATTTTTCAGTGAAACTACTATTTTTTTTACTAAATCGTAAGTGGCAACCAAAATAATTAAGTATCCAAAACCACACATGAAAATGGGAAACAAATACGCATAAAATGAAAGTGACCTAAATACCAACACTATCTTTTTTTAAAAACCTCAATAAAGAGAGAAAATTGTGTTGAATACGGGGGGCCCACCCCAAGTCCCATGCCTGCTTATAGGAAACACCAAACATATAGGAGATGGGCTGCTCTGTAGGTCCCAAGGAGTGATAATGTAAAGTCTAGAAGGGGGAGTTGAACAGACTTTACCAACTTTTCGATTTTAGTCCTTTTAAAGTCAGATTATAGTCACAAGTCAGTTGGGTCCTTGATGGACATCTTAGTTTACCTTCACAGTTGAGTTAGTCACTCAACAGACTCGACTGAGCTGTTGATAAGATAACTCAGCTGATTCAGTTAACTCTTTAGAAATTCAGCAGACTTAGTTTTTACAGCTGAAGACTTTCACCCTTTGTTTTAAATACATTTTTCAACACTTGTTTTAAGTTTAGTTATTATCAGTTGACTTAACAAATAAAACAAACAACAACATAGATATGCAATAAATAAAGTGTTGAATGTAAATGACACAAAGCAATTTTTATAGAAGTTCAAGGATGGGGTAATTCTTCTAATCCACTCTTTTCCAACCCCTGGAGGAATCCACTAATGTCACGGTGACTTTGTTACAAAATTGTGACAGTCCAAGCTAGGCCTTGATCTCTGGCTTTGCTTCTGGGACTCAGCTTCTTCACAAAATAGTTGTATTGCTACTTCAGCTCCTTCAAACTCTTGGATTTGTTCACACAACCCTGCAACGAGTCCAAAGCTTCTGGTTTGAACTGGAACCTTACTACACTTCCTTCAACCCTGGATGTGTAGACCCCTTATTCTTTAAACAAGTTTTCCTCTTCAACAGTTTGAAGTTGTCTTTCCTTCACTGAGTGTGTTGGATTGATTTCCTTCGAGTTTTAGGCTTGAGGATTTGAATTGAATGCTTGAGAGACTTTTGCTCTTGCTTTGCAGGTTAGTGTCTATTGCTTTGCTTGTATTCGTAACCTTCTCTCAATGAATTCCTCAGCCTCTATAGTGCATGTTTGAAAAATATATCATCGAAGAGATAGATGTATCTTTCAAATTATACTTTGAGGTCGTTGGCTTGTCTTGTCTTTCATTTTTGATGTAGACTGATCCTTGAATTAAATGATCTGCGGCCTTTCCTTAAACTCTGCAGATTTTTAGGGATATCCTATTGGTTCCTTGCTTTTTACACTCTTTCAGTTAAACAACTTTAAGGATGGCATTCTGACATATGCCTATTTTTAGTAAACATTTGACTTTGCTTTGACAACAGATCTCTTCAGCTTTCTTTGATCCTTTCTGCTGCATAACCCCTTTGACAGTCAACTTCAACTGGGAGTGACTCAGCTGTCAGTCTGCTGACTGAGACATATTTTATATCACTTGATTGAGATTGTCTTCACTTCACTCAGATGCCACACAACTGATTCTTCATCTTGGTCCTTAGTCGACTCCTGCATTCTTCACTGTGGTTGCATCTACTTAGCTTATAAAAATCCTATCTATTATAAGTTGATTTACAGTAGAATTGGGGTGACAACTTCCTAATCTAAGTTTTACATGATATCATCAAAATCTAACATAAATTTTCCAACTATTTTTTTCCTTTTTGATGATGCCAAAACTTAAATAAAAACAACAAATTAAATAGTGCATAACAAAGAATGATTGTATGAATATGTCATTTCATTGAACATATCATACTTGCACTTTACAATGTGTTACAGAGTACAATGAAAAAGTATATAAAGTACTTACAAGATTCTGTGTATTTACAATCATGTAAAAATACAACATGAAGGTGTCTGCAGCAGTCTTCAACGCCTCTGTTATTTTCTTCTTCTCTCTTCATTTCTCTTCCTCTTCTTCTCATCTTCTTCCTTATTTTTCTTCTCATAAGCTCTCTTTGCAGCATCATCTCTTATCTTCCTTTCTTCCCATTCCTGCTCTTACCTTTGATTTTCTAGCTCTTGGCGCCGATAGCCTCAACATTGTTCCTGGAAACTTCTCGATTCTCCAGCTCATTCAGTCCAGCCCAGTATAGTTTGTCTTTCTACTTTGGATTTATGAATGTGAAATTTTTAGGCCTTTGTGGTGGAGTACCTCTGCCTCTTCCACCACTCCTTTCCTTTCCTCGTCCAGAGTCTGCTCCACCCCTAGAAGTGTACTACACAGGCTGTGTCCTAGAAGTTTGCTGACTGCTTCCTTGAGTCTGCTGCTTCTCGGCTGATTGACAAATTTCCAAGCCTCTTTCCCTGTACAAATCCCATGCTTCGTTTAGAGACAATCCTTCGAAAAACCTTCAGCTTTGAGGGTTTAAAACTCCTCAAGAATCTTGGCTCTGATCTTGCATCGGGAGATGGTTCCTATGGGAGCTTTATTGCTGGAGAGTATGGTAACAACCATGTTGGGGGACCATCGAACCTGGTTTTCAAACTTTCAATTCGTTCATGTTGCCTTAGGTTGACTTCTGCAAGTTCAGCTTCCGTTGCAGCTTTAGTCTTCTTCAATGCGATGTCAGCTTTCTCGTCAGCTGACAACTCTTTGGTAATTGGGAGTAGAGAGAGCTGGTGGATGAGCCAAGTTGGGGTTTTTCAAGCACAATCTTCAGAGGGGCTTTCTTAAGGGATCCTTCCCCCTTAATTCCACTTCCTTCCCCTTTCTATCTTGTCCCTCTTTGGCATCATCACCAATGCGAGATGTCTGAGGAGATTTTGACAGAATTAGATCCAGTTTTTCATGTGTTGTTGAGTGAGCTGCTCTATGTTCCGAACGAATAGCCTTCATTTCTGCACTTATAATCTTCATCTCAGCGTTCATTATCATCATCTTGGAACGCAGAGTGCTTTCAGTCTTTAGAAGGTCTTGCTTTTGTTGAGCCTTCAGCAACTCCATATCAGTTTTATTCGTCTGGTCCATTCTGAACATATGATCCCGCTGTCTCTGCTGAAATTGTGCATTATCAGCACTCCAAATCACCAGCTTGGCGAATAAGGATTTGAAGTAGCTGACTTGTTCTCTTCTCAGTGCCTTCGCCGGTGCCATCCATTCCTAAATCCTTAGAACAAATCCTTGAATGTCTCCAAAGATCATGGCATCGTGATTGTCCAACAGTTGGTTGAGTGCAGCAAAACCTCTTTCCATGTTTCAATTTCCGAATAGATAGCCTTGAATGTTTTTCGGAAGTCTGCTGCCTCAGGTGACTGTTCTTCTGGCCACACCGCATCAAAGTCAAATCCAAACGGCACAACTCATAAGTCATCTGGAGCCTCAAATTCTTCAGGATGGATGTCAATGGTGTACTTGACATGTTCTTCAGCAGATTCAGTCTCTAGGGGTACCTCAGCGATAAATGGAAAATAGTCTGAGAATAGATCATCTGGAACAATAGGAATTACTCCCGCTCCTTCTTTGGGAGCCTTTCCTTTATTCTTAAGACTTGCTTTAGCTCTATGTGCCTCAACAGTGTAAGCAACATCATCGCAGTCGCAATGGTATTAGCCTACGGAGCTGACTGATCCTCAACTGTCTTAACAACTTCATTGGTCTCAGTAGGTGCTTCCTTTTTGAGTTTCCGTTGCCTCAGCTGGCTCAGCAACATCATGGGCTGATGATGGCACCATTGGGGGTAGGCCATCAACCAATACGAATTTCGATAAGGCAGCTTCCTCGCGTGTTTTTTTCATTTCTGCTGCCATTTTCTGTATCTCTGATCCTCAATGAGTTTTCTTTGGGGGCAGACTCAACTTCATTTTCATAGTCCGAAAATTCTACGAACACATTTTTCTCAGAGTCGTGCAGCACACTAATTTCTTCCCTTTCAGGCGACTCTGGTGGAGGAATTGGCATTTTTCCCTTTTCAACAGTAACATTACCAAAGGAAATCTCAACCTCCTTTAAGCCTTCAGTACCCTGAACAACAGTCTCAACCGCTGTAGGGCCTTCTACAATCCCTTTTGCAGACTCAGCTGCATTAGGGTCTTCTACATTCCCTTCTGCAGACGGAGCTGCATTAGGGTCTTGAACAGTGGCATCCTTTGAGGTCTCAACCTCTTGGATTCCGCTTTTAGGACCAGCAGTCTCAACTGCCATGGTCTCATGTCCATCATTTGCCTTAGCTGCAGCAGCAGCGTCCTTGGCCTGCAGCACAGTTGGAATTTCAGCTGAGACAGTCTTAACTGTCTAAGCCTCGTTATCCCCACTCTACTGTATCGTTTCAGTCTCCCCATCGCCTCCTAACTTCAGTTTTGTTAGGTGTCCCACATCTCCTCCAACCCGTTGTGGTGTGTGCGATTTTTCTTAGTCATTTGGCGCACATTGTTGACTCACGATCAGTGGGGTCACTGGACACATGAGACTCGACTGATATTCCCTTTGAGTGATCAGCCGACTTGGCAGTTGTTACAACAACTTTCTGAAGGGTTGGCTCAGCTAAGCTGCCCTCTACTTCTCCTTTCTTAGCTTCATCGCCATTGTCTCCTGGTTTGTTCTTTGGAGTGTGCTGGTGAGGTTGAAGCATCAATAGTCCTCACCATTTCCAAAATGTGAGGGGTAGGAGAGATTTGAATGGAAGATGACTCTCTAGGGCCCCTTTGTACTGACTGTTCATGCAACTTCTTAGACTCTTTCAAGGCTTATTTAAGTTCAACCTTCTCTGTTGGATCAACAACATCTAATACTTCCTCATCGTTGTCACTGTTGCTGGTTGGCTGTAAGGCACTTTCAGGAGCTTCTATAAAAATGCAAGAGTGAGGCTTCTCGGATTCCTCAACTGCCTTGGCTTTCTCTATTTCCTTAGCCTTCTCCGCATCCTTCTTCTCGAACATGATGGTTGTGCAAAAATCTGGGTTTAGAGCTAGACCGAATTGCAATGTCTCCCAAAAAGCTTAGGAGTTCTTCCTCATCCTCAACGAACTATGGGCTTTGGATTAAGACCTGGTTGTACTCATCTTCCAGTCTCTCCAAATGCGTAGCCTCTCTTGAATATCTGGATATGCAGGATATAGCATAACAAGATCATCATCATCATCCTCCTGCTGCATAGGCTTTTCAGCAGCCTTGCCTTCCTCAGCTACAATTGCATTTGTCTGGGGGGATCTTACAACTAACTCTTCATTTCTATTGTCAGTTGTGTCTGGTTCAGATTCCTCAGTTGTTATCCTAATAGTTGTCTCCTGATATGGATGATCAGCATCATCTAATTCATGCTCAGTGGCCTCCATACACCACTTCCATCCTTTGATATCTGCTGCTCATCATCCGCAGCCTTCTCTACTTTCTCCAGTTGTCCCTGACTCAGCTGGCTGGCAGCTAAGTCAGACTGTTTCACCAGTCTTCTCCTGGTTTTTCTTTTCAGAGGAACTTCGACTTCTTCCTCTTCGTTTTCTTCAGCTATGGCAGTATACTCTGCAATATTCAATTTCTTTAAAACAGTTGGCTTGTGAGGCACAATTGATCTTTTCTTCCTCACAACGGGTGAGGGAGCTGGGGCAGGGGCTTTCTTCTTAGGTGTGGAGGCATGAGAAGGCTTAGGGGAGGGGGCTTTAGCAGAAGCAGGTTTGTCCACAGGGACATGTTTAGTTGATTCCCCCTCACTTGTTGCAGACTTCTTCGCATGTGCCTGCTTCTGGGCACCAGACAAATTTGCCTTGAACATCTTTTTGTTGGCATGAAAGATCTTCCCATTGCAGAGAGGGACACCTTTCTTCTCCATTAAGTAGCCTAAGATCAGGCCATATCCCAATGAACTTCCAAACTTCCCGTCATCTCCAACAGACATGCTCATCACACTTTGGCACAACTTGCCAAAAGTGAATTCTGCCCAGTTGGCTTATTTCGCTTCCATAGTAGCCGCCATACAAATCAACTTAGTCTGAGAGAGCTGATTGAACGACCCAAACTTCATATTAATATATTTTGCTACCACATCCATCAACTTGTGGTAGTCTTCCTTAATGACATTCTTCAGAGATGAAAATTTCTGTTTTCCAGCAGTCTCAGGCTTGGATATCTCTTTCCAAGCGCAGAAAGATTCACATCCTTTGCAGTTATCTCCTTTAGCCCACTAGTAGGAAGATAACAATGGTCAACAAGGTCAGCAGCAGTCAACTTGAACTCCTTGCTATTGACTGATGAGTGGATCTCATCATCGTGAACTTCAGCATTCATGTAATACCTAGCTACCTCTTCAAGGTAGGTGTGAAAAAACTCCATCGACAGAAATTTCTTGAGACCTGCCTTCTCAAGTTTTTCAGCTATCTTCTTGGCCAATACCTTGTCCACGCCCTGTGTGACAAGACCTTCGAAATCCATAGTCGCGTCGGTGTGGATCTTCTCAGCGAGCTTCACAAAGTCGTATGAGGGTGCCATTTCAGTTTGTGAACTTGAAATATAAACGATGAACAAAATAGGTTTTGAACTCTCTTTGCAGAGAGAAAACTGAGTATTCTTCGAGAGCAAGTGTGTAAGTGTGAAAAGAGAGAAAAAAAGTTTCTCTTTATATGGGACTTGAAAAGACGGTTTTTAGAATTTAAAAAGTTAAAAACTGATCAACGGTTGAGATCACGTTTGAAAACCGCGTTAATTTCCCTGCATTAAATGCAACATCATTTATATCCAATCATGGGTAAACTGGCGCATGCTTTTTACTGACATCATTAATTATCGCTGACGTCTAGCCTAAAGACATTCACGCTTGCAGAAAACGACTGCGTTTTGTCACTTAGCTTATAAATAACTCAGCTATCTTAATTTATGAATCGAATCTGCTTCTCTCTTGACGGAATAACCACTGGGATGCGCAGCTAACTTGATATAGTTGACTAGCCATATAAGCTGTTTCACTTGGTTGTTAAGTGAAACTCTACTGAATTCCATTTCTCTCATCTATAACTCTGCCGAATGAGTCTTCTGAGCTTCCTAACACAACTCAATTAATCCAAGCTAATTCTTAAGTTTTTCAAATCTTGATTCACATAATGGCTTTGTGAATATATCAGCTAACTGCTTATCAGCTGATATGTATTCCAATGTGACGTGTTTTTTTCAACATGATCTCTTATAAAATGATATATGACATCAATGTGCTTGGTTCTTGTGGAATTTCTCTTTCTTCAATATCATAATCTCTCAGTTGTTGCCTCATCCATAACACTTGGGCAAAACAGCTGCCTGTAGAAATGCACTCTGCTTCAGTTGTGGATGTAGCTATTGAATTTTGTTTCTTGTTGAACCAAGAAACCAACATATTTCCAATCATTTGACAGGTACTTGATGTACGTTTCCTATCAACTCTACATCCAACATAGTCTGAGTCTGAGTAGCCAACTAACTTGAATCCTCCTTTCTTTTGATACCATAAACCAACTTCCTGGCATCCATTCAAATACCTTAGGATTATCTTGGCTGTAGTCATATGACTTTTCTTTGGAGAAGATTGAAATCTAGCACATACACCTACATCAAATGTGATGTCTGGCCTACTTGTTGTTAAATTGAGCAATGATCCAATGAGTGCACTATACCTTGTTTTATCAACAACTTTGCCTTTTGCATCCATATACATCTTTACTGATGTTTTTATGGGAATCTTTACAGATGACTTCTCTTCCATGCCAAATTTCTTCATAAATCTCTGGTATATTTGGTCTGACTTATGAAGATTCCATCCTTCATTTGCTTGACTTGAAGACCTAGGAAAAAAGTCAGCTCTCCTATCATGCTCTTCTCAAATTTTCCTTGCATAAGGTTTGAGAATTTGTCACACAACTCTTTGTTTGTAGATCCAAAGATGATTTCATCCACATATATTTGAACAAGCAGTATACTCCCTCTATCTTGAATTCTGAAGAGTGTTCTATCAACTTTGCCTTTGGTGAATCCATGGTCTATAAGAAACGGATATAATGTGTCATACCAGGCTCTTGGTGGTTGTTTCAAACCATACAATGCCTTCTTGAGCTTGTAGACTTTATCTGCAATAGTTTTCTGCTCAAGACCTGAAGGTTGTTCCACATAGACTTCTTATTCCAAAAGTCCATTCAAAAATGCACTATTCACATCGATTTGATGGACTGTGAAGTTCTTGTGTGCTGCATAAGCAAGAAACATCCTTATAGTTTCCAATCTAGCAACAAGTGCAAAGGTTTCATCAAAATCTATGCCCTCTTCTTGGCAATACCCTTTGGCTACCAATCTTGCTTTGTTTCTCACTAAAGATCCCTCTTCATTCATCTTATTTCTAAATACCCACTTACTACCAATAACATTTTGGTGGTTTTACCAATAACATTTTGGTGGGTAGGTCTTTGAACTAATTTCTAAACTTTCTTTCTCTCAAATTGATTCAGCTCCTCTTGCATAGCTAGAATCCAATGTGTGTCATCCAATGCTTATTGAGTTCCGGATCTGTTTCTTACTCATTCTCTAACATCTCCAATGATTAGCTCTGGTGGATGGTCTCTCAGCCATCTCACTTCTGGTTGGAGTAAGTCAGCTGGATTCAATCTTCTTGCAGCTAAGTTGTCTTGAACAACTTTCTCATCATTCAGCTACAAGTGTTCCAACTGTCTCTGAGATTCAACTATCTCATCTTCATCTAGGTTGAGTCTTCTGATATCTGCCTCAACATAGGGACTCTTCTGAATAGTTGGCTGATTCATCTTATCAGTTAACTCATCAATGTCTTCTCCATTAACATTAGGTTCATCAAAAACCACATGGATAGACTCTTCTGTGACCATAGTCCTCTTGTTCAGCACTCTGAAGGCTTTACTCTCAGTTGAGTATCCCAAAGAGATACCTTCATCAGCTTTAGCATCAAAAGCTTTCAAGTTGTCCTATACATTGTTGTGAATGAAGCACTTACATCCAAAGATATGAAAATATCCAACATTTGGTTTTCCCCTTGTCCAAATTTCATAAGGGGTTTTGGATAGCTGCCTATTGATCATACACCTATTTTGTAGCAGGCAGTATTAATGGCTTCAGCCCAAAATCTCGTAGGCAATCTAGCTTCAGCTAACATGGTCTTTGCAACTTCCTTGAGAGTTATGTTCCTTATTTCAGCTACTCCATTCTGTTGTGGAGTTTCTGCAGACTGACAAATCATGAGCAATACCATTCTCTATGCAATACTGAGTTATATTCCCATTGACAAACTCAGTTCCTCTATCAGATCTTATCTTGATAATGGTTTGACTCTTCTCATTTTGAACTCTTCTCATCAACTGAGGAAGTTTCTGCAGAGTTTCCTTCTTTTTACACATAAAAATGGTCCATGCGTATCTTGAATAATCATTCATAACCAAGGTATATTTCTTTCCACGACATCGGGCGGTTTAATAGGACCAAATAAATCCATATGCAATAAGTGCAATATCCTGGTTGAAGAAGGACTTGGCTTGTCCTTGAATGAAGACTTGATTTGCTTTTCCATCTGGCATGCATCACAAATGATTTCCTTCTTGTATACTGAGTCTGGCAATCCTTCCACAATATGACTCCTTGCAAGCTTGTTGATTGTCTTGAATTTAGGTGACTCAGCTTTTTGTGCCACAACCAACTTGATTCGGCTGTACTCTTGGCTAACAGACATGTACTTGGTGTAGTAGTTGACCAATCCACTACATACATTATTTTCTGTCTTGATCCTGATAACACAACTTCATTAGATTCAGCATCCTTGATCTGGCATACTCCCATGTTGAATCCTACATTATAGCCCTTATCAAAGAGTTGGCTGATGCTCAGCATATTGAAATTTAGCTCTTCAACATAGGCTACATCTGTGATTTCTAGTCCATTTTTCCTTATGGATCATGTGCCTTTGATCTCCCCCGAGCTTCATTTCCTCCAAGTATGACTTTGGCTCCTTTTGCTTCCTTGAAGTTTGATAAGTTCTTTTTATTTCCTGACATATGTCTGGAACAACCACTATCCATGTACCAGGTTCCTTGGCACTCAGTTGTTCCTTGAGCAGGCATTAAGGAAATTAGCTTTTAGGTACCCAAACTTGTCTCGGTCCTGAGGGGTTAGCATTATAAGGTGATCTAACCAATCTATAGTCAAATGGTCTGACTCTAAAAGGTTGCCACCTATCAGTTCCATAATCATAATGAATATTTGCAAATTTCATGGGAGCTTTAGGCTCATACAGCTGTCACTTTTGTCTGTATGCCTTTGTGTGAGCTTGTGCATTTGCTTTCTTAGGATAATAATGAAATTTTTGTGCATATTGTGCATTGTGCTTGGGTGCATATACGTACTGATAATGGTTCATTTGCCTTGGGAATGACCTATTTTGAGTTTGAGATCTTTGCCACTTGGGCTTGTATCCCTTAGGACTTGGCTGATGTCTCATTTGATTGTTCCAATCAGCTTGGCTAGGATAATTTATACCATTCTTATCATATGGATTTCTCAGCTGAAACCTCTGGGGCTTTTGGTAGTTCTGTTTTGATTTCACATAATATTTTATGTTTGGAGTCTGCTGATGGACTCTTTAGAATTTGGTTTCAGTTGTCCTCTCAGCATACTCTGCTGGCTTTTTGCCCTTGCCTTCATAGCCTAGGCTAGCATGGTTGTAATTGTGTTTGTGAGTGGGTGTGGGTACAACATATGTGCTTTGGATTTTTGGACTCCCTCATTACTTGAGAATCCTTTTTCCATAACCACTCTTGGAGTTTCAGCATGCACACATGAATTAAATCATGTGCCTATTTTATCTCCACTTTCCTTTCGTATCATTATCAATTCATCCAATGATTTAGATGCCTTGGTAAATGATGCAATCATATTTTTTAATTTTTTCCCTTTTCTGTTTCAGCTGAGTCTGCTTTGATCTTAGCTATCTCAGCCTTCAGCTCAGTGTTCTCAGCAACTATGTGATTTAGAGTACTTAGCTCCTTAGTCAGCTATGAGTTTTGGCTTTTGAGCTGGTTGTTTTCCTCATTCAAAAGTGTGTGAGAGGTTTTACATGCTCAAAATCTTTCTTCATTTTGCCTAATGAATCATAAAAATCTGTGGATGATGAAGTGTTTGTGTCACTATCACTATCATCAGAATTAGAATGAGATGAGTTAGAATGTACCTCATCTTCCTGTTTTTTTCCATGTGGCATATCAAGGCCTCTTCTTCAGTGTCTGAGGAGTAATCAGCCTCACTGCTGGTTCTTTGCACTTGGCTGTGTCAGCTTCATCAGCTAACATGGCTTTCTTATTTTCTTTTCTTCTATCTCTAAAGACTTTTCTTTCCTCCTCATTTTTATACTTGTTGACTGGTGGATAGGGACAACCAACAATAAAATGTCTTGACTATCTGAAATTCCAGCCTAGGTTCTCAGCTTTCTGGATTATCAGCTCTCTGATATTCAGTCCTCTGATGGTCAGCTCTCTTGGGTGGTCTTTCTTCCCTTGCTTTGGAAGGTGCTGAGTGTCTCCTAGATGATTCACCCTTATTCCTTTTGTAGTTCTTATTGAAGAACTTGTTGAATCTCTTTACCATAAGGGCAATCTCCTCTTGGTCAATGGCTTCCTTGGATTCAGCTCTTTTGGATTCTCCAGCCATGAGTGCAGTTGTCTTGGGTACAACTGTTCTTCTTGCTCTTTCCTTCGGAGCTTGAATTCATAACCTTTCAAGTCTGAGAATAACTTATGGTTGGATGTTCTTATTAAGTCCATTTAATGTCTCACGTCCATCATCTTCATTTTCCACTCAGCTGGGAGTGACCTTGGTATCTTCATACACATTTCTTTTTGTGTGTATTCTTTGCCTAGAGCTGAGAGCTCATTTGTTATCTCTGTGAATCTGGTATCCAGCTGATCTAGAGTTTCACCTACAAGCATTTTAAAATTTTAAAATTTATGTACAACAATAGTTAATTTGTTTTCTTTTATTTGATCGAATCCTTCACGAATAAAAGTAAAATTTTCCCAATTTTCTTTAGCTGTTCTATAAGATTTCACTTTGTTGAACATGACTTTATCGAGGGTTTTATACAAAAAGTCCTTGGCAACATTATCTAAGTTGTATCTTTTTTTGTCCTCGTTTGTCCACTCGCATCGAGGCTTCTCGACCATGGATGGTCTTGGTACAACATCCTCTCATTCAGTAGGAGCAGCACCTCTTACAGCTGTACTTACTTTCAATATTTGAAGTGGCCCATCCTCAATGACGAACCACATCACATCGTGTAGAGCTAAAAGATGTGCCTACATGCGTATTTTCCAATAATCAAATCCCTCGATAGTAAACATAGGAATGCGCGTTAGATTTGCTTCTATGATAATAACTTGTTTTGCAAGAAAAGCTTTAAAACTGCAAGTGTTGTATCCTTTGAAAAAGAATGAGATCTAGTTTCGTAACCAGTGCGGAAGGCTCAATGAACCACCCGCTCTGATACCACTTGTAGGTACTAAGGGTGATAATTTAAAGTCTAGAAGGGGGGAGGGGGTTGAACAGACTTTACCAAATTTTCGATTTTAGTCCTTTAAAGTTAGAGTATAGTCACAAGTCAGTTGGGTCCTTGATGGACAACTTAGTTTACCTTCACAGTGGAGTTAGCCACTCAAAAGACTCGACTGAGCTGTTGATAACTTAGTTGATTCAGTTAACTCTTTAGAAATTCAGCAGACTTGGTTTTTCTAGCGGAAGACTTTCACTCTTTGTTTGAAATACGTTTTTCAACACTTGTTTTAAGCTTATTTATTATCAGTTGACTTAGCAAATAAAACAAACAACAATATATATGCAAGAAATACATTGCTGAATGTAAATGACACAAAATAATTTTTATAGTAGTTCGAGGATGGGGTAATTCCTCTAATCCACTCTTCTCCAACCCTTGGAGGAATCCACTAATGTAATCATGACTTTGTTACAAAATGGTACAGTCCAAGCTAGGCCTTGATCACACAGCTGGCTTTGCTTCTGGGACTCAGCTTCTTCACAAAACAGTTGTCTTGCTACTTCAGCTCCTTCAAACTCTTGGATTTGTTCACACAACCCTCCAACGAGTCGAAAGCTTCTGGTTCAAACTGGAACCTCGCTACACTTCCTTCAACCCTGGATGTGTAGACCTCTTGTTCTTAAAAAAGTTTTCCTCTTCAACAGTTTGAATTTGTCTTTCCTTCACTGAGTATGTTGGATTGATTTCTTTCGAGTTTTAGGCTTGAGGATTTGAATAGAATGCTTGAGAGATTTTTGCTCTTGCTTTGCAAGTTAGTGTCTATTGCTTTTCTTGCATTCGTAACCTTCTCTCAATGAATTCCTCAGCCTTTTATAGTGCATGTTTGAAAAATATACCCGTGGAAGAGATATATGTATTTTTTAAACTTGGCTTGTCTTGTCTTGCAGCTTTGATGTAGACTAATCTTTGAATTTAATGTTCTGTAGCCTTTCCTTAAACTCTGTAGGTTTTCAGGGACTTCCTATTGGTTCCTTGCTTTTTGCACTCTTTCAGCAAAATAGCTTTAAGGATGGCAATCTGACACATGCCTATTTCCAGCAAATTAACATTTGACTTTGCTTTGACAACGAATCTCTTCAGCTTTCTTTGATCTTTTTTGTTGCATAACCCCTTTGACAGTCAATTCCACTTATCTGGGAGTGACTCAGCTGTCAGTCTGCTGATCGAGACAGATTTTCTATCACTTGACTGAGACTTGTCATCACTTCACTCAGCTGCCACACAGCTGATTCTTCATCTTGGTCTTTTCATTCAACTCTTGTATTCTTCAACTTGGCTGCTTCCACTCAGCTCATAGAACCCTATCTATTACAAGTTGATATACAGTAAAATTGGGGTGTCAACTTCCTAATCTAAGTTTTGCATGGTATCATCAAAATCTATTACATAAATTTCCCAACACGCTCTTTCTTGTGTGCACCTTATTTGAAAGGTGAAGAGTAAGTTTACAGGGGATGGGGCCACCAGGATTACAGGGGATGGGCATGCGGGTTATAATTGAACTTGGGTTTAGATCCATCTGATGGGTCAAATAGGAGTTTTTGTCTAAACATTGTAGAGAACAGAAGATTCAGACTCGTTTAGATACCAATATATATTGTTGCAAAACTTTCTTTGACTATTTATTTCTCGATGAATTAATTCGATATCCATTTATTATATTACACTAACCTTTTGGCCGTGCGATGCACGAGTGTATAAATGTGAGGCATCCATTTTATACTGTGACATGTGTATTTTCTAATAGTTCTACAAATTATATCTCATATATTGTAATGATTTAATGTATAATCAAACAATAGACATATATGTTTAATATTTTTTATTGATAAAGTCAAAAACGAAAAAATATCACACTTCAAAATCATAAAAAAATACACTCAAGTCTATGTATTTCTGTTCGATCTTCGAAAACTGATTTTTCATAAAACCGCACAGGTGTGCCTTCATCATCCATTTCGTTTTAGTCATGTTTAGATTCCTAATAAGTGTGGAAGTATGTGTCAAACTTTTTTTCAAGGTTGTAGTAGTATATTCGGATGCAAAAATTATTTTCCATTATTGTTCGTTTATGTAGGAGAATTAAGTATATTGATTGAGGAAATAGGAGACAATAAAACATAGTTTAGGCAATATTATTGATTTTATTATTTTTATTATTTGGAGATATTTGTACTTTTGTGGATTTTGTCATGTATTTTATTTATTCACGTTGTTAAGTCAATTTTTAAATTGTAAAAATTTTATTGTGGAGATTTATATTGTATTATTTGGAATTTTCAATTATCATATTATATTCGAGTTCTCATATTTGGTATTTTCAAACTGTGTGATGCATGGACCGTATTTTAATAAAAATATTTTTCATTGATTGCAAGAAGTTTAGAATATCAATAAATTGTTAAGTATTAAATTATAGTTCAGAATATGGTGAAAAACATACCAATTATAAAATATAAGTATTCGTATCCCTTTTTTAATACAGTGATCTTCATTATTTTTTAGAGATGAAAATATAAAATAATTTATTTTAAATTAGGAAAGTATGAATTATGTGAAAATCCAATTTACTAAAACTAAGAAATTTTTATATTTTTAAATTAAGAAAGTATAAAAGTTGTTGTCAAATTAATTTTACATTAATAATCAGAACTTACCAATTATGTTGAGGGTGAAAACCCATTTTACTGAACATAAGAAATTACAATAGTCAAAATACATGAATATATACAAATTGTTCAATAGTCCAAATGCATAATTTTTAAAACTCACTATAAATAAAATTTTGAGTAAATATATCTTTTTTATTTATTATATTTATTTTTTTATGTTATATATACAATATGGGTATCAAACTGAATGTCATAAAAAGATGATTAATTTGATATGTTATACATAAAAAACTAATGAAAAACAAAAAGTTATTAATTTTTTCAAAAAAATAAGAAGACAAATACAATAATTAATGCACTACACACACATATATATTTGGAATATCAATTAATGTAGTAGACGAACTTGAAAACCATAAAATTACACATATTTTTACCCTTTTTTCCCAGGCTTTTATTACTTTTTATAGGAGGCGGGAAAATTTTAAGATTACTATTTTGACAATAGTCTCTTTATATATATATATATATATGGAGAGAGAGAGAGAGAGAGAGAACCATAATTAACAATATATTTTTTAAGTTTGTGTGAGTTTAATAAACATTTTTAAAGTGTGCATATGAGTTGAAAATTGAATTATGTTGAAAAATGAATTAAGTTGTTCAATGGACTCAAAATCGATTATTAAAATTTATTTCAGCTTGGTTAGTAATGCATGGCAAACCACATTTTTCAGTTTAATAAAATTTAAATATACTTAACTCAAAGTAGACTCTTGTTCAACTTAATAAAAGCAAATTTTGTTAAGTCACAAATTTTGTCAAGTTGAAAATTTTCAGTTTAATGCATGGCAACTTGATTTGTTCCTTAATCAAAGCAAATTTTAAATAAACTCTCAAAATCAATTATAAAGAAATTCAATTTAAAACCAAATTTTGGTAGTATCTTGCATGATTTAATTCAATTCATTCACATCTTAAGTCACAGGAAGAGGTTACAATCAAGGTACAAAAAGCTATAAAACTCAATTTACTAAGGGCAAATGACAGTCCCCTAGAACTGTAAAAATAGGCTGGTGTCCCGGCCCGACCTGCAACCCGTCACAACCTATCTATATATATAATAATCAAGTCACTTATAAACAGTATGCTAAAAAACTTCCTGCCTAAACCACCCTCCCAAAATAGTAATATATAATTACAATATGTAACAATAATTCTGGTAATTCGTGAATTAATTCTGGAAAATCTATCTATATATATATATATATATATAATAACAAGGAATTATATCGAAATTATCTTTTCAAATATGTGTTTGTACTGCATTAATTATATCATATTTGTTTGCTTCTTTTTCTTTTCTAAAAATAAATATTTTTTTCGTTTTTGATTCATTTTTGACGTATAATATATCATTTTTACAATCTTCAGTTGGACACCCATATTGGACATATAAAATAAAAAATAAACATAAAAACCTAAAAAACATTATATATACTCAAAGTTTTATTTATAATGAGCTTTAAAAATTTAGCAAAAACTTGTATAAGACCGTCTTACGGGTCTAATTTTGTAAGACGAATCCTACTTACCCGACCCGCTTCCCATACCTGCACAAATCCAGTTTTTTTAGTTTTTTTTCATTTTCTTTTTTAGTTTTTCCTTTTCTTTTTACTAGGGTTTATTTCTTTTCTTTTTTCAATTTGTCGCTTTCTTTCTTCTTCTTCTTCTTCTTCTTCTTCTTCTTCTTCTTCTTCTTCTTCTTCTTCTTCTTCTTCTTCTTCTTATGTTATTTTCGCTTCTTCTCGATTTGCTTTGTGTTATTATCATTCTTTTTTTTTTCTCGTTTCGTTGCTCCGAAATATATTTTGTCGCTCGTAGTCGAAGTGTCTTCTCGATTCCACCATTGAAGTTTGAAGTTTTGAAGGTTTGTAAATTAGTTTGGTAATTTCTGAAAAAAATTACAAATATATTTTGGCGATTAATTTACTGAAGTGGAATAATTTGTAAACTTGTGTGTTAAATTTTTTATTAAACGTATTTTTGTTAGATTTGTTGTTAGATGATGAGTGATATTATGAAAATTGTTGTTAGAAATACTTAAATACAAATATTGTTGTTATAGATGTGAACACTGATGCTTACAAGTGTCATAAAATTGCCTTAAAAGTATGAGTTTTATGTCATTGTAATTCAACATTGAACATATATTTACATGACTACGTGTATTTCAATATTAATCTTTTTGTTAAACTGCATTTTTGTTTGTTTTGTTGTTAGATGGTGACTTAAATTGTTAGATTTATTAATATATGTGTTTAAGAATTTTGCCTTTAAAGTATAGAAAATTGCCTCAAACGTATCAAAAATTACCTTAAAAGTATTTGTTTTTTCATATTTGTAGATGACACCCCAAAGACCCACACAAATGTGTCCTTCTTCACTAAAGAATTATACTAATAGAGTAAGGGTAATTCTGTCAGTTAAATGTATTATCACACTCAATCAATATGTCTAACATAAAATTGAATGCCACAAAAAAAATTCAATCATAAACCTCAAACACAATATTATATATACAACATTATATAATACATGAGGGCTTGTTTGCTTTTATTGATAGGATTGGGTTAAGATTTATAGGATTGTATATGATTACAATGTTCATTGATTATATAATTTGATACAATTTGTATTTGAGATAAAGGATTGAGATATTTAATTTTGTGGAGTTACTTCATTTTGTTGTTTGAAATCTATGATTATGTAGGATAAAGTTGCAATTGACCAAAATGTCACTTCCATTATTATAAACAAAAATGAAGAATGATGTGTTGGCCGGCTAACATCTTCCACCTAATGAAGGGCAAAAATGACAATGAAGTCCGCATGAAAATATGGTATTATTTAATACCAGGCCAAGACATGTGATAAGTAATCAACTGGTCATCACTTGATTTTTTCCTAGGCTAGGAATAATATTGGGCTTTTTTGTCAAAGATGCAAAACATGAGAATTGGAATGATAATTGGAGTGTGTCTCCAGTGCTTCCTATTCCATTTGTATTAATGGTTCTCTTCAGGGTAAATTTCCAGGCAAAAGAGGTTTAAGGCAGGGTGATTCTATGTCTCCCGCCTTATTTCTCCTATGTATGGAGTATTTGTCCCGCCTCCTTAAAGTGAGAACTAATAACTCGTCCTTCAAATATCACCCTAGATGTGAAGCTCTTAAAATCACTCATCTTGCTTTCGCAGATGATCTTATGTTGTTCTCTAAGGGTGATCCTTTTCACAAGATCTGATTTATGTCTTAATGATTTCAAAAATGCCTCTGGCCTTGATGTTAACTCCTTTAAATCTAATCTCTTCACTGCGGGGATTGTTGGGGTTGCACTTGACAATATCCTTAATCTCTTGAATTTCCCTCTAGGGTCTCTCCCTGTCAGATATTTGGGGGTTCAGTTAGCTGCTCAGAGGCTTAATGTTAACCATTATGCTCCCCTTTATGACTGAATTGCCTCCTACATTAATAAATGGATTGCAAACTCCCTCTCTTATGCTGGTAGACTCCTTCTTATCAAATCAGTGTTGCAGGGAGTGGAATGTTTCTGGCTCCAAATTTTTCCACTCCTATCACTTTGTTATGTGAGGGATTAAGAGACTCGTAGAAGTCTTCCTTTGGGGAAGAATACCTCCCCTATTAAATGGTCCAAAGTATGTCTTCCCTCTGATGAAGGAGGCCTGGATTTAAGAGATGTGCATTCTTGGAACAAAGCCCTCCTTGCTAAAATTCTTTGGAATATTCACTCTAAAGCTGACTCTCTTTGGGTCAGATGGGTCCATTCATTCTACTTAAAAAATCAGTCTTTCTGGACTTGGGACCCCAAAAAATCTGATTCCTGCCTTCTTAAAAGGATTTGCGATATCAGAAATGATATCTTAACTAAGTTTAGTTCTCCTGATTCCGCTATCTCCCATCTTGCTCTCTTTTCTAATCCTAAAGGCCTTTGCTCCTCCAAGATGTATGATCTTTTTAGAGATTCGGGGCCTAAAGCCTTTTGACATTCTGCTGTTTGGAAAAATTTTATCCCTCCTAGATACTCTTTTTGTGTGTGGCTTGCTATTAATGATAGATTGGCTACTATTAATAACTTAAAATATTTGGATGTTGATCCTAATTGCAAATTGTGTGGCAACCACCTTGAAAATGCTTCTCATCTGTTTTTTGATTGTATTGTCACCAGGTTACTTTGGGATCGTGTAAAACAATGGACTAAAAAAGAAATTGTTGCCCCCGCTCTTAAAAAAGCACGAGCCGTAGCGATTCTTTGACTATTTACCAAATCTGGAAGGCCCGTGAAATCGTCGGGTATTCGAGGGCCATAACTTTTCTGAAGATGTCGTGTTTCTTAAAATTCAGAAAGATGTATATAAGGTTGTTTACCACCATTTTCCAGTTGAGCTGGTCGATTTTTAGTCCTCTATTGTTAGGGCTATCTTTCATTTATTTTGACCCGTGTGTGGGTCTTCTTTTTTTTTTGGGACTGTAATTTGTAATAAACCATCATTAGTGGAATCCCCCCTGAATACCCCGCTTCATGACCTCCCTTTCTTGTACTTTAGATGGTGGGTGATTGGCTTTCTCTGCTTGATCTTTGCTTGGCTCCTCCTTTTGCTTTGCTTATCCAGGTCTGATTACTTTTACAGGTGGATGGCTTTGTGTGGACCCAGGTTTTTTACCCATATGATGAAAATTTTCTTTCGTGTGGGCTGATTTTCCAAATATCAATGTTTTAATGGTGTTCTTAAAGGTTTTAAAATTCAGTTGCTCTTTGCAAAAGCTGCATTTTAGTCTTTTCGGAACCCGTTGATTGAAAAAAGGTTTAACCCTCATTGGATGGCTTCTTTTTTATCTAAGTGGTTGTGTGGCCTTTTGGCTGCCCCATGCTGGCCTGTTTGTTTTTGAAACTCAGCTGGTGTATAGAAGTTCCATGGCTGATTGGTTCCTTGTGGTTCCACTGCTGCCTGGTCCTCCCTTATGCCCGCTAATGTCCTTTTCTTTGAGCTTCCAAGATTTTGTCTGAAGCAACCTGGGGTTTACCCTTTTTATGATATCTTTTTTTGAGATTTCTGATGGGACTCAAATTTCCTTGGCACATAGGCTATCCACCTGGGCAGCGGATTTAGAGATACTGCGTTATAGGGTATGCCCTATCTCCACTTTGTAAATTTTCTTGTAAAATCTCTCGCCACCCTTTTTCGAATTACAAGTGGGACCGTTAGGTCGTGACCGCCTACTCCCACTTGTTAGCTCGATTAATTGGTTGGAGATTGTTTCCCATGTCTTTTTAGTAATCCTCTTTTGAGGTTTTTAGGCTTACTTTCTCAATGATCGATCAATCGACTGACTGTTGTCTATCTTTGCACTACAAATGTTAATGAGACTGTCCATTCAACATTTCACCTAAACTGGGGTATGCCCCTTTTAATTTTGTACATTTTTCACCTTTTAATGAATTTTTCACATTTTCATCAAAAAAAAAAAGGCCAAACATAAAAAACAATGAAATATGTGAAAGAAGGTCATTATTATTATCATTTGATTAAGCGAAAAGTACTTTACTTATCAATCATGGTTTACAACTTTCTTGAATGTTTTTTTCTGCATCACAAAGTCATTCACTTGTTGCCATCTCAACAAGGAACTCTTATCCCACTTATGTGATTATATGTTGGGATGTCATTTTCCATGTGAAAAATCCTTATTGTTTGCTCTCTTCTGGCTAAGTAGTTGTGACATTAATCAAGTTTTTTTCCCAAGTGAGAGTGCAGTCTCTTAAAGGATAAGATGAGTAGTCAGATTGTAGATGTAATTTGAATAGCCCCAACACATTTCATGTAATTATAGTGTATGGTTGTGTTTTTAAGCTCCTTTTTTCATTTTTTAAAAATGAGTTTATGTTTGCTTTGGGAAGTTTTCAGTGGAAAATGGGTCGTTTTCAGTTTTCAGTTTTTCATGGAAATAGGGTCTAAAAATACAACCAAATATTTTTTTAGTACAATCACGCAAATTTATGTGAAACACATTTCAAAAACTATAATCAAATAAATTTTCACTACAATCATCCAACATATGTCAAAAATACACTTCAAAAACTATATTCAAACATATTTTCATTTGTA
The DNA here is from genome assembly GCA_016081115.2 of Rehmannia glutinosa. Taxonomy (NCBI): domain Eukaryota; kingdom Viridiplantae; phylum Streptophyta; class Magnoliopsida; order Lamiales; family Orobanchaceae; genus Rehmannia; species Rehmannia glutinosa. The sequence goes on along the minus strand of CM071936.1, from coordinate 46,263,711 downwards.
AACATAAACCATAACATAAATTCAGACAACAAACCAAATATATTCACAATTTTCACATGAAAATCAATAAAATTTTAAAATTCATTTGTGAACACTGGACACTAAAAATTAGACTTTGAAATATATCCATAAAAGTGTTCCTCATTATGATCAAGTAGTGTGAGACTAGAGAGAAACAGAAAACATCCCTTCGGATGTTATCTGAAATGATTAGTTTCAGTGAATGAATATTTTTGCTGGAATGATCAATTTTATTATTCAAGTGTATCATGATGTGCAAAATTTTACTGAGTATAAATAATGATTTTTAATTAAAGCATATATCTAAATTGTTATTAAGAGTATATTGATATCCATCAATTTTATCATTGCTCCACAAAAATAAATAACTTAAATTTTCAGTTTTTCTTCGAGTTGGATGCTACAATATATAATCTCTAGGATATGATTGCCCATTGTCGACATCCTATGAATCAATACATACTACACTCAATGTGTCCACACAATATTACGTTAGTATCAGTATACTATTTTAGAATAAATTAATAATTGGGATACTTCTTTATTCAAACGCTCATACATTATATAATAAATATTCTCAGGAATGGTAGTGCGGGAATCTGATAGTGGTTGAGTGGTCAAACTCCCAATCCCATAAGGGTCAATGACGAACGGATGATTCTAGTTTTGGAGAGGCGAAATCACATACCGAGTTTATAAATTTAAACTATAGAGAAAATTTTCATTTATTATAGGGATACTTACAAAAACCTCCTTGAGGTTTGGATTAATTACAAAAAACTCGGAGATATTTCAAAATTACAAAAAACCCCCTCAAGTTTACTTTCGTCTTAAATTTAAGGGGATAATTGTAATATTTATATAAGTATGAGGAGGGTTTGAAATGTTTTTTTGTTTATAAAGGGGAAACATATAAAATAGAGTCAACATCAAGAGGTTTTTTGCAATTTTCAGAAATTTATGGGTTTTTTTGTAACTAGTCCAAACCTTAGGGAGTTTATTGTAATTATTCCTTTATTATACTAACCATAAATAATGACTTTATATGCTATTGTAAAAGGTAACTAAATGAAGTTTTCTCAAAATTTTGGAGGTAACTGTAATTTAATTCATTTAGCATAATTATTAGTTCCCTTGTTCCCTTTGTGTCAGCCTGTACTTGGGGTTTGATTCTAATTACCCTCCAAGAATATGTACTTTAAAAAAATGATAGTGGACTAAAATACAATTTTGTCACATTCCATATGAAGGGCTCACAAATGCACAATAAACTCTAGCTGCTAGCATTAAGTTTGCACAAATGTTCGCTTTATAAAACTTGTTGAAAACATGGAGTTCATTGGAGTTGTACCTCACATAACTAATTGCAAATCTTGACTCAGATTACGAATTAAAAGTTTATAAATGCAGTGGTTCCAACCATTTCTATCTTTTTTCATTCATAATGAAGCCCCGCAATTTGCACCAATCAATGCAAGTTTTCATCAAGTGATCCTCTTTATTTGTCTTCTCTTTGAATAATATCAGTCAGTTATTTTATTCTTATGATAGTTTAGTATCATTTTAACTTGCGTGCAGTAAATTTCTAGATACATGAAGAGGGTACTGTTGCGCGCAGTAAATTTTAAAAACATCTTATAAGATGTTTTTCTGGGTCTGGGTTTCGATCAATGTAATGGAATAGAGTACCATATCTTTTTCGGGAGCACATACACAAATGGAATTCATTTCTCGTACAATACAAAATGAATTTAAGAAAGTTACCTTGAGGAGAAAAGACAGATTAAACGATTTCCTATTCTGACTCCGATTTTCTGTAACCTCAATTACTAAGAAATTGAAAAAAAATATCTATCTCATTCAAATTTCACACTGAGTTTTTGATATATGCGTCCCAGTACTAATGAAAGTTTATAAGATGATATATCTTATTTTGAAAATAAATTGTTGAAATGTTTGTATAAAATAAGATGACGGAGCTTATAAATTATTTTTAGCGACAATTTTATAATTAAAATTGTCAAAGTTAAAAGAAATTGTTAAAATAAAATTTTATTTTTGAAAATAAGGTGAGATCCACTAATTTTTTTTAACAAGGCTTGCATGTACTTAACATCTTATATTGAGACTTACAAGATTTTCTTTGAAAAAAAATTGTCAAACACTTGTAGAGAGAGTTTATAAGCTCTCAAACATTTTATAAGATGTTTTGAGGAGCTTATAAGCTCAACCAAATACCCTCAAATTTTATACAGCTGTAAGTTTTGTTTTTTTTAAGAAGAGTTGTAAGTTACTACACTAGTTTCACTGAAAAATATTTTTTCCGAATTAAATGAATTATCATGATTTTAACTTTTATTTTAAATGCCATGCATCAATAATCATTGTTCAAAGCAGTCATCATAACGATTGGGATTTTCCCATCAATTAAAAGAAGAATCTCAGTATCATTTATCTCCTGAGTAGTACAGTACCAAAGAGCTCTTTAGAAAGTAATACTGATAAGGAGTCAGTTCTGTTTCCAACTTAGGTTTGGGGTACACCCACTCAGAATAATACTCTATCAATCAATCACCTTTATATATATATAAATGAAGGCCATAAATTTAACTAAGGTTGTATTTGGATGGGCGAATTTGGATTTGGAAAGAGGATTTGAGAAATGATTTCAAATGACTCCAAATAGGAAGGAATTGAAATCCTCCAAAATAACTCAAAAAATAGCTTCTAAGGATTTGAAATCCATTATAGAATGACTCAATCCAAACAACCTCAATGAATTTGTTATTATGAATTTGAAATCCATAGTTCAAATCCCTCCATCCAAATGGAGCCTAATATCTTTGTGGGTTGTAATAACAAATTTAAAGACAGTAAAACACTTTACTCCTTTGTTTATGCATTATGCCATAGGTATGGTTTGCTTTCTACTACTTTTCTTCCATATACGAAATTAAAATTATAAAAACTATTCCCAAACTTTAGTTTAATTATAAAAAAAAAATGTAATTATTTTTGAAATAATAAATATCCTCTTAAAATTTTAATTTTCTTTTAAGTGCACTTACAGAGGAGATTTGTAGAACAACAAAAAACCCTCAACCAGGTAATTTTGAAATATCTATTGTAATTAACTTAAAAACAGTAAATATAGGTTTTTACAATTTATCTTTAAAAGAAAAAAAAAGGAAAACAAATATATGTTGGTTTTCAGTTATTCTTTCGTGTTTAGTTGCATGTGTTTAAAGTTTAAACTATGCAGCACCTCATATGAATCAAATGAAAAAGACAAAAATTGATTTGCATTTAGAGAGCCCACGAAATGAAAAAGGAGCTTTTTCAATCTATGGCTGCAAGCAATCCATCTTCTGATTGATAATGTTACAATACTGAAGGATTATAAAACATATTCATTATAAAGTAATTGTCTCAAAACTTCTTGGATTAATAATCCTCCAAAATATCATGTTTCTGTATGAATCAGTTGCATGATTAGTAACTGTATTCGCCCGCACATTTTCTTCCCAACCGAAGCATAGCAAATATCTCCAAATTAGAGGTTTAATTACAAAAACAACCCTTGAGGTTCAGCCTAATTATTTAAAGAAGTATATATCTTTCAAAATTCAAATACTCCGTACAAACTTCAGCGCTTGCTTGCAACACTTTAAGGGGGTATTTGTAATTTTGAAAGATAACTGGAGTTTTTTGTAATTAGACTAAACCTCAGGGGTAGTTTTTGTAATTATCCATAAATAATATACATACTCAACCTTGCTGAGTTCAAGCACCATCGTTAGTATGTCGGGAACTGTGGATCCACATCGTGGGCCCATGACTCGAGCCCTCCGATGATGTCCTTAGCTGAAGTAAAACCCATCTTATGGAGGTACTCAACTGCCCTCTGTGAATCGTTACCCCTTCTGCAAATTACGTACAAAGAAGCGTCCCGACTAGCATCATCAGTCTTGTTATCTTTCTCTCTGGCCAAGGCTGCCGGTATTTCAGACAGCCTTTGTTCCAAACTTGTGAAAGGGATGTTTAAGGATTTTGGGAGAGAGATAATTTTGTAGTGATGAGCAGGTCTCACATCAACCAAAACATGTGTTTCACCATTTGAAATTCTATCGTTGTAATCCTTGCTGGTTATTCTAGCCTCTGCTGGAAGCAGGTCTAACTTCAATGGAGACTGCAATGATTTTAAACAGTCATTAAATGCGTCAAACCAAGTGAACTCAATTCTTCAGATCAATTGCATCAGATTATATGAATATAGGATAAATTAATAAAACTACCACTCATGTTATCCTAATTACCAAAAAAAAGAAAAAATAGTTATCTTTCAAATTTAGGTGTACCTTGAGGTTTGTATTTATTTTACAAATACTACCGTCGACACGTGAAAATTGTGAAATAGAAAAAAATATCAAGAGGAGTATTTTTTATTTTGAAAGAAAAATTGGTTTTTTTTGTAATTAGGATAAAGCTCAAGGGTAGTATTTGTCATTCTCCCTATGAATTTATTATGGTTAATGTATATCAGATCAATAGATCACGAATACAGGCAAACAAGAAACTAACAGGGTTTCTTTGTGAAAACCTGTGGGTGACACATGTTCTGTCAATATAAATAAACTGGCAGACAGGTTTTGTTTTGTGCAACTCAATGTACAAAAGAGGAAATCATGGAGCCTCCATTATCAGTTTTTGTGAAACATTAGCTTAAGTTTATGGCATGTAGCAAAAGTGTTGCCATAAGTAACCGTGACCATGTTAACCAATGATTGAAAATCACAGCCAGGCCAGTGAAGAGCACATTAATAGTCTGTCACTCTAGATATAAGCTCACAGTCCATGATATATATAATATATATATGCAATATTCATAACATTTTCCCTTCTCTTAGTAATTTCTTCCAATACTGTGAGAATTAGTAGAAGCAAACAGCCTTCTTCAACTGATAGATAAGCTATAGTATGAGAAGGGATGAATAGATAGATTGCTTTAGTAACTTCCTCCAGAAACTACAAATTGAAATTAGAGACTGTGACCATCATGAGAGCCATTTTTCATAACTGTAAAAATTGATGACCCATTCAAGGTTCACATAGACGAGGAGACAAAATCTGTTATTAGCCAAAGCTCCAACATATATCAGTTGTGAGTATCTCAATTAACTCATTTTGCAACTCGAGCAATTTACTTCAGTGAGTATGCAATCTATTAATTCATTTCTGTTAGCATGCAAGTTCAAAAAACATTTAACACAAGGAAAATGAGAAGAGAATTAACAAAGGCACACACCGTCGATAGTGGAGATTGAGTGAATTTTTCATAATCAAAATCACGAAATTTCTGTTCCGTCAATGTTGCATTTTCCCCGCAGGCTTCACACTGTAATGACCTCCCTCTGATTTTGACCTACAACATGTGAAACAAATTCAGGACAATCAAAAGATTTATTAGCTTAGGTTAATAAATAAAATCAAATAATAATTAAATCAGTATGCATAATACATATAAGCTCCTCATCACTTTGTATTACCACACTTGTTTCATATCAAGCAAACATAGATCATTCTTAATCAGTGGAAACTGAAAATCTAGTTTTATACATTGTGTGACATTCTGAAGAGACAACTAACATGTCCTTGTCAAAATAGTCCCTAAACCATAAACCCTATATCCTGTCTTAAACAATCCATATTTACCTAATGTGAACTAACCGCTGCACTTTTGTCTATAGAAGATAACGATATCATATGAACCCATAACATGTAGAGGAATTCACATCTCTTTGTGCTAAAGGTTGACGAAAAGAAATACTCAAGGATTCTACAAGACATAAACTTACAACACGAATTCTAGCAGAAAGTGCATCCAACAGAAGCATTCTTCCTGAAAGTGGTTCCCCAACTGCACTAGCGACTTTTATAGCTTCCAGGGCCTGGAGACACCCAATAATGCCGGGAACTGTATTCCAAATGCAAAAGTAAATATAAAACGAAGAAATAAAACTAAACTTCAATTTTCTCAAAATCACTGTATTTAGTCTTTGAACAAAATCCAAATTTTTGGGCACAGGAAAAGATTAGAATCTACAAGCAGTTGCAGTTGTGACTGCTTAGCATGCAAGAAGAAAGAATTCCAGCATTCAGTCAATAGAGTACATTACCAGCATATACAATATGTTAAATTGGAAAAAATATCCAGATATTTAGTGAGCTTGTACACACAATCAAACAAACACTACCACCCTCCCAAAAATTAAAAAAATAGTTAAATAGGTAAAAAGAAAAGAAAAACATTATTATATAACAAAGAACCAAGATGCTCAAAAACCAAATTTAGCCCAAACTGAAACATTGAGCAAGAGAACATTTATTCACCACATGAAACAATTTAAATTCTTCAGAATGATTCTAGATTCTAGAACCATCAGTAAAGTTGATACATGCTCAATATACCTACTCCAAGAACTCCACTGTCTGCACATCTCTGACATGCTGTTGTAGGTGGTGGAGTTGGAAATAGGCAACGATAGCATGGACCACCATTATAATTGTAAACAGTGAGCTGTATAAGCAAAAGTGGATGGATAAACAATATAGCTAATCAGCAAAAGTAATGATTTATGCTGAAGTAAACTACTACTAGCTTAGCATATAGGTTTGTCGTTAGTAACCAAAGGACAATGTGCTGCCCCAAAAGTATACCTGTCCCTCCAGTCCGAGTGCAGCTCCAGAAATTAGAGGCTACAAGCATAAAAAGATGTATGGTCAGCAGAAATTAAGTTTACATGCAATAATGAAGTCGGTCCAATATTACTGCAGTCTAGAAAAGAAAATTCACATTATATCATGAAAATTAACCAACATGGCAACAAAGTTTGCAATTAAAGTCCCCAGAATAACATGCAACATTAAGATTTTCCTCTGAATACAAATTTATGGAACAAGTTAAAACATCAAACTTCAAAAGGTGAATATACGTTTTAATGGAAACCAATCTGTTGATATCAAGAGTTTTAGTAAACTTAATTCTCCCAGAAAAAGATATGGCAAACAACTCCTTACCTTTCCCAAGACAACACAGCAATCGTTAATCATGTAACGACTAGGTACGTTGTCAGTTGCATCTACAACAATGTCATACCTGTTAACATGAAAAGTCTCAAAATATGAAATTTCATTCCACTATCAACTACAAATATGAGATGCTATAGGAAACATTAAAATAGAGAGGGAATATCATACTTTCTCATAATCTCCAAGGCATTCGATGTGCGGAATGCTTCCTTGTGCTCTACTATTTGGACACTAGAGTTAATCCTAAAGAAACAATATTACGATAAATAAATGGTAAAACAATGACATATCACATGTTGAAAATGTAACTTTCCAATTAAATAAACGCAAAATATTACTTTATCCTCCCATGTTGATTATTTCAATAAAACATAATAGAAATGAACAAGTAGCATACGCGCGACATGCAGCAGCAGCAGACTCTACTTTTGATCGACCAATGTATGCTTCAGTATGAATTATCTGGAGAAGACTGGCAAGAATTAGAAAGATCATATAATCTCACACAAGGGTAGCAGCACAAGTACAATCATTGTGTGTTATCGTACACTATATTACAAGCCTATGAATTAAAAAAACTCAGATACATGAAAATAAAGCAAATGTTGTCTTAGATTTATATGTATGAGGATTTATATTAAATTTATTAATTACAAACATTGGGTCCCGGGGGGGGGGGGGCTATTTCTCGCTTCTGAAGAGTGAAGAGCCCAGTCATTTGTATGACAGTTTACCACCCCACTCCCACCCCAAATACACACACACACACACACACACACACACACACACACACACACACACACACACACACATATATATATATATATATATATATTCACAAGGAAGAGGATGACTTACCTAATAATTTTACTTTATAGCATTTGTTGTAGACTTAGTCCTTTCCTGGAAAGAAGCTAACATAATCAAATTATATGATTCCACTTGCATATTTGGCTCTTAAAGTTCGAACTTGCCTAGTAATTTAACTTTATAGCATTTTGTGATAGATTTAATTCTTTCCTGGAAAGAAGCTAACACCATTCTGAAGCAAATTATTATGATTCCACTAGCATATTTGGTTCTTAAAGTTCCCTCTGATAACTTGAATTAAAAAAATTCACAATTTCACCAAAATCTCTCTCTTTGTTGTTGGAATCAATAACCACCACGAAAGATGTCCTTTCTAAACTTTAGATGAGACATTATCACTGGTACCCTCTCTATCTTCTTCTCATCTCAAAGACTAGAAATTCTTCATCTGTTCTTTTCATGTATAAATGCAAGACTTCAACCAATTACCATTTGGCAGTATGTGTCGCAAAGCCATAGCTATTGTACATTGTCCAAGTGTTCAGTTGTCCAAATTTGATGGTCATCTACTCTTACCAGGAAAACTTAGAAAAGAACACAGAACTTGCATATGGGGCAAGCTATTCTTTTGCCAAATTCATGTTCAATTTAGATATGATCATGAACTTCTTTCTCCTATAAGCACAATCTCATCAAAAATTTGCATCTGGTGTAAACTATTACTGCCAATTTCGTTTTAGATTCAAATCATTAATGTTTTTGCGTCATTTTCACCCAATTCCATCATGATGCAGTGAATGAATCACACTTGGACGCATACGAAATAATATTACCCGCACCAAAAAGGCAGGAACCCATGAGTGCTGTAGTAGAAGGTAAAAAAATCAAATTTCTTCTTAATTGCAACTCTCTAATGTGAGCAAAGGAGCTTCCTTTTTTAATAAAATCCTTGTGGTGCTTTGTATTCACAGGCATTTGTCTTCTCTAATTCAATTAAATATTTTAGCTCACTACACATTGTGAAGAGGATTTTGAATAAACATTAAGTATTTTTTAATTGATGCACTAAATTAACAAACTTCAGGATATGGAAGTTGGAATTTTCAAAATTTCCATCTTTTTATCATTGCAGCAATTAGCTTCCTTTCTAGCATTCAGCGGCCAAACGAGTGAATTACTTTCCTCGAGGTTTCTTTCATTTCCATTTATTTCCTACTTCCTCATAACATTTAAATAGTGTCAAGTTTTGGCATTAATCAGGATAGTCACTAAAAATAGACAATAACAACAGAACTGGGAGTGTGATTTTATATTTCCCATTTACCTGCCTGTGCAGATTGTTAAGCTCCACTACATCATGATCAACAATACCCACACGACCTGACAACATGCGCCAATTCAAAACAGGTCATCAGTCCACTCCAACAAAAAAGGAAAGCAAAACAAAACATCACTAAAACTAAAGTTATAGACTTATAGTATTGGATAACAAGTATGTAAAATATTCAAACAATCTTTACACACCTACACCGCAAGCCGCAAGGTAAAGCAGAGCAGGTGCGCCCAATCCGCCGGCTCCAATAACCAACACCGAAGACTTCAACAAATTCGCCTGCGCTTCAACCCCAAAGGACGGGAGTAACAGATGGCGGCTGTACCGGTAGATCATATCAGCCGACAATTGGCCACTGAAAGTCGTTTCCGTGTGGCGCGGAGCAGAGGAATTGGTCTCCTCGTTTCCATCTTCCGAGCTACAACTACTGAGCCGAGCTTGCAGAGCTGATATACGATCCTCAATTTGCGCCTTGGTCTTCTGTAGAGACGCGATTTCCTGGCGGATATGGGTCGCCGTCTCCCCTACGCCGTTGGAATCCATGGCTAAATTCCTAAATTTCTTACTGTTTTTTGAGGCGCACTTGTTCAGTTGTTTGGTTCAATGTGGAGTGAGAGCTCAGATGCAGCAGAAAGGCGAAAACCAAAAACCCTGCGGTTAACCCGTTTCTTTAAAACTTAAAGAAGTCGGTTTATTTTGCTAAATACATAACGAGACTGCATTTTGTGTAATTGCAATAGGAGAAATTCTATTCTTAAATCTCAGAGCATCCAAAAATTTTGCAAACGTGATACAAGTATACAACTATAGAAGGCAATGAGCCGAGTGGTCTAGCTCAGTGGGCCTATTGAAAGAATCGGGTCAGGCCAAGCCATAATTTTATTGGGTGCATTTCTTGTGTCCCAACACAACCCAATACATGTGTTTTGATTGGGCCACTTGGGCTGAGCCTAAGTAGGCTCAGTCCTTTTCAAACCACTTAAAATGAAGCTTAGCCCAGCCCTATATGCGGATTGGTTGGACCGGGCCAATTTTGTCAGTTTTAGCTACAGCCTACAACTATTATAGATTTCTAAATCGATTAATTTTGATAAAATGTCAATTATAACCCTCAATTGGATTTTTTATCCCACTTTCAATATGTATGTACACTCTAAGATCCACAATTGAAATTAGTTTACATTCTGTTGAATCAAAAAAGAAAACGAAAACATTCGATTATCCGAAATTTTCGGTCAACCAAATTTATAAATTGAAAACTAAATGGAATTTAACCAGTTCGATTCGTTTATAACCGATTTTTTCCGATTTCTTGATTCAGCTTTCGAGTAACCGAATATATATATATATATAGGGGGGATCAAGTGAGACCATGTCTCTAGGTGAGACACAATGGACAAATCTCAACCATCCCTCACTATTATTCAATGGGTGTGATTTAATGGATAAAAAATATATTAAAATATTAATTTAATCAACATAAGGGTAATAGGGTAAAATAACATAACAAGGTAGTTATAAAAATGGAATCAAATCTCTTTCTCTCTCATCCATCTCTCAAATCTCACGTCTCTCTCTCTCTCTCTCTCTCTCTCTCTCTCTCACACACACACACACACACGTCTCTCTCCATCTCTCCTCTCTTTCTCGGTTCTCCATTAACGCAAATGGAAGAACTCGAAGCGTAAAAAAAAGCGAGGGAAGAAGATGCAATTTATGTTTCAAATGAAAAAACAACGAAGAAGAACTGAACTCGTTTATATTTAACCTACACTTTATAAACTGATTTTACAGAGAAAAAAATTGTGAAGAAGAAGATGATTTCTATTCCAAATGAAGAAACAATCATGAATAAGATGATGCATCTGTGTAGACATCAATGGAGAACTCAAAACTAGCCATTAACATAAACTCTTAAAAAACTGTAATTTTCACGAATAAGACGATGTATAGATACTTATGAAATGATGTATAAATACTTATGAAACGTTGCATATATAACTATGAAATGATGCATATATATGTAAGATATTACATATTTGAAAATATGCAACAAAAATCAACTAAATATGCATTATCTGAAAACTATCTATGCAGCATAAAAAAACTAATATGTAGTACAGTATACCCAACTATGCAAGACGTCATAAACTATGGAACAAAATCAACTAACTATGCATTATTTAGAAATTATCTATGTTGTGTGGAATAACTAAATATGCAGTACATTATGTAACATCCCATTTTCATAATTTCCAAAAGCAACATCACATTTTCATAACTAAATATGCATTATATTGAACCTATTTATGCAGTGTAGAATAACTAAATATGCAGTATGTTATATTCAATTATGTATTGTTTTCGTAAAACAGTGCCAACAAAACAACTAAATATGCAGTATTTGATGTCTAATTATGCAGTAGAAGAACCCTAACTATAATGTAAAATAAAAATATTTGGAAAGAAAACAGGTTTCTTAAATTCCGCCACAAAATCCGACAGTTTCAATCTCAGCCCATAAAACCCGCTGGGACCAGTAATTTGAATTACAAAATTACCACCTTACCCTTAAATTGGCGGAAATCAGGTATATTAAAAAAACTGAATTAATCGCATGCCTTCATTTTTTAAGATCAATGGGTAAGATGAGTCCACATTGTCTCACCTAGGGAGGGTGGTATCATTTGAACCAAATCATATATATATATATATATATATATATTTGATATGGATCCAATGGGTCCTCCCAGATAGAGTGAGTCCATAGGGACCAATCCTAACCACAGATGAATATTTTTGGGTGGTCCAGATTTTTAGGGGGGATATATGTTAATTTTTTTTTGTTTTAGTAACTAAGAAGGGTATGGTGGTCATTTTACAATATAGAATCAGTTATTGAGATTTGATGAGATTTCAATCACTTTCAATTTTCTTGTTGGAATTGGTCTTTGATAAATGGGGTGTTGACCCGATTTTGACCAATTAATTAAGTGGTTTCCATTTGTGAAAAATGGAATTAAATTATTTGTGAAAATTCTACTAAGAGAGTAGATGAGAATAGCATTTGGAATTTCTCAAAACCGATTCCGGGTGAATGAGAAATTAATGCTAGAAGTTAGCCACTTAATACAAATAAATGGTATGAAAATGGAAAATGTGGGGGAGGAGAGATGCTCCATCCCACATAGGAAAAAGGAGGTAAAGTTGCACACTTTATTTATCCTAAGTTGGACAAATGGGTTTGGGCCTTGGGAGCACCCAAGTTTTTAAAGGGGAGAGGACCTACATGCTTGTGGGTTTGGTCAAGCAGCACACACGCGCGCTGCCGCTGCCCGCCGCCCGCTCGCCGGCCGACTCGGCCCGGCTCGGGTCCGGTCGTGGGTCGTGGGTCGCGAGCCGTGGGCTGGGCTTGGGCTTGGGTGCAGTCGTGCTCCCCTGCGCAGAAGTGCGTGTTCGAGTGCAAAAGGTGTCTTTTCGAGCCAAAAGACATGTTTTTTCCATACGGGTGTCTAAGGCCTATAATAGTCGATCCTGGTGACTGAAAAAAACACACAAAAATAATCGATAACATAATACGAGCATTGCATCGCATATTGCCTTGACCTCCTTCAAAAGCTTGAAAGTCAAGAACAACTTGTCTTGTTTTCGTTGTTGTTCGATTTTCTTTGTCTTCCGCTAAAGGAATTGTAAAGTCGTTGTATCTTGGCGAAGCGGAGGCGAACCGTAAGTACTAGTATACGGGGCATTTTCGTCTTGGAGACAGACCCTAATCTCCGCCTCGACCTCGACTTACACTATTATCGACCATTTTTAAAAAGCGAAACCTTTCACCATAATTTACCCAACAATCGCAAGACGAAAATACTTTCTTTTTTTTTCGTTGAAGACGATGGCATCGATTCGATCTCGTTCACACCCATGGCATGCTGCTCCCGCTCATGGCGAGAAACCGGCGAAGTTCTCCGGTGCCGACTTCAAGAGATGGCAACAGAAGATGCTGTTCTACGTGACAACCTTGGGGCTGTCTCGTTTCGTGAAGGAGGAACCCCCTACCGTTGGTGATGAAGAATCCGACAATGAACAGAGAACCGTTGTGGATGCTTGGCATAACAGTGATTTCCTTTGTCGGAATTATATTTTGAATGGACTAGACGATACCTTGTACAACGTCTATAGTTCGTTCAAAACGTCCAAAGAGTTGTGGGACTCTTTGGAGAAAAAGTATAAAAGCGAGAAGATGCGGTGCAAAGAAATTTGTAGTCGGTAAATTTCTGGATTATAAGATGGTTGACACCGAGACGGTGATTAGCCAAGTACAAGAAATACAGATCATACTTCACGACTTAGTGTCTGAAGGGATGATTCTGAGTGAGTCGTTCCAAGTGGCTGCGATTATCGAAAAATTGCCGCCTTCGTGGAAAGAGTTTAAGAACTATCTCAAGCACAAACGTAAGGAAATGGGGCTTGAGGATTTGATAGTTCGACTTCGGATTGAGGAAGACAACCGGGATTCCGAATGGAAATCGGCAAATGTGGGGGTATGATCATACTTTGTGGAACACCAGTGGAGTTTCTGTTGCATTTTTAAATGTAACAGAAGGTGTTGCCAAAAGTATTGTAAACACCAAAACCACATTTGCATGGGATGTTGTCGAAAGTGTTGTAACACTAAAAGAGACATAATCGTAACAAGTTGAATCAAGTCCTACTAAAGATGTGATAACATCAAAGGTTTCACAAAAGATAATGGAGTTGTTGAACTAAGGTCGAAATGCGGTAGAACGAGATTCTAACTGGATTGTCGGGGACAATGTTCTAACAAAATAAAATAGAGTGGCCAAGAGCCATGAAAGTTAAGGTGACTTTGTGTTAAACAAAGATCTAGGAAGTTGAAAGGGGAGCTTGACTTTTAAGCAACCCACATAAAGGAGATTGCATTGAAATGTGGGGGTGCTTTGGAAAAGTAGAAGCACCAAGGAAATAAATTCAGCATTTATGATATAAGTGATGGTACGATCATTAGATCATGAAATGTTGTATTTATTAAAAGTGTCCTTTCGAGTAAAGGAAAGAGGTAAGTCTAGACATTTTTGTCGTAGACACAATACCAATAAACGGTTGAATTCGAATGGGGTTATTTCGGTTGACTACGTAAAGTCAAAGGAAAACCTTGCGGATCCGCTTACAAAAGGCATAAATCGAGATCAGTTGTATAAAGCTGTTAAGGGAATGGGTTTAAAATCCACAACTTAAAGAATGTTCATAGCGGTAACCCAACCTTGTGAATTGGAGATCCCAAGACCTTGGTTCAATGGGACAACTAAGTTATGAATGTTTAGCTGAACACTTGGAAAATGTGTTAACTCATTCTCGATACATCCAAGTGTATTTAAACCTGCTGAATGTGGTGAGGTTAAGTTTAAGACTTTTAATTATTCCTATACCGAAAGGTGGAGTATTGCAGATACTCTTCAATAGGATATCACCTATATAAGTGAGAAGTAATGGCCGCTTCAAATGAAACACTTATGAATCTAAGATATGGTCCAGGGCCGAAATGGACACAACGTGAGAACAACAAGTGTTAGAGTTGTTATTGTGTAAGTACTGTTGTCTTGGTTTACATAAACGGCTGAGTAGTTCAAGACATCGCGTCACTAAGCAACTAGTAAATCCGATAGTACCTTACTAAGGAAGGTTCAAAGGCACAAGCTACCTATCTCGATGCAATAACGATTCGCCGAGACTTTCAAGCGAATCGCATACACGCATGCATTAATTTCATTCATGTGGGGATTGTTGGAATTGGTCTTTGATAAATGGGGTGTTGACCCGATTTTGACCAATTAATTAAGTGGTTTCCATTTGTGAAAAATGGAATTAAATTATTTGTAAAAATTCTACTAAGAGAGTAGATGAGAATAGCATTTGGAATTTCTCAAAACCGATTCCGGGTGAATGAGAAATTAATGCTAGAAGTTAGCCACTTAATACAAATAAATGGTATGGAAAATGGAAAATGTGGGGGAGGAGAGATGCTCCATCCCACATAGGAAAAAGGAGGTAAAGTTGCACACTTTATTTATCCTAAGTTGGACAAATGAGTTTGGGCCCTTGGGGCACCCAAATTTTTAAAGGGAGAAGACCTACATGCTTGTGGGTTTGGTCAGCACACACACGCGCGCCGCCACCGCGCCGCCCACCCGCCGGCCGGCTCGGCCGGCCAGTGTCGGGTCCGGTCGTGGGTTGCGGGCCATGGGCCGTGGGCAGTCTTTGGGCTTGGGCTTCAAGGCCCCTTATTCTTTTTGGACCAAAAACCTTTAAAAAATTAAATATTTAATTAATTTTTGTGTGCGCTACACGCACGGCGGGGAGCACGCCTTTGTGCGTGCCTGGGTCGTCTTGGTGGTCGAAGTGTTGCGCGCACGCACGACGGGTAAGAGCACGGCCGTGCCTGGTCGTGCTCCCCTGCTTGTGCAGTGCGTCTGTTCGATGCAAAAAGTGTCTTTTCGAGCCAAAAGACATGTTCTTTCCATACGGGCGTCTAAGGCCTATAATAGTCGATCCCTGGTTTGAAAAACACACGAAAATAATCGGATAACATAATACGAGAGCATTGCGTGCATATTGCCTTGACCTCCTTCAAAAGCTTGAAAGTCAAGAACAACTTGTTGTTATTTGTTGTTCGGTTTCTTTGTCTTGGCCGCTTAAGGAGAATCAGAAAGTCGTTGTATCTTAGAGGCGAGCGCCGGAACCGTAAGTACTAGTATACGGGGTGTTTTCGTCTTGCGGAGATAGAATCTAATTCTGGCCTCGACTTAAGCATATACACTATCCGACCATTTTTCAAAAGCGAAACCATTTCACCATAATTTACCCAACATTTCTTTCCCCTTTCACGTGACAAGTGATTTCAGTTTTTGAGTAACTCATATTCGCTCATATTCACATTTTTTATTTCTCCGGCGTATTCTGTTGTTAATTGCTTATGTAATGTAATCATATTGCATATGTAGTATAACCATATTGCATGTGTAATTTGATCATATATGTGTTGCATATGTAGTGTATATTTGTTGCTCATGTAGTATAGGTTTGTTACTTATTACTTGCCTATGTAGTTAATGTATTTGTGTTGCATATGTAGTGTATATTCGTTGCTTATGTAGTATGAGTTTGTTGCTTATGACTTGCTTATGTAGTTAATATATTCGTGATGCATACGTAGTGTATATTTGTTGCTTATGTAGTATAGGCTTGTTGCTTATGTAGTATGAGTTTGTTGCTTATGACTTGCTCATGTAGTTAATGTATCTGTGGTGCATACGTAGTGTATATTCATTGCTTATGTAGTATAGGCTTGTTGCTTATGACTAGCTTATGTAGTTAATGTATGTGTGTTGCGTATGTGGTGTATATTCGTTGCTTATGTAGTACAAGTATGTATAAAAGCACCATAACACATCTATACAATCAACAAATTACATTTTCATAAGCAACCTTCGAACTGTAATCGAGTTCTAGCAACTATGGCGAATTGTCTGCAACTTTTTTCACAGTAGTGCGTTGAAGAAGATGGAGGAAGGATTTCTCACAGTAGTGCATTGAAGGAGGAGGAGAATTGTTCACGTTGATTTTGCTATGAGATTTGGAAGGATTGTGTAATCTCAAAATCAGCTTAATCCCGTGAATATTGGGATGTTTTGGAGGATGACTAATTTATCCCTTTGTTTAATTAACTAGCTTGTAATTTGTAATTTTGTCTTTTAAATCACAACCCTTGAAAAAGTTAGATATATGACTAGCATTGGTCCCCATAAACTCACCCAAAGAGGTGGTCTCATATATATAAGCAGAATATTGGTAAATGAAAAAAGTTCCTGCCAAAACTACAATTCTAATTTTGGAATGTTTCGAAAAAAGGTTAAGAAAATTTAAAAATGTAAAAGTTAAAAACTTGACATAAATCCTGCATCTTTCTAATTTGATATTGATGGTCAAACGTGTTGGGTATCCTACAGCCTTCCCATTTACATGTGTCCTGCATTAATTAAATCTAGAGCTGGTTCTGATGGATTAGATCCATTAGACGGAGTCCCCACAACTGACTAGACCCAACCCAACAAAAAAATGCTTGAAATTGCTTCTTCCGTTTCCTCTTCTATTCACATCCACCCTACTGAATATTGTTACATTGTAAATTCTCACGATTAGTGCGACAAAAATTTTGGCGGCTCACAAATAACATAACTACCTTTCCAATCTCCACACAATGCCAACTCGAATTTAGTTTCATAAATTTTATTCTTTTTATTGTTCTGTAAACGTGTAAATAAAAATATAACTCTTTAGATTTGATATGGAATCTGTAGTGTCAATGCGATAGGCATTGGTCAGCACTACCATTTTGTATCTACTTTATACTTGCAAGACTAAATTTCAAGCTCAAAATCGAGCCCCCATCATCACAAATATATTTTTCTTTTTTTATTCGATTTTTACACTATGATGGTTCTTGTTTAAAATTTTTGTAAAATTTTTATGCACCACCATTTTGTATCTACTTTATACTTGCAAGACTAAATTTCAAGCTCAAAATCGAGCCCCCATCATCACAAATATATTTTTCTTTTTTATTCGATTTTTACACTATGATGGTTCTTGTTTAAAATTTTTGTAAAATTTTTATGCACCACCATTTTGTATCTACTTTATACTTGCAAGACTAAATTTCAAGCTCAAAATCGAGCCCCCATCATCACAAATATATTTTTCTTTTTTTATTCGATTTTTACACTATGATGGTTCTTGTTTAAAATTTTTGTAAAATTTTTATGCACCACCATTTTGTATCTACTTTATACTTGCAAGACTAAATTTCAAGCTCAAAATCGAGCCCCCATCATCACAAATATATTTTTCTTTTTTATTCGATTTTTACACTATGATGGTTCTTGTTTAAAATTTTTGTAAAATTTTTATGCACCACCATTTTGTATCTACTTTATACTTGCAAGACTAAATTTCAAGCTCAAAATCGAGCCCCCATCATCACAAATATATTTTTCTTTTTTATTCGATTTTTACACTATGATGGTTCTTGTTTAAAATTTTTGTAAAATTTTTATGCACCACCATTTTGTATCTACTTTATACTTGCAAGACTAAATTTCAAGCTCAAAATCGAGCCCCCATCATCACAAATATATTTTTCTTTTTTTATTCGATTTTTACACTATGATGGTTCTTGTTTAAAATTTTTGTAAAATTTTTATGAACCATGTGATGGTTGCAGTTAGAGTTGTGCACGGTACAAGACGGTCCAAAGATTGAAAAATCTCCAGAACCAACGATAGAGAAAAACTCTTCGTCCCGAAAGTTCGGGACGGAGATTCGGTTCTAATGAAATAGTACAATATGGTATGGTACGGTACGGAGAAATGGAGATTTAGTTATTAGTCATAAATAAAGCACATAAAAAGAAAAGAAAAAAGAAAAACCAATGTAAAAATCCTCAAACAGTTATATTTCCATTATTCTTTTAAGTGCAATCCCTACTAAAGCCATAATAGATAATACAATCTCAAATTATAAAACCATAATAAATAATACAATCGCAAATTCTAAAACTATACAGATAATACAATTTATTAATTATTTAACTAACTTTAATTTTAATTAATGTTTGTAATTAGAGGATGAGTCTAGTTATATTCTTTAATAAGTCAAATATCATCAAATTAAAACGTTTATCACAAATCAAATATGAATACTTAAATTAACTTATTGAGTACATTTAAATAAATAATTAATATAATGCAATTCTTGGCGAATTAAATTCATATTCAGTTATTCATTTGATATATTGATAAAGTATGCAAAATTTATAATTTGATATTTTTAGTATTATTTTTTATATAGTATTGAATTTCAAAGAATATATTAGGTAAAATATATGTTAAAAAAAAGAATCTAATATCAAAACAAATATATGTAAAATAAAATTAATATATATTTATACAAAATATTCCTTAAAATCGGTTCTAGTTTTGGATCTTTGATTCGGTACGGTTCAGTATAGTTCAATACGGTGTTGGGTACGGATATTTAAAAAATCTCCAGAACCGTACTATAAATGTTTTTGGGACAGTTCGGTTCGGGAAAAGTCAATAGATATTTTCGGTCTGGATCATTTTTGGTTCGAATATCGCTTCGATTTCGGTAATCTCCAAGTTTCGTGCACAACCCTAGTTGCAGTGGTGGAGGAATACTTAGGGGTGGCAATTCGAGTTGTGTTCCGGTTAGCGGATCATGTTGAGACACGATAATCACACATTTTTGGCCAACTTAAACATGACTCGTTTAATTATTGGGCCAGATGGGTCAACCCAAACACGTCCTGTTTAATACACTGGTAACTCGAACACGACACGAATGACCGTATATTTTTAACCTTGAATAAATCATCTATTTATTATGATAAAATGAGGATTTTGGGATATTTATATATAGAATATTAAAAACAGAATGAGTTACAATCAAAATATGCAAATCATAATTTGGCTTGATATAAGGCTTACCAGATTAAGCCTCCAGGAACATGGACAAAGTCCAAATAAGTTGCACTCCTACAATATGTCAACATTTAAATAAAAAAACACAATTAAGGTTCAAGAGAAACACAAAATTTTGATGCAAATATCAATGAAAAGACAATTAATTAACTCACCAAATACCAAAGTAGATGTAGGTCCCACGTGGTGTGAGTAAGGTTTAGAAGGGGGGTTGAATAAACCTTACCAACTTTTCGATTTTAGTCCTTTTAAGATTATTACGAGTTAACTCAAAAGCGGATGTGTCCTTGAGGGACAACTAAGTTGGTTATTCAAATAGAGTTAGCCACTCAATGATTTCGATCGAGATTTGTTGATAGAATAACTCAGCTGTTTAACCTGAACTTTAACTTGGTTGTGTTGATTTTATTAGTGGAAGACTTAACACCCTTTGAATTGTTTTAAACTTGTTTTAATACTTGATTTTAGCACTTGGTTATTAATCAGTTGGATAGCAAATATGAGTTTGTCAGCAGATATGATGTAAGTATGCAAAAATGTATATATGCTGAAAAATAAATGACACAGTTAATTTTTATAGAGGTTCGAAGATGGGGTAATTCTTCTAATCCTCTCTTCTCCAACTCCTGGAGTAACCACTAAGTAATAGATCTGTTTACAAAGTGGTCAACAGTCTAGAGACAGCCTTGGTCACACAGCTGGCTTCTCTTCCGACTCGAACTTCTTCTTCACAGCATTTGCCTTGCTACTTCAGGTCACTTTCTCAAGCTATTGGATTTGATCACGAAACCCTCCAATAACTTGATACTGGTTCGACCTTGAACCTTCCTACAATCCTCCTTGGAAAGTAGACCCCTTTTGATTCTTCAAAAGTTTTCTCTTCAATAAATTTGAAGTTGTCTTTCCTTCATAGCTTGTGTTGGATCGATTTCCTTCGAGTTTCAGGCTTGAGGATTTGCTTGAATATACTTGAGAATATTTGCAGGTTAATAGCTTGAATAATGCTTGCTTGTTCGTGGTTCAGGTAACCTTTTCTCAATGAATCTCCTCAGCCTTTTATAGTGAACTTTTGAAATTTTGCCCGTTGAAGAGATAGGCTGATTTCAAAAGTCACTTGTGTTCGTTGTCTTGTTTTGTTCCAGTCCTTGATGTTGACATTTCCTCGTATTTAATGTCTTGCAGCATTGCAGCGTTTCTGGACACTTGGTGTAGTGCTTCCCATTGGTTTGTTTCTTTTGCACACAACTGAAACTAACACTTTATCTCTGACAACTTTAACATGTTACCATTCTAAGTAACATTCTTGACTTTCATCAACAGATCTCATTCAGTTGTCTTGACTTGACTGTAGTCTTTTATTCCTCAGGTGACTTGAGTTAGCTTCCAATCTTTGGATAACTCATATGTCACTTAAACTTGAGAAATGGTTTCTTGAGTTGACTTGACTGACTCTTCACACAGCTAATACATCTTCAGTTGAGTTCTTGACCTTCCTTCTTAGCCATACTCACTGCCTGTCTTGTCATGAGTCTTCACTTGATCTTGATTGACTTCTTGTATTTCAGCGTAGTGACTTGACTCAGCTTTTCCAGCCCTATCTATTACAATGTAAATTACAAGGAAAATGAGGTGCCAACTTTCTAGTTTAAGTTTTACATGGTATCATCAAAATCTACAAGATAAATTTCCTAACAATTTCCCCCTTTTTGGTGATGCCAAAACTTAAAACATTCAATGAAATGTAAACAATAAAGATACATACAGACAATGCAGTAACAAAGAATGTATGCTTGAATAGATCGTTTCATTGATCATAGCATTTTTGTGCTTTACATAGCTGTTTACAAATGGTATCATAGCATTCTTGTCAAAACAAAATACATATCTATGCTAAGATACAAGAGTAAATACAAAGTGAAAAATTACAGGGAAAATCACTAAGTATTACAGATGACTTACAAAAATGTATTTACATAAGTAATATACATGAAGGGTTCGCAGCAACACTTCAACGCCTTCGCTGCCTCCATCTTTCTTCTTTAGCTCTGTCGATGTCATCAGCTCTCTTTCTTTTTCTTTCTTCTTCTGCAGCTCTCTGCTTCTTTTCATAAGCTCTTTTAGAGGCATCATCCCTCCGCTTCCTCTCGAGCCATAGCTGAGTTTGCCTTTCGTTCTCTTCTTCTTGTCTTCTTACTGCTTCTGCATTCTTCCTTGCCACTTCCATATTTGCCACTTCATCATACCCAGCCCAGTAGATCCTCCCCTTCTTTCCGGGATCTACATATTCAATATTCTTGGATTTTGGACGAGGTCAAGAACCTCTTCCACCACCACTTCTTCCTCCTCATCTGGGTGTGTACTGCACAGGAGTCTTCTGCTTAATAGCTAAGTGGCTGCTGGTAGTCTGCTGCTTTTGAGCTTCTTTGCACAATGTAAGACCTTTCTCCCAGTACAGATCCCAGGCTTGGGCTAGTGACATCCCTTGGAAATAGCCTTCGGATTCGAGCATCTTGAATTCTTCAATTGATCTTGGCTCGGATCCATTGTCAGGTATAGCATCTTGATCCTTCCCTGCTGGAATGCCACCATATCATTTTAGTACTTCCAGAACGCGGACATCCTGCTTTTTAGAAAACTCCTCAATCCCTGCTTCAATGATTCTTCTTTCTCCGACATTGGCACAACAGAGTGCTCAATGGGTTGGGTTACGGGGAGTTTGCTCAAGATGGAGGCAGTAACATGACCCTGCTGAGGGGTTTCAACTATCATTAACGTAAGATCTTTCGAACGTTCCCCCTCAGCTGTTTTTCCCTTCTTCTCAGCTGCAGATTCCTTCAACTTTTTTTCTTTTAAGTTCCTTAAGGACTTCTCTTCCCCCTTTTTGGCATCATCAAAGGAAAGAGGGACCCCAGGGAACATGCATGCGAACATGAAGTCGAGTCTGATTAGAGCTGAATTCTGTTTGGAGTCTGCTGCTGGATAAGCTGTTCGAAATTCTGAGCGAGTTTCCTTGGACTCGGCTACCACCAACTTCATTTCATCCATGAGTAGGACGAATTTTGCATTCATTTTTTCCTCAAGGCGCATAATTTCTTTTCTCTGGAATTCTTGTAGCAGCTCCATTTCAGTCTTGTGAGACTCGTGTAGCCTTTCAATACACTCCTGCATCCTTTGCTTGAGATCAGCGTTGTCAGCCATCTAGACGAGCATTCTGCCATATAGTGCTTTGATATAATGAACTTGTTCGAGTCGCATGGCAGATTGCTGTTGAGACCATTCTCGGATCTGTACCACTATCCCTCTCAAGTCAACAGTGAGGGTAACATCCATGTTGTCCAGTCTTAAGTCGAGTGAGGCCTGATGTCTTTCAATCTTCTCAATCTCTTCGCAGATTTTCTTGAAGACCTCACGAATCTTAGTTGTCTCACTTGATTCAGCTGCAGGCCACTCTTTATCAAAGTTGAAATCGGCTAGAACAATGGTGTCAGTAGGAACGATTGGATCTTCTCTCATAGTGAATCTTCGTTGTTGAGCGGAGGTCTCTTCTTCTGGTAGGATCGGCGTGAAAGGAAACATCTCCTGAAAGGCATCATCGCGCACATATGGGATGGTTTGTGAGGTTTGTGCCTGCAATGACGGAGTTGGTGGAGTCGTTACTGCTGCAGCTGTGAAAGCATGTGCAGATGACTCGGTTTTAGCTGGGACTTTGGGATTGCTTTGCCCGGTGGATCGAGCCTCGTTGTGCCTTAAACGGCTTCTATGGTCTCAGTGGATTTTTCTGAATGAATTACTAGTTCCTTTGTTGCATCATTAGAGTCATCGGATGATGATGAGACCTGTGGGCTTGGCTCATCATCGAAATTAAATTTTTGACGAGCAACTTTGTCACTTAGTTGGCTCCTAGTTTTGAGAACATCCTCAGCTGGGTCCGTAGGATTTGCAATCGGATTGGACTCAGCTTCATCTTCGGACCCCAAGAATGATATATCAATGTTCTCCTCGGATTCATGAAGTGTGCTTATCTCCTATTCTATTTCAGCGCTGTGAACTGGAGGAATGTTCTGTATCTCTTCATCCTTACCTAGGGAAGTCTCAACCTCCCTTAGGCCTTCAATACCTCCAGCAGACTCAACTGCTGCGAGGCCTTCAATGTTCCCTTCGACAGTCTCAACTGTCTTAGGGTCTTCTACATTCCCTTCGACAGTTGCAGCTGTCTTAGGGTCTTCGACCATGGCATCCATAGGAGTCTCAACCTCTTGAATTGCACTTTCACTGCCCAGAGTGTTAACTCCCGGGGCATCTCCATCCTGTGCCTCGACTGTAAGAACAGTGTCATTAGCCTTCAAAGCAGTAGACATTTCAGCTAGGACAGAGTCAATTGTCTGAGCTTCGTCAATGTCACTCTGCTGCGGTTCTTTTTCTGTTTCCACTTCGCCTCCTTGCTTCAAATTGGAGTCTTCCACACCATCCTCCATCCCTGCTGTGGTGGAGAGAGCTTCCCCCTCAGCTGGCGCACCAGCTGAGTGACTAACAGTGGGGTCACTCTGCTCCAGACTCGCGGCCTTTTCCTTTGAGTGCTCGGCCCGGCAAGGTGGTGGTAAAACACCTTATTCAGGGGTTGGCTCAACTTGGTTGCCCAAAATCCCAGTGTCATTGCCAGTGCCATTGGATCCATCTTCCGATTGTACAGGGGATGTGGCTGCAGAGACGACTGAGGCAATGTGATGTGCCACTCCCAGAGGATCGGTCTGCAGGAGAGATTGAGACGACTCTCCTGGTCCTTCAAACAATTGTTGTTCATGCATTAGCCTGGATTCCCTCAGAGCCTGCTGCATGTCTGACTTCTCTGCTACAACAGTGGGATCCTCATCACTTTCAGAATACACATTGAGATGTGTATGAGTGTGGTCGAGAGAGCCAGTAAACTCGCACATCTTGGCTTTCTCAAGTATTTCTGCTTCCTCGACTGCTTTTTCTTTTTCTTTCTCCCTGATGATGTGAAGAATATCCATGCAATTTTCTTCATCAAGGGCCTGTAGCACAGTGGTAACACCGAGAAATCGTAGCAATTCCTCTTCTTCTTTGATATACTCTGCACTCTTGAGTGATCAAGTTTCCTTGCCCTCCACTCTCGTAGGCACCTCTGGATGTATGGATATAGTGGAGAGTACATGATTATATCGTCGTCATCATCTTCGTCTTCTTGCCCTCCTTTTTCAGGAATTGAAGGCAAGAGATTCTGCTTCTCCTCGCCTTCAGCAACATCAGTAGCAGGTGACGTAACATTAAGGAAGTGATTTAGGCCATCTTTGAACAAGCCATAGCCTAAAATGCCTACCTTTGTAATATATTTTCCCTAGTGTCCCCCTTTGAGCCTTATAAACCCGTTTCTTTGGCAACCAATCTAATACCCAGAACCTAAATGTGAATATCCTAATTACCCATCACTCATACACACAAAATATAGAAAAATGTTGAAGGTTGAGGAGGGTGTAATGAGAAGGGTATGTATTTAATTGAATAAGGTTGCCCGAGAAAAGAAAATATGAAACCCAATGTACGCAAAAGAATAAGTTTGGGGGTCCGAAAAAGAAAAAAATATATATATGAAAAAAAAATTGAGAAAAAAAATAGCAGGATTGAAGGTTCATAAACATTGGGGATGTCAAAAAAGTGAAAGGTAGTTGCCTATTGATGATTTGAAGTGATAATTGTGTGTTTGGGTGATTTGAGCCACTTAATCCCATATTTTCCTACCTTACCCTAAGCCCACATTACAAGCTTCAAAAGTCCTATTCATCCTTGTGTTACATTAGCCTACATTAGTGGAGATTAGTGTGAAAGACAAGCCTATGGAGTCCGGTAAGCATCTCATCTCTATATTCAAAAAGTGGATTATTTTGAAAACACTTGATTGCGTGAATCTATCTAGATAATGAAAACGAGGTTGGCGTGAACATTCCACCTTCATGATCACATTGTGAAAATAGTACAGTGGGCATAACGTTGGCGGGGAGCTGCAGCGCCCAAAGCAAGGGTTGCAGCGCTCGGTGATTGGCAGCAGCATGTAGCGATGTGTAGCAGGGTGTGACGAGCGGGCGCACTGCAACGTGCCAAGCCAAGCGCTGCAGCGCGCGATCAGCAGCAGACGAGACCAGCAGACAGCAGGGGACGGTGATGGAAGCGGCTGCGATGCGCCATTCAATGACTGTAGCTGCGGCGACGGGCATCTTTGCGGTATAGCGGCAGTACAAGGCTGCTGCTGCTTGTGGCGTCGTAGCGATATTTGCGCGTGGTATGGGCTGAACGGGGCTGAACATGGGCTTATTATTTTTGGGCCTTTTTGGATGGATTTTTTAGGGTTTCAAGCCTATAAATAAAAGAAGTGACATACAAACAAGGGGTCGGACATTATTTTGAGCACAACGCAAGGCAAGAGACACAGAGCTAGGGTTCGGGACGGCAATTGGAGGCACTTCTCGTCTGGACACAGAGAGAATTCCTTCTCTTTTCTTCTCAATTCTTTCTTTGTTTTTGTTTATCGATTTTTGAGATGTATAATTATTTCTTCATGAGTTTTTGTACATCCAATATGAGCTAAATCTATATTTCTAGGGGATTGATGTAACTTACGTTTGAACCTATGTTTTGATTTCCAGTTTATGAAATTCGCATATTATTTAATCTATTTGTGCTATTTGATTTGATTGCATCTGAATTTTCTGATCAATAGTTTAGATTGTTTGGCGTGTTTGATTTGACGCTCGAGAGAGGCAATTGAACGCCTGGCCATAGAATAGCACAACCTAGGGTTTCATAGAATCGAGAGATTTATGAATCTTTTGAAGCCTGTGATAGAATATTCATTGAGCGTATTAGGGTTTAATTTATGGTTTTTATAGAGATATCAAAATCAGAAATTGGAACCTAGAATCACTTGGCACTCGAGAGAGGAAGTGATAAACGGTAGGAATATTGGCTTTGTTGGGAAATTATTTTGTAGATTTTGATGAATGCCATGTAAAACTTAGAATAAGAAGTTGGCACCCCATTCTTGTTATAAATTGCATTGTAATAGATAGGGCTGGTAGAGCTGAGTCAAGTCGCCTATGCCTGAACATGCAAGAAGACAACCGGAGACTAAAAGGAAGACTCATTGTAAAGGCGGTGAGTGTGGCAAAGAAGAGAAGACAGAACTCGATGAAGGTGCGGCTAAGATGCTTGGTGAGTGAAGTATCAGTCAAGTCAACTCAAGATAGCCCAGTCTCAAGTTGAAGTGATAGAAGAGTCATCCAATGATTGGAAGCTGACTCTAAGTCACCTGGGGAAGGCAAGGAAATGCAGTCAAGTCGAGATAACTGAAAGAGATCCGTTGCACAAAAATCAAGAGAATTACTTAAACAAGTAATACTTCCATACTACCTTTCTTGAAGTGCTCAGTCCCAGAAGCATGCAAAAGGAATAAACCAATGGGAAGCACTGCACCGTGTCAGAACTCTGAAAAGCTGAAGAATCGTTCATACGAGGAAACGTAAATTCCAAGGACTGCAACAAGACAAACCAACGACCACAAATGACTTTAAAAAATAAGCCTATCTCTTCAACGGGCAGATTTTTGAAAGATCACTATAAAAGGCTGAGGAATCACTCTGAGAGAAGGTAACCGACCTGAACCACGAACATTCAAGCTAAAATTTGAACTGTAACCAAGAATACTCTCAAGTCATTCAAGATCAATCCTCAAGCCTACATTTCGAAGGAAATCAATCCAACACTCACATGTGAAGGAAAGACAACTTCAATCAGTTGAAGAGGAAACATTTGAAGAATCAAGGGGTCTACATTCCACGAAGGATTGTAGAAAGGTTCAATGAACTTAAGCAAGTGGGCTGTAGTAGCAAGACAGCTGCCCTGTGAAGAAGCTTCGAGTCGCACGAGAAGCCTTTTGTGTGACCAAGGCATCTCGGCATCGAGTCCCAAATGATCAAGTCATTTTGTGTGATCAAGACTTGTCTGACGGGTGTTAACCACTCGTATATTGATCAATACTTAGTGGATTCCTCCAGGAGTTGGAGAAGAGAGGAGTAGAAGAATTACCACATCTTCGAGCCTCTATAAAAACTTATTGTGTCATTTACATTTTAGCACTTTAATTTCTGCATCTTATTTTTATATCTGCTGATAAATTTGCTATCTAATTGATAATCAACTGAGTGCTAAAACCAAGTATTAAAACAAACTTAACCAAATTCAAGGGTGTTAAGTCTTTCCAATGAAAACATATCACGGTCAAGTTAAGTCTTTAGTCAAAACAATTTGAGTTATTCTATCAACGGCTCGGTCGAGTTTGTTGAGTGACTAACTCTGCTGATTAACTAACTTAGCTGTCCATCAAGGACTCAGCTGTGAAGTATTAACTCTGAACATTTTTAAAATGACTAAATCGAAAAGTTGGTAAGGTTTATTCAACCCCCCCTTCTAAACCTTACACTCACACCTCTTGGGACATACAAGTGGTATCAGAGCGGTTGGTTCATTGAGCCTTCCGCACTGGTTACTGAACTAGATCTCCAAATTTTTCAAAGCTTGTTTTAGTACTCAATCTTTGAAAACTCTTTTATTCAACAAAGTTATTATCATGGAAGCAAATTTGACACGCATCCCTATGTTCACAATTGAAGAATTTGATGATTGGAAAATTCGTATGCATGCTTATCTATCAGCATTACACGATGAGATGTGGATAGTGATAGAGGATGGGCCACTCCAAATCTTAAAAGTGAACACACCTGCAAGGAGAGCTGCAGCTGAAGGAGAAGAAGATGTTGCTCCCAGACCAGCGATGGTTGAAAAACCAAGAGCTGAATGGACAAATGATGATAGGAAAAGATATAACTTGGACAATGTGGCCAAGGACATTCTTTACAAAACTTTAGACAAAGCCATGTTCAACAAAGTCAAATCATGCAAAAACAAGAAAAGAAATGGGACAAGCTAACCTTGATTTGCGAAGGCTCAAAGCAAATCAAAGAAAATAAACTATCTGTTGTTGTACAAAAATTTGAATATTTTAAGATGCTGCAGGAGAAACCTTGGATCAGCTGGATGCTCGGTTCACGGAAATTACCAATGAACTGTCTGCACTTGGAAAGGAATATACATAGAAGGAAATGTGTATGAAGATTCTAAGAAGTCTCCCAACCTGAATGGGATATGAAAGTCATGGCCATGAGACATTCCATGGACCTATCAAAAACATCCAACCATGAGCTATTCTCGGATCTCAAAGCCTACGAATTTGAGTGGGAAGAAAAGATCAAGAAGAGACACAGTGTGCCCAAAACAAATGCTCTAATTGTCAAAGATGGCAAAAGAGTCGAGGTCAAAGAGGTCATTGACCAAGAGGAGATCGATCGACCGATGGTTAAAAGGTTCAACAAGTTCTTCAATAAGAACTACAAAAGAAGCAAAGGTGAATCCTCCAGAAGACACTCGAGTTCCTCCAAGTCAAGGGAAGACAGACCACCCAAGAGAGCGAGCATCAAAAAGTTGAATATCAAAGAGCGACAATCCAAGGATGGAAAGAATCGATCAAAAAGTTGAAAATCTATCTTTGGAACTGCAGGCAACCTGGTCACTATGCCATTGAATGCCCATATCCCTGTAGTCAACAAATACATGAATGAAGAGGAAAGAAAAGTCTTGGGAAAGAAGACCAGGAAAAGAGAAAGGCAATGTTGGCTGCAGAGAGGCGCGATCTGATCAAGTCAAAAGACACAGCAGATTGGTGAGTAGTGGTGACTACTCAAGTGACTCTGATGAAGAAACCTTGATCTGTCTAATGGCTAAAGAACAAAACCAACCTGACCAAGAAGGTGAGGTACACTCTAACTCATCACACTCAGATTCGAGTGATAGTGATTGTGACACACACACTTCATCACCCACTGATCTTTATGATTCATTAGGCAAAATGATGAAAGATTTTGAACACATTAAATCCTCACACACACTACTAAATGAGGAGAACAACCTACTTAAGAGCCAAAACTCACAGCTGACTAAGGAGCTGAGTACTCTAAGTCAAATAGCTGATGAGAATAAAAGTCTAAAGGCTGAAAATGCTAAGCTAATAGCAGAGATAGCTGCTATAGAAAAGAGGGAGAATGATCTCAAAAATGTGATAGCCTCATTCACTAAGGCATCCAAATCATTGGATGATCTTATTATGAGTCAAAGAGAATGTGGAGACAAGACAGGCTTAGGATTTAATTCCTCTACTCTATGTCAAGTTCCAAAAGTGATTTTAGAAAAGGGATCTTCAAGCAATGAAGTATCTCTAAAATCCAAAACTCCAAATGATGCACACACATTTATTCCAAAGCACAATCACAAGCAAACTGGCCTTGGTTATAAAGGAAAAGGAAAACAGCCAGTTGAGTATACTGAGAGGACAGCTGAGAAGAAATCCAGCAGAGTTCCTCAGCAAACTCCAAACAGGAGATACTCTGTAAAGAAGAAACAGAGCTACCAAAAACCCCAGAAGCTCTATAAAAGAAACACATATGATGGGAATGGTAGAAAATACCCAAGCCAAGCTGATTGGAATAATGTGAACTATCAGCAAAGACCTATGGAATATAAGCCTAAGTGGCAAAGGCCTAGAACTCAGCAAAGGCCATTCCAAAGGCATAAGAGCTATCATCAGCACACATATGCACCTAGGCACTACACTCAGAGATATCACAACTACCCAAAGAAGGCAATTGCTAAAACACATACACAGGCATACAGACAAAAGAGACAGTTGTATGAACCTAGAACCCCCAAGCAATTTGCCAAAATTAATTATGATTATGGCACTGATAGATGGCAACCCCTTAGAGTCAAATCATTTGGCTATAGGTTGGTTGGATCATCTTACAATACTAACCCCTCAGGACCAGGCAAGTATGGGTACCTAAAACCTAACTTCCTTGATTGCGAGGTTGGGAGCGGTGAGTGCCAAGGAACCTGGTACATGGATAGTGGTACATTCCCGGACACATGACAGAAACAAGAAAAATCTATCAAAATTCAAGGAAGTCGAGGTGCAAAAGTCGTATTTGGAGAGAATGAAGCTCGGGGAGAAATAAGAGGCATTGGATCTATCAAGAAAAATGGATTAGAAATCACGGATGTTGCATATGTTGAAGGACTCAACTTCAACTGCTAAGCATAAGTCAACTCGTGACAAAGGCTACAATGTTGGATTTAACATGGGTATATGCCAAATCAAAGACATCAATCCAATGAAGTTGTCTTTGCAAGGATGCGAGACAAAAGAACATGTATGTGGTAGATTGGTCAATTGCAACACCAAGTACTGTCATAGCGAAAAGCACATTTGAATCAAGTTGGTATGGCATAAGAAGTCGAGTCACTTTTGAACTTCAAAACAATTAACAAACTTGCCAGGAGTAATCTTGTAGAAGGACTTCCGGACTCAAGTATACAAGAAGAAGAGTATATGTGATGCATGCCAGATGGGAAAGCAAATCAGATCATCATTCAAAGAAAAGACATGTCAATCTTCAACAAGAATATTGCACCTGCTACATATGGATCTGTTTGGTCCAGTGGAACCATCTAGCATAAGTGGGAAGAAATACACCTTGGTGGTAGTAGATGACTACTCAAGATATACATGGACAATATTCATGTGTAAAAAGAAAGAAACTCTGCAGAAACTACCACAACTGATGAAGAGAATACAAAACGAGAAGAGTCAAACCATTATCAAAATAAGATCTGACAGAGGAACTGAGTTTGTCAATGGTATAATAACTCAGTACTGTATTGAAAATGGTATTGGTCATGAATTATCTGCGCAGCAAGGACTCCACAAAAAATGGAGTTGCGAGAAGAAAGGAATAGAACTCTCAAAGAAGAAGCAAGGACCATGTTAGTCAAGCAGGGTCGCTAAAAGATTTTGGGTCAAGCAATAAACACAAAGATGCTATACTCAAAATAGATGCATGATAAACAGACAGTTGACAAAGACTCCTTATGAGATTTGGACAGGGAGAAAGCCAAATGTTGCATACTTCAAAATATTTGGATGCAAATGCTTCACCCATAACAATGGCAAAGATAATTTAAAAGCTTTTGATGCTAAAGCGATGAAGTATCTTCTTAGGATTTTCGGTGAAAGCAAAGCCTCTGAGTGCTCAACAAGAGGACAATGGTTACAGAAGAATCCATCCATGTGGTGTTTGATGAACCAAATGTAAATGGAGAAAACATTGAAGAGTCGGTGATAAGCTTAATCAACCTACCATGCCAGAAGAGTCCCTATGTTGAAGCTGAAGCTGGAGTTATAAGTCCGAGAGGAAGACGAGATAGTTTGAGTCTCAAAAGACATTTGGAAAATCTGAGACTAAGTGATGATGAGAGAGTGATCAAAATAACACATTTGCAAGACGATCGAATCCAGCTAACTTACTCCAACTGATGTAAGATGGTGAGAGATCATCCACCGAGAACTAATCATTGGAGATGTAAGAGAAGGTGTAAAAACTAGATCCAGAACTCAACAAGAAGCAATGTTCACTTGCTTCATCTCACAAATAGAACCAAAAGATGTGTCACAAGCATTGGATGACACACATTGGATTCAAGCCATGCAAGAAGAGCTAAATCTGTTTGAAAGGAACAAAGTGTGGGAATTGGTTCAAAGGCCAACCCATCAATATGTTATTGGCACTAAATGGGTGTTTAGAAACAAGATGAATGAGGAAGGCTCTGTGGTAATAAACAAAGCAAGATTGGTAGCCAAAGGGTATTGCCAAGAAGAAGGAATAGATTTTGATGAAACTTTTGCCCCTGTGGCAAGATTGGAAGCCATAAGGATGTTTGTTGCCTATGCATCTCACAAGAACTTTATTGTATATCAAATGGATGTAAATAGTGCATTTCTTAATGGTTTATTGGAAGAAGAAGTGTATGT
This sequence comes from Rehmannia glutinosa, assembly GCA_016081115.2. NCBI lineage: Eukaryota > Viridiplantae > Streptophyta > Magnoliopsida > Lamiales > Orobanchaceae > Rehmannia > Rehmannia glutinosa. Next base: position 46,230,893 of record CM071936.1, on the reverse strand, counting down.
TGAACAACCTCCATGATTTGAGCAGAAGACCCTTGGAGATAAGGTATACAAACTCAAGAAGGCTTTATATGGATTGAAACAGGCACCCAGAGCATGGTATGATACATTATCACAATTCCTAACTGAGAACGGATTAAAAGGCAAAGTGGATAGAACGCTCTTCAGAATTCAAGATGGGAAAAATATACTGCTTGTTCAAATATATGTGGATGACATCATCTTTGGATCCACAAACAAAGAGTTGTGTGATAAATTCTCAAATCTCATGCAAAGCAAATTCGAAATGAGCATGATGGGAAAAGCGACATTCTTCCTTGGACTCCATGTGAAAACAAGTGAAGGATGGAACCTTCATAAGTCGGACAAAATACACAGAGATTTAATGAAGAAATTTGGTCTGAAGAGAAGTCTTCGTGAAAATACCAATGATTACATCAGTCAAAATGGACATGGATGCGGATGGCAAGCTGTAGATCAAACAAGATGCGAGCACTTATTGGATCATTGCTCTATCTCACAAAGAAGCGGGCCGGACATCACCTTTTTTGTAGGTGTATGTGCAAGATTTCAATCTGCTCCAAAAGAAAGCCACATGATTTGCAGCCAAGAGGATCTTGAGATATTTGAAAGGAAGCCAAGAAGTTGGCTTGTGGTATCCTAAGGAAGGTGGATTCAAGATAATTGGTTATTCAGACTCGACTATTTGGATGTAGAGTTGACAGAAAAGCACCTCAGGCACATGTCAAATGCTTGGAAATAGGCTAATTTCTGGTTTAGCAAGAAGCAAAATTCAATAGCCACCTCTACAAGTGAAGAAGAATACATAGGCTGCATGGGCGGCACTGTTGTGCCCAAGTCTTATGGATGAGACAAAGAATGGTGAGAGACTATGAAGTTGAAGAAAAAGAAATTCCTATTATGTGTGACAATACAAGTGCAATTGCAATCACTCAAAATCTGTGTTGCACTCAAGAACAAAGCACATCGATGTCGATATCACTTCATAAGAGACCATGTTGAAAAGAAGGACATCACCTTGGAATATATCTCAACCGATAAGCGGTTTGGTGACATATTCACAAAACCATTATGTGAATCAAGATTTGAAGAACTCAAGCATGAGTTAGGGTTAATTGAGTGAGTTAACACTCAAAAGATTCAAAGAAAAGAGATGAAACACGAAAAGAGGAAAAAGGGTGAACTCTTAATTGCTAAGTGAATCACCAGTATCGGAAAAGTCAGTATCTGAATTAGGTGACAAAATTTGAGTCACAAGGAGAGAAGTGAGAAGAAGGATTGAATCGGCTAAGGAGTAAGCTTTGAGTTATTTATGAGCAAAGTGACAAAAACGCGGTCGTTTTTACTAAGCGGGAATGTTTTTAAGAATGACGCGTGCATAATTATGAGCGTGTGAGTCAAAAGTCGCACACCAAGCTTATGATTGGATATAAATCTTTGCCGCATTAAATGCGAGAACTTAAATGCTAATCGGCGTGCAAGATCTAAGCCGTTGATTTTGATCAAATTTCAAAAACCACCTGCACGTCCTTTCATAAACCATACTTATACCATTTCGTCCGATTTTCTCTCACTTTACCAAAACTGTTCGTCTCTCTCAAAGGCAAAAGAAAGAAACTTTCTCTCAAAACCCTACAACTCCTTAAGATCATTTTCTAAGATTCGTTCGGTAAAACACTGAGAAATGGCACCTACTCATGATTTCGTCAAGCTAGGAAAGCAAATCCACACTGGGTCTACTGTGGATTTCGATGGTATGGTTAAATAGGGGTCCGACGAAACCCTCGTGAAGAAGATTGCTGAGAAGCTGGAAAAATCTGGATTAAAGCCATTTTTGACATTGGAGTTTCCGATGACCTATGTAGAAGAGGTCGCACAGTTCTACGTGAACGCCGAAGTTCATGATGAGGGCATCAAGTCCCTGTTCACGGAAAAGAGTTCACCATCACTGCCAAGGATTTGACAGAACATCGCTTGCTTGTTGCCGCGAAAGGAGTGCCGGAGATTCATGAAGCCGAGGTTGACCTCGACCGCCGCTTGGAAGGAAGTAGCCATGTCCGATTGTCTTTGCGAAAGTGGTCTCACAACTAACAAGAGGTCTTTGAAAGAGGACTACCACAAATTCTTTGGACGTTGTTGCCAAATGCATAGACATCAAATTTGCGCGTTTTGACCATTTGTCTAAAGCTAAGTTGATCGTAATGTTTGTGATCCTTGAAAAAAAGAAGGTGAATTGGGCCGAGTTTGTATACGCAGACTATGCCGAATATTGGGAACAAATCCTTCAAGGAGGATGGTACGTTTGGAGGTTCCTCGGGATACGGCCGGTGATTGGCGGATGATGGAAGTAAAAGGGTACCTTTTCGGCATGGAAAGGCGTTCCATGTTAACAAGAGGATGTTTCGATCAAACCCTCTCGGCGCGCGCTGAGAAGAGAGCTTACGCCAAGAGGGCTGATCACGAGTGAGGGGGAATCGGTGACCACGAAGATTGTTTGTCTCCTCACCTCCCAAGAAGACTGCTTTGCTAAGAAAGTGCTACCCCGGCAAAGAAAGAAAAAGAAATATGCACCGCCCCGCAGTCGAGTCACCGCCCCCGCAGCCGTGTCTCCCGCCTGCGGCAGCATGATGGAGAAGAAACCATTAATCCCTTCTCCGGTGATCAAGAAGAAGAGGATCGCCACAATAAGGAAGGCATACCCTCTAAGACAATCGCGAAGGCATTTACCTTCAACGAACAGGAGGAAGTGGAACCAGATGTTCCTCTGGTGAAAACAAGAAGAAGAAGACAGCTGCCACTCAGCTGGAAAAGATACCCGAGACTGCTGGAGAAATAGAGTCTCCGAAAGTTATCGATGAAACAACTAAGTCTGCTGAGGCCGATCAGCAGAGGCAACTCGAAGACCCAGCTTGTAACGACCCAATTTTATAAAATTAAAGTATTCTAAAAATATTTTTAAGAAAACATAAATTTAAAAATTAAAGTGATCCCAATAATGATCAAAAAGTTGATTTAGAATTTTAATTCTTAGGAAAAAAAAATATAATGATAATAATAATAATAATAATAATAATAATAATAATAATAATAATAATATTACATCTTCCAAATTAAATATTCAACAATTGTTCCAAGCATAGACCGGAAAAATTAAAGACATAAATCTAAAATTTAGTCCGATCATAATTATTTAAAATATATCATGATTTATTCCACCATCGACAACATCATATCTTCAGCCGGATTCCTCAACCTGAAAATCATGATAATAATAGGGGTGAGCTTCATCTCGCTCAGTAGGGATATATCTGTCAATATTTAATATAACATGAAAAGCATTCACATAATTACAGCAGTAAATTCATTCATTTCCTCTTTTTCCTCTGACTGGCCAGTTCCTGCATATAGCATTGCGGGTTCACCCCGAAGATACATTTGATCTCGCACCCTTTTCATAGCCCCTAGCTTATATGAATTTATTTCCTCTTGACATTTATTTCAACCAATGAAGTACAATCACGAAACATTAAATAAAGACAAATAATATGGAAATCCCTACCTTGATAATCGCAGATATTTGATGTAGAAAAATGAACAGTAAAAGTCCTAATTCTCGACCCCTTCGTTTTCTACATTAAATAAAATTATATAATTAATATATGTAATTTTAACAAATCAAACTAATTAATGAAAGAATTTGTGAAAAATATTGAAAGAAGCTTGTGAATTTTGAATATATATATATATATATAGATATATATGAAACTTGAATGATAATTAGAGAGAAAATATAATTACCCTAATTATTTGAAATTTTGGTGTAAAATTATGTATGAGATTACACCTATTTATACTAATTAATTACAACCCCTAAACATCTAACCTAAAATAGCCCCTAATATCTATATAACCCTAATCCCTAAAATAACCCCTAAGTAACCCTTACTTTAGTTAGTGGCTATCACATTCTACTCTCCTTAAATATAATTTCGTCCTCGAAATTCGATATCTTACTGGAATTGAAAAACTTGGGTACTTGACACGAATCTCTTCTTCACGCTCCCAAGTAGCTTCATTTTCGCCATGACGTCTCCACGCACTTTGATCGAGCAATATCTTTATTTCTCAAATGGTGAATCTTGCGTTCCAAAACAGCTTCCGTGCTTCCTCATAAGTTAAGTAATTGTTGATTGTCGATCCTTATAATTCACGATGTGACTTGGATCATGAACGTACTTTGTTAGCATAGAGACGTGAAAAACATTGTGCACACTTGATAGACTCGGTGGTAATGCTAGCTGATAAGCTAAATCTCCAACTCGTGTAAGGATTTCAAATGGACCAATATATCTCGGTTTCAACTTTCCCTTTTCGCCAAATCGAATAACACCTTTGATAGGAGCTACTTTCAAAAATACTTTTTCTCCCTCATCAAACTGTATATGTTTTCTCCGTCTATCAGCATATGACTTTTGTCTATCTTGAGCCATCTTGATTCGATCTTGTATCATAGCTATCTTCTCAACAGTTTGCCGAATTAATTCAGGCCCCAAAATTTTTCTTTCACCAACTTCGCTCCAATATAATGGTGATCTACATTTTCTTCCGTACAACGCCTCGTATGGAGCCATCCCAATAGTCGCTTGATAATCGTTGTTATAAGCGAATTCCACCAAAGGTAATAATGTTTCCCAATTACTTCCTAAGTCGAGCACACATGCTCTCAACATATCTTCCAATATTTGTATAGTTCTTTCAGACTGCCCATCTGTTTGTGGATGATAAGCCGTACTAAAGTTTAGCTTTGTTCCCAAGGCACTTTGTAGACTTTTCCAAAACTTAGAAGTAAAACGTGTATCTCTGTCTGAAACAATTGACACGGGAACTCCATGAAGTCTTACTATCTCCTCAATATAAATTTGTGCATATCGCTCCATCTTCGAACGTCATTTTAAGCGGTAGGAAATGAGCCGACTTTGTTAACCGATCTACTACAACCCAAACTGCCTTGTTTCCCTTTACTGATGGTGGAAGTCCTACCACAAAATCCATAGTTATGTGCTCCCATTTCCATTCTGGAATGTCAAGTGACTTGAGCAAACCAGATGGTCTTTGGTGTTCGGCTTTAACTTGCTGACAAGTCAAACATTTTTCCACAAAAATTCCAATATCTCTTTTCATACTTCGCCACCAAAATACTTCTCTTAAATCTCGATACATTTTTGTACCTCCAGGGTGAGCTGTGTACGGCGTACAGTGAGCTTCTTCGAGAATTTCTTTTCTAAGCTCTTCTTCTTTAGGAACGCATAATCTCCCTTCATAAGTCAAAGTACCGTCATTTGTTATAACAAATCCTTTTACATTTCCTTCCCGAGCTTTTTCTTTCATTTTGCTCAAAAATTTATCTCGAGGTTGAGCTTCTTTTATCTTCTCTCTCAAAGTAGGTTGCACCACCAAAGATGCTAGTACTATTTCTATGCTTTTTGGTGGTACCACTACTTCAATTCTCATCCTGGAAAATTCTCTCACAAGATGTTCTTGTTCAGATATCAAACTTGACATTTCTCCTTTTGTTTTACGACTTAATGCATCGGCTACAACATTAGCTTTACCCGGATGATAGCTGATAGTGCAATCATAGTCATTCACCAATTCCAACCACCTTCTTTGCCTCATGTTTAGCTCTTTCCGAGTAAGCAGATATTTCAAACTTTTGTGGTCGGTGAAGATTTCACATTTCCCTCCATATAGGTAATGGCGCCAGATCTTTAATGCATGCACTACTGCAGCTAACTCTAGGTCATGAGTAGGATAGTTTAACTCATGTGGTTTTAGTTGTCTTGAGGCATAGGCAACCACTTTACCATGTTGCATTAGTACGCATCCCAAACCCTGTTTTGATGCATCACTATAAATAACAAAATCTTTAGTGGGGTCAGGAATTGTTAATACTGATGCAGAAGTTAGCCTTCGCTTCAACTCCTGAGAGCTTTCTTCGCATTTTTCATTCCATTGGAACTTCTCCCCTTTTCTTGTCAATCGAGTCATAGGCGCAGCTATCTTTGAGAATCCTTCAATAAATCTCCAATAATAGCCTGCCAAACCTAGAAAACTGCGAACTTCATTCGCATTCTTAGGTGCACTCCATTCATTGATTGCTTCAACTTTAACCGGGTCCACTTCAATTCCTTGAGCAGTGATTACATGTCCAAGAAACACCACTCGATCTAACCAAAACTCACATTTCTTGAATTTCGCATATAACTTTTCCTTGCGAAGTGTTTCCAGCACTATTCTTAAGTGCTCAGTATGTTGTTCTCTATTCTTTGAATATACAAGTATATCATCTATAAAGACTATGACAAATTGGTCTAGATACGGATGAAACACTCTATTCATCAAGTCCATGAATACTGCTAGTGCATTACTTAACCCAAATGGCATTACTACAAACTCATAATGTCCATATCGAGTTCTAAATCTTTGTTTTGAATATCACTCTCTTTAATTTTTAACTGATGATATCCGGATCTCAAGTCAATCTTAGAGAAAGTGCTGGCATCTCTCAATTGATCGAACAAATCTTCAATCCTCGGTAGCGGGTACTTGTTCTTCACTGTGAATCGATTAAGTTCTCTATAATCGATACACATTCTAAGTGACCCGTCTTTTTTCTTTACAAACAGAATCGGCGCTCCCACGGTGATACACTAGGTCTAATAAATCCCAAATCCAAAAGTTCTTGTATTTGCGCCTTTAACTCTTGTAACTCCTTTGGCGCCATCCTATAGGGTGCCTTAGATATAGGTCTTTGCCCAGTACCAAATCTATTCCAAATTCAACCGGCGATCCGGGAGGAATTTCTGGCAAGTCTTTTGGAAATACATCCAAAAATTCTTGCACAATTGGTACGTCATTAGGTGTCACTTCGGTTGTCGAGGTATCTACTAAACTCACTAGATATCCTTGACAATTTTTCTTTTTCAATATCTTTCTTGCCTTCATTGCCGATATCACTCGTGGTACTGCCTTAGACTTAATCCCATAGAATTTTATCTCATCATTTCTGGCGGTTTGAATATTATCTCTTTCTTATGACACTTAATGTCCTTTAATATCTACTAAGCCAATTCATACCTAAGATTACGTCAAAATCCTTCATCTTAATTATGTATAGATCAGCTTTAAGATATTTTCCCCCTATATTCACTTCAACATCCTTATTTACTGAATCAGTTGTTATTGAATCTCCAGATGGCAAGCTAACCTCAAGGGGTTCACTTACTCTAGCACTCTTATGTCCTAATATATCATGAAATTTGGCAGATAAAAACGAATGTGTGGCACCAGTGTCGAAAAGTACAAGAGCAGGTATTCCAGAGATGGTTAGCATACCTGACATTGTACTCGGATTCTCGATCGGCCTTCTTCCCGAGTCATAAAGCATACATTCGAGCTCTACCTCCGGATGTTTGTTCTCTTCTTTCCGCTCGACTTTTAAAAGAGGACAATTAGAGACTTCATGTCCTCGGCTTCTTACACTTGAAGCATTTTCCTTGTCCAGCCTAAACATTCTCCAAAATGATTCTTCTTGCATTTTGGGCAAGTCAGCTGCCGCTTGCGTAGTTGGACGTGCATATCCATCAGTTTTTATCTGTTTATTTTGATTTTCATTTTTATTATGTTTTACCCCGCCCCATTTTCTTTTCTCAGGTAAAACAACCAACTTTTGCTCCTCTTCGTCCCCAGCAAAACTTGCTTCCAGCTCATGAGCCCTTCTCACCATCACCGAGTACTCCAAATCTCCTTGAGCAGATAGTATTCCTGATAGTTGTGCTCGAAGTCCCCCCTTCGAACCTCGAGCCTTTTTCAAATCCGTATCCACTAGGTGTGGAGCAAAACGACTTAGTTGATTGAACTGTCTCTCATACTCTGTGACAGTCATGTTTCTTTGTTTAAAGTTAAGGAATTCTGTCTCTTTCTTGTCCCGATATGATTGTGGGAAAAACTTTTCCATTACAATCATTTTGAACTCATCCCATGTTAAAGCATTTCGCTCTTCCTCGGTCTTAGTCCTCCAATACCCTTCCCACCAATGATCGGCGTCTTGATGTAAGTTGGAAAGCGGCAAAGACGACTGTTCGTCTGTGTATCCAATAAGTCGAAAAATCCTCTCTAGCGATCGAAACCATTCTTTTACTGTTGTCGGGCCATCACTTCCGTTGAATGTGGGTGGACGATAGTGGCGAAATTGTTCCACAACTCGTGCGTTGTTGTTGTTATTGTCCCCATTGTTATGCACACCTCGAGGAACTCAAAGAATTATATCTCCAGAAGATAGCAAAGTGGTTTGATTTCTTGTGTTAGTGGAGTTCTCACCATTGACTTGATTTCCACGACGGGGAGCCATATTCCTAACGTCATACATAATGTATTATTATTATTATTATTATTTATCCCAATTTATTAATGGATTTTGCATGAAATATCTAACTTAAAATCTAAATATCATAATATAATGGTCAAATAAATTAAGATCAATTAAAGGACAACTAAGCTTTATATAATAAGGATTTATTTATCAATTAGTGCAATACATAAACCCATCTATCTCTACTGATCCATGTCTTCATCTTCCTCCGGATCTTCTTCCGGATCTTCTTCCGGATCTTCTTCCAGGTTTCCTTCCGGTTCCTCATCTTCTGCCATAGCTTCATTATTCAAAAACTCAATCCATTTACGGTATAACCTGGCAGTAAATGTCCCGTAGTTGATTTTGGGTCTATCATCATGCCCGTCATACTCCAATAATGAGGCATAAAGCTTTTCAGCTTTGACGTTCCAAAACCAGGGTAAGCTATCAATCACTCTACGGGAGGCAGCGCGTTCGTTTGGAGCACCGATGACATTCCTCACATTATACCACAACTGATGAATTTTTACTATATATTCTCCAATGCTATCCCCCTCCTCAATTTGATAGTTGAAATAATGATTGAGTCGGTTAATGGGATGATTCGGACCCCAGTTATTATTATTATTGTTCTTTCTTGCAGTGTGGCGAGTGCGAGTTCCTGCCATCTATATATATGTGCATTTGCAACTATAAGTCTATTTTTACAATTATTTTTTAAAAAAAAATATAAGGTTTCTATTCATTTAACATATAAACTGATATTATATTTCTAAAGCAAAATATAATAATATGGAATACATCATGACATAAATGAGCATACTGGTAGAATTGTATAATGTAACTTGCATTAATAATTCTCTTACCTTGAGGAGATCGACAAGATATGATGGAGGTGGATGTTATTACACCATTTTATCTTATACAAAGTTTGATTTTTTTTTAAAAAAAAAACTATACATTTTAATTTTTAATTTTTTTTTTTTTTAACAAGCCTACAGAAACGTAGACCTGCTCTGATACCACTTGTAACGACCCAATTTTATAAAATTAAAGTATTCTAAAAATATTTTTAAGAAAACATAAATTTATAAATTAAAGTGATCCCAATAATGATCAAAAAGTTGATTTAGAATTTTAATTCTTAGGAAAAAAAAAAATATAATAATAATAATAATAATAATAATAATAATAATAATAATAATAATAATAATAATATTACATCTTCCAAATTAAATATTCAACAATTGTTCCAAGCATAGACCGGAAAAATTAAAGACATAAATCTAAAATTTAGTCCGATCATAATTATTTAAAATATAGCATGATTTATTCCATCATCGACAACATCATATCTTCAGCCGGATTCCTCAACCTGAAAATCATGATAATAATAGGGGTGAGCTTCATCTCGCTCAGTAGGGATATATCTGTCAATATTTAATATAACATGAAAATCATTCACATAATTAGAGCAGTAAATTCATTCATTTCCTCTTTTTCCTCTGACTGGCCAGTTCCTGCATATAACATTGCGGGTTCACCCCGAAGATACATTTGATCCCGGACCCTTTTCATAGCCCCTAGCTTATATGAATTTATTTTATCTTGACATTTATTTCAATCAATGAAGTACAATCACGAAACATTAAATAAAGACAAATAATATGGAAATCCCTACCTTGATAATCGCAGATATTTGATGTAGAAAAATGAACAGTAAAAGTCCTAATTCTCGACCCCTTCGTTTTCTACATTAAATAAAATTATATAATTAATATATGTAATTTTAACAAATCAAACTAATTAATGAAAGAATTTGTGAAAAATATTGAAAGAAGCTTTGAATTTTGAATTTTATATATATATATATATATAGATATATATGAAACTTGAATGATAATTAGAGAGAAAATATAATTACCCTAATTATTTGAAATTTTGGTGTAAAATTATGTATGAGATTACACCTATTTATACTAATTAATTACAACCCCTAAACATCTAACCTAAAATAGCCCCTAATATCTATATAACCCCTAATCCCCTAAAATAACCCCTAAGTAACCCTTACTTTAGTTAGTGGCTATCACACAATTTGTGAGAGAGAACAAGCGAGGAACAAGGAATAGCCGAGACAACCGAATCACCTATTGATAGGGTTGTGTCTCCTTTCAGAATCGGAGGCTATCAAGATGTCGGCAAAGCAAAGTTTGCTACCCTCAATCCCCGAGCTCGAGGGACGCAGAGAGATGATGACGGGGATAATGATGTGATGATCCTATCCCCACCATACCGGACATTCAAAATCATCTGCGAGAATGGAGGAAATGGAAGTCGAGTCGATCCAGTGAGCAGTTCGAGACCGGAATTCATTGCGAAGAAGACGAATCGATGAACTTCCTCGGATTGACCAATGTGGTGCAAGCTCTTGATGAAGAAAACTGTTTGGACATTCTAAATATCTTTAAAGAGAAGGAGAAAGAAAGATTGGCGAGGAAGAAGGCCGAGGCACGTGAGAAGGCCAACATCCGCCTCTCACCGGCACCACAGAACATACACATCCTCACCTCGACATTCTATCGAGAAAGTGATGAGGATGCGGACCTGTTCTTTGCCACGGAAGAGTTGCAAATGCAGCAAGCAATGCAAGAATCGAGAATCCTACATGAGCAAAGAATGATGGAGGGACCGGGGAGTCATCCAAATCACGGTGGAGATAGATCCTATGGGAGTGGTGCAAAGATATTGCCATTGTTGTCGCCATTGCCACCACTTGACTCATTCGAGAGGAAGGTATTAAGGAATTGGCGATGGCGGGATTGTGGGGACCTCGGTCGAGCCAACCCATAATGAAGGTGTCTTACCACCGCCCTAACGGTGAATACTCAGTGGGAATAGCCGGAGTCGAAGATGAGTGACCCCATTCCAAGTCACTCGGTGGTGTGCCACCGAGGGGAAACTCCTCCTCCCCGCAGCAAGGTCGGAGGATCTTTGCGGTGACTCCACAATGCATCTCGGAGGCGAAGTGGAGAAGGAACAACAATTGTATACACAGCAGTTGTCACCGACTAGGCTCGAGCTTGAGTTGAGCCCATCTCTCGGTGTGCCAATCGCTCTGCGAGCCAATGACATCGCGATGCGTCGAGGCACATGAAGAAACCGCCCGGGAGTTAACGGGCAATGAAAGTGAATCCACGGAGTTGAGACTCCGGTGGATGCCACCTCGAAGACCCCAAGACAGTGACATCGAAGGGGACCGTCAAAAACCTTGCGCAGTTGAGACTGCGGGGAGGTAATGAAGGCCAACGGGAGGTTGATACTTCCCGGGTAAAGAGATCAAGCACGTAACATCCCTCCGCTATCATTGATCCATCGAGAAAAGGAGATAAGTGCTCTTCACGGTTCCCAGGATAATCTCGATGTAACTTTTACGGGATCCGAAGGTGAAGATGAAGTCGAGTCATCCCCTATTGCGAGATCCAAAAGACTCGGTGAGGATGTTCCAACCACGAGTAAGTAAGTCGACTCTCAAGACTACTCGCCAAACATTCAACTTTGATGATGAGCCACCCATGGAAATCTCATCATCGTCCGATGACGCTCGATATGGCCGAGGACGGTCAACTCATTTGGAAAAACCATTTGAGACCGACCGAAGGCGTTAAGACGGTGAGGCTCGGCAAGTCGGGTCGACTTCACACCACGGTACCAAACAGAGTCCATGCGCAGCTCCCAAGCTGCAGCGAGGTTTGACTCCACGGGGGGACTTCACGAGCACCAATTATCATTGAACGATTCGGTTGCCGTGATGATCCTTTTGTAGAATCATTTCCCTTCTCTCTGGAGGTACCTAACCTCCCGAAGAATCGCCTAGAGATTGCGAGCGCTTCCACAGACCTGATCCTGTTATTCCATCAGACACCATTGTTCCAACGGACTATGACTTTGACGCTGCTTGGCCGTCAATCGAAAAACAGAGGTGACAACTGAAGTTTGGGAAGTCTTCAAAGCCTTATTTGCCGAGATAGAAAAGATGGAGAGGCACCAGGCCTCACTGGACATGAGACTGGATAACAGAGACGCCAACCTTACTGCTGATTTGCGAGGCATAATAGTCAGGATCCGGGAATGGTGGCAATGGCGAGAGACAATGCGTGTGGAACAAGCTCGATATTTCAGGACATTTTTCAACAAGTTGCTAGTCTGGCGGGCTGAGAATGCTGATGCAAAGACAAAATTGCAAGAGCACATCAAACAAATGCATGAATCTCACACCTCAGAGATAAAGCTGATGTGTGAACATAATAAGAACGAGCTCCTACGCATGGAAGAGAACATGGATCGAAAATTCAGTCTTCTCATGGCTGAGATGAAGTTGGTAGCAGCTGAATCCAACGCCACCCGCTCCGAGTTCCGGCATACTCCGCAGCCAGATTGACGAACTCGGCTATCGCCAGACTAGACTTCTTGCTTGCTAGCTTGTTTCGGGGTTCCTCTCTCCTTTGATGATGCCAAAAAGGGGGAAGAGGAATATCTAAAGCGCGTTGAAGGGATCTCGAAATCGAGAAGGAGGACGCACTTTTGTGAAGAGAAAGACAATTTGAGGAAGTAATAAGAGAGAAGAAAGGAAAATCTGTTGAGGGGGAAGGTTCAAAAGATGTGACCTTGATGATTGCTAAAACCCCCAACAAGGTCTTGTCTGGTGATATCATCAAGCAAACTCCCGATGACTCTACCACTCCAACACTCTGCAGACCTATGGTTTGAAAAAGAGAAAGCGATTGAAGCGAGGGATGAAGGAAGTGGAAGGAAAGATGAATGCCCGAGTTATGGATATTTCGAAACAACATGGAGGCATTCCAAAGACAGAGACACCTATGCCATTTGAGATCTTTGGAACCGAGCCAAGATCGTTGATGAATTCAAGACGCTCGCATCGAAGGTTACTTCGCAAACATGTCCATGGCTCAAGCCGGGATTTGTCTTGGGAAAAGGGTCTCAAGCTATGTGAAGAAGGCTGACGAGCAGCAGACTACTCGCGGTCACTCTGCTGGTCACTCTGCTAGTCACTCGGTGGGAAAAAAAAGACCCCAAGATAATACACGCCCAGAGGCGGAGGAAGAAGCGATGGTGGAGGAAGATGTTTTGAGACCTAGATCTCTGCCAAAAAACATTGAGTATATAGATCCGGGAAAGAAAGGAGGGATCTATTGGGCTGGATTTGACGAAATAGCCAACTGCAAGTGGCTAAGAATAATGCTGAGTATGTGAAAAGAATTGAAGAGGAAAATAAGAGACAAACTCAGCTATGGGAGGAAAGACAAGAAAGACTGAGAAGAGATGAAGCTGTCCGGAAGACATATGAGAAAAAGAAGGCAGCTGAAGATGAGAAGAAGAGAAAGAGGTCAGAAGATGACAGAGCTGAAGGAGATGAAAGAAGGAGGCAGCGAAGGAGATGAAGTGTTGCTGTCCACCCCTTCATGTATTTTACTATGTAAATACATTCTATGTAAGTCTTCTGTACATTGAATAAAATTGTACAATTTCTATACTTGTGTAGATATAGATCAGCATGGTAACTTTAAGTTCCATTTAAGCTCTGATACATTTTCTTTTGGTTCAAGCTTTGATACACTTTGTAAACAGCTATGTAAAGAATAAGAATGTTATGATCAATAAAAGATCGATTCTAAGCATACATTCGTGATTCTACATCTGTGCGTATGTATCTTTCTTTGTTTAATTATTGTATAAATGTTTTAAGTTTTGGCATCATCAAAAAGGGGGAAATTGTTGGGAAATTATTTTGTAGATTTTGATGAATGCCATGTAAAACTTAGAATAGGAAGTTGGCACCCCATTCTTGTTATAAATTGCATTGTAATAGATAGAAATTTGGTAGAGCCGAGTCAAGTCGCCTATGCTGAACATGCAAGAAGACAAACGGAGACTAAAAGGAAGACTCATTGTGAGGCGAGTTGAGTGTGGCAAAGAAGAGAAGACGGGAACTCGATCAAGGTGCAGCTAAGATGCGGGTGAAGTGAAGTATCGTCAAGTCAACTCAAGATAGCCTGAGTCTCAAGTTGAAGTGACAGAAGAGTCATCCAATGATTGGAAGTCGACTCTAAGTCACCTGGGAAGGCAAGGAAATGCGTCAAGTCGAGATAATCGAAAGAGATCCGTTGTACGTAAATCAAGAGAATTACTTAAACAAGTAATACTTACATACTACCTTTCTTGAAGTGCTCAGTCCCGAGAAGCATGCAAAAGGAATAAACCAATGGGAAGCACGCACCGTGTCGAACTCGAAAAGTCAAGAATCGTTCATATGAGGAAACGTAAATTCCAAGGATCGCAACAAGACAAGCCAACGACCACAAGTGACTTTCAAAAATAAGCCTATCTCTCCAACGGGCGATTTTTGAAAGATCACTATAAAAGGCGAGGAATCACTCGAGAGAAGGTAATCGACCGAACCACGAACATTCAAGCTAACATTTGAATCAGTAACCAAGAATACTCTCAAGTCATTCAAGATCAATCATCAAGCCTACATTTCAAGGAAATCAATCCAACACTCACTGTGAAGGAAAGACAACTTCAATCGGTTGAAGAGGAAACATTTGAAGAATCAAGGTGTCTACATTCCACGAAGGATTGTAGAAAGGTTCAAGGTCGAACCAGGCTTAAGCTATTTGGAGGGCTTCGTGATCAAATCCAAGGAACTTAAGCAAGTGGGTGTAGTAGCAAGGCACTGCCCCGTGAAGAAGCCGAGTCGCACGAGAAGCCGATTGTGTGACCAAGGCATCTCAGATCGAGTCCCAAAGGATCAAGTCATTTGTGTGATCAAGACTTGTATCGGACTGTTAACCACTCGTATATTGATCAATACTTAGTGGATTCCTCCGGGAGTTGGAGAAGAGAGGAGTAGAAGAATTACCCCATCTTCGAACCTCTATAAAAACTTATTGTGTCATTTACATTTTAGCACTTTAATTTCTCGCATCTTATTTTTATATCTCACGATAAATTTGCTATCCAATTGATAATCAATCGAGTGCTAAAACCAAGTATTAAAACAAACTTAACCAAATTCAAGGGTGTTAAGTCTTCCAACTGAAAACATATCACGGTCAAGTTAAGTCTTTAGTCAAAACAATTTGAGTTATTATATCAACGGCTCGGTCAGTCATCGTTGAGTGACTAACTCACTGATTAACTAACTTAGCTGTCCATCAAGGACTCAACTGTGAAGTATTAACTCTGAACATTTTTAAAAGGACTAAATCGAAAAGTTGGTAAGGTTTATTCAACCCCCCTTCTAAACCTTACACTCACACCCCTTGGGACCTACAGGCTTATAGATTGATAACTTGTGATTAATGAACTGGATTGAAAACATAGGGGATAACTAGGTGAAATCAACCCTCTGGAATTCATATCTTAAGTGTTTGATTAATTGTCTAAACCAATTGTTTGCTTATTTTTAGTTTTATTTTTAGTTTAATAAATCTTCATCTCTTTTCGATTTATAGATAGAATTAAGCTATTTTAATTATAGTACTTATTATAAAATTCGATAACAATCCCTGTGGAGACGATAACCCTACTTTCAAAACCTATACTAAAACTTGACACCGTACGCTTGCGGTAAGAATTTCGCGATCATGTTTTTGGCATCATTGTTGGGGATTGTTTTATCCTATTTTAAACTAATATTATTACCACGTAGTCTTAATCCTAATCTAGACTAGTATAGGAATTATAATTTCGTTTTTATCATTTAACTTGTCTATTTATGCGAGATTCCAAAGATATTAATTTGATTCCTTTTTATCTAGAGATTGAAAGGACACTTCGAGCAATCCGAGCAGCAAAGCGAGCAGAGAATCGAGCAATGGCAGAAGGCGGAGATAATGAGAATAACAGAAATCGGGTCGTGATTGTGCCACCACAGCCTGAGGCACCAGAAAGGGCAATCCGGGATTACTTTTTGCCAACCGTGAACCAGAACTACTCCGGAATTGTGCGCCAGCCCATTAATGCAAATAATTTCGAATTGAAACCAGGCATCATAAGCATGGTTCGGCAGAATCAGTTTGGGGGGAGTCCAGTGGATCATCCGAATATACATCTGGCCACATTCCTGGAAATTTGCGACACCATTAAGATGAATGGTGTGACTGACGAGGCCATTAGATTGAGGCTTTTCCCGTTTTCACTCCGGGATAAGGCCAAACAGTGGTTACAGACGTTCGCCCCTGGGAGTATTACGAGCTGGGATGATCTGACTCAAAAATTCTTAGCCAAATTTTTCCCTCCCAGCAAGACACTCCAACTAAAGAGCGAGATAGCCCAGTTCCAACATATTGGATTTGAGTCGTTATACGAAGCTTGGGAGCGATTTAAAGATCTATTGCGAAGATGCCCACATCATGGCTATGCAGACTGGCAGAGGGTTCAGTATTTTTACAATGGGCTGAATGGGCATACGAGGAATATGCTAGATGCGGCATGAGGAGGTACATTGATGGCTAAAACACCGTCTGAGGCCTTACTTCTACTTGAAGAAATGGCCACAAACAGCTATTAATGGCCCTCCGAGAGATCATTGCCGAAGCCAGGTGCCGGTGTTCTTGAGCTTGATACAATGTTAACTTTGGCAGCTCAAATCTCGAGTTTGACAAAGCAATTGGCAATCATGAATACCGGCGGCACATCACAGCAAGCCGCACTTCCACCCGCAGTCGTTCACGCAACCGCCATTCACGAGGTTGAGCAAGTCAATTATGTGAATAACCGGGATTTTAATAACCGAGGTAATTCATTACCAACTCATTATCACCTGGGACTTCACAATCATGAGAATCTCTCTTATAGCAACAACAGGAACGTATTGAATCCACCTCTGGGTTATCCAAACCCATCTAGTTCCAATACACTCGGAGGTGAAAAGAAGTAGTCACTAGAGGAGATGCTCGGCTCATTCATCGGAGAGACTAGATGGGTGAGGCGCAGATTGATGGTCTGAATACTAAGATGAGCACAATGGAGACGCATATTAGGTCGATCGAGATACAAATGGGTTAGTTGGCTACAGCCGTGAATTCATTGCAGCAGAAGGGAAAGTTCCCAAGTGATACAGAGGTTAATCCGAGAGAGCACTGTAATGCAGTTTACGTGAAAAAGGAAGTAAAAATTCAGCCTGCTCCCAAAGAATCACCTATTTATGCGAAACCAGTGGAATCCAAGAAAATGAAGTTGGAAGATTTTGAAACTATCTATTTGACAGAGGAGTGTAGTGCAATAGTCCAAAGTAAACTACCTCAGAAAATGAAGGATCCAGGGCGTTTCACTATTTTTTGTACTATTGGAGGAGTTGTCTTTGAGAAACCACTTTGTGATCTTGGGTCCAGTGTGAATCTTATATCTCTTTCTAATGTGACGAAGTTTGGGCTCGGGGAGGTAAAACCGTCCAACATCACTTTGCAGTTTGCTGATCGATCCATCGCTTATCCTTGGGGAATCATTGAGGACGTATTGATAAGAATTAATAAATTTGTTTTTCCTGTGAATTTTGTAGTGTTGGACACGAACGAGGACAAGAAAATACCTATCATCTTTGGGCGACCATTTTTAGCTATAGCACGGGCTTTGATCGATGTAGAAACGGGGGAGCTAACATTGCGGGTAAATCAGGAGAAAGTCGTATTCACCATCCATCCAACCAACATGCTAAAATTTGAATTAAAGGATGGTAAGCAGATGGTTGGGAATATAGCTGAAGACATTGGAGGTTGGGAAGTTTCTAAGGGAAACGTGGATAACATGCCTATTGGAGCCCCAACATGAGGATAATCTGACATAGTCTGGCTGAAGACTGTAAACTTAGCGCTTCTTGGGAGGCAACCCAAGCCCTTTTTATTGCTTTCTTAGTTTTAATTTAATTTAGTAGTTGTTTTTGTTTTTTCTGATTTTTTTTTTGCATTTTTAGGAGTAGTAAGTTGCATCACATCCCACCCCTCTTATTTGTGCAAATCCCACATATCTCACTCCATCTTCACAAAGGAGCACTCTAGCACCACACACACCATCTTCATCTCATTCACTCATTATTTGGTAAGTTTGCAACTTCCAAACCCCACCCCATGGTTTTACCTATCTTGTGATTTTTGATGTGATTGGATTGTAGAAGTGCTAGGATAATTGTTGTTGATTTGTGGTTTGTGGATTGGTTGATCATGTTAGACTTAGGCTTGGTATTGAATTTTGGGATTGAATTGAGTTATCCATTGCATTCACTATCTTTAGGTGTTTGATAAAATGCCCCAATGACAAATTCACATTGTTTAGTGCTATCTTGCATATCTATGCTTATCTTTTTGACATGGCACTATATTTTCTACTTGGGTGCATTATGTAGGTGCTTTGATTTTCAATTTCTCACCCATAACTGAGTTCCTTGGTTCCGCAAGTTTTGTTTTCTTGTCTACCTTGCTAGGTTGCAAAGATGCGAAGCCAAAAAGGGGTCGGGCCAAGGCGAAGGGGAAGAACAAGACCACACCTCGGAGCATACAAAACCCATGGGCTTGTGCACCAGGATGCATTGTGAGCTTATATGAGACACCTCATACACGTAGTAGTACCACACGACTTAAGGAGCCTTCGCTCCGCGGCTACCAGGAAAGTCCTTTTTCCCACCTCTCCATTGGGGACAATGTCATTTTAAGTTTGGGCGGGTACAGTCTATTTTTATTTATCGAGTCGAGTCTTGAGTTCAAAAAAAAAAAAAAACGAAAAAAGAGTCTAGAGTCGAGTCGGGGCGTCGGTAAAACTATGAAACTGCATGACTAAGTGAATTTGTTGAATATGAGTTGAACGGTCAAAAGAGCATATGTTTGAACTGTGATTTAATCTTCTTTCCATTAATTCCATCTATGTGCTTAACTCTGTTGATTTATTTAGGGATGATTTATGCGGTTGAGTGTTTCTTTTATGATCCCACCGGATTCTAGAACTTGTCTGATCACTAGTCGAGGCGAAATCCTAGGTGAAGTAACATTAAGGAAGTGATTTAGGCCATCTTTGAACAAGCCAGAGCCTAAAATGCCTACCTTTGTATTATATTTTCCCTAGTGTCCCCCTTTGAGCCTTATAAACCTGTTTCTTTGGCAACTAATCTAATACCCAGAGCCTAAATGTGAATATCCTAATTACCCATCACTCATACACACAAAATATAGAAAAATGTTGAAGGTTGAGGAGGGTATAATGAGAAGGGTATGTATTTAATTGAATGAAGTTGCCCGAGAAAAGAAAATATGAAACCCAATGTACGCAAAAGAATAAGTTTGGGGGTCTGAAAAAGAAAAAAAATATATATGAAAAACAAATTGAGAAAAAAAAATCAGCGGGATTGAAGGTTCATAAACATTGGGGATGTCAAAAAAGTGAAGGGTAGTTGCCTATTGATGATTTGAAGTGATAATTGTGTGTTTGGGTGATTTGAGCCACTTAATCCCATATTTTCCTACCTTACCCTAAGCCCACATTACAAGCTTTAAAAGTCATATTGATCCTTGTGTTACATTAGCCTACATTAGTGGAGATTAGTGTGAAAGACAAGCCTATGGAGTCCGGTAAGCATCTCATCTCTATTTTCAAAAAGTGGATTATTTTGAAAACACTTGATTGCGTGAATCTATCTGGATAATGAAAACGAGGTTGGCATGAACATTCCACCTTCATGATCACATTGTGAAAATACACGCTTGATTGATAGTGAAACGAAATTTGACGAATGAGTTTGGTTGTGAAGTTTTGCAGTTAGTCCGTTTGAGTCAGTCGTCTTTAATTTTTTGTTTACTTCATGTTTGTTGATTTTTAGAGTCTGTAATTGCTTGAGGACAAGCAAACGTCTAAGTTTGGGGGTATTTGTTAAGTTGGTTTTATACCAACGTATTGAGTATTCTAGACTGAGATTTTGTGTTGTTTTCGGGTATTTTAGTGTCGTTTGAGTCGAGTCTTTGTAATTAGTTGTCGTTTGAGAGTCAGGACAAGTCTTGGATGCCAAAATTGATTAAAAATGATGAAAAACTTGTTTGGACAGTGAAGATCACATTTTAGAAGTGAAAAAATGGAAAAATATTGAGCAAGATCGAGCGCCGCAACACCAAAACGCGCGGGGGTCAAAAATAGTACAGTGGGCATAACGTTGGCGGGGCGCTGCAGCGCCCAAAGCAAGGGCTGCAGCGCCCGGTGATTGGCAGCATCATGTAGCGATGTGCGGCCCAGGTGTGAAGCAAAAGCGGCAGCGCGCCAAGCTAAGCTGCTGCGCGATGCGCGATCAGCAGCAGCATGAGCGAGACGATGGGGCGAGGGGACGGCGATGGGCGCGCTACAGCGCGACGGAAGCGGCAGCGAGTATTGCATGTGTGGCTTTGGCCCGGCGCGTCGTATTATTGCTTGCGCGTGGTATGGGCTGAACGGGGCTGAACGTGGGCTTATTATTTTTGGGCCTTTTTGGACGGATTTTTTAGGGTTTCAAGCCTATAAATAAAATAAGTGACGTACAAACAAGGGGTCGGACATTATTTTGAGCACAACGCAAGGCAAGAGACACAGAGCTAGGGTTCGGGATGGCAATTGGAGGCATTTCTCGTCTGGACACAGAGAGAATTCCTTCTCTTTTCTTCTCAATTCTTTCTTTGCTTTTCTTTGTCAATTTTTGAGATGTATAATTATTTCTTCATGAGTTTTTGTACATCCAATATGAGCTAAATCTATATTTCTAGGGGATTGATGTAACTTACGTTTGAACCTATGTTTTGATTTCCAGTTTATGAAATTCGCATATTATTTAATCTATTTGTGCTATTTGATTTGATTGCATCTGAATTATCTGATCAATAGTTTAGATTGTTTGGCGTGTTTGATTTGACGCTCGAGAGAGGTAATTGAACGCCTGGTCATAGAATAGCACAACCTAGTGTTTCATAGAATCGAGAGATTTATGAATCTTTTGAAGCCTGTGATAGAATATTCATTGAGCGTATTATGGTTTAATTTATGATTTTTATAGAGATATCGAAATCAGAAATTGGAACCTAGAATCACTTGGCACTCGAGAGAGGAAGTGATAAACGGTAGGAATATTGGCTTATAGATTGATAACTTGTGATTAATGAACTGGATTGAAAATATAGGGGATAACTAGGTGAAATCAACCCTCTAGAATTCATATCTTAAGTGTTTGATTAATAGTCTGAACCAATTGTTTGCTTATTTTTAGTTTTATTTTTAGTTTAATAAATCTTCATCTCTTTTCGATTTCTAGATAAAATTAAGCTATTTTAATTATAGTACTTAGTATAAAATTCGATAACAATCCCTGTGGAGACGATAACCCTACTTTCAAAACCTATACTAAAACTTGACACGTACGCTTGTGGTACGAATTTCGCGATCAGGAGCTGCAGGAGCAACTTTCTTCTTGGGAGGAGGGGTAGCAGTTGTGTCTTCGGGGTCAGCTGATTTCCCCTCACTTGTGTTAGCTCTCTTCGCATGAGCTCTCTTCTGGGCACCTGAGAGGTTTGCCCAAAAAATCCTCTTATTCACGTGAAACGGTTTGCCATGGTGAAGGGCAACACCTATGACTTCCATCAAGTGGCCGATTACAAGACCATATCCAAGTGATCCTCCAAAGGATCCATCCTCCTTAAAGGTCTTGTTCATCACATTCAGGCAGAGTCTGCTGTACACGAACTTAGCCCAGTTAACCTTTTTGCCCTGCATGATCACAACCGTGACGATCAGCTTAGTCTTTGACAGTTGGTTGAAGCTGCCAAACTTCATATCTACACTCTTGGAGACGACATCCATCAGCTTATGATAGTCGTCCTTCAGCAGTTTCTTGTCAGTTGTGTAAACTACCTTAGCAGCATACCCAGGTTTGGCTATTTCTTTCCATGCAGCAGCCAAGTCTACATCACTTCATGTATCTATTTTATGCCTTCCGACGGAACAGTGCAAAGTGCTTTCACCAGTCCTTAGCACTTATTATGATGTCCTTGCGGTGGACAGAAGACTTGATTCCTTTGTCCTGCACTTCCGCGTTAACATAGAACATCGCTACCTCATCAAGGTAGGCGTGGGAATACTCCATGGTTAGAAAAGTCTTGAGACCTGACTTTTCTAGCATCTCAGTGATTTTCAGAATGAGGGTTTTATCAGAACCCTGCTTCACCATCCCTTCGAAGTCAACTGATGATCCTGAGTGGATTCGCTTGGAGAGCTCGACATAGTCGATCTTTGGTGACATTTTCAGAGAGTTTTATCGATTAAAAATTGTAGAACGTGCTTGAGAATACTTAGGGTTTTCCAGAGAAAAGAGAACTTGCTTTCCTTTTGCTTTGAAGATGAACAGTTTCAGTAGGGAAGAGAGAAGACTGAAAACCATATATACAAGGGTTATGGAAGGACATATCTTTGGATTTTGAATTTTGATCGAGATCAACGGCTCAGATTAGAACGTAAAAATCGTATTTAATTCCTCGCTTTTAATGCGGCAGCATTTATATCCAATCATATGCTTCTTTGCGACTTTTTTATCAGACTGTCATTATTACGCTGACATCATCCTTAAAAACATTCTCGCTCATTTAAAATGACTGCGTTTTTGTCACTTAGTTCATAAATGACTCAGCTTATATCAAATATGACTTAACTCTGCATCTCTCTTTTTATTAAGTGACTCAGCTGTCAGCTAACTTGATAAAGCTGACTTTCCGACATGGCTGTTTCACTTGGCTGATATGTGAAACTTGCTCGTTTCTCATTTTCTCATCGACTATCTCTGCTGATTGAGTCTTCTGAGTGTTAACTCAGCTCAATTAACCCTAGCTCATTCTTAAGCTCTTCAAATCTTGATTCACATAGGAGCTTAGTGAATATGTTAGCTAACTGCTTATCAGTTGAGATATATTCTAAAGTGATGTCTTTCTTTTCAACATGATCTCTTATAAAATGATATCTGACATCAATGTGATTTGTTCTTGAATGCAACACATGATTTTGAGTGATTGTAATAGCACTAGTGTTATCACACATAATTGGAATCTCTTTTTCTTCAATCTCATAATCTCTCAGCTGTTGTCTCATCCACAAGACTTGGGTACAACTGCTTGTTTGCCCCATGACTATGTACTGCTTGATTTTGGATGTGGCTATCGAATTTTGCTTCTTGCTAAACCAGGAAACCAATCTATTTCCAAGCATTTGGCATGTACCTGAAGTACTCTTCCTGTCAACTCTACATCCAGCATAGTCTGAGTCTGAGTAACCAATAAGCTTGAATCCACCTTTCTTTGGATACCATAAGCCAACTTCCTGGCATCCCTTCAAATACCTTAGGATTCTCTTAGCTTCAGTCATGTGGCTCTCCTTTGGTGCAGATTGAAATCTTGCACATACACATACTTCAAAGGTGATGTTTGGCCTGTTGGCTGTTAAGTAGAGCAATGATCCAATGAGTGCTTTATATCTGGTTTGATCTACAGCCTTGCCATCTGCATCCATGTCCATCTTGACTGATGTTCATTTCTATTTTCACAGAAGACTTCTATTCCATACCAAATTTCTTCATTAAATCTTTGGTGTATTTTGTTTGACTTATGAAGGTTCCATCCTTCAATTTCTTGACTTGAAGTCCAAGGAAGAAGGTCAGCTCTCCCATCATGCTCATCTCAAATTTTCCTTGCATGAGGTTTGAGAACTTATCACATAGCTCTTTTTTTGTGGATCCAAAAATGATGTCATCCACATATATTTGAACAAGCAGTATACTCTCTCCATCTTGAATTCTGAAGAGTGTTCTGTCCACTTTGCCTTTGGTGAATCCATTGTCAGTTAGAAATTGAGACAATATATCATACCATGCTCTTGGTGCCTGTTTCAATCCATATAATGCTTTCTTGAGCTTGTACACCTTATCTCCAATAGTCTTCTGCTCAAAACCTGGAGGTTGTTCAACATAGACTTCTTTCTCTAGCAGTCCATTTAGAAATGCACTCTTCACATCCATTTGATACACAGTGAAGTTCTTATGTGCAACATAGGTAAGAAACATCCTTATTGCTTCCAATATTGCAATAGGAGCAAAGGTTTCATCAAAATATATTCCCTCTTCTTGGCAATACCCTTTGGCTACCAATCTTGCTTTGTTTCTCACATAGATCCTTCCTCATTTATCTTGTTTCTAAAAACCCATTTTGTGCCAATATCATTTTGATGGGTTGGCCGCTGCACCAATTCCCATACCTTGTTTCTTTCAAATTGATTCAGCTCTTCTTGCATGGCTTGAATCCAATGTGTGTCATCCAATGCTTGAGACACATCTTTTGGCTCTATTTGGGAAATAAAACAAGTAAACATTGCTTCATCTTTGTCCTTGGATCTGGTTCTTATGCCATCTCTTACATCTCCAATGACTAACTCGGTGGATGGTCTCTCAGCCATCTCACATCAGGTTGGAGCAAGTCAGCTGGATTCAGACGTCTTGCAGCTAAGTTGTCTTGAACAAGTCTTTCATCTTCATTCAGCTGTAGACTTTCTATTTGTCTTTGAGATTGAGCTATCTCATCTTCATCTGTGTTGATTGCTCTTATTTCAGCCTTCAACATAAGGACTCTTCGCATAGTTGGTGATTCATCTTGTCGCCTAACTCTTCAATGTCTTCTCCATTTACATTAGGTTCATCAAAAACCACATGGATAGACTCTTCTGTGACCATAGTCCTCTTGTTCAACACTCTATAGGCTTTGCTCTCATCTGAGTATCCCAAAAAGATACATTCATCAGCTTTAGCATCAAAAGCCTTCAAATTATCCTTGCCATTGTTGTGGATGAAGCATTTACATCAAAATATCCTGAAGTACCCAACATTTGGCTTTCTCCCTGTCCAAATTTCATAGGGAGTCTTGGTGAATTGCCTATTAATCATGCATCTATTTTGAGTATACCATGTTGTGTTAATGGCTTCAGCCCAAAATCTCTTAGGCAATTCAGCTTCAGTTAACATGGTCCTTGGAGCTTCCTTGAGAGTTATGTTCCTTCTTTCAGCTACTCCATTCTGCTCTGGAGTTCTTGCTGCAGATAACTCATGAGCAATACCATTTTCAACACAATACTAAGTAATTATCCCATTGACAAACTCAGTTCCTCTATCAGAACTTATTTTTTTAATGGTTTGGCTCTTTTCGTTTTGAACTATTTTCATCAGCTGAGGTAACTTCTGTAAAGTTTCCTTCTTTTTGCACATGAAGATTGTCCATGTATATCTTGAATAATCATCTACCACCACTAAGGTGTATTTCTTTCCACTTATCTTTGGCTGGTTCAATGGACCAAATAGATCCATATGCAATGTGATGTAATATCCTTGTTGAAGAAGGACTTGGCTTATCCTTGAATGAAGATTTTATTTGCTTTCCCATCTGGCATGCATCACATATGCTCTCTTTCTTGTACACTGAGTCTGGCAATCCTTCCACAAGATGTCTCTTTTCAAGCTTGTTGATTGTTTTGAAATTTCAGATGACTCAGCTTCTTGTGCCACAACCAACTTAATTCGACTGTGCTCTTTGCTAACAGACAAGTGCTTGGTGTAGCAGTAGACCAATCTACCACATACATATTTTTCTGTCTTGATCCTTGCAGCACTATTTCATTTGATTCAACATCTTTGATCTGGCACACTCCCATATTGAATCCAACATTGAAGCCCTTGTCACAGAGTTGGCTGATGCTTAGCAGGTTGAAATTGAGACCTTCAACATAAGCAACATCTGTGATTTCCAATCCATTCTTCTTGATAGATATTGTGCCTTTGATTTCACTGGAGCTTCATTTCCTTCAAATATGACTTTTGCACCTCTAATCTCCTTGAATCTTGACAGATTTTTCTTGTTTCCTGTCATATGTCTGGAACAACCACTATCCATGTACCAGGTTCCTTGGCACTCAGCTGTTCCTTGAACCTGCAATCAAGGAAATTAGTTTTTAGGTACCCATACTTGCCTGGGTCCTGAGGGGTTAGTGTTATAAGATGATCCAACCAACCTATAGCCAAAGGACTTGACTCTAAGAGGTTGCCATCTATCAGTGCCATAATCATAGTGCACATTGGCAAATTGCTTGGGGGTTTTAGGTTCATACAGGTGTCTCTTTTGTCTGTATGCTGTGTGTGTGTGTGTTTTAGCAACTGGTTTCTTGGGATATTTGTGATATTTCTGAGTGTAGTGCTTGGGTGCATATGTGTGCTGATAATAATTCTTTTTTCCTTTGGAATGACCTGTTAGTCCAAGTGGCTACGATAATCTAGAGGGGGTGAATAGATTATGCCGATTTTTCGCAAATCACCCTCTTTTTCGAATCAACAAGTAAACGATAAGAATGTAAATGCGGAAATTAAACAACACTCGTTGATTTAAAGAGGTTCAACCCACCTAGGGCCTAATCCTCTACCACCCCAAAGATTCCTCAGGGATGGATTTCAAAAAAAAAAAAAGATTTTATTAATTACCACAATTAATACAACACCTTGAGGATCACCACAATCCTCTTACAACACCTTCAAGGAGATTACCACAATCTTCCTTCACCACCTTTGAAGAGTACCACACTCTTCAAACACCTATCACCTAGATCACCCAAGTGTATTCTTACCACAAGAATACTCACAAGGATGTCTTGTGTTGAATGATGGACAAAATTCAAGATTACAACTCTATGAAACCAATACAAAGATTGAGTGCAAGTGTAATCAAGAATCAAAAAGCCTAGACCTCAAAGATATGCAAGTGAAAGTACTTAGGCTATTACAACAAGAATGTAAAAATGAAAGCTTGAACAATTTGCATATTTCTTATTGTGTGTTTTGCTTGTATGTGTTGTATCTTGTGTCTTCAATTTATCCTCTATTTATAGGGAAGTCTTCACCAACATAGGCTCCCAACATAGGCACCTCTATCTTCACTTTTGTCTACAAAGAGAAGATCACGAGATGTGGAAATATTGTACAAAAATCAAAAGTAAATCTTGCTGTCAAAAATTTCAAACAAAGATAACTTTCTTTGTCACAAAATAGCATAGGGCGACCGGTTGCCCTGTTGAAGATTTCGACCGTTTAAAAACATTAGTGCGATCCAGGTACAGGTCGTCAGGGGGGTCGACCGGTCGATGGGGGGATGCGACCGGTCGGCCCCCTGCTTGACCGGTCCCCCTCTTCGTTTTTACGAGTTCAGAATGTTCTGTTTCATGTTTTCTTTTCTTCAGGTACCGGTCGACGTTTTGGGCGACCAGTCGACCTCCAAATTGAAATGTTGTCCGATTTTTTTCAAAAATAAACTTCAAGAAATACTCCAAAAAATTAGTAAAAGCATTTTAAATCACTTAGGAGTATTTGGACAATATTTATAAACATAGTTTTGGTGTAAAAACCAATTTAAACAAAACCATCAAAAGTGTTGTCCATTTTTATCAAAAAACAAATTCTAAGAAATACTCCAAAAATTAGCAAAAACATTTTAAATCATTTAGGAGTATTTGGACAACATTTATTATCATTGTTTTGGTATAAAAACTCATTTAAACATAATCATCAAAATCTTGATAAAAACATTTATCTAACAAACTCCCCCTTTTTGATGATTACAAACCAAAACAATTTTAGGAAGTTGATTTTAAAACAAAACCAATTTTCCGGTCTAAAACATCAAACCATTACAAGCAAGATTTATCATAAGTACAAATACACAAGGATAGGAGCAAAGATTTTTCAAAATCATTTTTGCACAACCTCCCCCTATCAATATGCATATCAAGAGCAAGTATACAAGCAACAACTAAAAGCTTAAAGCTTAGCTTTTACAACTTAAGCTTGAATATCATGAGCTTATAAGCTCCCCCTGTCACAAAAGCATCATAAGTCAAGTATAAAAGTCCATAATACATCACATGGACCAAGTATAATCCATAACTTTTGGCTTTTAAGAGCTTTAGCTTATAGCTTTTCTTGCGAACTTATTTACGCTTCTTTGAGCTTATGAGCGTTATTCTTGTTTCTACCCCTTTGGAATCATCAAAAATAATGTTAGCACGATAAAAACATCATACAATTATATCAAAGTGCGCAATTTTATAGATTTATCGAGCATATTGAGCATTTAAGATTAAATTCCGAATAAAAGGGAAACAATTGCTCATTTGATTTGTAAAAGCTCATTTGATTGATAAAACATGATCTCTATAAACTTATAAGACTTTTCAAATCAAGAGAATCATGTAGGTGATGAATTTTTCATTGAAACGTTTTGTCGAACACTTGGCGTGCGTCGAATAAAACAAGAGAAATATAACGCCTTTGTGATTCGTTTAAGCCAAAACTTTTCATCACCAATTTCAATACCACAATATACATTCATCATCAATCATCATAAACAACACATTAATACAAGAATTTCAACAATATATCAAGATATAATCATATTCTCAAGGGTTCAACCCAATTGAGATTAAAAGGAGAAATTCTTACCATCTAATCGGTAAAGATGAACAATGATGATGATAATCGAGCCTCATGAAGTCCAAAATATAAAATGTATGCAATAAAACAAATTTGAAGTGAAATTTGTGTGAAAAGTGCGTAGGGGACGAAAAATGGACAAAATGAGCCAAAATGGCTGAAACTGAAAACAGAAATGATTTAAACAGCAAAATGGTGAGGGGCGACCGGTTGGGGGGGTGGGCGACCGGTCGACGTCATGGGCGACCGGTCGGCCTTCCCCCAACCAGCCCAGTGTTCTTTCTATTTTTCCAAAATCCGAGTTTTTAACCAAAAATCTAATTTTTCGCCCCTAAGTTTTAAAAACATGCAAAATACAATCATATACCTCATTCAATATGCATTATGCCTAACCGAGCTCGTATTGACGCAAAAGTCTCGGAAGATAGCGGTTTTGTAAAAATTTCCGCTAATTGATCTTGAGATGGTACAAAAGATATCTCAATTTTTCGTTTTGAAACACAATCCCTTAGAAAATGATGTCGAATCTCAATATGTTTAGTACGGTTATGATGAACCGGGTTTTGAGCAATGTTTATAGCGGATATATTATCACAAAAGATAGGAACACTTTCAAAAGAACATGTATAATCCGCTAAGGTTTGTTTCATCCAAAGAAGTTGTGTACAACAAAATGCCGCGGAAATATATTCAAACTTCGGCCGTTGAAAGTGAAACACAATTTTGTTTCTTTGAAAACCAAGAAACTAGGCAATCACCTAGAAATTGACATGATCAGGAAGTACTTTTCCGATCATCAATATTTCCGCATAATCCGAATCACTATAACCTTTAAGAGAAAAATTTTCATTCTTTGGATAGAATAAACCATATTGAATAGTGCCTTTCAAATATCGAAAAATCCTTTTAACGGCACTCATATGAGATTCTTTGGGATTGCTTTGAAAACGAGCACATAGGCATACGGCATGAAGAATATCCGGTCTACTTGCGGTTAAATAAAGTAAACTACCAATCATACCTCGATATTTGGATTCATCAACCGACTTGCCTTTTCATCTTTGTCAATCTTGACGTTTGTTGCCATTGGGGTAGAGACGGTTCTTCCTTCTTCAATGCCAAATTTCTTCAAAAGCTCCTTTGTATATTTTGTTTGAGAAATATAAATTCCTTCTTGGCATTGCTTAATTTGAAGTCCAAGGAAGAAGTTGAGCTCCCCCATCATGCTCATTTCAAATTCACCTTGCATTAACTTAGAAAATTTCTTGCACAAGGATTCATTAGTAGCACCAAAAATAATATCATCAACATAAATTTGCACTAATAAGCAATCTTGCCCTTTTTCAAAAACAAAGAGAGTAGTATCAACTTTACCTCTTGTAAAACCATTTTGCAAAAGAAAAGAGCTAAGTCTATCATACCATGCACGGGGTGCTTGTTTCAAACCATACAAGGCCTTTTTAAGTTTATAAACATCATTAGGCCTAGAAAATTTTCAAACCCCGGAGGTTGTTTTACATAGACTTCTTCTTGAATAATACCATTTAAGAAAGCAGATTTAACATCCATTTGGTAAAGTTTGAAATTTTTATAACAAAAATAGGCAAGTAAAATACGAATAGCTTCTAAACGTGCTACGGGTGCAAATGTTTCATCATAATCAATACCTTCTTCTTGACAATAACCTTGAGCTACTAACCTTGCTTTATTTCGAACAATATTGCCTTGGTCATCAAGCTTGTTCCGGAATACCCATTTTGTGCCAATAATTGTTTGAGATGGAGGATAAGATACTAATTCCCATACATCATTCCTTTCAAATTGATTCAACTCCTCTTGCATTTCTAAAAACCAATCCTCATCTTCAATGGCTTCCTTAGCATTTTTAGGCTCTTTTTGAGATATAAGAGCTTTCTCGGCAAATTTTCCTCGAGTCATTACTTTATCAAGGGGATCACCAATAATAAGATCTTTTGGGTGATCTCCCTTAAATTTCA
This sequence comes from Rehmannia glutinosa, assembly GCA_016081115.2. Lineage (NCBI taxonomy): Eukaryota > Viridiplantae > Streptophyta > Magnoliopsida > Lamiales > Orobanchaceae > Rehmannia > Rehmannia glutinosa. Next base: position 46,199,881 of record CM071936.1, on the reverse strand, counting down.
ATGCTACGGGAAGATTTGAAGTATCACCTTTATCTTCTTGAGGAACATTTGAGCTTGAAAGTTGATCATTTGGAGTTTCATCTTGAACAATGGGTTCAACTATATCCTATTCATCACTTTCATCATGGGGTATCCTTATAACACCCGAAGCTTCATTAAATTTGACATGGATGGATTCTTCAACAACCCCACTAGTATTATTATAGACCCGATATGCTTTGCTCTTGGTTGAATACCCCATAAATATTCCTTCATCGGCCTTAGGATCAAGTTTGTCCAATTGATCCTTAGTATTCAAAATAAAACATTTACATCCAAATATTTTGAAATAACTAATATTTGGAGTTCTTCCTTTCCAAAGCTCATATGGAGTTTTATTCATTTTAGGACGAATATAAACTCGATTAATGACATAGCAAGCGGTACTTACGGCTTCGGCCCAAAAATATTTTGGAAGTGAAAATTCATTTAGCATGGACCGACTCATTTCTTGAAGTGTCCGATTCTTCCTTTCGGCTACTCCATTTTGTTGAGGTGTCCTTGGAGCCGAAAAATTATGACTATATCCATTGGTTTCACAAAAGACTCTAAATTCGCCGTCAAATTCTCCACCTCGATCACTTCGAATAGACTTAATAGTATCTTCCTTTTCATTTTCAATGAGTCTACACAACTTAACAAACTCATTAACGGCATCGCTTTTATTTGTAAGGAATAGAGCCCAAGTATATCTAGAAAAATCATCAACTATAACAAAAGTGTAATGTTTTCCACTTAGACTTGCCGTACCAATATCCCCATACAAATCAAGATGAAGCAATTGTAGGGGTTTGGTAGTGGAAATTTCATTTTTGGGCTTAAAACTACTCTTAACTAGTTTGTTCTTTTGACAAGTGTCACATAAGCCAAGATTTTCAAAATTCAATTTGGGTAGTCCTTTTACATGTTGGTTTTTGTAAATAGTTTGCAAATTTTTGTATCCAACATGTCCAAGTCGCCTATGCCATAAACTAGTTAAATCATTATTGGCGACAAGACAAGAAACATTTTGACTAACCAAATTGCTTGTACAAATTTTGTAAAGATTGCCTTTTCTAATTGCTTCACAAATAATTTTATCATTTTTGGAAATAAGGCATTTTTCTTTATTAAAAACAACATTATAATTTGAATAACAAAGTTGGCTAACACTTATCAAATTGAACTTAAGCCCTTCTACTAAAAGAACATTACTAAGAGAAAAAGAAGAGTTACCAATTTCTCCATTTCCAAGAATTCTTCCTTTGCCATTGCCGAACATGACCATACCCTCTTCTTGGAGCTTGACGTTGGTAAAAAGTTATCTCTTTCCGGTCATATGGCGTTAACATCCGTTGTCCACGAGCCATTTTGAATCTTCCATTGTTGTTATAGCCTCTATAACCTACAAAGGAATTATTTTTAGGTACCCTATAATTTTGGGGTCTATGGGGGTTAGCCTTGAGACCTTTAGGTCTCCAATAATAGCTAAAATTATTCTTCAATTTACAATTGCTAGCATAGTGTCCATTCTTACCACAATAAAAACAAGTAATAATACGAGGACTACTAAAGACGTACAAAGGTTGGACCTTGGTCTTTTTTTCTTAAAAGCATTTTGAAAAGGTTTGTAACCAAGTCCTAATTTAGAATGCTCACCTCTTTGTGTATCTAAAATTTTTGTGACTTTATCCGTACTTAAGTTGAATCGATGCACATCCTTTTTCAAATTTTCAATATCATTTGTGAGCGTTTGTTTTTCGGTTTCAAGAGTACGGACCATAGTAAAAGTAATAGCATGAGCCTTATCAAGAGAATCATAAGAAGTAAATAATTTATCTTTTTCTAGTTTAAGCTCTTTATGCTCCTTTTTCAAATTCTTGTATTTAACAATCAAATTTTGAAACTCATTTTGCAATTCATCAAAATCACATTGTAATTCATCAACTAGGGAAGAAGATGAAGCATTAGAGCGTACCTCGGTATTTTCATCGTCTATGGCCATAAGACCATGTTCGGATTCTCCTTCCTCGTCGGTTGTTTCAAGTAATTCATCCCAAGTTTTGACGTCCCCATTTAACGCCTTCTTTTTCGGAAAAGGCTTTTTCTTCTTTTGTTCCTCTTCCGCTAATTTTGGGCAATCGGCTATGTAGTGCCCGGATTTTCTGCATTTGAAACAAGAATTGTCTCTTGGCTTTCTTGCTTTATTTTTGTTTACAAATTTTGCAAATTTTCTAACAAGAGCCACCGTTTCTTCATCATCCTCATCACTAGCATAATAAACATTATTAGAAGAAGATGCTAAGCCTTTAATAATATTTTGTGTACCCGGTTTAGAGGTGGATGGTTGAGAATTTTTCCTCTCCTTGAGATATACTTCATAAATAAGGAGGTTCCCAATGAGCTCATCAAACTTGAGTGTCTCAAGATTTTAAGCTTCCGTGATTGCCGTCACCGTTTCGGACCATGAGCCGGGAAGGGCATTTAAGACTTTGGTCACCTTATCTTCTTCGGAGATGACCTTTCCAAGAGCCACAAGAGGATTGACAATGTTGTCAAGCCTTTCCATCATTTTTGATATGCTTTCACCATCATGCATATTGAAATTTTCAAAGTCTTTCACAAGCATTGTTTTTCTTGCTTGCTTAACTTTCTTTGTGCCTTCATAGATGGTTTCTAGTTTTTCCCAAACTTCATGTGCCGACCGTATGCCTCTTATGCGATTATATTCGGTGGCGATAAGAAAGCAATGTAAAATGTTTAAGGCCTTACCGTTTAAAGAGCAAGCCTTCTTGTCATTTTCATCGTATTCCTTGAACGGCTTGGGAGTCGTGGTACCATCCTCCAATTTTGTTGTTGGTTGAGCAACTCCTTCAATGACCACATTCCAAATATCAAATCCGCACCCTTGTAGAAAGCACTCCATGCGGTCTTTCCAAAATGCGTAGTTGTTGGCGTCGAATAGTGGTGGCTTGTTGGTGGAGGCGCCGGTGGTGAGATAAGCTTCATTCGTAGCCATGGATCTTTCCTCTTTACTCGGAACGAGCTAGCCAAAGAGTTTGGCTCTGATACCACTTGTTAGTCCAAGTGGCTACGATAATTTAGAGAGGGGGTGAATAGATTATGCCGATTTTTCGCAAATTACCCTCTTTTTCGAATCAACAAGTAAATGACAAGAATGTAAATGCGAAAATTAAACAACACTCGTTGATTTAAAGAGGTTCAACCTACCTAGGGCCTAATCCTCTACCACCCCAGTATCTCCGGGATGGATTTCAAAAAGAAAAAAAGATTTTATTAATTACCACAATTAATACAACACCTTGAGGATCACCACAATCCTCTTACAACACCTTCAAGGAGATTACCACAATCTTCCTTCACCACCTTTGAAGAGTACCACACTCTTCAAACACCTATCACCTAGATCACCCAAGTGTATTCTTACCACAAGAATACTCACAAGGATGTCTTGTGTTGAATGATGGACAAAATTCAAGATTACAACTCTATGAAACCAATACAAAGATTGAGTGCAAGTGTAATCAAGAATCAAAAAGCCTAGACCTCAAAGATGTGCAAGTGAAAGTACTTAGGCTATTACAACAAGAATGTAAAAATGAAAGCTTGAACAATTTGCAGATTTCTTGTTGTGTGTTTTGCTTGTATGTATTGTATCTTGTGTATTCAATTCATCCTCTATTTATAGGGAAGTCTTCACCAACATAGGCTCCCAACATAGGCTCCTCTATCTTCACTTTTGTCTACAAAAAGAAGATCACAAGATGTAGAAATATTGTACAAAAATCAAAAGTAAATCTTGCTGTCAAAAATTTCAAACAGCATAACTTTGCTGTCACAAATTAGCATAGGGCGATCGGTTGCCCTGTTGAAGATTTCGACCGTTTAAAAAAATTAGTGCGATCCAGGTACAGGTCGTCAGGGGGGTCGACCGGTCGACGGGGGGGTGCGACCGGTCGGCCCCCTGCTTGACCGGTCCCTCTCTTCGTTTTTACGAGTTCAGAATGTTCTGTTTCATGTTTTCTTTTCTTCAGGTAACGGTCGACGTTTTGGGCAACCGGTCGACCTCCAAATTGAAATGTTGTCCGATTGTTTTCAAAAATAAACTTCAAGAAATACCCAAAAAAATTAGTAAAAATATTTTAAATCACTTAGGAGTATTTGGTCAACATTTATAAACATAGTTTTGGTGTAAAAACCAATTTAAACAAAACCATCAAAAGTGTTGTCTATTTTTATCAAAAAATAAATTCTAAGAAATACTCCAAAAATTAGCAAAAACATTTTAAATCATTTAGGAGTATTTGGACAACATTTATTATCATTGTTTTGGTATAAAAACTCATTTAAACATAATCATCAAAATCTTGATAAAAACATTTATCTAACATGACCTTTGCTGAGGTTTAGGTCTTTGCCATTTAGGCTTGTATTCCATTGGTCTTTGCTGATATTTCACATTGTTCCAATTAGCTTGGCTTGGATAGTTTCTACCATTCCCATCATATGCATTTCTCTGATGAAATTTATGGGGTTTCTGGTAGCTCTGTTTGCTTTTCACAGAGTATTTTCTGTTTGGAGTTTGCTGAGAGAACGCGGTGGATTTCTTCTCATTTTGTCCTCTCAAAGATACTCAATCGATCGTTTTCCTTTCCCTTTATATCCAAGGCCAGTTTGTTTATGATTGTGCTTAGGAGTGAATGTGGGTGCAACTTTTGGTGTTTTGGACTTTTGAGATTCTTTATTACTTGAAGATCCTTTTTCCAAAATCACTCTTGGAGTTTGACTGTGCACAAAGGAATTGAATCCTATGCCTGTCTTATGTCCACATTCTTTTTGACTCATGATAAGATCATCCAATGATTTGGATGCCTTTGTAAACGAGGCAATCACATTCTTGAGGTCTTTTTCCCTGTTTTCTATAGCAGTTATTCTGCTATCATTTTGGCAATCTCAGCCTTCAGCTTTGTGTTCTCATCAGCTATGTGATTTAGAGTGCTCAGCTCCTTAGTCAGCTGTGAGTTTTGGTTTTTGAGCTGGTTGTTTTCCTCATTTAGAAATGTGTGTGAGGATTTAATGTGCTCAAAATCTTTCATCATTTTGCCTAATGAATCATAAAGATCAGTGGGTGATGAATTGTGTGTATCACAGTCACTATCACCTGAATCTGAATGAGATGAGTTAGAGTGTACCTCATCTTTTTGGTCAAGTTGATCTTGTTCTTTAGCCATAAGACAGATCATGGCTTCTTCTTCAGAATCACTTGAGTAGTCAGCTTCACTACTTTCTGAGTCAGCTGCTTCTTTAGACTTAGCTGTCTCAGCACTCTCAGCAGCCAACATGGCTTTCTTCTTTTCTTATCTTCTTTCTCTAAAGACTTTTCTTTCTTCTTCATTCATATATTTGTTGAATAGGAACAATCAACTGCAAAGTGTCTTGGTTGTCTGCAATTCCAACACAGGTTCTCAGCTCTTTGATCAGCTCTTTCTGTTCTTGGGTTATCAGCTCTCTGATATTCTACCCTTTGATGCTCAACTCTCTTGGGTGGCCTATCTTCCCTTGATTTAGAGGGAGCTGAATGTCTCCTGGAGGTTTCACCCTTGTATTGAAGAACTTGTTGAATCTTTTAACCATTAGGGCAATCTCTTCCTGGTCTATAGCTTCCTTTGGTTCAGTTCTCTTTCCATCCTTGACTACCAGTGCAACTGTCTTGGGTACATCTGTTTCCTCTTGCTCTTTTCTACTCAGCTCAAACTTGTAGGCTTTGAGGTCTGACAATAGCTCATGGTTAGATGTTTTTGAGAGGTCCATGGTGTGTCTCAAGGCCATAGTCTTCATTTCCCATTCAGCTGGAAGGCTCCTCAAGATCTTCATACACATCTCCTTTTGTGTGTATTCCTTCCCAAGAGCTGAAAGCTCATTTGTGATCTCAGTGAATCTGGCATCTAGCTGGTCCATAGATTCACCTGCATACATTTTAAAATTTTCAAATTTTTGAACAGCAACAGACAATTTATTCTCTTTAATTTGCTCGGATCCTTCACAAATTAAAGTTAGCTTATTCCAGATTTCTTTTGCGGTTTTGCAGGATATGACTTTATTGAACATTGCTTTGTCCAAAGTCTTGTAAAGTATCTCCTTGGCCACATTGTCCAAGTTGTATCTCTTCCTATCACCATTAGTCCACCCAGTCCTTAGTTTTTCAACCATGGCTGATCTTTCTTCAACAGCAGCTTCCTTTCCTTCAGCTGCAGCTGCTCTTCTTACAGCCGTGTTCACTTTCAATATTTGCAGTGGCCCATCCTCTATCACAAGCCACATTTCATCATGTAGAGCAGATAGATGAGCCTGCATGAATTTTCCAGTCATCAAATTCTTCAACAGTGAACATAGGAATGCGTGTCAAATTTGCTTCCATGATAATAACTTTGCTAAAAGTGAAAGATTTTGAAAATGCAAGTGTTTAAAATCTTTTTGAAAATATAAAGATCTAGTTCAGTAACCAGTGTGGAAGGCTCAATGAACCAACCGCTCTGATACCACTTGTAGGTCCCAAGGAGTGTGAGTAAGGTTTAGAAGGGGGGCGAATAAACCTTACCAACTTTTCGATTACAGAGTCAACTCAAACAGCTGTGTTCTTGAGGGACATCTAAGTTGGTTATTCAGCAGAGTTAGCCACTCAACAGACTCGATAGAGCTGTTGATAGAATAACTCAGTTGTTTAACCTGGACTTTAACTTGGTTGTGTTGGTTTTATCAACGGAAGATTTAACACCCTTTGAATTGCTTTAAACTTGTTTTAACACTTGATTTTAGCACTTGGTTATTAATCAGTTGGATAGCAAATATGAGTTTATCAGCAGATATGATGTAAGTATGCAGAAAATGTAAATATGCTGAAAAATAAATGACACAGTTAATTCTTATAGAGGTTCGAAGGTGGGGTAATTCTTCTAATCCTCTCTTCTCCAACTCCTGGAGGAATCCACTAAGTAATAGATCTGTTTACAAAGTGGTGAACAGTCTAGAGACAGCCTTGGTCACACAGCTGGCTTCTTTTCCGACTCAGCTTCTCACAGGGCAGCTGCCTTGCTACTTCAGCTCACTTTCTCAAGCTGTTGGAGTTGATCACGAAGCCCTCCAATAACTTAATGCTGGTTCAACCTTGAACCTTCCTACAATCCTCCTTGGAAAGTAGACCCCTTTCGATTCTTCAAAAGTTTCATCTTCAACAAATTTGAAGTTGTATTTCCTTCACAGCTTGTGTTGGATCGATTTCCTTCGAGTTTCAGGCTTGAGGATTTGCTTGAATATACTTGAGAATATTTGCAGGTTAATAGCTTGAATAATGCTTGCTTGTTCGTGGTTCAGGTAACCTTTTCTCGATGAATTTCCTCAGCCTTTTATAGTGAACTTTCGAAATTTTGCCCGTTGAAGAGATAGGCTGATTTCAAAAGTCACTTGTGTTGGTTGGCTTGTCTTGTTGCAGTCCTTGATGTTAACATTTCCTCGTATTTAATGTCTTGCAGCATTGCAGCGTTTCTGGCACTTGGTGCAATGCTTCCCATTGGTTTGTTCCAATTGCACACAACTGGAACTAACACTTTATCTCTGATAACTTTAACATGTTACCATTCTGAGTAACATTCTTTACTTTCATCAACGGATCTCATTTAGTTGTCTTGACTTGACTGCAGTCTTTTATTGCCCAGGTGACTTGAGTTAGCTTCCAATCCTTGGATGACTCATCTGTCACTTCAACTTGAGACATGGCTTCTTGAGTTGACTTGACTGACTCTTCACAAAACTAATTCACAGCTGATACATCTTTAGTTGAGTTCTTGGCCTTCCTTCTTAGCCATACTCAGTTGTCTTGTAGCGGAGCCTTCACTTCAGTCTTCAGTTGACTTCTTGTATTTTCAGGCGTAGCTGACTTGACTCAGTTTTTCCAGCCATATCTATTACAATGTAAATTACAAGGAAAATGGGGTGCCAACTTTCTAGTTTAAGTTTTACATGTTATCATCAAAATCTACAAGATAAATTTCCTAACAGTAGATGATTAGAAATTATTTTCTTCAGACGGGTTAAGCAGGTTCAGTGGGTCATTTTGGGTCAACCCAAAAATTGACCCATTTATTATTCGGGTTAATTGAGTCTAACACGATTATGACCTGAATAATAAAGGATCAATCCTATTCCATTTATATCGTGTTAGAATTGGGTCGTGTTTTCGATCGTGTCGGAGATTGCCATCCCAAAGATCTCGCCTCTATCTCCGGCACCACGTGAACACACACACACATCCTCTCCTTGATGTCTTCTCGACGGCGAGTGATGGGGATCCCGAGAGAATGCCGCCACACCGCCCGCGTAAGAAGAGTTGCAAATGCGGCAAGCATTGCACGAATCGAGAATCCTTCACGAGCAAATATTGATGGAGGGACCAGGAGAGTCCTCGAACACCGAAATTGATCCAATGGGAGTGGTTCAAAGAAATCGCCATTGTTGTTGCCACCACTTCCCCAACTCACTCGGAAGAAGAAGGCAATAAGGGGACTTGGCGATGAAACCGGGATAGTGGGGACCCGGTCGAGCCAACCCCTATTGAAGGTGTCTTACCACACCGCCCCAACGGCTGAACATTCAATAGCAACAATAGGGAGGTTGGAGACGAGTGACCCCATTCCAAGTCACTCGGTGGTGCGCCGGTGAGGGGGAAACTCCTCCCAGACACTGCAGAAGGTCGGAGGATCTTTTCCGCAGATGACTTCACAACGAATCCAGGAGGCGAAGTGGAAAAAGAACAAACACTAAACGAACAAAGCAAGTTGTCATCAACGAAGCTCGACGGTTCGTTGATCTGTCTCGGGGTGAGGTGCCAAAGCGCTACGAAGGCTAATGACGACATTGGCGATGCGGTCGAGGCACATGAAGGAATGACCACGGGAGTTAACACTGGCAATGAAAGTGCAATCCATGGGGTTGAGACTCCAATGGATGCCACCACGAGAAGACCCTAAGGCGGTGACCGAAAAAGAATCGCCGAAAGGGAGGACCAAGGCCTCATTGCGATCGAGATCGCAGGAGGAGGTAATAAAGGCCCACGGGAGGTTGAGACTTCCAGGGGTAAAGAAGCCGAACTAGAGAACATCCCTCCCGCTATCATCGACCCATCCGAAAAGGAGATAAGCGCTTCATGATTCCTAGGATAATCTCGATGTAACCTTTCCGGGATCAGAAGTCACCCGGGGCAAAGGCGAAGAAGAAAGATCCGAGTCATCCCAAATGTGAGATCCAAAAGACTCGACAAAAAAGTGCGGATGTTCCAAGCACGAGCAAGTCGATCCCAAGACTACTCGTCAAACCTTTAATTTTGATGATGAGCCACCAATGGAAATCTCATCATCGTCCGATGATGCTTTTGATAAGGCCGAGGACTAGTCTACTCAATTGGAGAAATCATTTGAGACCAACCAACGGTTGTTGAGATAGTGAGGCTAAGCAAGTCGGGTCCACTTCACAAAAGACCCCGGTGAGACAGAGTCCATGCGCGGGCTCCCAAAGCCGCAGCAGGAGTTCGACTCCAAGAGGAACTTCACGCGCACCTCTCATCATTGAACAAATACCAGTTGGCCGTGATGATTCCTTTATAGAATCTTTTCCTTTCTCTCTGGAGGTACCGGACCTCCCTGAAGAATCAGAGAACGAGCTCGCACGCTTCCATAGACCAGCTCCCGTTTTTCCATCAGGCACCATTGTTCCGGTGATTATGATTTTGAGGAATGCACATATTCAACGATTGCATGGCCATCACCGCAACGGAAGAATCGGTCTTAAAAGTCCGCAAAGTGTTCAAAGCATTATTCGGCCGAGATTGAACGGATGGAGAGGCATCTTGTTAGAGGCCTCTATGGACATGCGATCGACAATTGAAAAAATTATAAGAGATGCCAATCTTAAATTTTATGCTTTTTGATTTAAGAGGCATAACTTGATAAATCAGGATCGGGAATGGTGGCAACAAAGCAAGAAACAATGCGTGTGGAGCAAGTTAGATACTTCAAGGACATTGTTCAACAAGCTGTTGGTATGGAGAGATCTATTGAAATGAAAATGCCGATGCAAAAACGAAGCTGAGAGAACATATTGAGCACATGCATGAAGCTCACACTTTGCCGAGATAAAGCTGCGTGAGGAAAATAAGAGTGATCTGAGTTTGGAAGAAACCATGAATACAAAATTCAGCCTTCTCATGATCGAGATGAAGCTGATTTGTTCGACTTATAAATCAGAGTCCAACGCTACTCGATCCGAATTTCGTCTAATTGCATACTCGCAGCATGATTTGACTGAGACAGTTAACTCTACCATCGCCAGGCTCGACTTCTTGCCTTGCGATGTTGACATGTTTGTTTCAGTGTCCCTCTCTCTTTTGATGATGCCAAAAATTGGGGAAGAGGAATACCTTAAAGCATACCTAAAAGATCTAGAAGCCAAGCCGAGAAATAAAAAAGAGGATGCATATATTGTGAAGGGAAAGACACATGTTGAGGATGGTTAGCTGAAGCAAAAGAAAGGAAAATCTGTTGAGGGGAAGGATCGAAAGATGTGACCTTGATGATTGCACAAACCCCAAGAGGTAATTCCAACGGTGACATTATTGGAATTAAATTTTATTCCATTTTTCAATAAGAAACTCCTGTGACTTCGCCACTCCAACACACTGCTATATCTATGGGATTAAGATTAAAAAGAGAAAAACAATTGAAGCAGGGGATGGAGGAAGTGGAAGGAAGAATGGATGCCCGGGTTATGAACATCTTGAAACAAAGACATGGAGGCATTTCCATGTAGGTTTCAAGACTAAGAGACACTTGTGCCATCTCGGATGTCGGGACGAGCCACGATCGAGTTGATGAATTTAAAACGCCGCATCCGAAGGATACTTTGCAAATATGTCTATGGCTCAAGCTTGGGACTTGTATCTTGGGAAAAGGGTCTCACGTTATGTGAAGAAGGCGACGGGTATATTAATGAAATGGCTATTTATTTATTTTACAACAGACATTTTTGGCTCAAATGGTGTAGGGCTTTATTTTTATGATCACTCGGCATGATGGTCACCCGCACATATGATGATCACTCATTTTTGGAAAGAAGAAGACCCCAAGCAAAAATACAATACACGCCCGCAGGTAGAGGAAGAAAAGTGGTGGAGGAAGAGGTTTGAGACCCAGGCCTCTCGCCCAAAAACATTGAATATGTAGATCCGAGGAAAGAAAGGAGGGATCTCTTTGGGCTTGGATACTTGACCAAATAGCAATTTACAAGTGGCTAAAAGTAACGCCGAGTATGCAAAAAAGAATAGAAGAAGAAAACAAGAGACAAACTCATTTATTTTTGTAGATAACTCTAGCTATGGGAGGAAAGACACTTGAGGAAAGATTAAGAAGAGATGAAGCTTGCCGAGAAGGAAGGCATATGAAAAGAAAAGAAGAATGTTGATGACAAGCGGTGTTATACGATGAGAAAAAAGAAGAAGAGCGATAAGAAGATTTGAACAAGATGAAAGAAGGAGACAGCGAAGGAGATGAAATGTTGTTGTCCACCCTTCATGTATTTTATGATGTAAATACATACTATGTAAGTTTTTCGCAATAAAGCTATAAATTCTTTAATCTTTTGTGTAGACAAATGTTTGCTCGATACACCTTGTAAACAATTGTGTAAAAGAACAAAAATGTTATGATCAATAAAAGGATTGATTCTCAGCAAACGTCGATACATTCTATGTCAATACACTATCTCGTATGTATCTTTGCTATTTGCATTTTTGAATGGTTTAAGTTTTGGCATCATCAAAAAGGGGGAAATTGTTAGGAAATTTATTGTTTAGATTTTGATGAATGCCATGTAAAACTTAGAATAGGAAGTTGGCACCCCAATTTTTGTTGTAAAATGCATTGTAATAAATAGAGTAGGTCCGAAAAAGTGAGTTAAGTCGCCTGAGAGACGCCCTAACATGCAAGAAGACAATCAAGACTAAAAGGAAGACTCATTTGATCCATACGAGACAACCGAGTATGGCAAAAAGAGTAGACGGGAACTCTTATGAAGAAGCTTTTGAAAAGTTGAGATGCGGTGAGTGGAGTATCGATCGGATCAAGTCAACTCGAGAAAAGCCAAGTCTCAAGTTGAAGTGAGAAAGAGTCATCAATGATGATTAGAAGTCGACTCTAAGTCACCTGGGGAAAGCAAAGAAATGCGGTCAAGTCGAGATAATCGTAAAAGATCCGTTGTATGTGAAAAATCAAGAAAATTACTTAAACAAGTAATATCTCCATATCACCTTTCTCGGAGTGCTTTGAAGAAGAATTTCTTTCGAAGCGTGCAAAAGGAATGAACCAATGGGAAGCACTATACCGTGTCGAACTCTCGAAAAAAAGGTGAAAGAACAATTCATACGAGGAAATGGCAATTCCAAGGATCGCAAATAAAGACAACAACGACCAGGTATGGACCTTGGTGCAAGTGACTTTCAAAAATAAGCTTATCTCTTCAACGGGCAAATTTTTGAAAGATCACTATAAAAGGTTGAGGAGTTTATTTGAGAATAAGCGACACAAATTCTGATGGAAACATTGAACCAAAACGCGTTCAAGCAATTATTAGAAAATCTGAAACATTCTCAATCCTCAAGCATACACTACGAAGAACATCAATCCAACACTCAGGTTGTGAAGGAAAGATAACTTCAATCGGTTGAAGAGGAAAAATCTTGAAAAAAAAAAAAAACATGGGGTCTACATTCCACGAAGGATTGTAGGAAGGTTCAAGGTCGAACCAAGTCTTAAGCTTTTGGAGGGCTTCGTGATCAAATCCAAAGAGCTTGAGCAAAGTGTAGTCCAAGAGAAAAAGGCGTTAAGATGCCTGGAAGCGTTGATGAATTGCAGATCTAGTTTGGAGGATTTATCAAGAAGTTTTTGAGTCGAGCTAAAACGAGAAGCCGGTGAGTGATCAAGGCGTCTTGGAAAAGTTCCAAACGAGTCCCAAAGGATCAAGTCACGATCAAAAGATTTTGTTTGTGTGATCAAGACTTGTATCTGGATCCAATAATGATTTACCACTTTGTATATTGATCAATACCTAGTGGATTCCTCCAGGAGTTGGAGAAGAGAGGAGTAGAAGAATTACCCCATCTTCGAACCTCTATAAAAATTTCATTGTGTCATTTACATTTTAAAGACTTTAATTAATATGCATTTCTTTATCTTAATCTTTTGCATTTTATATCACATTGATAAATTTGCTATCCACTTGATAATTTATAAGTACTAAACCAAGCACTAAATCCTTGCTTAATCAAACTTAAGGGTGTTAAGTCTTCATCTGAAAAACAAAACCACAAAGTTGAGTTAATTTAGACCCAACAATTGTCGAATAAGTTATTCCATTAACAACTCGTATATCCTACAATACATTTGTTGAGTCTTGTTGAGAGACTAACTCTCTTGATTAACTAAATTGGTTGTCCATCAAGGACACAAATTTTGTACTGGCGATCATGAGTATTAACTCAAGATTTAAAAGGACTAAATCGAAAATTTGGTAAGGTTTATTCAACCCCCTTCTAAACCTTACACTTACACCCCCTTGGGACCTGAGAGAACATCACAAATTTGTTTTGTTGATTCATATATGAAAGTAAAATTTTCGACAGATCACAAACTCAATTGTCAAGATAGCAATCTTACTAGAAATATTAATACCACATATACTTTATAATTGTGTTGTAAAAGTCGGCATTAATCTAGGCGGCCGCCAGCGCTAGATAATTGAAAGCCGATCCGATTTTGCTCAAATCGAGATTAAAAAAAAAAAAAAAATTATTTTGGCAACATGAAATGTAGGAAAGTAGCCTAGTAGGTGGCGCCCGCCTAATAAAAAAGGTTATATTGTGCTATGTTTTGTTGATTAAGGCTAAAAGAAGAAACAAAAGCATGTTTTCACCGAACGGTTTTTGAAGGGAATGAGAATGAATGGTGCTCTCCTAGGCGGCCAAAAAAAATCGGGCCTAGGTGGTCTAGGCGGAAAACATCGGCCAAAAATTGGTAAAAAAATAGAAAAATAGTGTTGTTTCTAGGCGGCCGCCTGGTTAAGCTGCGTCACAACCAAGAGGTGGACTCAATTAGATCTGCGCTTGCGCCACCCAACTAGCGCCTAGCGATTTCTACAACCATGTTTATAATGCATCTCTATGATTGGTTCTGTTTCCCATTGAAAGTTAATGATGTTAAACCATATATAAGAAAATGGAACCGAATGGAAGTATCCCATTTACCCATGTATAGAGAAACATAACCAATGTATGAAGATTGTTTCATTGAGTTCATGTTATTATTATATCGATGTTCAGGTACTTTAATCTATTTGTGTACTCACAAACATCATTACTAAAATGACGGTGAAGATGGAGATAATTTTTTTCCATAACTGGTAAAAGAAAAATAAAGGATGACATATTTCATTGTACTTCAGACATGAGTTTAAAAAAAGATTAAAAAAAAGACAACAAGAATAACGAACAGTCAACATGAAGAAACTTTTTTCTCATAATGAAAGCCTTAAATTCCAGAACTATTGTTGTCTAGAATCAGGGCTATCTGAATCTCCTTACTTGCATCATCATCTTTCATGGTGTTAGTAGCTTTGATGAACAAGTCATATAGCTTTAGAAGAGAAAATTTCTCCACAATCAAGTCCTTGACGAAGTGTTCATTGATGTCGGCAAGCAACCTCTTCATGAGTTCCTTGATTTCACCCATAAGTTCTTCGTGTTGTTCCCTAAGGCTGAGGTACATGACCTCGAAGCTTTGAGGAGAAGGAGAAACAAACCACTCAATGTTTTGAAGCCTCTTTGTTGATGTGGACTGCATAGGAGTTGTCTTGGTTTGTGTTGTATGCGTCATGGGTGTGATTGCAGTGAAATAGTTTATTTTAATGGAGAACTATTACAATGGAATAATGGTTGTGTATCATAAACATGTAGGAATTTATTACGATTAAATGAGTATGTAGGAGACCTTTTCCCTTCCATAACAATTAGGCAGACACTTTATACTTTCCACGGATTGGCGTGGTGGTTGGCATGAAGAATGAATGAAATTGTGAAAATCGTTTGATGGTTGAGATCCTTTAGGTAAAAGTGAATTTATGAGAGCCCCATTGCATAATTATTCTACTGTTTTATATATTTTTTAAAATAACTTAACTGATTAGACAATTGCTTACCTCATTAAAACATATGAAATATTAAACAATTCGAATTGCTATAAGGATGTGCACGGAACAGGAGGATTCGAAAACTATACTATACCATGCATAGAGTTATAATCTTATACTTTTAAATTTTTCCTCATGATATAGAGTTATAATCTTATAGACCAAACTATACCATACCATTATAATTATGTGAGGTTAACTTTTCACCTTAAACTAGTTAGATGTTATTGTACATTATCATTTGAACTTTGCACAATGTTTTGTAGATCTATAATTATTGGTAGTATTTTAGCAGAGCCGATCGTATATTTTGAGGGGCCCTTGTGTTTATATAAAGAAATTAAAAATAATAAAGCTAATGTTACAAATGTGATATTATTGGTTTAACATGATGAATAAGATATGCAATAACAAAAAAATTATACTCCAACTTTAATATTTTAGTCTCGTCAAAATAAAGTTACAAAAAAAGATTATTTAATATAATTTACCATAGAGGAATGACAAAAAAAACTACTAATAAAAATTGATATTCTTGCATTTTATCTGCAAAGACATCAAGTAATCTTTCATAATCAAATTTTTATAGAAGTTCACTTTAACTTTACTTTTTGTTTTGTAAAAAAAAGGAATTAATAAAAGTTAGAGATATAAAAGGAAAAAAGTTACTTTAATTATGTAGCAAGTCCAGTTTCGAACTCAAGACGTCCCAAATTCGACATTGTTCCCTCAACTATCCTGTTATCTTAGCAAGTCTAGATTCGAACTCAAAACATCCCAAAATCTAACACTGTTCCCTCAACCATTCTGCCATGTTAGATTTGTAACCGAAATATATATACATATTTATACACGTAGTTTGTTGTTGGTAAGTATGATTTATTTTATTATTTTTATATTTTGTAAATTTATTTTGTTCCAATCTTCTCATTAGCTCATCTACGTAGCTCCCTAAGTTATAATGTGGATAATTTGTCAAAATTTACTAATAAACTAATTTTTTGGAACTCAATATCTTTTGAACTTTTATATATCAAGTAAGGATTTTTAACATGATCATGGTTGAATGATGAACTATTACAAGTGTGGCCTTAACATTTTTCTGACGTCATCCTTCACCACAGGACGCTCTGCATAAAGATAAAACAACTAATCAAGGTATATATTTCCTTGTACTTAATGATATGAAAAATTACCAGCAAAATTCAATAGAGGATATTAATGGTAAACCAAAAACCCCATATTTTTATGAGGTAAATAAAAAGGTCGCATATAATATGACCCATGTAATTAGAAAGTTTTTTTCTCCCAGAGACAAGATAGCAAGAATCAATCAAATACAAGTAAAAACCCAGATCTCACATTAAAAATAGAAAGATGAAACCACTAATCAAGGAATACTACTTATCACACCAAATATTGGAACATGATTCATGCAGGTAACTTTTCATGCGAGTCATTAAGGAAAGGCATATTCAAGAATAAGACCTCCAGTCAATGTACACATTATCTGATAAAATGGTACTTAAGTCTATACTTAGTGCTGAGTTGCAGGGTTCCCTGTTAATTCAAGGATTAGTCCAGTAAAATTAATTGTCAATTTTCTACTAATGGAATGGAATGAAGTACTACTCATCAAATCAAACCTCATTGTTACATGTGGACACACATTTCTCATCAAATACAACCTCACTACTCATCAAATCAAATGGACAGGGGAGTATTTAAATTGCACCAAAGATAATTCTCCCCTCAAAAACACCAATATATAATCTGTTTAAAATACTAGTGCTAATTGAGCATTCTCTAAATACTACTCAAAGTACTAGACTACATTGACTCCCAACAATAGGCTCGTTCAAATCAATGTTTATCACCATTTCATTGTCTGCATCCCTTATCTCATTATGACCACTGTTTGCTTATACGATTCTCAATCCCTTCCCTGCGTGATGTCCACGAGGTCCTCCTCTATAGGCTCGTTCAAATCAATGTACCGCTTCATTGTTTGCATCCCTTACCTCATTATGACCATTGTTTGTTTATATGGTTCTCATTCCTTTCCCTTGATGTCCACGAGGTCCTCCTCTTGCACCATGGCATCCACGACTTCATTGCCTATTAGCTTCAACTATTGAGACCAAATGATTAATCCT
The DNA here is from genome assembly GCA_016081115.2 of Rehmannia glutinosa. NCBI lineage: Eukaryota > Viridiplantae > Streptophyta > Magnoliopsida > Lamiales > Orobanchaceae > Rehmannia > Rehmannia glutinosa. Next base: position 46,182,401 of record CM071936.1, on the reverse strand, counting down.
TGGGCAGCCACGACCGCAAGTAACCTGAGGAGTCAACACTGGTGTACCATTAAAATATTCAATGGCAGATGTTTATTGTACGGTTCAAGTCGAGCTAGCCATTGTAGGATTCTAGCTTAACAACTCATTATTCAAATCCATCAACTTTTGTTTAATATACTTCATCTTATCCCTACTGTCCATGCACAAGTAAGTGCACTCCTGAAAACTTTTTTCAACCTCTTGAATTTTTTTGTATTCGTCCATTATATGTGGATAACCACCAGCAAAGAAAATACTTGAGTGATGTCTATACACGTCTTTTCTCCACCTCCTCAATATATACCTCTCATGAATTTCTTGCATATCTTTCATTGACATGATCTTAAAAATATGGAAACACAAGATTCCCTTAAATTCAAATTTCCTGCAATTACAATTAATACAATTTCCAGTGGCTCACCAATTATTGATTATAGATTTCTCCAGTACCTCATGCTTTTCAATGCCAACATTTATGTTGCAATCGTTAATTACTCTTATGTAGGTGGAACAATATCACAATACATTATACATATGATTTTCTGTTACACTTGTTTTGAAAATCGAATTATTGCATGCCATTTGAAACTACCTCTGCGAATGAAATTGGGATATGCACTTGACAACTTTGCTCTTGGAATCAAAGCCAGCACGAAACTCTTTTTGAATCTTGTTACTCATTGCTATCTAATATTGTTCCTCGAATTGTTTTAATGTACTCATCGAGTTCCATCAAAATATCCATGCATCCCTTCACTTCTTTAAGTTGAACCATACTAGCCCAAAATGTATGGTTCAAGTAAACTGGTGCCCAACTCTCCCTTTTCTCGTATAAGTTCTTCAACCATTCGTTCATTCTCCATACCATGATTTCTCAAGAATTCTGCCCACTTACTCTCAAATGTGTCAATTATAATGTTGTCGTGCACCATCACTTTGAATTTAATACTTGCCTTATCAAAGTTAGTAACCTTGAATTTTTGTGGAAGTTTAAATATAATATGCCACAAGAAAAAAAACGATGAATGAAGTTTGGCATCACTTCCTTACGGCGATCTTTATGCTTTCACATTGGTCCGTCAGTATAGCAGTAGGATGAACATTTGCCATTACCTCAATCCAATTAGAAAAAACCCACTTGAATGATCATGCATTCTCATGTGTTAGCGATGCACATCCTAATAATATTGAATGTCCATGGTGAATGATACCAATAGTAGCAAAAGGAATACGTATTCACAAGGTAAGTTGTATCAGAGCTAAATTCTTTGTAGGCTGTCTTGCTTCAAGGATGGATCGACAACACATTGCAAAGCCTTCTTTGATCATCAACATCCATTAAGTGAAAACATTATGTATCCCTTTGTTGCATACTCATAAGCAGCATACAGATAGCCTCTGTATCTCCATCTCCAAGTCTCAACCTTCTTTTGCTCTCAATAAATTTCATATAGTTCTTCGGCAGACATCCTAAATTTTGAGGTTCACCAGCTTGCACTTCTAACAACCTGATATTCTTGCATGATCTTATGCATGCAATGTCGTTTATTGCCTCTTCATATTGATAGATAGATTCTTATTTGTTAGCATTAAAATGGATGTATGAGGTACCAATTCATGATTGTGCGTCGTGCATATTATGAAAATTTTCCCCGCATCCATGGACTTTATTAATTGCATTAATCTTGGCAAGACGATTTATTCGCTTTGAAGATTTTTCAGGTTATTCGCATTCACTTTGTGGTATGCTCTTTTGACCATACTAAACCATTTAACACTAGCATGGTCTTAATATGCTTTGAACAAACTATCCATAGTTTTGAAAAACATATCGAGCTGAGGTCCAACCTCAATATTGAAAGTATTGGAATCTTCCATATTTACCTCATTACTTCTTCTTTCTTCTAAGTGTCGAGGTTCAAAATCATCATTGACGGCCCCACCTTTTCCTCCTGAATGTTCATCGATATCATCCTCCCAAGTACTATGAGAAATTTCAAACATCAAAGACTATTTGGTTCTAGCATTATCGTTCTGCATTTTTCTCTATTTTGTTATTTTTTTAAAATGAAAACAACGATTTGGGTATTTGTTGAAGAATGAAAAAAAAATTCAAAATTGGAGAGGCTGTGAAAATTGATGTTTCAGACTCAACTGCTCATGGAAAATGTTTGGTTTGTAACTGTTCATGGAACATGTTTAGGCCCCTGCAACATACCAGCAATTTGTTTATCCTTTTTTTTTAATACTCTTGTAGATTAATGATGATCTAGATTGTTGAATTAATTAATGATTTGACACCAACAATTACTCTTTTTGTTTCTCAAGAATTTTAGCGGGATATATAAGTTCTTTAATAAATACATGTGACGTTAAAAAACACCACAATAAATTTAGCTCCACATATTAAATTCAATATACAATACAAATTAAAAAACACAATAACAAGATATAAGAATTTGAGCAGCTAAATTGAGTATCGCAATAATCTCTCTTTTTTTGGACTTAGACCTTCTAGTGTAGATAGGCTTTAAATGCATTCAAAAACACACCGTAAATTGCTGTTAAACCAAAATGTATCTACAGAATGGCTCATAGAATCTTAACTCAACGAAGATATACTAAACACTTAGAGTCTGACTGGTTCGTGTATACACTATACCTACACATGGAGATAGCTCAAAATTTTAGTTTGGATTGCAAACATTGAGGTATGTTCACATGTACCTTTTCAGCTGCGTGTTTACATTTCTTTTCTTTTCCTTTTTATTTTTTTTTAGTTATGTTTTCTTCAATGTAATAGTTTCTAAGGTTGTCCTTTTTGAGTTTTGTTAACAATAATATTTAGTTACGTTTTCTTTAGATCTAATGTTTTAATTTGGTCCATAATACATAATTATATCTTCACTCCGGCTGATTTATGTATATTGTGTATCTGTATATGAAGATAGCTTGAATATTTTTATCCTGGAGTACATATTTTATGACAATGAAGTATGTATAAAAGTACCTTTCAGTACATACCAAAGTACCTTTCAGTTGCATTTTTACAGTAATTTTATTTCTTTTGGTTCTTTTTATGCAATGTAGAATAAAGTTTATAAGGTTGTCCTTTTTTTATTATGTTAATAGTACCATGTATTTTTATTTTCTGTAGTTCATGGATTGACTTGGAGATTCAGTCCTCATATCTTTTTTAAATTTTGACTTTTGTCCCTTAAATAAAAAATTCATATATTAACTACAATTACAAATATAATTTCACTTTTAAAAATTTCAAAGTTCAAATTAGTTCAACTATATATATGATATATAGTAAAATATATTTAAATTTAGCTGAAACATAAAATTACAATTTTAAATAAAAAGAGGTATATAAATAAATAAAATTATGTTAAAATTTATCGGTATAACTTAAGTATAAATAAATTATTTAATAAATATCTCAATTTTCAAAAATTCATGTTATTTATCATACGATTGAAATTTTTAAAATCTATAAGTTTGAATATTAAAGTATTAAATAAAATATAATTTTGACATATATTTTAGTAAATAAAAAATGAGCACAACAAAATATCTTGAATTCAACCGCACCTAATTTCACCCAACCAGTCATCGTCGACCCCCAGTTATCATCGCCAATTATACTTTCATTGTTCGTGATTTTTGGGTCGACCCAAAGTAACATATATATATTAAAAGTCTATATTATCATCTATTTATATGAGTTATATGAGTCGTGTGAGTTAATTGTAATCAAAAAATTATATTTACTTACATATGAAATTTTTTTAAATTCATTCATTATGCTAAAAAAAAGTATTCAGTCAATAAAAAATATTACAAAAGATAACATAAGTACTATTGTGTCAAACGGGTTAATCGTGTCAACTCAAGTCAATCTTAACCCAACTGGTTTATTATTTGTGTTATCCGGGTCCGACCGATTCTGACCATTACTTGTCAAGCCTTAACCCTTACCCGCTTATAATATGTTAGGTTCGTATCGTATCATAAATTGCCACATATAATATTTATAATTGGAGTGAATATCTGAATTTTTTTAATTAAAGACTAGATTAAAAATTTTAAAAAATGTGATGACTAAATCTCCAAGTCAATCTACTTAAAGGACTAAAAACATAATTTTGTCTTTTATAAAATCGTCACGTATGTATCATTACCGGCAAAAAATGAGTGAAAAAATAAATTTTTTTAAAAAAAATACACATCAGCGAGTCAGTCAAAATTACCTATTATAGGGGGTAACCATACTAAGTGCTTATTTGGGAACACTTTTGAAATGAACTTTTGGATCTAAAAGTTCATTTCAATAATAATTCATGTTTGGTGGTTAATTTAGAATGGATTTTTGGACAAGTCACTCCTCCAAAAATCCAATCTAGAGAAGTGAGAATTGAAGGCTTTTTGAAAAGCCAATTCTAGAGAAGTCCACTTTCTAAATGGACTTCTCCATAAGTGCTCGTAAACATGCGCTAAATCTCCGAAAAAAAGTCAATTAAAGGACGAAATGTCAAAATCGAAATAAGTGAGGACCAAATTTTCAAAGAGGTCTACTTAGAGGACTAAAAAAATAATTTTGCTAAATGAAAAATTAACGATAAATATTTCATAAAAAATATATAAAAATACAATTCAATTTTGGGTTCGTCTGACCGAAATCAAACCCAAAACCGAATTTTATGAAACAAAAAGTCAAAAATCAAACCAAATTTTACGGTTTGGGCAAATTAAAATTTCTTGTATTATTCAAAATTCTAATGCAAAAATTTCAATTATACTACAAAAAATTGCATATAGAATATGTAATTAGTTCAATATTGTCACGAATATTTTTTTATTTTTTGGAATCGTTGACACGAATATTTAAGATGTCAAAAATATATTATTTAATGTCATACAATTTATATATTTTTGTCGAAAAATTCTCAAAAGCTGTTCATAAAAATTGTTGATGTTCTTCTTGTACCAACAAAGAAAATACACGTACTATATGACTTAGAAATAAAAAGGGAACACTTAGAAATTATAAGAAGTAGCTAATTCTTCCTTTTATATCGAATACTGAGCAGAACGTGTCTGGTCCGCTGATAGCTGAAGTTTGCTTGGAGTCTGCTGCGGAGTATGCTGTTCGAAATTCTGAGCGGGTGGCTTTGGACTCGGCTGCCACCAGTTTCATTTCAGCCATGAGAAGGCTTAATTTGGCATTCATATTCTCCTCAACACGCAGAAGTTCTTTTCTGTGGAATTCACGCAGCAGCTCCATCTCTGTTGTATGAGAAGCATGCATTCTGTCAATATTTTCCTGCATCCTCCGCTTCATGTCGGCATTATAGCGCTCCGCACAAAGCATTTTGTTGTACAATGCTTTAAAATATCTGACTTGTTCATATCACATTGTACTCTGCTGCTGACACCATTCCCTGATTCGGACCACTATCCCTCGCAAGTCTGTTGTGAGGTTTGCATCCTTGTTGTCCAGCCACATATCCAGTGAGGCCTGGTGCCATTCAATCTTTTCAATCTCAGCAAGGATTGTCTTGAAGACTTCACGTACGTCAGCTGTCACCTCGGTTTGTTTGGCGCCAAGCAAAGATCAAAATCACGATCCTTTGGAACAAATGAATCGGAGAGAATGATGGATCACTCTTAAGTTGAAGCATCTCTGCTCACGAGTTGTTTCTTCTTCAAGATCGGGCAGCTCAATCGAGAAAGGGAAAGTTTCTTCGAATGCATCATCACGTACATATGGTATTGATTCTACAGTTGTTCGTGCCTGTGATGTGCCTGGTTGAGTCAAGCCTGCTGCAACTTTGGGAGCCTGCGCAGATGACTCGGTCTCAGCTGGGCCTTGGTGAGTGGGTTGGCTAGCCGATCGAGCCTTTGTGCCTTCTTAAGCCTTCTTCGGCCTCGATGGGATTCTCGCTAAATGAACTTGATTGTCCTCAGCTGCACCATCAGCGTCATCGGAGGATGATGAAGCCTGAGGGCTTGGTTCATCATCAAAATTGAACGTTTGACGAGCAGCTTTGAATTCTGGCTTACTCGTACTTGGAAGAACATCCTCAGCTGAGTCCTTTGCAGCAGGGGTGGACTCAGCTTCGTCTTCAGAGCCCAAGAATATTGTATCAGGATTATCCTAGGAATCATGAAGAGCGCTGATTTCCTCTTCTGAGTCAGCAAAGATGATTTGAGGAATGTTTTTTTCTCCTTGATTTTTACCCAGGGAAGTCTCAACCTCCCTTGGGCCTTCATTACCTCCTGCAGTCTCAACTGCAGCGAGGCCTTGTACATTTCCTTCGATAGATGCAGTTGTCTTAGGCTCTTCTGCAGTGGCATCCACATGAGTCTCAACTCCTTGGATTGCACTTTCATTGCCCAGAGTGTTGACTCCCAAGGCAAATCCATCTTGTGCCTCGACTGCAACAGCAGCGTCCTCAGCCTGCAAAGTTATTGGCACTTCAGCTGGGACAGACTCAGCTGTCCGAGCTTCATTAGTGACAACTTGCTGTTGTTCTTTTTCCTTTTATTTTTCTTTCTCCACTTCGCCTCCTACCTTCTTTGTGGAGTCATCTGCAGTATCCTCCGACCTAGCTGCACTGGAGTGAGTTTCCCCCTCAGCTGGCGCACCAACTGAGTGAGTGATGGTAGGGTCACTCTGCTCCAGACTCCCGACTGTGTCCATTGAGTGCTCAACCGTGGGGGCAGGTGGTAAGACACCTTCATTAGGGGTTGGCTCAACTTGGGTGCCCAAGTTCCCAGTGTCAGCGCCAAGTCCCTTGGATCCGTCCTCTGAGTGAACTGGAGATGTGGTTGCAGCAATAACTGTGGCAATCTGTTGTACCACACCCAACAGATCAATCTCCAGGAGAGATTTGGAGGACTCTCCTGGTCCTTCCATCATCTGCTCCTCATGCATCAATTTGGATTCCCGCATGGCTTGCTGCATGTCCAACTTCTCCTTTGCAGCAACAGGATCCATGTCCTCGTCACTTCTCGAGAGCATATCAATGTGAGGATGAGTATGGTCGCTGGTTCCAGTGAGAGGGCATATATTCGCCTTTTCACGAGCTTCGGCTTCTTATGCTAACCTATCATTTTCTTTCTCCTTGAAGATATGTAGGATGTCCAGGCAGTTTTCTTCATCAAGTGCCTGAAGCACGGTGGTCAATCCGAGGAATTTCATCAATTCTTCCTTTTCCTCAATGAATTCAGGGCGTTCAAATTGTACCCTCGAGCGACTCAGCTTCCATTTCCTCCACGCTCGCAGACGATTCTGGATGTCTGGGTATAATGGAGAGTACATAATTACATCGTCATCTTCATCCTCTCCTTGTTGCCCTTCCCTTTCAAGGATAGAAGGCAACATGTTTTGTTGCTTTTCACTTTCAGCAGCATCCGTGGCAGGTGGAGATACAATCCTTTCAACAGGGGATTCTGCTGTCTCCGCTGCTTCTTCTTCCTCAGCTGTTATGTCCACAGCTGGGTCTTCTAATTGCCTCTGCTGACTATCCTCAGAAGACTTGGTTGTTTCTTCAATAACTTCTGGAGACTGCACTTCTTCAGCAGTCTCAGAGATTTTCTCCAGCTGAATGGAAGACTCAGCTGTCTTCTCAAGCTCTGAGAGCTTGGTGAGTTTTCTCATTCTCTTGGTCCTCACCAGAGGAACTTCTGGTTCGGAGACTTCTTCTTCAGATTCCTTGGCGGCAGGGGCCGAGCATCTTTCTTTGGCGAGGAGTTGCCTTTCTGGGCTTGGCAATCCTCTTCTTTCTGATGGGTCGGAGAAGGTATTTGGGCTTCCTTCTCCCTCATTTGCATGGGGCACGACTCGACTGTAGGGCAAAGGCGGCGATTCTACAAGGGGCAGCGACTTGGCTGCAGGGGCAGGTGCGTCTTTCTTCTTTGCTGCAGGGGAAGCTTTCTTCTTCGCAACTGCAAGAGCAGCTCTCTTCTTTGGAAGGGAGGAAGCAGTTGTATCAACAGGTGGTGATTCCCCCTCGTATCCGCTTTCGGCAAGATAGGCTCTCTTCTTGGCGCCGGACAAGTTGGCTCGGAACATCTTCTTGTTTACATGGAAAGACTTTCCATGTCTAAGGGAATGCCCTTAACCTCCATCAGATGGCCAATAACTAGGCCATAGCCAAGTGATCCTCCAAAGGATCCGACATCCTTGATGGATTTGTTGCCAGCGTTCTGGCAGAGTCTGTTGTATACAAATTCTGCGCAATTGATCTTCTTTGCTTCTATGATCGCAGCCATGACGATCAGCTTGGTTTTGGACAGGTTATTGAAGCTGCCAAACTTCATGTCTACACTCTTAGCTACGATATCCATCAGTTTATGATAATCGTCCTTCAGCAGCTTCTTGTCAATTGTGTAGACCACTATCGCAGCACACTCGGGTTTGGCCACTCCCTTCCATGCAGCAGCCAAGTTGACATTGGCTTCATATATCTCTGGCATGCCTTTCGACGGCAGTAAACAGTGCTCTGCAAGGTCCTTAGCAGTGATTAATATGTCCTTGCGGTGGGCGGAGGACTTAATCCCTTCGTCCTGCACCTCGGCGTTAACATAAAACTGGGCAACTTCTTCAACGTATGTCATTTGATACTCCATTGTGAGAAAAGGTTTGAGTCCTGATTTTTCGATCTTATCTGCTATTTTCTTCACAAGGGTTTCATCCCCTCAAAGTCCACAGTTGATCCTGTGTGAATTTGCTTTGCAAGCTTGGTGAAATCATGTGCTGGTGCCATTTTTAGTGAGTTTTACCGAACGAAACTTGGTAAACCGACTTGAGAACTTGTATGGTTTTCGAAAGAGAAAAGTTTGATTTTTTTTGCTTGGGAAGATGAACAATTTCGGAAAAATTGAGAGAGAGAGGATTGAAAAACCGTATATAAGGGTTATGAAAGGATGGGTTATTGGATTTTGAAATTTGATCAAGATCAACGACTCAGATTTAGCAGGTCACATTGCATTTAATTTCTCACATTTCTTTGCGGCAAAGCATTTATATCCCATCATATGCTTATCTTTGTGCGACTTTTTTGATCATGCACCCGTCATTATTACGCTGACGTCATCCTTAAAAAGCATTCCCGCTCATTAAATACGACTGCGTTTTTGTCACTTAGCTCATAAATGACTCAGCTTACTACACAAATGACTCAACTCTTCTTCTCTTTTCGTTAACTCAAATTTGTCGTGCCTAACTCGTCATCTGGTGACTTTCCTATCTGGTGATTTACTTGGCTGATTCATGAGACTTGTTATATTTTCATCTTTTCACGTTCCATCTCTTCTCATTGAGTCTTCGAGTGTCAACTCACTTAATTAACCCTAGCTCATGCTTAAGCTCTTCAAATCTTGATTCACATAAGGGCTTGGTGAATATGTCACTAATCGCTTATCGGTTGAGATATATTCCAAGGTGATGTCTTTCTTTTCAACATGATCTCTTATAAAATGATATCGACATCAATGTGCTTCAGCCCTTGAATGCAAACACGAGGATTCTCGAGTGATTGAAATAGCACTTGTGTTATCACACATAATTGGAATCTCTTTTTCTTCAATTTCATAATCTCTCAGTTGTTGTCTCATCCATAAGACTTGGGCACAACAAATGCCCGCAGCTATATATTTTGCTTCAGCTGTGGATATGGCTATTGAATTTTGCTTCTTGCTAAACCAGGAAACCAGTCTGTTTCCAAGCATTTGACAAGTTCTGAAGTACTCTTCTTTGTCAACTCAAATCCCAAGATAGTTAGAGTCTGAGTAACCAATAAGCTTGAATCCACCTTCCTTTGGATACCATAAGCCAACTTCTTGGCATCCCTTCAAATATCTTAGGATTCTCTTAGATGCAGTCATATGAATTTCTTTTGGTGCAGATTGGAATCTTGCACATACACCTACTGCAAAGGTGATGTCTGGCCTGCTTGCTGTTAGATAGAGCAGTAATCCAATAAGTGCTCTGTATCTTGTTTGATCTACATCTTTACCATATGCATCCATGTCCATCTTCACTGATGTATTCATTGGTATTTTCACAGAAGACTTCTCTTCCATACCAAATTTCTTCATTAAATTTCTGGTGTATTTTGTTTGACTTATGAAGGTTCCATCCTTCAGCTGCTTAACTTGAAGTCCTAGAAAGAATGTCAGCTCTCCCATCATGCTCATTTCAAATTTGCCTTGAGTGAGGTTTGAGAACTTATCACACAGCTCTTTGTTTGTGGATCCAAAAATGATATCATCCACATATATTTGAACAAGCGGTATACTCTCCCCATCTTGAATTCTGAAGAGTGTTATGTCCACTTTGCCTTTGGTGAATCCATTATCTGTCAGAAATTGAGATAATGTATCATATCAAGCTCTTGGTACTTGTTTCAATCCATATAGAGCTTTCTTGAGCTTGTACACCTTATCTCCAATGGTTTTCTGCTCAAAACCTGGAGGTTGCTCAACATAGACTTCTTTTTCCAACAATCCATTTCAAAATGCACTTTTCACATCCATTTGATATACAATGAAGATTTTGTGTGCAGCATTGGCAAGAAACATCCTTATTGCTTCTAATCTTGCAACCTGAGCAAATGTTTCATCAAAATCTATTCCCTCTTCTTGGCAATACCCTTTGACTACCAATTTTGCTTTGTTTCTTACCACAGATCCTTCTTCATTCATCTTGTTTCTGAAAACCCATTTTGTACCATTAACATTTTGATGGGTTGGTCTCTGCACCAATTCCCATACCTTGTTCCTTTCAAACTGATTCAGCTCTTCTTGCATGGCTCAAATCCAATGTGTGTCATCCAATGCTTGGGACACATCTTCTGGCTCTATTTGGGAAATAAAACAAGTGAGAATTGCTTCTTGTTGAGCTCTGGATCTGGTTCTCACACCATCTCTCATGTTACCAATGACTAATTATGGTGGATGGTCTCTCAGCCATCTCACCTCAGTTTGAACTAAATCAACTGGGTTTAGTTGTCTCGCAGCTGTGTTGTCTTGAGCAGCTCTTTCATCATCATTTAGCTGCAGATTTTCCAGTTGTCTTTGAGACTCAGCTGTCTCATCTTCATCTTGATTGATTACTTCAGCTTCAGCTTCAACATAGGGACTCTTCTGCATAGTCGGATGATTCAGCTTATCAGCTAACTGTTCAATGTCTTCTCTATTCATATTAGTTTCCTCAAAAACCACATGAATAGACTCTTCTGTGACCATAGTCCTCTTGTTCAGCACTCTATAGGCTTTACTTTCAGCTGAGTATCCCAAGAAGATACCTTCATCAGCTTTAGCATCAAAAGCCTTCAGATTGTCTTTGCCATTGTTGTGGATGAAGCATTTACATCCAAATATTCTAAAATACCCAACATTTGGCTTTCTCCCTGTCCATATTTCATAGGGAGTCTTTGTCAGTTGTCTATTAACCATGCATCTATTTTGAGTATAACATGCATTGTTTATGGCTTCAGCCCAAAATCTTTTTGGCGATCCGGCAAACTAACATGGTCCTTGCGGCTTCCTTGAGAGTTTTGTTTCTTCTTTCGCTACTCCATTCTCTTTGTGGAGTCCTTGCTGCAGAGATAATTCATGAGCAATATCATTTTCAACACAATATCGAGTTATTATCCCATTGACAAACTCGGTTCCTCTATCGAACCTTATCTTTATAATGGTTTGACTCTTCTCATTTTGAACTCTTCTCATCAGCTGAGGTAACTTCTGCAAGGTTTCTTTCTTTTTGCACATAAAGATTGTCCATGTGTATCTTGAATAATCATCCACCACTACTAAGGTGTATTTCTTTCCACTTATGCTGGCTGGTTCAACAGGACCAAATAAATCCATATGCAACAGATGCAATATTCTTGTTGAAGATGGACTTGACTTCTCTTTGAATGATGATTTGATCTGTTTTCCCATCTGGCATGCATCACAAACACTTTCCTTCTTGTCGAGTCCGCGCGGTTCTTCTACAAGATGACTCCTGTTGGGAAATTTATTGTTTAGATTTTGATGAATGCCATGTAAAACTTAGACTAGAAAGTTGGCACCCCATTTTCTTTGTAATTTGCATTGTAATAGATAGGGTTGTACGAGCTGAGTCAAGTCAGCTATGCCTGGATATGCAAGAAGTCAATGAAGGATAAAATGAAGACTCGGCTTTGTGTGAAGCGGTGAGTATGGCAAGGAGGAGAAGTCAAGAACTCGACTGAAGGAGTATCAGCTGGTTACAGCTGTGAGAAGTGTCAGTCAAGTCAACTCAGGACAGCCAAGTCAAGTTGAAGTGACAGATGAATCTTCCAATGATTGGGAGTGACTCAAGTCACTGGGGAAGTTAAGGAACTGCGATCAAGTCAAGACAATCGAAAAGAGTCCGTTGTACGTAAGTCAAGAAAGTTACTTAAATAAGTAATACATCCATGCTGCAATATTCTAAACTGCTCAGTCCTAGAAGCGAGCAAAAGGAATAAACCAATGGGAAGCACTGCACCTGTGTCAGGCTCTGAAAAGTTGAAGGTTCATTTAATACGAGGTAATGTCAATTTCAAGGACTGCAACAAGACAAGCCAACGACCACTAGTGTCTTTTGAAAATTAGCCTATCTCTTCAATGGGCAGATTTTTGAAAGAGCACTATAAAAGGCAGAAGAATTAATTTGAGAAGGGGTCACCTTGCATACCTGAACCACGGACATTCAAGCTAACATTCGAACTGTAACCTGCAAAATATTCTCAAGTTATTCAATCAAATCCTCAAGCCTAAATTTCGAAAGAAATCAATCCAACACCAAGCTGTGAAGGAAAGACAAATTCAAACTGTTGAAGAGGAAACTTTTGAAGAATCAAAAGGGGTCTACATTCAAAGGAGGATTGTAGAAAGGTTCAAGGTCGAACCAGTTTCAAGCTATTGGAGGGCTTCGTGATCAAATCCAAGAAGCTTGAGCAAGTGAGCTGTAGTAGCAAGACAACTGCCCTGTGAAGAAGCCGAGTCGCACGAGAAGCCAATTTGTGTGACCAAGGCATCTCGGATCGAGTCCCAAAGGATCAAGTCGGTTTGTGTGATCAAGACTTGTATCCGGACTGATAACCACTTTGTACTCTTATCAATACTTAGTGGATTCCTCCAGGAGTTGGAGAAGAGAGGATTAGAAGAATTACCCCATCTTCGAACCTCTATAAAATTTATTGTGTCATTTACATTTCAAAGACTTCAGTGCATATTATTTTATATCTCACGATAAATTTGCTATCCAAGCGATAATTAACAAAGTGCTAAAACCAAGTACTAAAACATACTTAAACCAAATTCAAGGGTGTTAAGTCTTCATTTGAAAAACATATCACAAAGTTGAGTTAAGCTTTAGACTAAGCGGTGAGTTATTCTATCAACGGCTCGTCGAGTCTGTTGAGTGGCTAACTCTATTTGGTTAACTAACTTATTTGTCCATCAAGGACTTATTTTGTGAAATTAACTCTGAATAATTTTAAAAGGACTATATTTGAAAAGTTGGTAAGGTTTATTCAACCCCCCTTCTAAACCTTACACTCACACCCCTTGGGACCTACAACTCCTTGCAAGCTTATTGATTGTCTTGAAGTTCGATGACTCGACTTCTTGTGCCCACGTACCCAACTTGATTCTATTTGTACTCTTTGCTAGTATGAGACAAGTGCTTGGTGTGGCGATCGACCCGATCTACCACATACATGTTCTTTTGTGCGGATCCTTGCAAAGACTATTTCATTTGATTGATGGTGTCTTTAATTTGGCACACTCCCATATTGAATCCAACATTATAGCCCTTGTCACAGAGTTGGCTGATGCTTAACAGGTTGAAGTTGAGGCCTTCAACATATGCAACATCTGTGATTTCTAATCCGTTTTTCTTGATGGATCCAGTGCCTCTTATTTCCCCTGGAGCTTCATTTCCTCCAAATATGACTTTTGCGCCTCTAATCTCCTTGAATTTTGATAGATTTTTCTTGTTTCCTGTCATGTGTCTAGAACAACCACTATCCATGTACCAGGTTCCTTGGCACTCAGCTGTTCCTTGAACCTGCAATCAAGGAAATTAGTTTTTAGGTACCCATGCTTGTCTGGGTCCTAAGGGGTTAGTGCTATAAGATGATCCAACAAACCTATAGCCAAATGACTTGACTCTAAGAGTTTGCCATATATCTGTGCCATAATCATAACTCACTTTGCCAAATTGCTTTGGGGCTTTAGGTTCATACAGCTGTCTCTTTTGTCTGTATGCCTGTGTATGTGTTTTAGCAATTGCCTTCTTTGGGTAGTTGTGATATCTCTGAGTGTAGTGCCTGGGTGCATATGTGTGCTGATGATAGCTCTTTTGCCTTTGGAATGACCTTTGATGAGTTCTAGGCCTTTGCCATTTAGGCTTGTATTCCATAGGTTTTTGCTGATATTTCACATTGTTCCAATCAGCTTGACTTGGGTAGTTTCTACCATTCCCATCATATGTGTTTCTTTGATAAAACTTCTGGGGTTTTTGGTAGCTCTTTTTATTCTTCACAGAGTACTTCCTATTTAGAGTTTGCTGAGGAACTCTGCTGGATTTCTTCTCAGCTGTTCTCTTAGCATACTCAACTGGTTGTTTTCCTTTTCCTTTGTATCCAAGGCCAGTTTGTTTGTGATTGTGCTTTGGAGTGAATGTTGGTGCAGCATTTAGTGTTTTGGATTTTTGAGATGCTTCATTACTTGAAGATCCTTTTTCCAAGAATCACTCTGGGAGTTTGACTGTGTACAAAGGAGTTGAATCCTATGCCTGTCTTGTCTCCACATTCTTTTTGGCTCAAAATAAGGTCATCCAATGATTTAGATGCATTTGTAAACGATGCAATCACATTTTTGAGACCATTTTCCCTCTTTTCTATAACAACTATCTCAGCTATTAGTTTAGCATTCTCAGCCTTCAGCTCTTTATTCTCATCGCCTATGTGACTTAGAGTACTCGGCTCCTTAGTCATTTGTGAGTTTTGGCTTTTGAAATGGGTGTTTTACTCATTTAATAGTGTGTGTGAGGATTTAATATGCTCAAAGTCTTTCATCATTTTGCCTAATGAATCATAAAGATCAGTGGGTGATGAAGTGTGTGTGTCACAATCACTATCACTAGAATCTGAGTGAGATGAGTTAGAGTGTACCTCATCTTCTTGGTCGGAGTTGATCTTGTTCTTTAGCCATTTGTGAGATCATTGCTTCTTCTTGAGAATCACTTGAGTAGTCGGCTTCACTACTTTCGAGTCTGTTGCTTCTTTCGACTTAGCATTTGTCTCTCGAAGCCCCATCCCGCCAACATAGCCTTCTTCTTTTCGTGTCTTATTTCTCTGAAGACTCTTCTTTCTTCTTCATTCATGTATTTATTGACTACTGGATATGGACAGCCAATAGCAAAGTGTCCTAGTTGTCTGTAGTTTCAACACAGGTTTTCAGCTCTCTGATCAGTTCTTTCCGTTCATGGCTTATCAGCTCTCTGATATTCCACCTTTTGATGCTTAGCTCTCTTGGGTCGCCTATCTTTCATTGACTTAGAGGGAGCTGAATGTCTTCTGGAGGATTCACCCTTGTTTCTTTTATAGTTCATGTTGAAGAACTTGTTGAATCTTTTGACCATCAGGGCAATTTCCTCCTGGTCAATGGCTTCCTTGACCTCAGCTCTCTTCCCATCCTTGACTATAAGTGCAGCTGTTTTGGGTACAACTGTCTCCTCTTGATCTTTTCTTCTCAGCTCAAATTCATAGGCTTTGAGGTCTGAGAATAGCTCATCATTGGATGTTATTGTGAGGTTCATTGAATGTCTCAAAGCCATGACCTTCATTTCCCATTCAGCTGGGAGGCTTCTCAGAATCTTCATACACATTTCCTTTTGTGTATATTCTTTCCCAAGTGCTGATAATTCATTTGTGATTTCAGTGAATCGAGCATCCAGCTGATCCAAGGTTTCACCTGCAAGCATTTTAAAATTTTCAAATTTTGTACAGCAACGGACAATTTGTTTTCTTTAATTTGCTCAGATCCTTCACAAATTAAGTTAATTTATCCCAGATTTGTTTTGCAATTTGGCAAGATTTGACTTTGTTGAACATTGCTTTGTCCAAGGTTTTGTAAAGTATGTCCTTGGCCACATTGTCCAAGTTGTATCTTTTTCTGTCCTCGTTTGTCCATTCACTCCTTGGTTTCTTAACCAGGGCTGGTCATGCTTCAGCAGCAGCTTCTTCTCCTTCAGCTGCGGCTGCTCTCCGTACAGCTGTGTTCAGTTTCAATATTTGCAGTGGCCCATCCTCTATCACTATACATATTTAATCATGTAAAGTAGATAGATGAGCCTGCATGCGAATTTTCCAGTCATCAAATTCCTCAATAGTGAACATAGGAATGCGTGTCAAATTTGATTCCATGATAATAACTTTGCTGAATAAAAAAAACTTTTAAAAGAGCAAGTGTTAAAAATTTCTTTGAAAGATTGGAGATCTAATTTAGTAACCAGTGCGGAAGGCTCAATGAACCAACCTCTCTGATACCACTTGTAGGTCCCAAGGGGTGTGAGTAAGGTTTAGAAGGGGGGTTGAATAAACCTTACCAACTTTTCGATTTTAGTCCTTTTAAAATATTACGAGTTAATTACACGGCTAAGTCCTTAGGGGACGGCTAAGTTAGTAAATCAAATAGAGTTAGCCACTCAATGACTCGAGCAGAGTTGATAGAATAACTCAATTTGTTTAGACTAAACATTAACTTGGTTGTGATGAGTTTTTATTGGAAGACTTAACACCCTTGAATTTGATTTAACTTTGTTTTAAACACTTGGTTTTAGCACTTTGTTATTTATCAGTTGGATAGCAAATTATCGTGAGATATAAAGTATGTGCAGGAATGTAAATATGCTTAAATGTAAATGACACAAGTAAATTTTATAGAGGTTCGAAGATGGGGTAATTCTTCTACTTCTCTCTTCTCCAACTCCGGAGGAATACACTAAGTAATGATCAGTACAAAATGGTTATCGTCCAGAGACAAGTCTTGATCACGGTGACTTTCTCCTTGGACTCGATCTGGAGATGCCTTGGTCACACACGGTGGCTTTTCGTCAACTCGGCTTCTTCACAGTGGCATTTTGCCTTGCTACTTCAGCTTACTTTCTCAAGCTTCTTGGATTTAATCACGAATCCCTCCAATAACTTGAGATTGGTTTGACCTTGAACCTTCCTACAATCCTCCTTGG
The DNA here is from genome assembly GCA_016081115.2 of Rehmannia glutinosa. NCBI lineage: Eukaryota > Viridiplantae > Streptophyta > Magnoliopsida > Lamiales > Orobanchaceae > Rehmannia > Rehmannia glutinosa. The sequence goes on along the minus strand of CM071936.1, from coordinate 46,165,096 downwards.
AAAGTAGACCCCTTTTGATTCTTCAAAAGTTTCCTCTTCTTGATTTGAAGTTGTCTTTCCTTCATAGCTTAGTCTTTGGATCGATTTCCTTCGAGATTTAGGCTTGAGGATTTTGCTTGAATAACTTGAGAATATTTTGCAGGTTACAGTTTGAATGTTGCTTGTTATCTCAGGTGTGTAAGGTAACCTTTTCTCAAAGTGATTCCTCAGCCTTTTATAGTGAACTTTCAAAAATCTGCCCGTTGAAGAGATAGGCTGATTTTCAAAAGTCACTTGTGTTGCTGGCTTGTCTTGTTGCAGTCCTTCATGTTGACATTTCCTCGTATTTAACGTCTTGCAGCGTTGCAGCGTCTCTGACACTTTGGTGTAGTGCTTCCCATTGGTTTGTTCCTTTTGCACACAACTGGAACTAACACTTTATCTCGACAACTTTAGCGAGTTACTATTCTCGAGTAACATTCTTGACTTTTATCAACGGATCTCGTTCGATTGTCTTGACTTGATCAAGTCATTTATTCCCAGGTGACTTCGAGTTAGCTTCCAATCAATGGATGACTCATCGTCACTTCAACTTGAGACTTGGCTTCTTGAGTTGACTTGATCGACTCTTCATACTGGTATCATCGGTGATACTCCTTCGATCGAGTCCTTGATCTTCTTTCTTGGCCATACTCGATTTGTTGCTCGTGAGTCTTCACTTGATCTTGATTGACTTCTTATATTCTCGGCATAGCGACTTGACTCACTTGTTCAAACCTATCTATTACAATACAAATTACAAGGAAAATGGGGTGTCAACTTTCTAGTCTAAGTTTTACATGACATTCATCAAAATCTAAACAATAAATTTCCCAACAGTTCTTTACAATAGATCCTTCCTCATTCATCTTGTTTCTGAAAACCCATTTTGTGTCAATAACATTTTGATGGGTTGGTCTTTGCACTAATTCCCGTACTTTGTTTCTTTCAAACTGATTCAGCTCTTCTTGCATAGCCTGAATCCAATGTGTGTCATCCAATGTTTGAGACACATCTTTAGGCTCTACTTGGGAAATAAAGCAAGTGAACATAGCTTCATGTTATGCTCTAGATCTGGTTCTTATGCCATATCTAACATCTCCAATGACTAACTCTGGTGGATGGTCTCTCAGCCATCTTACATCAGGTTGGAGTAAGTCAGCTGGATTCAGCCATCTTGCAGCTAAGTTGTCCTGAATAGCTCTTTCATCTTCATTCAGTTGTGGACTTTCCAGCTGTCTTTGAGATTTAGCTATCTCATCTTCATCTGGGTTGAGTGCTCTTACTTCAGCTTCAACATAAGGACTCTTCTGCATAGTTGGCTGATTCACCTTATCAGCTAACTCTTCAATGTCTTCTTCACTCACATTAGGTTCATCAAAAACCACATGGATAGACTCCTCTGTAACCATAGTCCTCTTGTTCAGCACTCTATAGGCTTTACTCTCAGCTGAGTATCCCAAAAAGATACCTTCATCAGCTTTAGCATCAAAAGCCGTCAAATTATCTTTGCCATTATTATGGATGAAGCATTTATATCCAAATATTCTGAAGTATCCAACATTTGGCTTTCTCCCTATCCAGATTTCATAGGGAGTTTTGGTTAATTGCATGTTGATCATGCATCTATTTTGAGTATAGCATGCAGTATTTATAGCTTCAGCCGAAAATCTCTTAGGCAACCCAGCTTCAGCTAACATTGTCCTTGCAGCTTCCTTAAGAGTTCTATTTCTTCTTTCAGCTACTCCATTCTGCCGTGGAGTCCTTGCAACTGATAACTCATGAACAATACCATTTTCAACACAATATTGAGCTATTATCCCATTGACAAACTCAGTTCCCCTGTTACATCTTATTTCTATAATGCTTTGACTCTTTTCATTTTGAACTCTTTTCATCAACTGAGGTAACTTCTGCAAAGTTTCCTTCTTTTTACACATAAAGATTATCCATGTATATCTTGAATAATCATCCACACCACTAAAGTGTATTTCTTTCCACTTATGCTAGCTGGCTCTACTGTACCAAATAAATCCATATGCAACAGATGTAATATCCTTGTTGAAGAAGGACTTGGCTTATCCTTGAATGAAGATTTGATTTGATTTCCCATCTGGCATGCATCACATACACTTTCTTTCTTGTATATTGAGTCTGGAAACCCTTCTACAAGATGACTCCTTGCAAGCTTGTTGATTGTCTTGAAATTCAGATGACTCAGCTTCTTGTGCTTTAGCCAACTTGATTCGGTTGTGCTCTTTGCTAACAGACAAGTGCTTGGTGTAGCAGTAGACCAATCTACCACATATATATTTTTCTGTCTTGATCCTTGCAGCAATATTTCATTTTATTCAGCATCTTTGATCTGGCACACTCCCATGTTGAATCCAATATTGTAGCCTTTATCACAGAGTTGGCTGATGCTTAACAGGTTGAAGTTGAGGTCTTCAACATAAGCAACATCTGTGATTTCCAATCCATTTTTCTTGATAGATCTTGTTGTTGGGAAATTATTTTGTAGATTTTGATGAATGCCATGTAAAATTTAGAATAGAAGTTGGCACCCCATTTTTGTTGTAAATTGCATTGTAATAGATAGGGTGGTCGAGGTGAGTTAAGTCGGCCTATGCCTGAACATGCAAGAAGTCAACTAGAGACAAAAGGAAGACTCATTGTGAGGCGGTGAGTATGGCAAAGAAAAGAAGATAGGAACTCGACTGAAGGTGCAGCTGAGATGCAGCTGAGTGAAGTATCAGTCAAGTCAACTCAAGATAGCCAAGTCTCAAGTTGAAGTGACAGAAGAGTCATCCAATGATTGGAAGCTGACTCGAAGTCGCCTGGGGAAGTCAAGGAAATACAGTCAAGTCGAGATAATTGAAAGAGATCCGTTGCATAGAAATCAATAGAATTACTTAAACAAGTAATACTTCCATACTACCTTTCTTGAAGTGCTCAGTCCCAGAAGCGTGCAAGAGGAATAAACCAATGGGAAGCACTGCACCTGTGTCAAAACTCTGAAAAGCTGGAAGAATCATTCATACGAGGAAGTGGCAATTTCAAGGACTGCAACAAGACAAGCCAACGACCACAAGTGACTTTCAAAAATAAGCCTATCTCTTCAATGGGCAGATTTTTGAATGATCACTATAAAAGGCTGAGGAGTTTATTTGAGAAGGGGTTACCTTGATTACCTGAACCACGAACATTCAAGAAAACATTTGAAATGTAACCAAAAATATTCTCAAATCATTCAAGATCAATCCTCAAGCCTACATTACGAAGGAAATCAATCCAACACTCACTGTGAAGGAAAGATAACTTCAATCGAGTTGAAGAGAAAATTTTTGAAGAATCGCGGGTCTACATTCCACGAGGGATTGTAGAAAGGTTCAAGGTCAAACCAAGCTTAAGCTAGTTGGAGGGCTTCGTGATCAAATCCAATGAACTTAAGCAAGTGGGTGTAGTAGCAAAGCAAGGCTGCCTGTGAAGAAGAAGTTTCGAGTCGCACGAGAAGCCACTGCGTGACCAAGGCATCTCGCATCGAGTCCCAAAGGATCAAGTCACTGTGTGATCAAGACTTGTATATCTGGACTTAACCACTCGTATATTGATCAATACTTAGTGGATTCCTCCAGGAGTTGGAGAAAAGAGGAGTAGAAGAATTACCCCATCTTGAACCTCTATAAAAAGTTATTGTGTCATTTGATTCAAGACTTTAATTTACGCATCTTATTTTTATATCTCACGATAAATTTGCTATCCAATTGATAATCAATCGAGTGCTAAAACCAAGTATTAAAACAAACTTAACCAAATTCAAGGGTGTTAAGTCTTCCGCTGAAAAACAAATCACGGTCGAGTTAAGTCTTTAGTCAAAACAATGAGTTATTCTATCAGCTCGAGTCAGTGCTGTTGAGTGACTAACTCACGATTAACTAACTTAGTTGTCCATCAAGGACACAGTTGTGAAGTATTAACTCTGAATATTTAAAAGGACTAATTTGAAAAGTTGGTAAGGTTTATTCAACCCCCCTTCTAAACCTTACACTCACACCCCTTGGGACCTACAAGTGGTATCAGAGCGGTTGGTTCATTGAGCCTTCCGCACTGGTTACTGAACTAGATCTCCAAATTTTTCAAAGTCTGTTTTAGTACGATCTTTCAAAACTCTTTTTACCAGCAAAAGTTATTATCATGGAAGCAAATTTGACACGCATCCCTATGTTCACAATTGAAGAATTTGATGATTGGAAAATTCGTATGCAGGCTCATCTATCAGCATTACACGATGAGATGTGGATAGTGATAGAGGATGGGCCACTGCAAATTTTAAAAGTGAACACAACTGTAAGGAGAGCTGCAGCTGAAGGTGAAGAGGATGTTGCTCCCAGACCAGTCATGGTTGAAAAACCAAGAGCTGAATGGACAAATGATGACAGAAAAAGATATAACTTGGACAATGTGGCCAAGGACATTCTTTACAAAACCTTGGACAAAGCCATGTTCAATAAAGTCAAATCATGCAAAACGGCTAAAGAAATCTGGGACAAGCTAACATTGATTTGTGAAGGCTCAGAGCAAATCAAGGAAAATAAACTATCGGTTGTTGTACAGAAATTTGAGAATTTCAAAATGATCGCAGGAGAGACCTTGGATCAACTGGATGCTCGGTTCACAGAAATTACCAACGAACTATCTGCACTTGGAAAAAGAATATACAGAAGGAAATGTGTATGAAAATTCTAAGAAGTCTCCCGGTGAATGGGAAATGAAGGTCATGGCACTAAGACATTCCATGGACCTATCCAAGACATCCAACCATGAGCTATTCTCGGATCTCAAAGCCTACGAATTTGTGAGAAGAAAAGACCAGGAGGAGACAGATGTGCCCAAAAAAAAGCTGCTCTAATTGTTAAGGATGGCAAGAGAGCCGAGGTCAAAGAAGTCATTGACCAGAGAGAAATAGCCACGATGGTTAAAAGGTTTAACAAGTTCTTCAATAAGAACTACAAGAGAGGCAAGGCGAATCCTCCGAAGACACTCGGCTCCTCCAAGTCAAGGGAAGATAGGCCAACCAAGAGAGCGAGCATCAAAAAGTTGAATATCAAAGGGCGACAATCCAAGAATGGAAAGAGTCGATCAAAAGGTTGAAAATCTATCTTTGGAACTACAGTGCAACCAGGTCACTATGCCATTGATTGCCCATATCCTGTAGTCAACAAATAGGAATGAAGAAGATAGAAAGGTGTTCAGAGAAAGAAGACAAGAAAAGAAAAAGGCAATGTTGGGCAGAGATCGCCGAGACAGCCAAGTCAAGAGAGACTTGGTGATTCAGAGAGTAGTGAAGTCGACTACTCAAGTGACTCGAAGAAGAAGCCTTGATCCGTTTAATGGCCAAGGAACAAGACCAACTCGACCAAGAAGATGAGGTACACTCTAACTCATCACACTCGAGTCTAGTGATAGTGATCGTGATACGGACTTCATCACCCACCGATCTTTATGATTCATTAGGCAAAATGATGAAAGATTTTGAACATATTAAATCCTCACACACACTACTAAACGAGGAAAACAACCTACTCAAGAGCCAAAACTCATAGCTGACTAAGGAGCTGAGTACTCTAAGTCAAATAGCTGATGAGAATAAAAGTCTAAAGGCTTGAAAATGTAAGCTAATAGCGAGAAATAGCTGCTATAGAAAAGAGGGAGAATGACCTCAAAAATGTGATTGCCTCATTCACTAAGGCATCTAAATCCTTGGATGACCTTATTATGAGTCAAAGAGAATGTGGAGACAAGACAGGCTTAGGATTTAATTCCTCTGTGCTATGTCAAGCTACAAAAGTGATTTTGGAAAGAGGATCTTCAAGTAATGAAGTATCTCAAAAATCCAAAACTCCAAATGGTACACACACATTTATCCCAAAGCACAATCACAAGCAAATTGGCCTTGGTTATAAAGTAAAAGGAAAGCGCCGATTGAGTGTCTTTGAGAGGACAGTGAGAAGAAATCCCGTGAGTTCCTTAGCAAACTCCAAATAGGAAATACTCTGTAAAGAAGAAAGCAGAGCTACCAAAAGTCCTTAAATTCTATAAAAGAAATATATATGATGGGAATGGTAGAAACTACCCAAGCCAAGCTGATTGGAATAATGTGAACTATCAGCAAAGACCTATGGAATATAAGTCTAAGTGGCAAAGGCCTAGAACTCAGCAAAGGCCACTCCAAAGGTATAAGAGCTTTCATCAGCACACATATGCACCTAGGCACTACACTCAGAGATATCACAACTACCTAAAGAAGGCAATTTCTAAAACACATACACATGCATACAGACAAAAGAGACAGTTGTATGAACCTAGAACCCCCAAGCAATATGCCAAAATTAATTATGATTATGGCACTGATAGATGGCAACCCCTTATAGTCAAATCATTTGGCTATAGGTTGGTTGGATCATCTTACAATACTAACTCCTCAGGACCCAGGCAAGTATGGGTACCTAAAACCTAACTTCCTTGATTGCAGGTTCAAGGAGCAGCTGAGTGCCAAAGAACCTGGTACATGGATAGTGGTTGTTCCAGGCACATGATAGGTAACAAGAAAAATCTATCAAAATTCAAGGAAGTCAGAGGTGCAAAAGTCATATTTGGAGGAAATGAAGCTACAGGAGAAATAAGAGGCATTGGATCAATCAAGAAAAATGGATTAGAAATCACAGATGTTGCATATGTTGAAGGACTCAAATTCAATCTGCTAAGTATTAGCCAACTCTGTGACAAAGGCTACAATGTTGGATTCAACATGGGTATATGTCAAATCAAGGACACTGAATCCAATGAGGTTGTGTTGCAAGGATGCAGACAAAAGAACATGTATGTGGTAGATTGGTCAATGCAACACCAAGCACTTGTCTACTAGCAAAAAGAGCACAAATTGAATCAAGTTGCTCGTGGCACAAAAAAGCCGAGTCACCTAAATTTCAAAACAATTAACAAGCTTGCGGAAGCGATCTTGTAGAAGGACTTCCGACTCAAAAGTATACAAGAAGGAAAGTGTATGTGATGCATGCCGGATGGGAAAGCAAATCAAATCATCATTCAAAGAAAAGACATGTCTATCTTCAACAAGAATATGCAGACCGCTACATATGGATCTATTTGGTCCATTGAACCAAGCAAGCATAAGTGGGAAGAAATACACCTTGGTGGTAGTAGATGACTACTCAAGATATACATAGACAATATTCATGTGTAAGAAGAAAGAAACTCTGCAGTAAAAACTACCACACGGTGATGAAAAGAATCCAAAATGAGAAGAGTCAAACCATTATCAAAATAAGATCGACGGAGAGGAACCGAGTTTGTCAATAGTATAATCACTCGAAGATCGTATTGAAAATGGTATTGGTCATGAATTATCTGCAGCAAGGACTCCACAACAAAATGGAGTTGCAGAAAGAAGGAACAGAACTCTTAAAGAAGCAGCAAGGATCATGTTAGCTAAAACAGGGCTACCTACAAGATTTTGGGCTGAAGCAATAAACATAGCATGCTATACTCAAAATAGATGCATGATAAATAGACAGCTGACAAAGACTCTCTATGAGATTTGGACAGGGAGAAAGCCAAATGTTGCATATTTTAGAATATTTGGATGCAAATGCTTCATCCATAACAATGGCAAAGATAATTTAAAGGCTTTTGATGCTAAAGCTGATGAAGGTATCTTTTTGGGATACTCAGCTGAAAGCAAAGCCTACAGAGTACTCAACAAGAGGACTATGGTTACAGAGGAATCCACCCATGTGGTGTTTGATGAGCCAAATGTAAATGGAGAAGACATTGAAGAGTCGGTGATAAGTGAATCAACCAACCATGCGAGAAGAGTCCTATCTTGTCAAGTCAAATTTGGAATTATAAACCCGGATGAAGATGAGATAGCCGAGTCTCAAAAACAGTTGGAAAATCTGGCTAAGTGATGATGAGAGAGTCGATCAAAGCAACACACCGCAAGACGATCGAATCCAGCCTAACTTACTCCAACCCGATGTAAGATGGCCGAGAGACCATCCACGTAACTAGTCATTGGAGATGTAAGATAAGGTGTCAAAACGAGATCCCGAGCTCAACAAGAAGCAATGTTCACATGCTTTATCTCACAAATAGAGCCTAAAGATGTGTCACAAGCATTGGATGACACACATTGGATTCAAGCCATGCAAGAAGAGTTGAATCAGTTTGAAAGAAATAAAGTATGGGAATGGTTCAAAGACCTACCCATCAAAATGTTATGGCACTAAATGGGTATTCGAAACAAGATGAATGAGGAAGGTTACGTGGTAAGAAACAAAGCAAGATTGGTAGCCAAAGGATATTGCCAAGAAGAAGGGATAGATTTTGATGAAACATTTGCTCTGTGGCAAGATTGGAAGCCATAAGGATTTTTCTTGCCTATGCACTCACAAGAACTTTATTGTATATCAAATGGATGTAAAGAGTGCATTTCTCAATGGTTTATTGGAAGAAGAAGTGTATGTTGAACAACCTCCAGGATTTGAGCAGAAGATTCTTGGAGATAAAGTATACAAACTCAAGAAAGCTCTATATGGGTTGAAACAGGCACCTAGAGCGTGGTATGATACATTGTCACAATTCTTCTCGGGAACGGATTCACAAAAGGCAAAGTGGATAGAACACTCTTGAGAATTCAAGATGGGAAGAGCATATCGCTTGTTCAAATATATGTGGATGACATCATTTTTGGATCCACAAACAAAGATTTGTGTGATAAATTTTCAAATCTCATGCAAAGCAAATTCGAAATGAGCATGATGGGGAGAGTCGACATTCTTCCTTGGACTCCAAGTGAAAAACAGTGAAGGATGGAACCTTCATAAGACAGGACAAAATACACGAGAGATTTAATGAAGAAATTTGGTATGGAAGAGAAGTCTTCGTGAAAATACCAATGAATACATCATCAAAATGGATATGGATGCGGATGGCAAGCTGTAGATCAAACAAGATCTGAGCACTTATTGGATCATTGCTTTATCTCACGGCAAGCGGGCGGACATCACCTTTCTTTGTAGGTGTATGTGCAAGATTTCAATCTGCTCCAAAAGAAAGCCACATGAGTGCAGCCAAGAGGATCTTGAGATATTTGAAAGGAAGCAAAGAAGTTGGCTTATGGTATCCAAAGGAAGGCGGATTCAAGCTAATTGGTTATTCAGACTCTGACTATGCTGGATGTAGAGTTGACAGGAAAAGCACCTCAGGCACATGTCAAATGCTTGGAAATAGGCTAATTTCCTGGTTTAGCAAAAAGCAAAATTCAATAGCCACCTCTACAAATTTGAAGCGAGAATACATAGCGGGCAGTTGTTGTGCCCAAGTCTTATAGATGAGGCAATGCTAAGAGACTATGAAGTTGAAGAAAAGGAAATTCCAATCATGTGTGATAACACAAGTGCAATTGCAATCACTCAAAATCCTGTGTTGCACTCAAGAACAAAGCATATCGATGTCAGATATCACTTCATAAGAGATCATGTTGAAAAGAAAGACATCACCTTGGAATATATTTCAACTGATAAGCAGTTGGCTGACATATTCACAAAACCATTATGTGAGTCAAGATTTGAAGAACTCAAGCATGAGTTAGGGTTAATTGGTGAGTTGACACTCGGAAGACTCAAAGAAAAGAGATGAAACATGAAAAGAGGAAAAAGAGTGAATTTGTAATTCACTAAGTGAATCACCGATCGGAAAATCACCAGTCGAGTTAGTCGACAAATTTGAATCACTAGAAGAGATGAGAAGAAGGTTTGAATCAGCTAAGGAGCAAGCTGAGTCATTCATGAGCAAAGTGACAAAAACGCAGTCGTTTTTACTAAGCGGGAATGTTTTTAAGAATGACGTCCGTATAATTATGACGTGTACAAAGCAAAGCCGCACACCAAGCTTATGATTGGATATAAATGTTGCCGCATTAAATGCGAGAAATTAAATGTAAATCGGCGTGCAAGATCTAAGCCGTTGATTTTGATCAAATTTCAAAAATGACCCGCACGTCCTTTCATGAGCCATACTTAAACCATTTCGTCAGTTTCTCTCACACTTTACCAAAAACTATTCATCTCTCTCTCGAAAGAAAAAGCAAAAATTTTCTCTCAAAACCCTATCTATCCTCAGTTCAGTTTTCGAGTTTCGTTTGGTAAAACATCTCGAAATGGCATCTACACATGATTTTGTCAAGCTAGGAAAGCAAATCCACACCGGGTCTACTATGGATTTCGTTGGTATGGTTAAACAGGGGTCCGACGACACCCTAGTGAAGAAGATTGCTGAGAAATTGGAAACGTTTTTGGTGAAACCATTTCTAACGTTGGAGTTTCCGATGACCTATGTGGAAGAGGTCGCACGAGTTCTACGTGAATCTTTGAAGTTCACGATGAGGGCATCAAGTCCTCTGTTCATGGAAAGAAGTTCACCATCACCGCCAAGGATTTGGTTGAACAACATCGCTTGCCGGCGGAAGGAGTGGGAGATTCATGAAGCCGAGGTCGACTGATCGCCGCTTTGCTTGGAAAGAAGTAGCCAAGTCCGACTATCCGCAAAAGTAGTCTACACACTAACTAACAAGAGGTCTTTGCAAGAGAACTACCACAAATTGTTGGACATCGTTGCCAAATGCATAGACATCAAATTTGGCGGCTTTTGATTGCTTGTCGAAAGCTAAGTCGATCGTAATGGTTGCGATCCTTGAAGAAAAGAAGGTGAATTGGGCTGAGATTGTCTACAGCAGACTGCGAGAATGTTGGGAACAAATCCTTCAAGGAGGATGGAACGTTTGGAGGTTCCAGATACGGCCTGGTGATTGGCGGGTGATGGAAGTAAAAAGAGTCCTCTTCGACATGGAAAGGCGTTCCATGTAAACAAGAAGATGTTCGAGATCAAACCTATCTCGGTGCACAAAAGAGAGCATACGCCAAGAGGGCGTCACGAGTGAGGGGGAATCGGTGACCCTCAAAGATCTGAGATGTCTCCTCTCCTCCAAAGAAAAAGGCCCCTTGTTGCTAAAAAAAGACGCCCTGCCGCTGCAAAGAAAGAAAAAGAAATCGCTCCGCCCTCGCAGCCGAGTCACCTGCCCCCACAGCCGTGTCTCCTGCCCCTGCAGCCGTAATGGAGAAGGAACCATTAATCCCTTCTCCAGTGATCAAGAAGAAGAGGACTGCCACAACAAGGAAGGCAGCTGCCTCTAAGACATCTGCTAAGGCATTTACCTTCAATGAACCAGAGGAAGTGGAGCCAGATATCCCTTTGGTAAAAACAAAGAGAAGAAGAAGACTTTCCAAGCTCTCCGAGCTTGAGAAGACAATGAGTCATTACTCAGCTGGAAAAGATACCCAAGATCTGGCTGGAGAAGTAGAGTTCCAGAAGTGATCGATGAAACGACCAAGTCTGCTGAGGCCGATCAGCAGAGGCAAGTCAAGGACCCAGTTGTAGATAGAACAGCTGAGGAACAAGGAATGGCTGAGACAACTGAATCACCTGCGGGACGGGGTTGTGTCTCCTCCTCGTAGAAGAGGCTGCGAGGGTGTTGAGCGCGAAGTCCGCTACCCCTAATCCCGGAAACGAGGGCCGGCAAGAGAATGATGAAGACGATGTAATAATGTACTCTCCATTGTATCCAGACATCTAAAATCATCTGTGAGAGTGGAGAAAATGGAAGTCGAGCCTATCCAGTGCGGTTTGAAAGACCGAGAGTTCATTCTTTGAAGAAGAAGAACTCTTCAGGTTTCTTGAGGTTAACACAGGTCTTTGCAAGCCCTTGACGAGGATAATTGTATCAATATCTGCAGATTCGGAAAGAAAACGAACGGGCTAGAGCGGTGAGGACGCGAGAAGCACGTGAGAAGGCCAAAGATCGCCTCTCACCGGCACCACCGATCATACCCATTCTCACCTTGACGCCCTATCGAAAGTGATGAGGATCTCGGACCCTGTTCGTTTCGCCCGCGGAAGAATTGCAAATGCAGCAAGCAATGCAAGAATCGTAATCCTTCATGAGCAAAGAATGATGGAGGGACAGGAGAGTCCTCCAAATAACAAATGGAGATAGACCCTATGGGAGTGGTGCAAAGATATTGCCATCTGTTGTCGCCGCCACCACTTCCCGACTCATTCGGAGGAAGGTGTTAAGGGAACGGTGATGAAACTAGGATTGTGGGGACCCGGTCGAGCAATCCCAAATGAAGGTGTCTCACCACCGCCCCAACGGCTGAATACTCGGTGGAAAATGAGTGCGGAGACGAGTGACTCCATTCCAAGTCACTCACCTGGTGTGCCGGTGAGGGGGAAACTCCCTCCACTGCAAAGACGGTCGGAGGATGCGGTGACTCCACAATGTATCTTGGAGGTGAAGTGGAGAAGTAACAACAGCTGAATACACACAAGTTGTCACCGACGAGTGCTCGAGATAGTTGTGATCGTCTCTCGGTGAAGTGCCAATCGCTCTCCGCAGGCTAATGACGCGTTGATGCGGTCGAGGCACGGGGAAGGAAGCGCTCGGGAGTTAACACTGGCGATGAAAGTGCAATCCATGGAGTTGAGACTCAAATGGATGCCACCTCACAAGACCCCAAGACCAGTGACACTTTGTCGAAAGGGATGTCAAGCCTCGCTGCGATTGAGCTGCGCAGGAGGTAATGAAGGCCAACGGGAGGTTGAGACTTCCCGGGGTAGAGAAAGCGAAGCACGAACATCCCTCCTACTATCATTGATCCATCGAGAAAAGGAGATCGAGTGCTTTCTTCACGATTCCCAGGATAATCTGATGTAACCTTTCTAGGATCGGAAGGAGACGATGAAGCTGAGTCATCCCCTGTGACTGATCCCAAAGACTCAGCTGAGGATGTTCCAACTACGAGTAAGTCTGATCTCAAGACTACTCGCCAAACATTCAACTTTGATGATGAGCCACCCATGGAAATCTCATCATCGTCCAATGACGCTTCTAATAAGGCCGAGGACCAGTCAACTCATTTGGAAAAACCAGCTGAGACCGATGAAGCTGTTGAGACAGCTGAGGCTCAGCAAGTCGGGTCGACTTCACAATGACCACCACAAACAGAGTCCACTGCGCAGGCTCCCCAAGCTGCAGTAGGTTCGACTCCACAAGGGACTTCACGAGCACCGATTATCATTGAACAGATTCTAGTTGCCCGTGATGATCCTTTTGTAGAATCAATTCCCTTCTCTCTGGAGGTACCTGACCTCCCTGAAGAATCAGCTAAAGATCGTGAGCGCTTCTGACGACCGATCCTGTTATTTCATCGACACCATTGTTCGGTGACTATGACTTGACTTTGATTTGCTTAGCCGTCAGCTGAAACAGAGATGACAACGCTGAAGTTCGGGAAGTCTTCAAAGCCTTATTTGCCGAGATAGAAAAGATGGAGAGGCACCAGGCCTCACTGGACATGAGGATGGATAACAGAGACGCCAACCTTACTGCTGATTTGCGAGGCATAATAGTCAGGATCCGGGAATGGTGGCAACAAAGAAGAGACAATGCATGTGGAACAAGCTCGATATTTTAGGACATTGTTCAACAAGTTGCTAGTCTGGCGGGCTGAGAATGCTGATGCAAAGACAAAATTGCAAGAGCACATCGAACAAATGCATGAATCTCACACCTCAGAGATAAAGCTCTTTGCGTGAACATATAAGAACGAGCTCCTGCGCGTGGAAGAGAACATGGATCGAAAATTCGGTCTTCTCATGGCCGAGATGAAGTTGGTAGCTGGTGAATCCAACGCCACCCGCTACGAGTTCCGTGCAAAGATACTCCGCAGACAAATTGAGCGAGAACTCGGCTATCAGAGACTAGACTTCTTGCTTGCTAGCTTGTTTCCAGGGGTTCCTCTCTCCTTTGATGATGCCAAAAAGGGGGAAGAGGAATACCTAAAGGCGCTGAAGGGATCTGAAACTGAGAAGGAGGAAGCAGGTGTGAAGGGAAAGACAAAGTGAGGAAGTAATAAGAGAGAAGAAAGGGAAGTCTGTTGAGGGGAAGGTTCGAAAGATGTGACCTTGATGATTGCTAAAATCCCCCAACAAGGTTGTATCACGGTGATATTATCGGCAAACTCACGATGACTCGCCGCCACTCCACAACTCGTTGTACCTATGGCCGAAAAAGAGAAAGACGATTGAAGCAGTTGATGAAGGAAGTGGAAGGAAGGATGGATGCCCGAGTTATGGATATTCTGAAACAACATGGAGGCATCCAGCAGACAGAGACACCTATGCCATTTCAGATGCCGGAACCAAGCCAAGATCAGTTGATGAATTCAAAACGCTCGCATCTGAAGGATACTTCGCAAATATGTCCACGGCTCAAGCCTGGGATTTGTACTGGGAGAAAGGTCTCAAACTATGTGAAGAAGCTAACAGCTGACAAACATCTGGCGATCACTCTGCTGGTCACTCATTTGGGAAAAAGAATGCCCCAAGATAATACACGCCAGAGGCGAGAGGAAGAAGCAGTGGTGGAGGAAGAGGTTTGAGACCTAGATCTCCGCCCCAAAAACATTGAGTACATAGATCCAGGCAAGAAAGGAGGGATCTATTGGGCCGGATTTGACGAAGTAGCCAACCCGCAAGTGGCTAAGAACAATCTTGAGTATGTGAAGAGAATTGAAGAGGAAAATAAAAGACAAACTCAGCTATGGGAGGAAAGACAAGAAAGACCGAGAAGAGATGAAGCCGCCCGAAAGGCGTATGAGAAAAAAAGAAGGCACCAAGATGAGAAGAAAAGAAAAAGGTCAAGATAACAGAGTGAAAAAGAAGAAAAAGAAGAAAATGAAGGAGATGAAGTGTTGTTGTCCACCCCTTCATGTATTTTACTATGTAAATACATTTTATGTAAGTCTTCCGTACATCGAATAAAATTGTACAATTTCTACTTGTGTAGATATAAAACAAAGCATGGACACTTTAAGGTCCACTTAAGCTCTGATACATTTTCTTTTGATTCAAGCTCTGATACACTTTTTAAACAGCTATGTAAAGAATAAGAATGTTATGATCAATAAAAGATCGATTCTAAGCATACATTCTGTGATTCTACATTTGTCTCTATGTATCTTTGCTATTTAATTATTGTTGTATGGTTTAAGTTTTGACATCATCAAAAAGGGGGAAATTGTTGGGAAATTATTTTGTAGATTTTGATGAATGCCATGTAAAACTTAGAATAGAAGTTGGCACCCCATTTTTTTTGTAAATTGCATTGTAATAGATAGGGCAGGTCGAGCTGAGTCAAGTCAGCTATGCCTGAACATGCAAGAAGTTAACTAGAGACAAAAAGGAAGACTCATTTGTGAGGCAAATTGAGTATGGCAAAGAAGAGAAGATAGGAACTCATTGAAGGTGCGGTGCGATGCGGTGAGTGAAGTATCAGTCAAGTCAACTCAAGATAGCCAAGTCTCAAGTTGAAGTGATGAAGAGTCATCCAATGATTGGAAGTCGACTCAAGTCGCAGGGCGATCAAGGAAATGCGGTCAAGTCGAGATAATCGAAAGAGATCATTCTTAATGAAATCAAGAGAATTACTTAAACAAGTAATACTTCCATACTACCTTTCTTGAAGTGTTCGGTCCCGGAAGCGTGCAAGAGGAATAAACCAATGGGAAGCATCGCACGTGTCAAAACTCCAAAAGTCGAAAGAATCATTCATACGAGGAAGTGGCAATTTCAAGGACTGCAACAAGACAAGCCAACGACCACAAGTGACTTTCAAAAATAAGCCTATCTCTTCAACGGGCTGATTTTTGAAAGATCACTATAAAAGGCCGAGGAGTCTATTTGAGAAGGGGTTACCTTGATTACGAACCACGAACATTCAAGAAAACATTTGAATCAGAACCAAAAATATTCTCAAATCATTCAAGATCAATCCTCAAGCCTACATTACGAAGGAAATCAATCCAACACTCATTTGTGAAGGAAAGATAACTTCAATCGAGTTGAAGAGAAAATTTTTGAAGAATCAAGGGGTCTACATTCCACGAGGGATTGTAGAAAGGTTCAAGGTCGAACCAAGCTTAAGCTAGTTGGAGGGCTTCGTGATCAAATCCAAGGAACTTAAGCAAGTGGGTCAGTAGTAGCAAGCGCAAACGCCTGCGGAAGAAGCCGAGTCGCACGAGAAGCCGGTGCGTGACCAAGGCATCTCCAGATCGAGTCCCAAAGGATCAAGTCTGTGTGTTATCAAGACTTGTATCTCGAATCGTTAACCACTCGTATATTGATCAATACTTAATGGATTCCTCCAGGAGTTGGAGAAGAGAGGAGTAGAAGAATTACCCCATCTTCGAACCTCTATAAAAACTTATTGTGTCATTTACATTTCAAAGACTTTAATTTCTCGTGATCTTATTTTTTATATCTCAAAAACAAATCACAATGAGTTAAGTCTTTAGTCAAAACAATTGAGTTATTCTATCAACGAATTAGTCGAGTCCGTTGAGTGACTAACTCACGATTAACTAACTTAGATGTCCATCAAGGACACACGGTGTGAAGTATTAACTCGAATATTTAAAAGGACTAATTTGAAAAGTTGGTAAGGTTTATTCAACCCCCCCCTTCTAAACCTTACACTCACACCCCTTGGGACCTACACTTGTGCCTTTGATCTCCCCTGGAGCTTCATTTCCTCCAAATATGACTTTTGCACCTCTAATCTCCTTAAATCTTGACAGGTTTTTCCTGTTTTCTATCATATGTCTGGAACAGCCACTATCCATGTACCAGGTTCCTTGGCACTCAGTTGTTCCTTGAACCTGCAATCAAGGAAATCAGTTTTTAGGTACCCATACTTGTCTGGATCCCGAGGGGTTAGTGCTATAAGATGATCCAACCAATCTGTAGCCAAAAGATTTGACTCTAAGAGGTTGCCATTTATCAGTGCCATAATCATAGTGCACATTAGCAATATGCTTGGGGATTTTAGGTTCATACAGCTGTTTCTTTTGTCTGTATGCTTGTGTTTGTGTTTTAGCAATTGCTATCCTGGGGTAGTTGTGATATTTCTAAGTGTAGTGCTTGGGTTCGTATTTGTGCTGATAATAGCTCTTTTGCCTTTGGAATGACCTTTGTTGAGGTTTAGGTATTTGCCATTTTGGCTTATATTCCATAGGTCTTTGCTAATGTTTCACATTATTCCAATCAGCATAGTTTGGATAGTTTCTACCATTCCCATCATGTGTATTTCTTTGATGAAATTTCTAGGGTTTTTGGTAGCTCTGTTTGCTTTTCATAGAGTATTTTCTGTTTGGAGTTTCTTTGAGGAACTCTACCGATTTCTTCTCACTGCCCTCTCAAGATACTCAATCGGTCAATTTTCCTTTCCCTTTGTATCCAAGGCCAGTTTGTTTGTGATTGTGCTTTGGAGTGAATGTGGGTGGAGCATTTGGTGTTTTAAGTTTTTGGGATGCTTCATTACTTGAAGATCCTTTTTCCAAAATCACTCTTGGGGTTTGATTATGCACAAAGGAATTAAATCATATGCATGTCTTATCTCCACATTCTTTTTGACTCATAATAAGATCATCCAATGATTTGGATGCCTTTGTAAATGAGGCAATCACATTTTTGAGATCTTTCTCCCTCTTTTCTGTAGCGGCAAACTTTGCTGTGATCTTTGCATTTTGAACCTTCAACTTAGTGTTCTCATAAGCTATATGACTCAGAGTACTCAGCTCTTTAGTCACCGTGAGTTTTGGCCTTTGTCGGCTATTTTCCTCATTTAGATTAGTGTCTGAGGATTTTATGTGTTTAAAATCTTTCATCATTTTGCCTAATGAATCATAAAGATCAGTGGGTGATGAAGTGTGTGTATCACAATCACTATCACTTGAATCTGAATGCGATGAGTTAGAGTGTACCTCATCTTCTTGATCTGGTTGATCTTGTTCTTTGGCCATAAGGCAGATCATAGCCTCTTCCTCAGAATCACTTGAGTAGTCTGTTTCACTACTTTCTGAGTCTGCTGCTTCTTTGGACTTGACTGTCTCAGCAGTCTCACCAGCTAACATGGCTTTCTTCTTTTCATATCTTCTCTCCCTGAAGACTTTTCTTTCTTCCTTATTCCTATACTTGTTGACTGGTGGATAGGAACAGCCAACTGCAAAGTGTCCTGGTTGTCTGCAGTTCCAACACAGGTTCTCAGCTCTCTGATCAGCTTTGTCATTCCTTTGAATATCATTTCTTTGCTAATCAACCATTTGATGCTAAGCTTTCTTGGGTGGTCTGTCTTTCCTTGATTTGGAATGAGCTGAATGTCTCATGGAGGTCTCACCCTTATTCCTTTTATAGTTCTTATTGAAGAACTTGGTGAATCTTTTGACCATCAGGGCAATTTTCTCCTGGTATATGGCTTCCTTTGGCTCAGCTCTCTTTCCATCACTAGCCATCAATACAGTTGTCTTGGGTACAGCTGTCTTCTCATGCTCTTTCCTTCTCAGCTCAAGCTCGTAGGCTTTGAGGTCTGAGAATAGCTTATGGTTGGATGTGTTTGAGAGGTCCATAGAATGTCTCAGTGCCATGACTTTCATTTCCCATTCCGCTGGTAGACTTCTTTAGATCTTCATACGCATTTCCTTTTGTGTATATTCTTTCCCAAGAGCTGAAAGCTCATTTGTAATCTCAGTAAATCTGGCATCCAGCTGATCTAGAGTTTCACCTGCAAGCATTTTGAAATTTTCAAATTTTTGTACATCAATAGTTAATTTATTTTCCTTAATTTGTTCTGGTCCTTCACAAATTAAGGTCAGTTTTTCCCAAATTTCTTTTGTATATTTGCAAGATTTGATTTTATTGAACATGGCTTTGTCCAATGTTTTGTAGAGAATGTCCTTGGCCACATTGTCCAAGTTGTATCTCTTTCTATCCTCATTGGTCCACTCAGTCCTTGGTATTTCAACCATGGCTGGTCTTGCTTCAGCAACAACTTCTTCTTCTTCAGCTGCAGCTGCTCTTATTACAACCGAGTTCACTTTGAGTATTTGCAATGGCCCATCCTCTATCACAAGCCACATTTCATCATGTAATGCAGATAGATGAGCCTGCATACGAATTTTCCAATCATCAAATTCTTCAACAGTGAACATAGGAATGCGTGTTAGATTTGCTTCCATGATAATAACTCTGCTTAAAAGTGAAAGACTTTGAAACACAAGTGTTTAAAAATCTTTTTGAAAAGATAGAGATCTAGTTCAGTAACCAGTGCGGAAGGCTCAATGAACCAACCGCTCTGATACCGCTTGTAGGTCCCAAGGGGTGTGAAGTAAGGTTTAGAAGAGGGGGTTGAATAAACCTTACCAACTTTTCGATTTAGTCCTTTTAAAATTATTCAACAGATTTGACTCAAACAGTTGTGTCCTTGATGGACAGGTAAGTTGGCTTTTCAGCTAAGTTACCCACTCAACATAGGCTCGATAGAGCTGTTGATAGTATAACTCAGCTTGCTCAAGCTAAATACTTAACTTGGCTGATTGGTTTTTAACAGCGGAAGACTTAACACCCTTTGTTTAGAATTAGCTTGTTTTAAACACTTGATTTTTAGCACTTGGTTATTTATCAGTTGAATAGCAAATATAATACCTGACAACAGATATAAAGTAAATATGCAGGAAAGTAAGTTTGCTGAAAGTAAATGACACAAATATTTTATAGAGGTTCAAAGATGGGGTAATTCTTCTAATTCTCTATTTTCCAACTCCTGGAGGAATCCACTATGTAACATATCAATTTACAAAGCTGTGAACAGTCTGGAGACAACCTTGATCACACAGCTGGCTTCTCTTGCGACTCGCCTTCTTCACAGGCAGTACCGCTAGCTACTTCACTCACTTCTCAAGTTCTGGATTTGATCACGAAGCCTTCTAACAAACTTGATAATGGTTTGACCTGGAACCTTTCTACAATCCTGACTTGGAAAGTAGACCCTTTTGTTTTCTTCAAAAGTATCCTTTTCAACAGATTTGAAGTTGTCTTTCCTTCACAACTTGTGTTGGATCGATTTCCTTCGAGTTTCAGGCTTGATGAATTGCTTGAATGTTTATGAAAATATTACAGGTTAAATGCTTGAATATTGCTTGCTTATTCGTGGTTCAGGTGACCTCTTCTCAATAACTTCCTTTGTCTTTTATAGTTCACATTTGAAATTTTGTCCGTTGAAGAGATAGGTTAATTTCAAATGTCATTTGGTGTTCATTCGCTTGTCTTGTCTTGGTCTGGAGTCCTTGATGTTGACATTTCCTCGTATTAAATGACTTCACAGCATTGCAGGTGCCTGACACAAGGTGCAGTGTTTCCCATTGGTTCATTCCTTTTGCATAATTCTGGGACTAACATTTTAGACCTGACAGCTTTGATATATTACTATATTGAGAAATATTCTTGACTTTAATCAACAGATCTAAGTCAGTTGTCTTGACTAGATCGTTGTTTATACCCCAGTGTGACTTGGGTCGGCTCGGTCATTGGATAACTCAACCTGTCACTTCAACTTGAGACTTGGCTTGAGTTGACTTGACCGACACTTTTCTGATTGTTCCCACCGACTCTCCTTCGCCGAGTCCTGACTTCGTCATGGCATTACTCACCGACACACACAGAAGTCTTCACATAATCCGCAGTTGACTTCTTGTAATTCTTGGCATAGCTGACTTGACTCAGTTTTTTCAGCCCTATCTATTATAATGCAAATTACAAGGCAAATGGGTGCCAACTTCCTAGTTTAAGTTTTACATGGTATCATCAAAATCTAACAAATAAATTTCCTAACAACCCCGTCCACTATAGTGTACCGAGCAGTCTGCGTTCTTAATGTTCTAGCATCGGCCTTGTTTTCTGGTTGAATCCTGTGCTCCAGGTATTGAATGATAGGTGTCATCCATGTCGGCTCGGCACCCTCGTTGGCATTTATCTTTTTCGTGTTCAATGAAGGTGAAGATAAGTGGGTTACCATAATGTCTTCGATTAGGTCGGTTTTCCCGCTGGATGCTAGCCGTGCTAAGGTGTCCACTTGTACATTCTCGGTTCTGGGTATATGTATTACTTCTACCTTGAACTGAGAGAATCTACCCTTTGCAAGCTCCAAATACCGTGCTATCTTTGGTTCCTTTGCTTCATACTCTCCATTTATTTGGTTGACCACTAATTGGGAGTCACTTTGTGAATGAGTAATCTTTCGCACCCATCAAGCCGCCATCTCCGCACTCGATATTAACGCTTCATACTTCGCCTCATTGTTTGTCGCCAGGAAATGGAACCATACGACCGAGCAGTAGCACTTGTGTTTTGGATTGATTATCACAATCCCGCCCCCTACTCGGTCTGCAGTGGAAGAGTCGTCGACAAAAAATTTCCACTCTTGCTCTTCGATGATGTCCAGTTGTATCGACAGAGTGAACTATGCAATGAAGTCTGTCAGTGCTTTTTCTTTGATAGTTGTTCTCGGTTCATACGAAATTTTGAATTGGCTGAGCTCCACGCCCCATTTGATCATCCGACCCGAAGTGTCTAGTCGGTGCATGACTTGCTTCAAAGGATAATTTGTTAACATGATGATCTTATGTTCCAAAAAATATTGCCTTAGCTTCCGTGCCGAGATGACTAATGCATATGCCAGCTTTTCCATCGGAGGATATCTTAGTTCGGCATCGTGCAAGGCTTGGCTGATATAATAAACCGGATGTTGAATCAAGTTATCCAATCGGATGAGTACCAAGCTGACGGCATATTCAGAAACTACGAGATATAAATACAAGTTTTTCCCCTGGCTCGGTTTTTGTAGAACATGGATGGATGCTAAGAGTTGTTTCAATGATTTGAATGTTGCCTATGTTTGCTCGGTCCATTCGAAATCCTTATTTTTCTTGATTATCTCAAAGAATGGTTTACATTTATCCATTGATCTCGAGACAAACCTACTTAAAGCGGCTAGGCGTCCAGGTAAGCTTTGCACTTTCTTAATGTAATGGGGGATTCCAGGTCGATTGTAGCTTTGATTTTATCAGGAGTAGCCTCAATTCCCCTCTAACTGACCATATATCTTAAAATTTTACCCAAGCTAACCCTAAATGTGCACTTTTCTGGATTTAGCATCATTTTGTACTCGCGTAAAATTTTAAACATTTCATTAAGATCAGAAAGATGGTCGGCAACATACAAAGATTTTACAAGCATGTCATCTACATATACTTTCATTGTATGCCCTATCAACTTCTCAAACATTTTGTTGACTAACCTTTGATAGGTCGACCCAGTATTTTTTAAGCCAAACGGCACCATCTTGTAACAATATACTCCTCGAGCTGAGTAGAAGGAAGTGTTTTCTTCATCGTTCGGGTGCATTCGGATCTGATTGTAGCCCGAGTATGCATCCATGAAGCTCATTAACTCATGACCAGTCGTGGCATCGACCATGTAATCGATATTTGGAAGAGGATAGTTGTCTTTTGGGCATGCCTTGTTCAAATCAGTGAAGTCCACGCAGAGGCACCACTGCCCGTTACGCTTTTTGACCAGTACAGGGTTGGCTACCCATCGTGGGTAAAGTGCCTCCCTGATGAACTGGTTATCCAACAATTTGCCGACCTCGACTTCAAAAGTCGCTTGTCCGCCAGGGCCCAATTTTCTTTCTTCTCAATTACCGGCCGATAAGTAAGGTCGATGTTCAGACTGTGGCAGGCATGTTTGGGGTCGATGCCAGGCATGTCGGCGTGAGTCCACGCAAATACGTCCAGGTTGTTGCTCAAAAACTCGATCAGCTCTGACCGGAGTGGTTCCTGCAAATTGTGACTGATTCTCAGCTGATGCCCCCGTTTTGCTTATCGACATCTACTATGTCGATGTCTTCGATCGGGTTCAAAGATGTTTGCATTTCCTACTTTGTCCTTCCTTCAAAAGTAATTCTTCTTCCTCAGTGATTGGCTCTTTCCCGGGTCGCCTACCCGGGTTGGCTTCTGTTGAATTTTTTGCTTGGTTGCCCTGCTCGGTGTTCGGCTCGGTCTCGTCGGCCGACCCAATGCATTCTCCTTTTTCTGATTTGCTAGACTTCCCCTTTTCGATCACGTTTATCTCTACTGGCCTGATTTTCCTGGAGCATTCTCACGATTCTCGTTGGTTCTCTTTGTGGACGCCTTCTCCATCTGGTGTTGGAAACTTGATACAAAAGTGGTATACCGAGACAACTGCTTTTAGGTGATAAAGTAGTGGCCGTCCGATAATGACATTATATTCAGAATCAGAATTAATGATCTTGAAGGTAGTGATGATCGTCCTCTTATGCGCCCCCTGGCGCAGTTGTATGGACAGATCCACCTCACCGAGTTGGATGATCCTTCCTCCTCCGAAACCCAGGATGATGTCATTGCAAGGTCAAATATAGTTGTCGTTGACATTCAATCTCCTGAAAGCTCTGATGTATATGACCGAGGCATAGCTTCCAGAGTCGACCAGGATCATGTGCACGGGGATGCCCAGGATCGGCGTCGTTATGACTAAGGGGTCGGAATATGGATGAACAAGTTGATTAGCGCCTTGGTCGGAGAAAGTGAAGTACCCTGTTGGTCAACCTTCTCTGACTTCGGCAACTCGGACCCGTTGCCCAGCATTTGCAACTTCCTTGACTTCTGCCTTTCTTTTTCGAAAGGACTGGTTATCTTCGGCACTATTAGTGTTGATCAATGTCAAGATTTCTTACCGGGGTTCTCATTGAGAGGTGGTAAACGAGCTGGATTTGCCAGTCGCTCCGGATTTGTCACGGCAGTGAGGGGCGGTGGTGGTAGGAGCTCGTGAACATATCTCTTTAACCCTCCCCTTGGACGATTCTCATGATTTCCCAATCAAGATCTCGGCACTTGTCGGTTTCATGGCCGATAGACTTGTGATAGCAGCAATATCTATTGTCGTCTAGTTTAGAAAGATACAACTTTAGTGGGCGAGCTGGTGGTAGCAAGTTGAGGTTCTTAATATCATTCCAAATAGCCGATGGAGTGTGAGTTAAGGTGTTTCTCATTGCCGCCACCTCGGTGCAGACTTCTTGGTATGACTTATATCCCGTGGTCGGATTTTCTACAAATGACTTGAATCCCAAATCGGAACCTAAGGCATCTTCTTTTTTGCCTTCTTTTTTGGCGCTCTGAGTTTTCTGCTTGGGTTGTAAGCCAGCCATGGATTCTTTGGCGCATATGTGTCGTTGTGCACGAATGAGGAATTCCTAGAAAGTGCTCGCTCCTGACTCGTGAATGGCATAGTTGAATCGAGTCATAGGCGCGAGCCCAGCCATTGCCGCTATGAGCATTGCATCATCCGAGCCGGCTCCATTTCGCGGATCTGCTTGTTGAATCTGGCGATGTAACTTTTCAGTGGCTCATCTTTCCCCTGTTTAATGTTCACAAGAGAATCCTTTGGCGCTGCACGGACCTTGGACGTCAAGAAATGAGTGGTGAAAGCAGGCATCAAGTCATTCCATGAGCGAATGGAGCCTTGAGGTAAGGTTCGGAACCAACGATGAGTCGGTCGCCCAACGTTAACGGGAATGCTCTACAAAGAATGGCGTCGCTTGGACCGTATAATTCCGTCCGCGCCAGGTATTTGTGGATGTGAGTAGTGGGGTCAGTTTCACCATCACACAAGCCGGTTTGGGGAACTTTAAACTTTACGGGGAGAGGAGTTGACAAAATGTGAGGAGCAAAAGGTGACACAACATCCGCCGGCCTGTCGAGGGCTACTGGTAGTGACCGTCGTGCCTGGTGTTTCCTCCATTTCATTTAGACGGCGTCGAAAGTGAAGTATCTCTGCCTCTCTTTCATTGATCAGGCTAGGGCCTTGAGCTCGATTGGCCCTAAGTGGCTCTCGGTCACCAGGAAACTGGAGCCTGGAGTTAATAGACTGCAAAGGCCGTTCCCGGATTGGGTCCGACCCCAGGCAATCTGCAAATACTGAATGGGCCTGGCGGGGGCGATGAAGTAAAGGTGACGATTCTACTACTCTGATGCGTTCCCCCGCGTTGTCTCGCGGCCTCATTCCTTCACGATTTTCGTCAGGCTGCCTGTTTCGGGAGTTGACCTCCTGGTTGTCATTATTTGAGGGTGTTGGATCTTGGGGGTTGGGGTTCAGTGGAGGATACACTTGTGGGGGGTTTATCGGTGGGGAAGGTTGTATTTGAGGTGGAGGATTTGCGAGGGCTTGGGCGACAAGCTGGTTCATTTGCTGGATGAAGTTTGGGTTTGTGAAAAGTTGTGCGAGGGGTAATAAAAATGCGCCCCAAGTTCCAGCTGGGGGTACATTTTGACCATTTTGGGTATCTTATGGTGGAACTTCGTTTCTACGTGGGTTTCTCGAGTTTTCACTCAGTTTCGATCGATAGAAAAGATAGGTTACCTTGCTGGAATTTTTTGGAATTCTCCGAGATGCTGACCGGACCAAACGGGCCCTCCTTCTAGCGCCAACTTGTTGATGTTCTTCTTGGACCAACAAAGAAAATACACGGATTATATGACTTGGAAATAAAAATGGAATACTTGAAAATTATAAAAAGTGACTAATTCTGCCTTTTATATCAAATAAGAAAGCGTAACGTGTCCGGGTCGGCTTTGTACACTGAATTCGAATTTTACAAGCTATATAGTTGGTTTTTCTCTCTTGTCTTTTTACTAATAAATGAGATATATTTATGATAATACAATTAGTGGGCTAATCATCATTACATTTAGGATAATAGTGAGATAATTGTGGGACACGTGTCTTCTCCTGGTGTGCATGAGTCGCATGTTGGCCATGTGTTGAGAGAAGTTTGTTGACTTGTCCCTTTGACTCGTTGACAGGTGACATCTTGGTCTGCCACTGTGTTGAATCCACTTAGTGGGAGATTTGTTGAGTGGAGCACTTACTGGAATGGTTTTGTTGTAGTGGGTCGGGCTCGGCTCGGGCCACGCCATCGTCGGCTCCTAACATCACCCTAGTCGGTCTCACGCTCATTTTGACTCGCTTTACGCATCATCACCGAATGGCCATGTGGACATGTTTTTGCCCGGCTCGGCTCGGGTATCATCAAAAATTATTGAATAAAATTATATATTTGTGTTGAAGAAAAAAAAAAAACAATAATATAGTATAATTTTATTAAACTAAAAATTAGAAAACAAATCGCTTTGTTAGCAAAACATTCGAACTTTTTTGACACATTATTTATATTTATAAATATTTACCAATGATATATACACGTAATTTAAACATGGAAGTATCTAGTTTCATTTGAATTACTTTTAAAAGTTCACAGAATTACATTACCACGTATATAATTGTGTATTTTTATATCTATTCAAAATAACTTACTGATAAAAAAAATACTTTAACATCCCCAGACCGTTACTAATTTAAAAATAATACATGAAACCTCTAATAAATTTTAGGGCTGCAAACAAGCCAAACCGAGCCGAATAGGAACAGGCTCGAGTTCGGCTCGTTTAGTTTTTGGATCAGCTCGAGTTCGATTCGATCTTTCCTAATGGAGTTCGAGCTCGGTTCGTTTAAAAATTATGTAGTTCGCGAACAGTTCGAGCTCGGCTCGTAAAAAGCTCGTTTAACATATTCGACAAGCTTAGCTCGAGTTAGGCTCATAAAAGGCTCGTTTAAGCTTAAACGAGCTTAGCTCGAGCTCGGTTCGTTAAAAGCTCGTTTAAGCTTAAACGAGCTCGGCTCGTTGAAGGCTCGTTTAAATTTTAACGAGCTTAGTTCGAGCTCAGCTCGTAAAGGCTCGTTATATAGTTAAGCTCGAATTCGAGCTCGTCAAAGCAAACTCAAGCTTGTTAAAGATCGAGTTCGAGTTCGTTAAAACTTAAAATATATGTTAAATTGTCCTTATTTTTTTAATCAGACTAAATCACTTGTTGTAGCATTAAAAAGTAAAAAATCAAATGCATAAGAGTTAGTAAAAATCTTACATATTACTAAAAAGCAAACCATAAATGAAATTACCATAAGTTTTTAGAATCATAATTAACTAATAAATTTTAGTTTTGGATAATTATTAAGAACATTAATATTTTAAAATCTATATGTGATGTTTTAAACATTTGTAATATGCTTATAACTTTATGATAAAATAATTATATTAATTATTAAGTCTAAATCTATAATTAATACTAGGTAACTCTCATATGATACACAAGTTTTGTTGGTTTTTTTAGATTAAATACCTTTTAGTTCTCACCAAACTATTCAATTTTTTAAAATAATTTAATTTTAAATAAAATCAAATAATTTAAAAATATTCCAAACCAACACTTTTTTAAATATGCCTCTATTAGAGTAACACCCGTGTGTTACATGGGATTTGTTCACAAATAAATTTCAAAAGATAGCGTATAGATAGAATCCTTGATTTTGAATTATTTGTTATCTTTTAAAATTATTATCTTTTAAATTCAAAATTATATTATTAATTAAAATGAGAGAATATATTCAATAAACAATATTTTGAACTAATAAAATCTTTTTATTTTTTTCCTTTCTCGTTTCTATATATTTATACATATAATATAATATAATTTTAAAATAATATAGATAGAGTCATTGATTTTTGGATTGTTTGTTTTTTAAATTGGTTGTCTTCTAAATTCAAAATATATTATCAATTCAAATGAGAGAATATCTTCTATAAAAAAATATATATGTTGAACTAATACAATCTTTGTCAATAAAATATGTAGAGGAGATAAATGGCTCGACATTAA
The DNA here is from genome assembly GCA_016081115.2 of Rehmannia glutinosa. NCBI lineage: Eukaryota > Viridiplantae > Streptophyta > Magnoliopsida > Lamiales > Orobanchaceae > Rehmannia > Rehmannia glutinosa. Next base: position 46,137,260 of record CM071936.1, on the reverse strand, counting down.
CTTTTCCAAACTATTTGTGAGTTGTGTACAAATTTGAGTTGAATTGTTTTTTCTTTATATTCTCGATTACTAAAAAATTATCAATGTCAATATTTTTCTTTCGTGTTGTTTTTTGCAGTTTATTTAATATGGTAAATATTAAAAGAAATTAAATTTCAAAGATGAATCCTGATTTAGTTTTTGGAATATTTATTATCTTTTAAATTTGTTCATAGAATGCCACATGGATAAATGTGAAGCAGCCACGTGAGATTAAGAGAATGAGAAGTTGACACATGTCCAAGATTAATAAGGTGATGTCATGTTTTAACTTTATTTTTTGTTTTAGTATATATGGTTGATATTATATATGTGCTTATATATAGAATATATTATTATATATTATATTTTTAGTTTGATTTGGTTTATTAGATAGTTATATATATATATATATATATTATAGTACTATTGAATTTACTCTGTTCTGGTTTTGTATGGTTGATCAAATATATTATTAGATAGTTTTAAATTCACAAATATATTATTAATTCAAATGAGAGAATATATTCTATAAACAATATCAATTTTGAACTAATAAAATCTTTTTCTTTTTTTCTTTTCGTTTTCTACATTTTTCTACATATATAGAATATTTAAGCTTGAAAATATAACTATTTGTCAGTTATGTACAATTTAGAGTATTATTTTTCCTTTATATTCTTGGTAATTCAAATATCCAAGTTTGATGAGAAAATGACACGTGTCAACTTTATTTTTTGTTTTAGTATATATGATTGATAGTATATTTGTGCTTTTATATAGACTATATTATTATGTATTATGCTTTTAGTTTCATTTGGTTTATTAGATAGTTATAAACTTTTGAAAATTTACATACTCTTTAAACATTTGTAATTCTTATGATTTTATGATAAATATTGGTTGGTGATCACATTAATTACTAAGTCTAATTATTACTAGGTAAGTCTCGTGTGATATACGAATTTTGTTGGTTTGTTTAGACACTTCTTAGTTCCCTACACTATTTTCTTAATATTTTAATTTTTAACAAAACCAAATAATTTTAAAATATCCAAAACTAGCAATTTTATAAGTATACCTCATTATTATATATGTGATTCTATATAGACTATTATTTTATATTATACTATTGGATTCGTTCGATTTTGATTTTATAAGTTTGATTAATATTTTGTCTAGCCTTAATTCTTAGATATATAGTTTGTTACAAGGAATAATATTATTTTACAAACGAGTTTGAACATAGACTCACGAGCCTATAAATCACGAGCCTATAAACGAACATGTTCGCGAGCTTAATTATCAAACCGAGCTCGAACACAAGCTAACGAGCCTGTAAACGAAAACATTCACGAGCTCCATTAACGAACCGAACTCAAGCCTAGGCTCGCGAGCCTGTAAACAAACATGTTCGCGAACTTTCGAGTCGAATACCTGTAAGCTTGAGCTCGAGTTCGGCTCGTTTAAAAGTTCGAGCTCGAATTTTAGGCTCTAGTTTGGCTCGTTAAACTTGATGAACGATCTCGAACGAATATTTTGTCGAACCGAAACCCGAATAGCTCGCGAGCAGCTTGGTTTATTTGCAGCACTACTAATAATAAAAGATACCAAAACAGAACACCTACTACACTAGGTTTTATCTTCCTTGGAACTACAATCAAACATTTCAAATCGGCATTTACACTTGTGCAGCAAGTCTTCTCAGTTATTTATGGGTGAGAAAAAACATTAAAAAGAAAAACGATCCAAAATTCCATCCCCAATCACGTGTTAAGAAAGCAATGTGAATATATAAGCATGATGATGATAAGTGTGTGCATATAACCAACCATGCAAGCAAAATTAAAACATCAACTCAACCGAATGTAAAAAGCTCTTCATTAGACAGGTAACACACTTCAATTCCATGGATATAGACTCAAATCTGAGCCATTTATCAAAATCCAAGTAAACTCAATACAATTCTTCGGCCTTCACCTATGCCTCAACAAAGTAGTCTCACAGATAGAAGGGGCAAAAGAGACGGAAAGAAAAGATGGTTCGAGTAAGCAATAAAACTGACACTAAGAGGTTACGCTTTACTGTCAATGCCTGTCGGAGCTGTTTTCTGCAAAAATCAACACACCCAACATTAGAAATATTCACTCAATTTTATACTAGAAAAATGAAATTCAGCAAGTGTAGAGCTTACATCAGAATCAAATGGCTGCATCTTATTCAATTTGGCAAACATGTTTCCATAAAACTTGGCATCCTTCTTATTGTATTCCTTCACCTTCTCCTTGAGAGCTTTATACCCGAGCTTCACCTCCCTATTTCGACAACACATGATTAAAATCTTTTACTGTAGCGGAATCAGTAAAGACGTTATTGAAACATAAATCTTATTTGTGTTACCTGTTGTCTGGGTCGAGTTCAAGTGCCTTTTTGATATCAAATTCGCCAAATCAAAATCCGCCGTATTCATGTATGCTTGAGCTCTTCTGTACAGGGCCTTGACATTTGTACTCTCAAGTTCCAGCACCTTCAAGAGGCAACTTGTTCATTAGCTCATCAAAAAATTATAACCAGTTTCCATTACATGAATAAGACACAAACAAAAACAATAAGGATTAATCACAAAACTACCCTTGAGGTTCAGTCAAATTACAAAAGACCCACCTATCTTTTAAAATTACATTTATCTTTCAAAACTACAAATACCTACTTGTTTCTATTTTACAAATTGCACCTTTTTATAGAGGTATTTATTAGATAAATACAAACCTCAAGGTGGTGTTTGTAAAACATTAAGGTGGTATATTTGTGATTTTGAAAGAAGACTGGATATTTTTGTAATTAAGCTATAAACCTCATAGGTAGTTTTTGTAATTAACCCAAACAATAATCGAGCTAATCAAACCTTGGTACAAAGCTTCTCGGCCTGCTTATAGTCTTTCAATTTCAACTTGCAAGCTGCATTGTTCAAGTTGCAAGTAATCTTCAGTACTTTGGATTGCTTTTTTCCTCCTCACTGAAAGAAGTGTCGTACTCAATATACTTTGCAGCCTGGTTGAATATACTTCATGTAAGCCACAACGGAAGACATCTTGAACGTTGCAGTGAAAACAAAGACATTGAAATATTTACCTTCTCATATCTCTTTGAGGCTCTCAAATATTTGCCAGCCTTGAATAATGCATTCCCTTCTTCCTTTTTCTTACCAGCAGCCTCAATTTTTTCTTCTGTATTCATATCCCAAGATTCCTTATCCTGAAACATGACATAACAAGGGTAAAAAACTAAGTAACCCAAACATCTGAACATACTAATACCAACGGTTACATAATCAACCAACCTTGACAAAGGAGACAAGCTCAACATCATAGTACAGAGTCGAGTTTGGAGGAACTATGGCCAACTCTTGCTGTGACTCGGATGAACCAAATGCGTATTCTGGCGCAATTGTCAAGAGTGCTATCTCTCCCTTCTTCATTGTTGTCACAGCTTTATCCAACCCCTCAATAACTTGCTCTGCTTAAATGAAAGATGAAAGATTTAGAAACATATGAATAACATCACATATTTATAAGGGAGTAGCGGTTATATGCATACTACCTTCATCTGTTTTAAATTCAAAAAGATCACTTTCATCATCCCCATGGCCTTTCTTTAAAAAGACAGTACCATCTTGCAGCTTTCCAATCAATTTCACTGGAAAAATTGGAACAATATGATAAGAATACAACATTAAGAGTTTAAAATAACAACCACCCACGGAAATATCTGTTCATGTGCTAACATTTAACAACAGTTCCTTCATTCGGCCGCTCATATCCCTCCCCTTCTTTCAGTATCTTCTTGACAACTTTCTTGTCATCTGTGACACTGGAAACTGTCTTCCAAGATACCAGTTCCAGATCAATATTCAATGTAGCATTGGGTGGAACAGCTGCTTCATCACCAGATGCTGGCTTGCCCTTTTCACCAAAACCATCTGCATCAAAATGAGATATAAGAAAAAAGAAATGTCTAGCGGATAACAATATCCAATTTGAGTTGTCTTGATAAATAGTAATAATGCTTCTTACATTGAGGTCTGACAGTAAGTTGGACCTTTTCGCCTTTTTTCATTGTCTTCACAGCCTTGGACAGAGCAGGACAAAAATGACCTGTAACACGCTGTATTGTTAATAGAATTCAATAGAAACACGAGCATTTTCCTTGAGCTGTATCATCTTTCAGAGACATACCTTCTTGAACAGTGAATTCAACTCCATCAGATTTGGCAATAACAGTTCCATCTTCCAGTCGTGCTTCATACTTGACTGGACAGGAGACACTATAGTTAGTAATGATTTAATGTAACGTCAACTCACATCATTGGAAGGCACATGTTTGCTTACCAAGCACTTCATCAGGATCCTTAGGATTCTCCCACTTCTCCCCTCTTTGAGAATCTTTTAGATATGCCACCATCTTTGCAGATATCCTTAACACTGACCCAGGAAAGCAACTCAACATCAAACTGTAAAGTGGCATTTGGAGGGATAGTCAGAGGAGAGCCAGATTCACCATATGCCAACTCAGGTGGTATGGTGAAAACGGCATTTTCACCCTTCTTCATTGTTTTGATACCTTCGTCCCATCCCTTGATGACTTGTCCTGTAAAAAAGTGGAAAGTGTCATGCTCATATTGTCCCCAGCACCCATAGGCAAAAAAAAAAAAAAAAAAAAGCAAAATCCAACTAAAACATTTCTACGAATTGAAGCAAAGTATATTCCAAAGTCCTCAATAATAACCTTGTTTATAATTCCGATCAAATGCACTCCCAACCATGGAACAGGAAACAAAAGCACACACCTGGCTCTTCCACAACTAAATTAATCCATCTATTTATCCATCTGCCTGTACACTATAAATCTTTTAACATCGCCAATATTTGCATAAGTTGACGTTATTTACCCAAAACAGTAGATATTTTACTTCAGAAGTGGTCAACCATAACAAGCTTTTTCAGTACATTCGATCATATTTAACTCTCATACAATGAAGTAAGCCTATATATCAGTTGGACTGAGCAAACATTTGAATCGTCACCAATTCAGGTAAACTGGAGATATCCCGTATTAAATCAACTGCTGAGGGAACTATATCTATATAAACAAGTTCACTATTTGTCTATTTGATAATGTACTCCAATAGCATTCACAACCTAGTATTCACAACAAATGGAAAGCATTTGCTTCACCGCAACAAAAACCCAACAACGCTATCTCTATTCAAAGGAATTATTATCATTCGCCAGTGCTCACATCAAGTAGAGCAAACTTTTGACCAATTCAGCATAATAAACCTTCACCCAATAATCTTCACTACCTAGCTGTTGCCACTCTGGCACTCCCTCCTTCCAGCATAATAAATTTCAACTTATTCAGCATTGCACACAGAAACTTGCAAGCTCATTAAATTACCAATGTATGTTTGTGCGTTCGCATCAATGAATAACATCTATAAATGTATACACACAGCATAGCAATTAAAAAAAGCAAAATCCCATCCCACCCAGCAATGATTGCGGAGCACACAGAAAAACCAATAAACAAAAAGTCAATAATCAAAATGAGTTATCCCTCTAACCTTGGCCGAGAGTGAACGTAAAAGGTTCTCCCCTATCACGACTCGAATCAAACTTGGTACCATCCAGCAATGTTCCGGTGTAATGAACTGACAATCATCTCCAAAAAAAAAACCCGTCAACAATCAATTAACAATCGCAACAACCAAACAATAAATCAACAGAAACCAAACACAGATCAATTTAAATAAAGAATTAAAAACAAACACAGTCAATTACGAATTACTACCTTCTACCTCATCGCCATTATCGGGAGTATCCCAACCTTCACCTTCCTTAACAAGCTTCTTCTTCAAACCTTGATTTCCGATCTCCTTCTCCTCTCCGACCTTCATGTAGCTGGTCACCTCCGGAAGATCCATTTCCTCATCCATCCCCGCCGCCGGCGGAATCTCAAAATCATCCTCCATTTTCAGCTCCAAAAACTGCTATTGAACAATGAAGCAGTGATCGAATTTGTTGAAGATTAGTGAATGCGGATAGGTGCAAAAGACTTGGTGCGTGGGAAGAGGAGAGGGGGGGCGCTTATTGAGTGTGGTGTGGGATTTCCAGAGAGTTCCACCAGGGTTTAGATGGTGTATGAGGGAAGGTAAGGATTAAGGAATCACACACAGATTCCATACACAGATACCGAACAAATACCAATGTCACAATTCTTATAGATTCCATACACATGGTTTGTAGATCTACCGTACAAATACCAATGTCACAATTCTTATAGATCGCCCCAAAACACTTATTGTGATTAAAACACTTATTGTGTCTTTGTGATCCAAAAATAAATTATCATTGGTCCATATAAAAAGTAAGGCACTTGTTATTCATTTCAATCATATAATGTGTACTATAGGTACTGTACCATGGATAATAATTACTATCAATCTTTCTTAATAACAAACAAAGTAGGTGAATATATTATCATTAATTAAATTTATTTTTTATTTTTATTGGACTTTTGATTTTTATAAATGGTATTCAACTATTGTACTTAAAACGCTCCATAACAAACCAAATTTAAACATATTTTTCTGTTTAATATGATTAAGTTTGATTTGATCTCAACTTAATTATTTTAAAAAATGTGTAAAAGAATAAGCTCAATTCTTGTTCATCGACTAAAACTCAATTAGGTTCAATACAACTAAAATTAGTTAACTTCAAACACAATATTTAAATTTGATAAATTAGTAATATATTCATTTTAAACTTGGTTCATTTTTACAGGGATACACTATTTTATTTTATTTTATTTTACCTTGTGCGATAGATTCAAGGTAAGTCCTCAGCCCTGTCACAACAAGCTTGACCAAGTGCAATGACTTTTGTGCGATAGACTCGACTAAATGACGTAGTCACGACACTTTTGTATTTTCATTTTCTTTTTTCTTTTGTTGAATCAATTTTCACTTTCTTTTATTTTCCCTGCATTATAGTATAATTTCATTACAAGCCAAAGACATAATAATTTCAATGGTTAATAATCAACTTGCATAACGGCCTCAGCGTCCGCTTCTCATGTCCCTCCCTCAAATGTCTCCCCCTCTCTTTCCTCTCATATGCCAGGTGGGAAGGCAAACAACCGCCGCCACCACCACCACCACCGGAGAAAAAAACAAACCACCACAATGCGCGAAAGAGAGATACAAATCCCTCTCTCTTAACATCATTTTTCTCGTAACAACAATATTCACCGCCGCCCTCATCCGCCATGTCTCCGCCGCCGACGCTCAAGTCATGGCCCAATTGGCACAATCCATTAAACCAACCCCAACTGGACGGGATGACAGCCCAAATTTCTGCAAATGGTCAGGCGTTAATTGTGATTCCTCAAACAGAGTCACCTCCATTAATCTCGAATCAAAATCTCTCTCGGGAACATTACCATCAGAGCTCAACCAGCTTTCGGGCCTGAGATCGCTCAGCCTTCAACGAAACCAGTTTTCGGGCCCATTACCGGTTTTATCCAACCTAGGTGCCCTGGAAGACGTAACTCTCGACGAAAACAGCTTCGATTCCATCCCGACAGGTTTCCTGTCAGGCTTAACAAGCTTACAATCTTTCAGCATCAGCAACAACACAAATCTCCCACCCTGGAATATTCCTGAAACCCTACAAGATTCATCTTCTTTAACCACATTTTACGCGAGCAAGGCGAATATCGTGGGCGAAATTCCGGATATTTTCGGATCCATGCCGAATTTACAGAGCCTTAGACTTTCTTACAATAACTTGACAGGCTCGTTGCCGGCTTCGTTCGCCAAATCTGGGATTCAGAATTTATGGCTCAATAATCAGGTGACGGGCCTTTCGGGTCCGATTGATATTCTCGGGACAATGACAGAGTTACAAGTGGCTTGGCTCCAGTCGAACAAATATTCGGGCCCGATTCCCGATCTTTCAGCCTGTACAGAACTAACTGATCTCCAGCTTCGCGATAATGCTCTAACCGGCGTAATTCCAGATTCGCTTACGAAACTTCCGAAACTTAAGACTGTTGCATTGCAGAATAATAAATTCCAGGGCCCGATTCCTAGTTTTCCTGGAGGCATTCAGGCGAATCTTGGAACTACGAATAATTTCTGTCTTTCTTCACCAGGTCCGTGCGATCCACAGGTTACTGCATTGCTTGACGTTGCTGGTGCAATGTATTATCCATCGGCATTGGCTGATTCTTGGGAAGGGAATGATCCATGTCAGCAATGGAATTTTATTACATGTGAGGAAGGAAGTGTGGCTATAGTAAATTTCGGAAGGCAGAATTGGACCGGAACGATATCGCCTTCCTACGCCAATTTAACTAATTTAAAATCTTTGTTTTTAAATGACAATAAGCTTGTGGGAACAATACCTCAGAGTTTGACAAGTTTAAAGAATCTCCAGACTCTTGATCTTTCGAATAACAATATTTCTGGACAAATACCGTCGTTCGCTTCTTCTGTGACGGTTAGAGTCTCTGGAAATGTATTTATCGGGAGAGACGTGGCGATTACTTATCCTCCAGGCAGAAGTCCTGCGTCCAATAATAACGGAGCAAGTGGCGCTGGGACCGACGGTGGATCAAAACGTTCTATCTCGCCATGGACGATCGTTTTTCCTATTATTATCTTCGTTATCGTCATTGCAATCTTGGGTTTCGTGATCTACAGACGCAACCTGAATAAGCAAAATAAGTACGCATGGGTTAGTGAAAAAAGCCGAAGAAAAAGCGAAAAGCAAATGGTCATCGAAAATATAGATCAAGGGAAGGACAACGTGAAAAGCCCCAACTCCACTAGCATCACAACAGAAACTCCTATTAGCATAAGTGATTATCACATATATGATGGTGGAAATATTACCATCCCGATCGAAGTCCTCCGAGAAGCAACGGATAATTTCAACGAAAACAACATATTAGGAAGGGGCGGGTTCGGCATTGTGTACAAAGGACAACTTCACGACGGCACTAAAATAGCGGTCAAGAGAATGGAATCGTCTATGTTAAGCGACAAGGGTCTTCACGAGTTTAAGGCCGAAATTGAGGTTCTTACGAAAGTGAGACACCGGCATTTGGTCGCCCTTCATGGTTTTTGCGATAATGGTAACGAGAGGCTTTTGGTTTACGAGTACATGCCGCAAGGTTGTTTGGGGCAGCATTTGTTCCATTGGAAAGATATGGGAGTTCCTCCACTGAATTGGAACCAGAGGGTTATTATAGCATTGGATGTTGCTAGAGGAGTTGAGTATTTGCATAGCTTGGCTCAGCAGAGCTTTATTCATAGAGATTTGAAACCATCAAACATTCTTCTTGGAGATGATATCAGGGCTAAGGTTTCTGATTTTGGGTTGGTCAGATCTGCCCCTGATGGCAACTATTCAGTCGAAACAAAGTTAGCTGGAACGTTCGGTTATCTTGCTCCTGAATATGCCGGTATGTATTGGTTCTTGGATTCTTGCATCAATTCATTAGGGAGCAAACTCTTTAAAAAAATGATTAAGTTTTTGCTCGAAAAAAGAAATTTGTTTTCAATGTTTTCATTTGCCAACTTTTCCTTTTGATTCTGCATAATCTAATCAGAATTTAGAAGCAGGGAAGATGGAGGGGAAGGGGCACAATAGATTTCTGAATCTAATTCTGGTTTTGACGAAAAACACACAAATAAATCACTTACTATAGTTTATCATCAAACACTCTCATTTAACTTACTCAACTTTTAGTTTCTATTTGCAAAGACTACCAACTTCTGATTCTCAACTACTTTTTGAGAGTGTTTGCAGTAACTTCTGCTTTTAGATGAAGTGATTTATAATAGTAGAAGCGGAAAGTAGTTGAGAATCAAAAGTTTGCAAATAAAAGCTAAAAGTTGAATAAATTTTGCTTCGCTACAATAAATCATTTCCTCTCGAAAGTCAAGTTTTTAAAACACTCCCAAATCCCGATTTATATTTTCATTATCCTAAATGCAAGAATATATATAAATCTAACTATGATACTTTCTTGAAGTTCATTGGCTACATATTAGCTTTTTCAATAATGCAATAAATGTCATGCAAACATCCAAACATTTGGTCCGATCATTCAAATTCAATAAACAATGTACCACGGGAAGAGTTACCACAAAAGTGGATGTGTATGCCTTTGGAGTAGTCGATGGAGATCCTTACCTGCGAAAAGCGTTAGACGACTCCTTACTGCAGGCGAAAAATGCCACCTGGTGACATGGTTCCGCTCGTCTCATTTGCAAAAGAAGCTATCCGAGCGGCTCTCGACCCGATCCTCCTCCTCACACTCATCGACGAAGAGACCTTCCGAGTATCTTGAAGGTGGCCGAGTGGCAGCCACCGCGCGACCCGAGAGAATCCTATCAACGGCCCGACATGAGCCATGTCAAGCGTCTTTGTCACCTTTAGTCGAGCATTGGAAGCCATCTCTGGCGATGACGAAGAAGACGATAGCTTTGGGCTTGATTTCCATATGAGCCTCCCACAAGTCTTGCGAAATGGAAAGCTAATGAGGATTCATCTTCAACAATGTCAAGTAGTTTCTTCAATGGGAATACTAACAATTACGGCACTAGCTCCACCAGCTACGGCATGAGATGAAAGCTCTTGTCGATGTTCGGGAGCTTGTTTTAATTTATTTTTTTATTTGGGTTTCTTTTGTAATTATCAGACAATATTATTCTTGATTTATACTCTATCGTGTAGATGGAATTTAGGATGTTCTGTTTCATATTAAACTTGATCTCTGATGAACTAGTGGATGTTAGGTTTTGTTCATTGATTTTTGGAACAAAGCGGGATATATTGACAAGTAATGTAGGGATTTAATTAGCATGTTATCATAAAATGGTGGTACTAGCTCACACCAAGTGTTTAATATCAAACACCAAGTGTTTAATATCAAACAGTAAGGATTATTAAAAGTCAGTATATATAAATCCCAGACTAACATAACATTATTCTCATTCATAGGTAAGAATTTTCTAGGGAGAACCAATTTTAAGTTTGGTGAATAAAATGTTGCATGGATGCATGTTTTTTTTCAGTGCTTAGTAAATTAAGAAAATAAAAGCAAGACATTTCACTTAATGTCTCTCAGTTTCATTCATGTACGAATTCCTGCTTTAGGTGATTGCATCTGGTCTTTTGTCGACATATATAAATACTAATACCAAATATCATCAAGACAGCAACTCACTAACTTATAGTATGATTTAGCAAAAATGGTAATGTATAAATAGAACATCATTCATTACACACTTCTCACAAAACATACACTACTAGCAGCAAGGATCTGCATTTGACTTGCGCGATGCCCGATTCGAAATCCAGTGAAAGAACTTTAAGGATACAAGGAATAACTGATCCATTGATCGAATACAGGAAAAAAACCACCAGATGCCATTAGGAATAACTTGGAGAAGAGTGTTGCCTTGAGCAAGAAAATTGTGTCTACTTTGTCCATAAAGATAATAATATCCTCTGATATGCCTCGTTTAACCAAGAAAATCAAGATACAATGATAGATATGTTCTTTGTTGACCATGATCTTAGTCACCGGAAAATAATAACACTGATCAACCATTGAACAGAAGACCACCAGAATGCAAAAAGTTAGACCATCTGATAAGGGTTTCACCACATTCTGATAAGAGATGAATCGTAGTGAACCGAGAGAGCCTCCTTGAGGTTTTAACAACAAAAAAATTCCAGTTATCTTTTCAAATCACAAATACCCCCTCGAGTTTTGTGTTTGTTTCAGAAATACCCCTCAATTGGTACAATTTGTAAAAAAGAAACATATGTCAAGGGGGTATTTGTAATTTTGAAAGATATTGGGCTTTTTTGTAATTAGTCTAAACCTCAAGGGTAAAATTTCACAAATAAGAAAACGAGCTGAGTGGTGACCAGCTCGATTAGATTCCAACTCTGGCAATCCAAACTGCTCTTCATATAACACTTGGAAAATAGGCTTTAAGCACAAGGATGAACAAAATTTCTTCGTAACCTCAATGTACAAAACCATCGTCTCAAATATCTTATATTGGATTTCATCTCAAACAATTTGTATCAACGTTTCGAAGACCATATGAGAAATCAAAGCAACTAAAGATCTCGACTTAGAAAGTGCAGTCCATTCAACAAAGTGTTATAAGTCTTCTCATTCATAAAACTGTCCCGCTTTCTAAACCCTTCAAGAAGTTCGAGCGCATCATTACCCCTACCATCCCTACACATTTCTTCCAACAATGTCTTATAAGTCAACAAATCGGGCGACATCGAATTGCCCAACATGTCGAAAGCAGTCTCGGTCGCATCCTCAAACATCCTCTCCATCGCGAGACTACAAACCAAAATCAAATAAGTACTCCCTTTCGGCACCAATCCTTTCCCTCTCATCTCCCTATAAAATCCCAACCCTTGATTCACTCTTCCCTTCTCACACAACCCTTTCACCAAATAACTATACGTGTAATTATTCGGCTCACAACCGTACAATCCCATTTCACGAAAAACACGAACCGCCTCTTCGACATCTAAACTCTTGGAGTAGGCTTTGATAATCATATTTAGCACGAACGTATCGGGAATAACCCCCGATGCCTTCATTTGCTTAGCTAATGATCTAACAGCATGTAAATACACATAACACACATTCAACTTATCAAATTTCCTCAAGAGTGAATTCAAAAGCAATGCATATGTCTCTAAATTCGGCTTAGCATCCTGTGATTTCAGCATTTTCTTATAAATATCAAAAGCGCGATTAAATAAGAATTTACGGCCACAGCAGAACTTGATCATGGTGTTAAACAAAGGGAGGCTTGCGGGGCACGCGCCTGCAATAACTTCTTCGATTAAAGTTTCGGCGACGCGATAACGCTTACCTGAAACTGCGATTTCGATCATTGTGAGGTAGGTGAGGTGGTTGTGCTTGTAGTGGCGCTGCTGAGCCGTCCACCGGAATATGTCGAGGGCGAGGTCCGGGTCGGATTGGGCCCGTAGGGCCTCGTCGACGTCGGATTCTGTGAACCCGGGCTTTAGGGTTTGGAGCCATGTCTCGAATTGTTTTTCGAGTGGGGTTCGGGTGCGTGGATTTGGTGTATTTGGTAGTGAAGGTGGAGGAGGATGGGATGAGTCCGGCGGCGTAGGGTGGTGGAGAGTGGTGGTGGTGGAGAGTTGGCGGACAGAGAAGCGGCGGAGGGAGGCTCGGATGTTACGAGGTAAAAGGAGGGCCATTGCTGGTGGCGGAGGGCGGTCAGTCGGCCGGTGGTTTGTTGGTTTTGGTGTGATGGTGGGGGCTTGGGATTTGGGCCAAACTTTAGGTGTTGCAGTTGGGTTGGGCCATACCAATTATAAGACAATGAATATTTTGAGTCTTCTTATAGTTCTTGGTTCGGATTCTTCTTGAGAAAATATCAAGAAATTAAAAAAGATTTTGAATTTTTGATTACCTTTAATTTGCACATGGAAAGGATGATTTGGATTTAAGGGAAAAATTTCAGATTACTCAATATAAATTGGATTTGAAATCAACCATAATGACTAAAAATATAGCTCAAAATAGGAGCCTAAAAATTTGAAATTCATTATATCCAAACAAATTTAATGAATTTATTATTATGGATTGAAATCATCAACTTCAAATTCATTCATCCAAATAAAGACTTAGTCTACCTTTTATATTTTGATGCTCTCTCTATATATCAAGACCTCTCTATTTCAAGGTTATGGACTTGTTTGGTGGCTTTTGTGGGTGTAGATGTTATAGAGAGGAATTCCAATGAATGATGTATGTGGTTATTCAATGGAGACTCTACTTCTTCTCCATTAGGGTTGGAGGTTTTTTTGGTCGAATAGTCAATGGTTTTAGGTTGATGCGGTTGGGCGATATCAGTTGGGGGCATAAGGTAGCGGGTTGAGCTATGTTGGGATGAAGATTCCGCTCCTTCTGATTTTTCATTCCCAAACAATTTCCGAGCAGTAGTGTATCCAAATGGTTCTTTGATCTTGGTGGTGCGTTTAAACAGGGATGCCTTGAGCCATGGTCCATATTTCATACTCGTCGTATCTTAGCATTTGTTTCGATCATAGCTTTCACAATTCCTGAAAAAATGCTCAATAGTGCACAACAAGTAATACGTCGGGGAAAGACTCATATTTCAAAATGGAATAAGCAACTATTTACCTTGTACTATATTTGTAAGAGCTCGGACTAACGGTTTCGTAATATCGATGTGAATCTTAAAGCATAGGAATTTCCAAAAAGCCCTTCGCTGGATTGATCAAGATGTTCTAATTCACCAATTTGTTTCGCAATGATACGAGTTGTATTAGCATTCATACATGCCACGGGGACATCATGTGCTCAAACCCAAAATGAAGTTTTCAAGGCCTGGACCATGGATGGTTGTTCATTATCCTCTAGTTTTTGAATAGTGAATAGCCCACCATCGTAGTGCCAGGGTTGGTTTGCGAGCACCCATTCCCGATCTTCATTTTTGTCAAAGAAGAATATGATGAGATCACCCTCCCCACTCTCTAGCCAAGACCGATGATTTTGGTTTCCAAGCTTTTTTCATAACCTCCATTAAATAGAATGCCTTCCAAGATTTATCAGGATATAGCTTACCCACCAAGCAATAAGAGGATTCTGATGGCTCTGGCTGAGTTTGATGATCAGACCCATCAAGATCAAGTATTTCTCCTTCATTTTCCGTTAATTCCTCCATCTGAGTGATTTCCTGGCATGCCTAAAACCACTCGGATACGGCTATATCTGACAACGTTCGAACCTGAAAAAGATGAAATAAAACAAGCAAAAGAACTGGTTAACCAACCTAAGCAAACTGATAAAAGCGCAGTAGCCCCATAAGGGAGAAAACCAATGAAAGAAAGTGTGGGAAAAAAAGTCACTCTATTAAAATCCTGAAAAATAAAAAAATTACTTATGCAAAACTTGACAAAAGGAATATCTATCTAGAGAAGAGACTTGATTTAGATTCACGGGAAAAAACAGCAGATCAGAGAGATAGACGGTGTGAACACTTAATGGCTTTGTGTCAAGGATTTTTATGAAATTCTCTACAACTTTGAAAAATCTGGAGGAGGGCAAAAAGATGCAGCAAAGATGGTTGAATACCATAAGGCATTACAAGAAGCTCAACTCGAGGATCTAGGTTTGAAGGGCTACATTTATACATGGACGAATGGACAAAAAAGTGAGGGTAACACTTGATCACTGTCTAGGGAACCAAGAGTGGGTGTCTCTATTTCTGGACTATCAAGTGTACCACTTACCTCGGGTTGCGTCGGATCACTTGAGCCAGAATCAAAAAAGGAGTGCATGGATGGAAGAGGAAAAGAGTATTCCGTTTTGAATCAGTGTGACTTCAAGATCAATCTTGTAAGAGGGTTGTGCAACAAGGATTGGAGCAGGGGACGATCACAACGGGTTTAGATGGTTTAAAGCAAACACTGGAGCATTGTAGTACTGAACTCCTAACTTAGGAACGCAACCCACTTTGTGAATATAGGTATTCAGATTAAGTATTGTGAGGAGAAGCTTCATCGGCTACAAAACCCGCTCTTACATACTAATATCATTACGTAAAGGCAGAAACTTTAAGGGAAATTACATGAGCTCCACATCAAATAGGAGAAAATGTGGCATCAAAGAGCTCGAACTAATTAGATTTAAGATGGAGATAGAAACACGACTTTTTCCATAAAATTGCCAACGAGAGGAAATCGAGAAATACTATTGAAAAGGTTAAAAATTCATCTGGTAATTGGGTGGACGGACACCAGGCTGTTCGACCGCTAAACACCTATAAAAGTCTAACAATCCTCGCAAGTGAACGAGATCAATTATAGGATAACAAGTTAACCACAAGTTGTCTCTCAAGGAAGACTTAGCCGACAAATAATTATTACGCAACAGAAATAACTATAAATAAATCATAAACACTCTAACCAAATTTGTGATTTTAATAAACTAAAGAAAAACAAGTAAAAAGACAAATTAAAACTTGAACACAATTAAACCCTGAGAAAAACTATATGGATGAACGTCTGGGATTTCAGAATCATCTCATCAAACTAGCAAGTAGAATATCAACTAATTGATCATGCGGTTAACAAATATAACAAACAGGTAAAAACTAGGCCTAGATCTGATAACTCACATATTCACAGATTAGGGTTATCCCAACATAATTTGCTATTTTCATTAAGCCAAGTTAGATAATATATCTATGATTCATATCTAACCCCCTGAATAAATTTAGTCCAAGAATAATATCTTCTCTCGATCTTAATTATTCCCTCAAAACAATCAAAAGTTGATCAGACAATCAATTATCAAATAAAGCAATTCATTCAGGAAAGCAAACCAATTAGTCAATACACATGCTTGTTTGTTTGAATCAAATCATCCTAATCCTAGAACAAAGAAATTAGTTCATGCTTAGGGGTGAGATCATAATCTCAATTGAAGGAAAGAAAACAATCATAAACATTATCATGCAACAATAATAATTACCCAACAATTGAAATCAGACAAAAGAGATGAAGAAATATCACGTTTTGATTAAACCGCAAAAATAACTCCAATGGGAAGAACCCAAGCAATCGCAATGTTGAAAAGCAAGACAAAAGAGAGAAAACTATAGTCTAAAAGTACTATGCAGTAATGTGTGTCGAAAATAAGGGCTCCTCAAGTCCTATTTATAAGCCTAGATTTCTAAACAATGTGGAAGAGCCAAAAATCGGGAGAAAAACCAAAAATTCGGTGTTCAGCAAGACATCGTGCATGCCTGCGCGCCCCGCACACAACTGTGTCGATCTCCTGCCCACGCCCCTGTTGTGCGGCCGTCGACCGACATTCGTCTTTGGTGCCCGATTTTTCCATTTTCACCCATTTTCGAGCCTCTTTTCATCATGACCTATAAAAATAACACAAATACCCTACGTAACACTCGACACTATAACCAATACTTAAAGCCACGAAAATATGTATGATCACACACAAAATAAGACAAAAAACACACAAAAATCATACTAAAAAATATGCAAAATAATCCCCACACTTAGCCTTTTGCTTGTCCTCAAGCAAATAATAATGTCAATAAACCCAATAAAAAATATGATGTCCAATTTGAGAATCAATTAATCCATAACACCATGTTCCATCTACCTCGAATTATTCCTCATCGATCCACAACCTTTGCAATAAACTCACTCGACTAAAGTTAAATATTAATCAAAGTGTTTGGCCTTCCTCACTAAATTTTAAATTTGTGTCAAAAGTTGCAACCCGTTTTACTCACACGCAATTCCTAGCCATGAATATATTTGTTTTTTGCTTTGCTAGAACTCCCGAGATATTCTTCCACTAGGTATAAACTTCAGATGTTTTCCAAAGGCTCATAGGGTAGTTTCCCATACTCATGTTTGAGCCGCCGTTTTACGTAAAAGCCAAACACGGGGCTCATGAATGCTCCTAGTTACTAAGCAGCTCAACCAGCGGAGTATAATCTCGATTGATCTATTTTTTTTAATAGCTCTATAATCATTTTTTTTTGTTTTTTGATAGCCATATAATCCATATTGTTTCTGCAAGGCTAGCAATTTTGTGTACACATAAATCAAAATAGGGTTTTAACTTAATTCACATCAATAAAATCTCGTAATTCAAGCCCCACAACTCGGATTATTGTTTAACTGTCACCTAATTCATTCACCACAAAGGCTAATTCACGACTTAGTCAAATCCTACTTATCAAGTTCACAAAGTCATTTCATATTTGAAACTCAAATTAATACATCTATTTCAAGTTAACTAAACACCACCCTTATTAAACTTGGGATAACCATTAGGCAAGTAAAAATTTAACCATATACAATCACCTAATTCTTAACAACGACTAACTGTCCCCCCAATACTTACATCACGCAATGATCTCAATGTGTAAAAATAAAAGAGAAGGAAAAAGATACGTCCCTGAAAAATGCGATGATTGATAAATGACACCATAATCACATCCGCCTATAGTCGCAAAAAAAAACCATATGTGGAAGGAAACACAATACCAAAATAGAAACAACTAAAACTATAGTAATGACATCAAGAAATGGAAACACACTAATACACATGCAACACGCACAAAAGAAAAGAAAAGAAAAAGAAAATAAACTCTAAAATGTCACTGTTGAGTATCCGGTGGTGGTGGAGGCGGGAATGACGAGAAAGACATGTTCACCCAGTTTTGTTCAATGTTTTGGAATCAAGTGTCAATGGACTCGACCCGCACATTCATGTCTCGCATAAGTTGATGGAGCCCGATCATTTGATGCTGAAAGTAGTCAAACTGACTGTAATACCCGAGCCTCTCACTACTCACTGACCTATATAGTTCATGCATTTCATGCTATTTGCATTTATATCAACATTTCATAACGCATAATATTTTATATTGCATTTTTAATAAATGAATTTTGAAGCTATCACATGATATTATTTTAAAGATTCATGAAATCGATTGGTCAATCGTGTACTGAAGTAGGAGGATCTAGGTGTCAACCACTAGGTATTGCAAGAAATACATGGTATCATTAGAAGTATGGAAATCACTAAGCCACACGTCATAAATTTAGAGGTAAAATGCGGCATCGACGTGTTTATCAGGGTGAGATAATTTGTGAATAAATTAAATAGAGAATAAATATAATAATAATAATAATAATAATATAGTGTGATGTATATAGAGTTGTATATATTTAATATTATGTAGTTAGTATATATATACATATATATATATATGATTTGGTTCAAATGGGACACCCATCCTTATATGAGACAGTGGGGATTTATTATGACAATTGGATTGATTTTTTGGATGATTCAGATTAATCCCATTTTTTTAGGCAAGTAGTTAATAGATACACATCATCAAGGTCATATGTGTAATTTGACCAATTTTCGGATTTTTTGTAAGGGCTATTCTGTCATTTTTTAAAAGTGTAAAAGGAAGTTATTAATTGCCATTTTAATTGGAGCGATTTTTGGGAGAGTTATTTCCATTCAAAACACCACCTCTCTCTCTATCTTTCTTCTGATAAACTACACAGAGCAAATCTTTTGAGATTCGAAACCACTGTCTCCTCTCTTCTCCGCTCTTCAACCCATCGTTCACTTCCAATTTCAACCCCTTTTTTCGGTGGTTTTTTTACAGAGAGGGGGTTGGAAGATATCAAAACATCAATTCTTTAAATCTAAAAATCTCAGCGAGAAAGTAGAATGTTCTCGCACAGAGGGAACAAGTTATGCATTACAGAGGAAGAGAAGAACGAGCCCGAGTTTGCTAAGAAGCTTGCTTCATTGGCTGATCTTTATGTTTTTTCATTATTTTGGCAAATTTTATTGGTTTCTTTGGTAATGTTTAGTTGTTTGTAATCTTGGGGATTTTGGGGTTTTGTATTATTCAGATTTTGCGGGGTTCCTTCCAGGATTGTTTCAAAAGTCAAAACAAAATGAAACAGAATATTTGGACTAAGAATATAAACAAATCAGTAGATTATTCGTATTCTACTTTATTGTTGTCTATGTTTTTTTTGCTTTTGTGTGGCGCAATGCAACATGTCTCCTAATGATTTTGTTGTATAAGAGCTTTTTATATTTATGTGTAATATAATTATGTTGTATACTTAGTTTAGTTTTAGTGGTTATTTAATACAGTTTTGATGTTTTGTGCAGTACATTTTTGTGTATGTCTTCAACATAGTTTAACTTCAATGATAGTTATATAATACAATTTTAATGTATTTGTCATCAAATGTTTGTGTAATGTTAGAATAATTTTACTGTATTTGTCATCAAATGTTTGTATAGTACAGTGAAATTTCGATATTTATACAGTGAACAGTCCTTAACCACACAGTAATTTAAAGTCAATAAACAATATTATTTGGAAGGATTAAACACGTTCTTATCGACTTAGTATGTATACTGTATATCATCCTAAATTATTTGGAAGGATTAAACACGTTCTTATTTTTTTGTTTACAATAAATGCACTTGATCAATACACAGTGAAATAAATATATAGTACAGTGAAATTTTGACATTTATATAGTAAAACGCTCTTAACCACACAATAATGTTAAAATGAATAAACAATATTATTTGGAAGAATTAATTACGTTCTTATTGACTTAGTATTTACACTGTATATCATCCTAAATTATTTGACAGGCTTAAACACGTTCTTTTTTTTGTATAAAATAAATGCACTAGAATATATAGTGAAATAAATATATAGTACAGTGAAATTTCGACATTTATACAATAAAACGCTCTTAACAACATAGTAATATTTAAAGTGAATAAACAATATTATTTGGAAGGAGATTATATACGATATTGTTGAACTAAATTTACAACCCAACTATTGATTTGGTAAGATTTTGTTGCCATTTTTTGTGCTTATCAAATCCTAGAATTTAGGACACGTCAATTACATGGATGATTATTTACTTAAATAGTCAATTATACCCTTACTAATTATAATTAATAATTATTAATTTAAATATTAGCCATTAAATCTGGATTCTCAATTGGAATATTTCAACGACTTGGATAAATCCCCACTGTCTCATATAAGGGGGGTGTCCCATTTGAACCATCCCCTATATATATATATATATAGGATTTAGATCAGGTGAGTCCACATAACTTAGGTGAGTACACGAGACCAAATCTGAGTCATTGATTTAATTTTTAAACGGTTGAGATTAATCAGGTTTTACTATTATTTAATATGTAACTTAATTTAAAAAAGGACATCTTGGTAATTTTAATATAAATCAATTTTTGGGAGGGAAATTATTTTTGGTAGTGGGCTAAAATATAGGAACCGGTTATGGACGTGTGGAATCCAAGATACTGCATATCTTATTCTATTTGGTAAATGAAGAGTCATATCCATCCTTGTTGCCCGTCTTCTACACTTCTCCTCTGCAAACAAGTTACGCCCCCTTTTTCGCTGCTAATCAGTCATCGACATTTCTTCTTCTGCAAATCGTGAAATAACCATCCTTAAAGTGAGAAATAACCGTCCCAAGTCATAACCATATCCGACTTAACCCTTCGTGAAAAATCCCAAACCTTCGGTCGAAAATTCCCAAATCTTCGGTCGAGAATCAAACTCCCGCGTTGGCCGAAAATCAGACATTGTGGTTTTTTCCAGAAGAAGCGTTTTGGAACCCTCATTTTCGCTGAAGAATTCACCAAATTTTGCGATGTTTTTTTCCGACCCGTCAACAGTGTACGTAGGGCAATATTTTATCTCGTTTTATTTCATCTTTTTTTTATATTTTTATTGCATTTTTTATGTAGAATTTTTAAATTATTGGTGGATTTGATTTTTAACATTCCATATTTTTTTGTTAAATATGCTTATGATTGTTATAAATAATGTTTATAAGGGGAGATGGTGGAAATTAGTATTTTCCTAGTTTTTCAGAACTATGGGGAGATTGTTTTATTGAGGTAAAAATTGCCTATTGTTTGCCAATAACCATGGTCACATCTTTGTTTTTCACAAGTGTTGGTTGTCTGCTTTAATAAGACCACAATATCGTTTATGTATGTTTTATAGTATGCTTATATATATCCAAGTATGCACGAAATGGTTAGGACTTTGCTGTGTTTTTGTTTTAAATTGTCTTTATTATCTGGAAAAACGAAGTCTGGTAGAGTTGGCTCTTATGGGATTTTTAAATACATTTTTGTTGCTGATAATTATGCATTTCCCACCCTTTTTTCAAGTCTAGTAGTTTTGCATGTTCATTTTGTGTAATGCTTATTGGTGTTGATAATTATGCTTACTCACATTCTATATCATGCTTACTTATCTTATATAGTATGCTTAAGTTTTTTTCTGTTAATATGACTCAGCTAAATGACTATTTGCCACCTTATTTTTGTCAGTGTTGCTTTTGGAAATGGCTAAGGAGAGCAAGAAGAGTAAGGGAACATTGGATAAAGTGAGCAAGAAGAGGAAGGCGGCAGATACCCAACGAATGATCTTAGGGAGGCGGTAATGGGACGAGTGAAGGAGTTTGCCAAAACGAAATAAGATCACTCCGAAATGTTTTATTTGTTTTGTACTTTTTAGTGATGTTTGAAGTACTTTTTGGCGATTTTTCAGACACGGTAAATTTGCTTGGTCTTTGAAGTACTTTTTAGTGATGTTTTGAAAGTTTTTTGATTAGTGCTTATGTAAGCAGAATTCAAGTGGTAAATATGCAGAATTTTACTCTATTGTAAGCAATCATTTTCATGGTATGTTATAATGTTTCTCGTATTACTTCAAATATTTTTTAAGCAGTGTTCTTCTTCTTTGTAAGCGTAAATCAATCGCATCAAGCAATATTCAAATGTTTTATCTTTTCAATTATACAAATATTTCGTAAGCAATATTCAAACGTTGCGCAAGCAGAAGTCAATTGACTTGTTAGCATTATTTCAAATATTACAACTTATCAAGTATCACATACTTATAGCAGTATTCAAATGTGTTTAAGCATGATTCAGATGCTGTGCAAGCAGATTTTAATGTTTTTGTAAGCTTGTATATCATGTTATTTTATATTGTTCATAAATAAGCAAAGTGCAAGGTAATAAAAATTAAACAGGCAATCACAATATTTATTATCGAGCACATGCCATTTTTTTTAGTTTCAAGGAACAAATTTTAGGTCTATGAAAGAAATAATTATAGAATCTAAAATAAACCTAAAAACAAGCGACAAAATATGAATAAATAAGCAGTATCAAATGCTTTAATAAGCAGTCTCAAACATGCAATCCAAAAAAAAAAACATCAACTACTTGTCGCACGTTCTGCTATTGTGCGAGCCTATTTCTCCGCATTTTCCACAACGTCTCTTCATTTTCTGCCAGCCTTTATTGCTTTCTCCTTCTGACTATGAAGTCGGCTCTTGACTAGACTGCCGCTCCCCTTTTTTTTGGGCTGTGTTGGCGGCAACACTACAATGCCTAGCTGGGTTTTGTCCCCAACGAATCCTTTGATCAATGTTTGTTTGTTCACCGAACGGGAATCAGTTTGTTGATCCTTCAGCAATTGTTCTTTATGATCTTTTATGATCCTTGACAGGGCTTCAATCTTGGACACGAAGAATTGAATTTCATGCCTCAGCTATATGTTCATAATTATAAGCATATTAGTATTCACCCATAAACAATATTATTGATACGAATAAGCAACTTTCTGGGTAACTATGAAGAAAAAAAACGGGGACGAGGAACTGAATTTTAGGTGTTCGAAAGAATGTTGATACTCAAAAGCACATTCGTAGGCAATTAAACGCACATTTATCATCACGAATAAGCAACTCATTGGGTAAACATACACAAAAAATTGGGACGAAGATAAGTCTTTTTCTGGACTACCCAAATGTTCACATTTGTAAGCATATTATTTTCCAGGCATAAGCAATATGACAGACACGCATAAGCATATTGATGGGTAACAATTACACAAAAAAAAATAAAAATGATTGATCGAATCACTGATTTTAGGAAAAATTACGAATCAAATTTTAAAGGGATTCAGTAAAAAATGGACAATGTAAACAATCTCGAAGGCAAGAAAAAGTGTTACCTTGTTCTTCATTAGTATTGAAGCATTCTTCATATGTGTCATCCATTTTTTTTCTTCTTGATTCAGCGTTGCAAATGACAAGTTTTCTGTGAATTGGGGGAATATCTCAGTTGCAGAACATGGTGGAGAAGGTGACATGAAGTGGACGATTTATTCCAATAACAGATTTGGTGGACTTTGATTGTAACTCATCCTATTTTAGTGGGATTTACTAGATTTAGCTACCACAACTTATTATTATATGGACTAATTTACCCTCCCATTGACTTTTTCGAATAAATTAGCAGCATTAAGCAGGATTAATCTCAGCCATTGGAATCAATATATTTGTGGCTTGGATCTGGTCCTACGTACTCATATAATAGGGGGGTCCTATATAACCCTCCCCTATATATATATATATATATATATATATATATACCGATAGCTATCCTATTATATATATATAGGGGGAGGATCAAGTGAGACCATGTCTCTAGGTGAGACACAATGGACTAATCTCAATCTCAACCATCCCCCACTATTAATCAATGGGTATGATTTAATTGATAAAAAATATATTAAAATATTAATTTAATCAATATAAGGGTAGTAGGGTAAAATAACATAACAAGTTAGTTACAAAAATGGAATCAAATCTCTTTCTCTCTCATACATCTCCCAATTTCCCCAATCTCACGTCTCTCTTTCTTTCTCTCTCTCTCTCTCTCTCATTCCTCCATTAACGCAAATAAAGAAAACTGTGAAGAACTCGAAAATTACAATTCATGAAAATTACAGAGAAAAAACAAGAAAAATCAGTGCAATATTACAGAGAAATAACGAATAGTGAGTTCGAAAACTAAATATGCAACAAAACTCAACTAAATATGCATTATCTGAAAACTATCTATGTAGCGTAAAAAAACTAATATGTAGTACAGTATATCCAACTATGCAAGATGTCATAAACTATGCAACAAAATCAAATAACTATGTATTATCTAGAAACTATCTATGCATTGTGGAATAACTAAATATGCAGTACATTATGTAATATCCCATTTTTATAATTTCCAAAAGCAACATCCCATTTTCATAACTAAATATACATTATATTGAACCTATTTATGCAGTGTAGTATAACTACATATGCAGTATGTTATATTCAATTATGTCTTGTTTTCGTAAAACAGTGTCAACAAAATAACTAAATATGCATTATTTGATGTCTAATTATGCAGTAGAAGAACCCTAACTATGCTGTAAAATAAAAATATTTGGAAAGAAAATAGGTTCCTTAAATTCCGCCACAAAATCCGGCAGTGTCAATTTCAGCCCATAAAATCCGCTGGGACTACTAATTTGAATTACAAAATTACAATTTTACCTTTAAAATCAGCGAAAATTAGGAAATAATTAAAAAAACTGAATTAATCACATCCCTTCATTTTTTAAGATCAATGGGTAAGATGAGTCCACACTGTCTCACCTAGGGAGGGTGGTCTCATTTGAACCAAATCCTATATATATATACATATATATGTATGTAATATGTAGAACAACTCATATATATATAATTATATAATAACGTCACTAATGTGTATCTAATCTATTAATGTGCATAGAGCAAGACATGTGAGAAGGATTATGCGTATGCACATATAGGCTATAGCTAACTATATTATATACAGACGGTGTGTGCTAGAATACCTTTGCTTGTGTGTTCAGTAACCGCCTTAGGCATTGATTGAATATATCTATATGCACTTCATCATTTTGTTTAACACAAAAAAAAGCGCACACATATTTTGAGTGTTCGTGAATTAGGGTATTGGTGAGCAGCTTATTGCCGGATAACTTTTTGAGGTAATAGCTTATAGCTTGTGATGCAGTTGAAATTTTACAGGTTTCAAATAAGGGAACTTAAATTAATGAATTTAGCTAAACAGGGTGCAGATTTTTTTTTTCTTAAGCTCGAACTTGTTATTGTTCCATGGGATAAGCAGTTTGATTCATAGAGAAACTCTTATAACAGTTAAAGAAATATGAAGTCTTGAGGTTCAGGACCTTGAATGAATTAACTTATTTCCATCTTTTTCATAAAGGTAAAGAACTTAGAAATTTCTTAACATGAATTCAATGGGAATTCTGGATGGGTGACTACCGAGTAATATCAAATTCTCATAAAGTGCTTTGTTGGAAAAAAATATTTAATTAAGTTGTTAATCAAATTAATAGGTAAATTCCAGAGTTCTTTTATTCATAGTTAAATTTATCAAGTGAAACAATATTTTATTAAACTTGCGGTCATTATAATAACTTTAATGATGGCATCCTAAAAGTTAATACCTTGTATCGTTACAGCTTAGTCACACCCGAGATTGGACAATAACAATCAGCGAAATTGTTAGTAAATCACAAGGTATCTGAGGTAAGTGAAAATTCATCTCAGAATCGCAACGCATGAACATATTATTTCATGTTTTATCGATACTAAATGTGATTCTTGTATATTGATGAATTCATTATGGCAACCTTGACGTCCATATGTTGTTTGGTTGATATTGGAATATGACGATTGTTGTTTAACTGAGCATGTGATTCATTGGCATTGCACGTGCTTGCAAATATATGAACATTATTGCGATGAGGCATGCATGGCATAATCTTATTTGAAAAGAAAAAGTTTTGGTTGACCACTGCTAGTGCACCGAGGTATGCGAAGCATGCTTTTATGATATATTTTAGGGTGCAGTGGGTGTTACTTCTTGGAGGATCATATGGGTTGACAGGGGTACCTCTGATGGTCACGAGGGGGCGGACCACTTGACTGTATCCTTATTGACACGTCAGGGGGAAGACTCCTGAGGGATCATTGGGGAAGACATGGGGTGGACCTTAGGTGGTCCCAGGAGATGGCCCTAGGTGGTGTCAATTTGATTATGGTCATGTAATTATTGATATTGTGTTGTGTTGAGCTCTTTCTGGTGCATAGCAGATGGGTCAAGGGCCCAATAAAAAGAAATGATTCTCAATAAAATATTTCAACTCATCTTGCGTACTTCTGGTAAAACATCTTGGAATGCATTACATTTGTATTACATTGTTCTTTCAGCATGCATGATTTTCGCTTATTGGGCATTTGCTCATGTAGTCCATGCATTGTAGGTGAGTCTGGTGATGCTGGATTTCATGGGCTTATTGGGCAGACTGCTGAAGCTCCTACGGGTTACTGAGGACAGTGTACATGGATGACGACCTGTTGGGTTATATTGATGGGTCACCTTTTCCTTTTTGATCTTGTATTATATTTTTGGTTTAGGGTTGTACCCTCTTTTGAAAACTATAATATACATATGTACATGTAAATAGCTGGGTGATGTGGGTTATGTGTTTGATCACATGGATGTCTGTTGTGTTTAATAACAGGGTTGATTACCTCTTTTGTTTGTGGACATGGCTTGTTCTTATCTTATAATTAAAATGATTTTACTTGTTTGTTGTTAAAATGTCACAGGGATAAAAAAATAATTATTACATGTTTTAAATAGAGTTTGTGGTCGAGTTGTACTATTTATATATTCTCTAATAGTAGTAATAGGGGTGGGCGTCACACTGACTCTGCATAGTATTGAGACGTCCCATAACGACCTCCTAACCGGTGGTGGGACCCTGACTAGTGCTAGTGGAGGGGCCGACTATAGATGGATCAACTCGTGGTGGTAATCCCTCATGTGGAGGATGAATATCGGGATCAGCCCCATGCTCTTCGCCGATATATCCCAACTGCTTGCCTGCTGGCTCCTATCTTTGTGGTAGAATACCATCGGATTCCATATGTCACTATGGAAATATTTTAGGGAGGCGGGGTCCTTTAAGGTGCCTTCTTTTGTTAGAAAATACGTATTCTTCAACAAAGTCGTGTTCAAGGACCCACATAGAATTTCAAAAAGGTGGTCGAGGTGATTGGGGGCCACATTGAAATGAATAGGTAATTGAAAAATTAGGTGCCCCAAACCTCGCTTATGCTTACGGTTCCGAAGGTTTCAGTAGAAAGTGTCGAAAATGAATGCCATGGTGCAAATTTTAGTGTTATGATGAAAACACCATAGAAAAAACAACTCTGGGGTAGGCACCCGACTCCTCTCATCTTTTCCAAAAAGGCAGTGAGCAATGAACTTGTGCAGTAAATATAAGGCGAGCTTTGTAATAAAACCATTCGGGGTTCCTTTTGTAGAAAAACTATTATAACCCGTCAGTCCTGTTCAAAATTCACCTGGTGTAAATGAATTGGGCACCGCCCGAATACAATGTCTAGATAGCCCAAAAACTGATTTCATTACTCTAAAATTCACTTCACATTCCTCCTCAAACAAACGACATGTAAAATCCGCAGGTCATAAATACAATAAAGGAACTAATCAGTTGCTTGTAGGTCATCGTCGCTGTCCACCTGGTATGTATTCTCATCCTCTAGTTGTTAAAATAGACAGAAGTGAGACAAAATTTCTCAGTGGATGGATACGAGTGTGCGAGTGTGGCTTATAGTTGTGCAAGAAAATAGTTTCATGGAAATTAATGCATGAGTTGTGCATATAATATCATCATACATTTAATAAATAAATTTTCCACGTAATCAAGTAAGTTTAGGACGATTAGTAAACAATCAAGCAGTAGTGGTTGCGCATGAAAGTATGACGCCAACAAATTTTTTGTTCAAGGAGTTGCGCACGAAAGTGTGCTGCCAACCAACCAACCTTATACAGTGGAGGGTTGTCGATCAAACATCGGTTCCCTTAATAGATCACCTTATCCCTCCAAATGGATAAGGCCAGAGCCAGTATCCCAGAAGGCACGACGTCTCCAACAAGAAGGCTTGCAAGGCCTAGAGATTATCATAAGCATGATTATGCCCGATCTACGACCCAATCACCCGTCAAAACTCTGTTATCCGACTCGAGGTTGGGACTAGGGACGATGGAGGTCGGTACGAGATTGCAAACGAGCTAATCCATCTCATACACGACTTATCCATTTCACATACACGGTTAAAGGTTATCTCATTCAAGTGTTTCATAGCAAGTTAGTTGTAAAAACCGGAGTAATCTAGTCACACAGTGTCCGATATCGAGTTTAACTAAGTTAAAATTCGCGGTCTAGTTACCGAGTGGATAATCTAGCCTGAGATGATATTTGGTTATATACCTTACGCATAAGTCCTTCAATGTTATAGATTTATTCAGGGTGAGGAAGTCGCCTTATTTATCGCGTATTTATTCCGTAAGGAATCCCGATTAATAACTTGAATATATAATTAAAATATAAATTTTTGTTGGATAAGTATTATAAATTATACCTTAATATAATATAAGTAACCTAAAGTTGAAAATATAAATTTTCTAGGTCCTTAGTAATTTTTATTAAATATATATCCTTTTACTAAGAAAGATATTTTCTTATAGGGTTTTAAGATTCGATAAGTTCCAATCCAAGACTTGAAAAGGAGTACAATCAGTTTCTAATTTTATAAAATTCCCAGAGGATTAGAATTTCATAAACTCGGGGTCATATTTTTGAAATTTGCAGGTTAGTCCTCTATTTCCAAAAACTACGTTTTTTTACCGATATTTTAAAAATAGGTATCTCTTAAACTGGAAAGCGCTTCAATGTGATTCCAAGTTTAAATAGTTTCTTAGGACAGTAAGAATTTGTGGTAAAAATAGTTTTATAAATTTCGTAGGTTAGATGCCTTATTTTTTAAAATTATAATTTTGGTCCAAAAGTGATTTTGTCATTGATGACTCGTTTCAAGTCCGATTGTTATGAAATTTGAACTATGGGTCCAAAATATAATAATAATTAAGTTAGTAAATTTTTGGGGTACAAGGACTGTCCAAGAATTGAAAATTTCAGTTTGGTCCTTTAAGTTTTAAAATTTTACATTTTAGTGCCAAGTTTGTTCTTTTTCGAGTCACTTAATATATCAAATTAATTTCAGTGTTTTAAGTCCAAAAATCCCAAAATTATAGAGGATCCTTTCACAGTTTTATTATTTACAATTTAGGCCCTATATTTCACAATAATCGTAAAAAATGGTCCAAGGTTCGGATTTTGCTACCAAGTCACAACTTCAAAATTTAACTTAAATATAAAAATTAATATTAAGTATTTCTAAACCATATTTTGACATTCATATTAATAAACATCATAATATATAATAATAGGTATTTTTAATCTATATTTTTGCAAGTGAAAATCATGATCATCTTTTTAAAAATTCATTAGAACATAATACTCAAGAACACATGTAAAATTTTCATACATTTCAACATTGTCACATAAGCATGAATTTTTATGCAATTGCTAGAAGAAATGATGGATTTTTAGAAGGATTTTTACACCCACCTCTTAGTCTTGAAGGTAGTGGTCTCTAAGGTGGTTTCTTCCCCCTTTTTTTTGCACCCTCCCTTGGCCCCAAGAACCTTAGGACAACTCCTAGGTGGTAGAAAATGGTGTCAAAAAAGGTGGAGTTTGGAGTTAAAAGAAGAAAAAAAATGAATACCAAATTTAAGGAGGTTTCATACCTTTGATGGTTAGCTTCTTGATACTCTCTACACAACACCAAGCTCTTTAACCCTTCATCATTCTCTATCTCCGGCCCTGACATTAATTAGCTAGCTTGCATTTTGAGTTTTCAAAGTCATATGCCTATCAGTAAGGGATCTCTCTGCTTGCTAGGCTAGCTCCGGTTGATGAGTAGCATGGCTTCAATAAAATCGAACCTTACTCAAGAAGCAATCAGCTGCAAAAGCCATTTTCGTATATATGCACATACCTAATCGATGGTCCGCTTGCAGCTGCTCTTGCATTTACTGAGCTTCTTGCGAGCTCATGACCAGATTTGTAGGGAGTGGAGAACCAATACAACCAAGGGTAGGTAACGACAGTAAAATGCACTAGAAGGAAAACAATAAAAGTTAATTTAATGATAAAAGCTACCATTGATTTAAATAAAATGTTAAATTTATCTTGCACCTTTTATTATAAACTATAAAAAATTTATGCTTCTATAATTAATATCAGTTAATTATATCTCCAATTATGTTCAACACAAATTGTATAAAATCAATGTTAAAGTAAATTCAAAAAACAAATATAGAAGATATAGCTTTAATATTGTAGAGAGGACACATAATGTTTTGTTTATACATAAATCTCATTACTAGTATTTTAAATATATAGCTTTATTAAGTAAATAACAAATTTAAAGTCAAACTAATATATATTATGTGAACATGCCTATAATCTGTTAGGTATGGTACATACATGTTACTCATATATATTAACTAGTCAAAATTACAATGTGTAGTTAATTATTGTATGTGACATGAAAATCAATATGGGGATATAAATGTTTTAAAAAACTGAAAATAATAATGCAATTAATAATGTTACAATGAATAATTAAACAAACAAAATTCTAGAAGATGCTCTCTAAAGTAATATATAAATTTATATAAGATATTCTCTTAAAGTTAAACTTATTATTATTAACATTACATTAGCTGTTTATAAATTTTAAATCTAATTAAGATTAATTTCTTTAAAGCATTTATGATAAATAAAAATTAGGAGAAATTATTGATATCTTAACATTATAAAGTTTTTGTTTTATATTTTTATAATATTTGTTTTTCGTTTCACAAATAAATTTATAGACCTGCTAATATATTTGACCTACACATGCACACCCTATAAAATAAAAAAATATAAATTAATATCAACTTGTTTTGACCCTAAACTTCAATGTTTACTTATAAAAGCACTATATATACATATAACACATAATGCTATTAATGTAAATTTATTTCTGATTTAACCAGGAAAATCAGTATACCTGAAGGCTCCCTTCGGGGTGGAACGTCGGGGTGGATCTTCGGGGTCGACCTTCGGGGTCACTTCGGGTATTTTTAGATGGGTGACTGAAACATGAACGCACGTTAGGCTAGCCGGGGGAGCCCCGGCTAAGGCCCTCCGATGCTTAAGTCAGTTCGGGTCGTGAGGTTAGATGAAGTAAGAGTAGTGAAGAGATGAATGAAGAGTAAAAGCTTAACCTCATGATCATTGTACCTGACTTTTATAGTGGTGATTATGTACAAACATATTGGTCCACGTGGCATCATCTGGAGAGCCTTTTTATCAGAGGATCAATGGTGGGGAGCTCGGGTCGAGTCGGTTCGGGTCGGGTTGGCGGTTCGGGTGAACCCGACCCGGGTGAACAGTCCGCGGATCTTGGCTCCTTTAGTCAGCTATTAGGTTTTTTTAAGGGTAAAGTGGTAAAATCACTTTATTGGTTTATCATTACTCCCCCAACTTCTTTTATTTTCTAAGTAAAAAAAGTTTGATCTAGTTTATTGAATTTGAAAGGCTTCGAATTTGAGCCGTCGTTCTATTGACTATTGAATTCTCCAATGGTACCAAATATTGACAAGGGGGTAAATTTGTATTTACCTTCTCTCAGTGAAAATCAAGTTTGGTTTGCCCTAGAGTTTTTCTTCGGCGTCGTGCATCTCTCACTTGTTCTCTCGTCGGCTTTGTGATCGTCCGTTCGCATCGCGTCGTCCATTCGCGTCGCGTCCTTCTCTATTCAACATCGCGTGTCGGGTTCGTCTCCCTTCAGCGTCGCGCATCGGGTTCGTCTCCCTTCAGCGTCGCGCGTTGTCCTCCACTTGCCTCTTAGGGTTTCCTCCACTTGTCCTCCAGGTAGATCATTTCTTCCCCTTAATGTCTTCTTCTAGTTCTTCTAGATCTAACTCGGGGTCGTCCTCTAGCTCTTCTCATTCTAATCGTGATGCGGTGAGATAGATCACGAGGTGTCTGCCCCCTGGGATCTTATTAGATCCTCCGTAGAGACTCATGAGATTCCCTCTATACATAGATTTTTTTTTTAGACGATTATGAGATCGTGATCCCTGGTCCTGAAGATAAAATGGATAAGCCTCCTGCCCGATGTCTTGCTCTTCACGTAGCTAGCTTAGAGGCAAGGCTAAGGTTTCCCCTTTCAGACCATGTAGAAAATATTTTGATGGGTTTAGACGTTTGCCCTGCTCAACTGGTACCCAACTCTTTTAGACATATCATTGGGTTCATCATCATTATGCGGTTCTTTAATATGGACCCCTCTTTAGTCCATTTTTGGTCTCTTTATTCCATGAGCTCCTCTAACAAGACGGGTGAGGTTGGTTTTTTTGTTGATTGATAAGCCTCCTTCCTCTCTTGGGACTTGGAAGGATTCTTTTGTATATGTTCGGCCTCTTTCAGGTCGCCCTTGGAGGGTATCCTCAGTGTGGAGGATTGCTAGACCTCGTTCTCGAGGCCTCGGGCCTTCTACTTGAGATGATAAATTTGTTTCTAGTCGATTAACTAAGGGATGGTTCGAAGCATCCAAACTACTTAATGAAGATATACTCTTTATCGTGGGGCTTAGCCCTGCACCTCGAACTTGTGGCCGGACTCTCGGTAATTGTCTTCAAATTTTTATTTTTATTTCTTTTGCGTGTACTAATGCTAATGCTTCTTGTTCTCTGTAGAGATGGTTGTTCGTGCTTATATGGTGGCCATACAAATGAAGGCCTAACTTGCCAAGAGGGGGCTTCTCAGGCCTATTCTACCTCCTGCTTCACCCCATTAGGTGTCTTCTACACCTAGTGCCACCTCTACCTCCCCTCCTCGCTCTTCACTTCGTGTTTCTTTCTCTCAGATGAGGCTCAGGTGGAATCTCAACCCGAGGAGGAGTCAGGTGCTATTTAGCCCTCAAGAGACCCTACCCTACCCATATTTGTGGAGGTTACCCCAAGACGGGTGGTTAATCCTTCTCGAGGGAGAAGGGAAAGAGAGCTAGGGGAAGAGGGTTCTGACGCGGAGATAAGGCACATGTAAGCATAGCTTAAGACCTTTAGTCTTGCTTTGGCTCTTCACGCTCTAGCGTGAGGGGTGGAGGTGATGGGTCATGCTGCACCACATTAACCACACCGCCCTATCCGCCTGCCCTATCCGCCTGCCTCAACTTTCATACTTTATTCTAGGTGAGGCTGGCTCTTTACGCTCTAGCATGGAGGGTGGAGGTGATGGGTCTCAGCTTGCACCACATTAACCACCTACCCTAACCGCCCGCCTTACTATCCGCCGCCTCAACCTTCATACTTCATTTTTGTAATAGAACCACCTGTCTACCTTGGTTGGCGGGGGTGAGGGCTCTTTACGCTCTAGCGTGGAGGGTGGAGGTGATGGGTCTCGCTTGCACCACATTAACCACCCCCCTATCGCCCGCCTCAACCTTCATACTTCATTTTTGTAATAGAACCACATGTCTATTTTTGGTTTGGTTGGGTGGTGGGCTCTTTACGCTCTAGCGTGGAGGGTGGAGGTGATGGGTCTCAGCTTGCACCACATTAACCACCTACCCTAACCTCCTGCCCTATCCGCCTGCCTCAACCTTCATACTTCATTTTTGTAATAGAATATAATGTATTCTATCATTTTTCTTGTTAATGAAATTCTTTGGATCAACGTCATTGTTTTGGTTCATTTTTTCCAGATAATATCCAATTGATATTTTTCCAATTAATTTTATCTTTTTCAGATGATATCCAATCAATCTTTTTCAGATTAATTTTTCTTCTTTAGATGAAGCTCCAGTGAACTCTTAGCCTTAGAATTATTTTCAGACTTGTGTAGGTTTTACACTTCGTCGTACATGAGCGTCTTGCTTAGCCTCATCCTTCATGTTCTTGCTTATATTCCCGCTTCATTTCTCGTGAACTCTTGCCTAGTCTCACGCTTCATATTTTTGTCTGGCTTCACATGAGCATCTTGCCTAGCCTCAAATGAGCCTTTTCGGGCATGAACCTCTTGCTTGGCCTCACGTGAGCCTCTTGGAGAGCAAACCTCATCGCTTAGCGTCCTCCTCTTGGCTTCGCGTGAGCCTCTCAATTTCGCGTGAGCATCTTGGCTCCGCACTAGCCTCTTGGTTACATGTGAGCATCTTGGCTCCGCATGAGCCTCTTGATTACACGTGAGCATCTTGGCTCCACATGAGCCTCTTGGTTTCACGTGAGCATCTTGGTTACATGGGCCTCTTGCCCGGCTTTACGAGAGCCTCTTTCATGGCTTCCCACGAGCCTCTTGCCTAGCCTCACGGGAGCCTCTTACTTGGCCTTTCGGATACCTCTTACTTGGCCTCTCGCAAGCCTCTTGTCTAGCGTGATGCTTCATGCTTGTGCTTCACGTCACGATTTACTTCACGTGAGCATTTTGCCTAGCTTTACACTTGAACAATTTTTATTTTATTATTTTTTTATTTTTTGCTTAGCTTTACATGAGCATATGGGTGGCTTCGCACTTCGCTTTGTGTAAGCATATGTTAGCCTCACCCTTCGCATAAGCATATGGCTAGTCTCGCGCTTCGCTTAGCGTAAGCGCATAGTTGGCATCGTGCTTCGCTACACGTTAGTGTATGGTTAGTCTCACTCCTCACCCTTCGCATAAGCATATGGCTAGCCTCGCGCTTCGCTTCGCGTTAGCATGTCTGGCCTCGCGCTTCGCTTCGCGTAAGTGGTTAGCCTCGCGTAAGCATCGGCCTCGCGCCGCTGCGTAAGCATATGTCTCGCCTCCGCTTCGCTGCGTACGCATATAGTTAGCGTTTCGCTTCGCGTAAGCATACATCTGGCCTCGCTTCGCTTCACGTAAGTGGCTAGCCTCGCGCTGCGCTTCGCGTAAGCATGTCTGGCCTCGCGCTTCGCTTCGCGTAAGTGGCTAGCTTCGCGCTTCGCTTCGCGTAAGCATGTCTGGCCTCGCGCTTCACTGCGACGCATATAGTTAACTTCGTCGAATTATCCTTGAGTTACTTTTTCGGGTCATTTGACTTCACATTACGATTTTTTCAGACCGTTTCGCTTAATGCCATGATCTTTTTTAGATCATCTAACTTCATAACACGATGTTTCCTAGATCGTTTCCCTTAATGTCGTAAACTTTTTTTTTTAGATCTCCACAGATCATTTAGCTTCATGTCACGATCTTTCTCGGATCGCCTTCGATTAATGTCATGATCTTTTTCAGATCGTTTAGCTTCATGTCACGATCTTTCTCAGATTGCCTTCGATTAATGTCGTGATCTTTTTCAGATCGTTTAGCTTCATGTCACGATCTTTCTCAGATCATTTTCGGTTAATGTCATGATCTTTTTCAGATCATTTAGCTTCATGTCATGATCTTTTTCAGATCGTTTTCGGTTAATATCATGATCTTTTTCAGATCGTTTAGCTTTTTTATGTGAATCTTCTAGCATCGCTTCATTACACTTCATTGTTCTCTTTACTTCATGGTTCACTTCATGGTGCACTTCACTGTGCCCCATCACATCATTGTGCACTTCATTGTGTACCCCATTTCATTTCATTTGATGAACTCTTATTTTAATTCATTCTTTGCCAAGCGCCTCTATATTCACTTTCACTTCAAGCTACACTTAGGTTATTGCCTTGTGACCTCATTGCATTGTATTTACTCATTGATAAGTGATATTCAAGATCATAGAATATTACTTCATCTTTAAAAAGTGAAGTGTGCATCCAAAGAAAATTTGCGTTCAAACTATTTATAATTTGAAATGAGTTACTTACAATATAGAGATGCTTCCACGTATGAAACTTTGAGGTTATCCACACTTTGAGGCTTCCCATAAGGATCCAACTTTCACACATGCTCTGACATTTGGAATGCATATCATTGATCTTCTTCATCTTCTTGGTTTTGTTGTTTTTTTTTTATAAAATGTTAAGGAAGGCTTGGCCCTCTTTGCTTCGAGATCGAGGTCTAGGTCGAGCTCCCTTACCTCAAGGTTGTGCCTCTTGACATTTTCAGATCGAAGAAGGCTTTGGCCCTCTTTGCTTCAAGGTCGAGGTCGAGCTCCCTTGCCTCAAGGTCGTGCCTCTTTGACTTTTTTCAGATCGAGGAAGGTTGACCGTTTTTGCTTCGAGGTCGGGGTCAAGGTCGAGCTCCCTTGCCTCAGGGTCGTGCCTATTTGACTTTTTTAGACCGAGGAAGGTTGACCCTTTTTGCTTCGAGGTCGGGGTCAAGGTCGAGCTCCCTTGCCTCAGGGTCGTGCCTATTTGTCTTTTTCAGACCGAGGAAGGTTTGGCCCTTTTGCTTCGAGGTCGGGGTCGAGGTCGAGCTCCTTGCCTCAGGGTCGTGCCTCTTTGACTTTTTTTCGCAGGAGGAAGGCTTGGCCCTTCTTGTACTTTTAGCATATTCATCTCTTCTTCATCTTTTCTAACCCTATGCTTCTTGGGAGTAGCATCTCGGGGTGGCACATCATTTCTCCTATTTTGGGGCGGGACTTCACTTTTGACCTAAGTGGTCACCGGCGCCCTCCCTTTTCTCTTGTTTCTCAACTTTTGTTTGCTAGCTTCAACTACTTTTTTTTTTTTTTTTTGGCACCCTCGGTCTTCAACCTCTTGATGCTCCTTTCTCATTTGCCATGAAGGTGAAAACATGAACAATTTATAAGACTTCATTCGTCTCTTCGACATCTTGATCACCATCTTTACTTCTACTCACTTTCCCACAGACGGCGCCAAGCCCGTTTAACCAGAAAATCGGTATACCTGGCTCCCGGGGGTGGAACGTTGGGGTGGATCTTCGGGGTCGACCTTCGGGGTCACTTCGGGTATTTTTAGATGGGTGACCTGAAACATGAACGCACGTTAGGCTAGCCGGAGGGAGCCCCCGGCTAAGGCCCTCCGATGCTTAAGTCAGTTCGGGTCGTGAGGTTAGATGAAGTAAGAGTAGTGAAGAGATGAATGAAGAGTAAAAGCTTAACCTCATGATCATTGTACCTGACTTTTATAGTGGTGATTATGTACAAACATATTGGTCCACGTGGCATCATCTGGAGAGCCTTTTTATCAGAGGATCAATGGTGGGGAGCTCGGGTCGAGTCGGTTCGGGTCGGGTTGGCGGTTCGGGTGAACCCGGCCCGGGTGAACAGTCCGCGGATCTTGGCTCCTTTAGTCAGCTATTAGTGTTAGGAATTTTATTGTTTAGATTTTGATGAATGCCATGTAAAACTTAGAATAGAAAGTTGGCTCCCCAATTCTTGTTGTAAATTGTTTTGTAACAATTAGAGCTGGCCAAGCTGAGTTAAGTCAGCTACGCCCCAACATGCAAGAAGACAACTGAAGACCTGAAGGAAGACTCTGCTGCGAGACAGCTGAGTATGGCAAGAAGAGTAGACAGGAACTCTGCTGAAGACGCAGCTGAGATGCAGCTGAGTGGAGCATCAGTCAAGTCAACTCAAGAAAAGCCAAGTCTCAAGTTGAAGTGACAGAAGAGTCATCTAATGATTGGAAGGCGACTCTAAGTCACCTCGGGGAAAGCAAGGAAATGCAAGTCAAGTCGAGATAATCGTAAAAAGAACCGTTGCACAGAAATCAAGAGATTTACTTAAACAAGTAATATCTCCATACCACCTTTCTTGGAGTGCTCAGTCCCAGAAGCGTGCAATAGAAATGAACCAATGGGAAGCACCACACCGTGTCAGAACTCTGAAAAGGTGAAAGAACAATTCATACGAGGAAATGGCAATTCCAAGAACTGCAAGCCAACGACTGAAAAATGACTTTCAAAAATAAGCCTATCTCTTCAACGGGCAAATTTTTGAAAGTTCACTATAAAAGGCTGATGAGTTTGTTTGAGAAAACAGGGGATGCATATATGACACATACGTGAGATATACAAGTACATTAGAAAAACTGAAACATTCTCAATCCTCAAGCCTACATTTCGAAGTACATCAATCCAACACTCACCTGTGAAGGAAAGAGAACTTCAACCAGTTGAAGAGGAAGATACTTAAAACAAGGGGTCTACTTTCCAGGAAGGATTGTAGAAAAGTTCAAGGTTGAACTAAGTCTTAAGCTTTTGGAGGGCTTCGTGATCAAATCCAAAGAGCTTGAGCAAGTGAGTCTGAGTAGTAAAGGCAAAGCTGCCTGTGAAGAAGCTCGAGTCGTCACGAGAAGCCAGGTGAGTGATCAAGGCGTCTCTCAGACCGAGTCCCAAAGGATCAAGTCATTTGTTGTGATCAAGACTTGTATCTGGACTGTTACCACTTTGTAAACTGATCATTACTTAGTGGATTCCTCCAGGAGTTGGAGAAGAGAGAGTAGAAGAATTACCCCATCTTGAACCTCTATAAAAACTTTCTTTGTGTCATTTACATTTCAAAGCATTTAAATTCTGCACTTTTAATCGCTTATATCTTTGATAAATTTGCTATCCATTTGATAAAATTATAAGTACTAAATCAAGCTCTAAAATCTTGCTTAATCAAACATAAGGGTGTTAAGTCTTCCGCTGAAAACAAAACCACAGTTGAGTCAAATTTTAGTTAACAATTTGAGTTACTCCATTAACACTCAAATTTGAGTCATTAAGAGATTAACTCTACTAAGTGACTAATTCGACTGTCCATCAAGGACACAACTGTGTAGAACTCTGTAGATTTAAAAAGACTAAATCGAAAATTTGGTAAGGTTTATTCAACCCCCCCTTCTAAACCTTACACTTACACCCCTTGGGACCTACAAGTGGTATCAGAGCGGTTGGTTCATTGAACCCTCCGCACTGGTTACTGAACTAGATCTCCAAACTTTTTCAAAGTCTGCTTTAGTACTTAAATTTTCAAAACCCTTTTTATCATTAAAAGCTATTATCATGGAAGCAAATTTGACACGCATCCCTATGTTCACTATTGAAGAATTTGATGATTGGAAAATTCGTATGCAGGCTCATCTATCAGCATTACATGATGAGATGTGGATAGTGATAGAAGATGGGCCTCTGCAAATATTAAAGGTGAACACGGTTTGTACGAAGAGTTGCGGTGAAGGAGAAGAAGATGTCGCTCCTAGACGATCATGGTTGAAAAACCAAGAAGCTGAATGGACAAATGATGACAGAAATAGGTACAACCTGGACAATGTAGCCAAGGACATTCTTTACAAAACCTTGGACAAAGCCATGTTCAACAAAGTCAAATCTTGCAAAACGGCTAAGGAAATGCAGGACAAGTTGACATTGATTTGTGAAGGCTCGGAGCAAATCAAAGAAAACAAATTATCGTGGTTTGTACAAAAATTTGAAAACTTCAAAATGATCTCGGAGAGAACCTGGATCAACTGGATGCTCGATTCTGAAATCACAAATGAGTATCGCACTTGGAAAGGAATATACACAGAAGGAAATGTGTATAAAAATCCTAAAAAGTCTTCAATTTGAATGGGAAATGAAGGTCATGGCACCGAGACATTCAATGGACCTATCAAAGACATCCAACCATGAACTATTCTCGGACCTCAAAGCCTACGAGTTTGAGTGAGAAGAAAAGACCGAGGAAGAGCAATTTGTACCCAAAACAACTGCTCTAATGGTTAAAGATGGGAAGAGAGCCGAGGTCAAAGAAGTCATTGACCGAGAAGAAATACGATGGTCAAAAGATTCAACAAGTTCTTCAATAAGAACTACAAGAAAGGAAAGGGTGAATCCTCCGAGAAGACACTCGGCTCCTCCAAGTCAAGGGAAGACAAGCCAACCAAGAGAAAGATCATCAAAGAATTGAGTATCAAAGGGTCGACAACTCAAGAATGGAAAGAGTCGATCAAAAGGTGAATATCTATGTTGGAACTGTAGACAACAGGTCACTATGCCATTGATTGCCCATATCCGTAGTCGCAAGTACGAGGGGATGAAGAAGAAAGAAAGGTCTTGAGAGAAAGAAGACAAGAAAAGAAAAAGGCAATGATGGTGCAGAGAGATCTTTGAAGCTTGACTAAGTCAAGAGAGACAGTGACTCGAGAGCGATGGCGACTACTCAAGTGACTACGAAGAAGAAGCCCGATCCGCTTGATGGCCAAAGAACAAGACCAAGAAGATGAGGTACAATCTAACTCAACAAACTCGGACACTAGTGATAGTGATCGTGACACACACACTTCATCACCTCATCGATCTTTATGATTCATTAGGCAAAATGATGAAAGATTTTGAACATATTAAATCCTCACACACACTATTGAATGAGGAGAACAACCTACTCAAAAGTCAAAACTCAAAGTCGACTAAGGAGCCGAGTACTCTAAGTCAAATAGTGTTGAAAATGAAAGTTTAAAAATTCGAAAATGCTAAATTAGTAGCGAGATTGCTGCTATAGAAAAGAGGGAGAATGACCTCAAGAATGTTATTGCCTCATTCACTAAGGCATCTAAATCATTGGATGATCTTATTATGAGTCAAAGAGAATGTGGAGATAAGACAGCTTAGGATTTAATTCCTCTATGTCATGTCAAACCTCAAGAGTA
The DNA here is from genome assembly GCA_016081115.2 of Rehmannia glutinosa. NCBI lineage: Eukaryota > Viridiplantae > Streptophyta > Magnoliopsida > Lamiales > Orobanchaceae > Rehmannia > Rehmannia glutinosa. The sequence continues at coordinate 46,096,052 of CM071936.1, read as the reverse complement.
ATTTTGGAAAAAGGATCTTCAAGTCATGAAGAATCTGAAAAATCCAAAACTCTAAATGTTGCACACACATTCACTCCAAAGCACAATGCTAGGCAAACTGGTCTTGGTTACAAAGGAAAAGGAAAAACTTGCCGAGTTGAGTGTCTTTGAAAGGACGGTGAGAAGAAATTCGGCCGAGTCCCTCAAAGCAAACTCCAAACAAAAATACTCTGTAAAGAAGAAACAGAGCTACCAAAAACCCCGTAAAATCCATAAAAGAAATACATATGATGGGAATGGTAGAAAATATCCAAGCCGAGTGATTGGAATAATGTGAACTATCAAAGATAGACTTATGGAATATAAGCCCGGATGGCAAAGGCCAGAACTCAAGCAAAGGCCATTCCAAAAGCATAAGAGCTTTCATCGGCACACATATGCACCTAGGCACTACACTCAAAAACACCACAATTACCCAAGAAAGGCAATTGCTAAAACACACATGCAGGTATACAGGACAAAAGAGATATTTGTATGAACCTAGAATCCCCAAGCAATTTGCAGGATTAATTATGATTATGGCATCGATAGATGGCAATCTCTTAGAGTCAAATCATTTGGCTATAGGTTGGTTGGATCATCTTACAATTCTAACCCCTCGGGACCCAGACAAGTATGGGTACCTAAAACTTAATTTCCTTGATTGCGGGTTCAAGGAGCAGTGAGTGCCAAGGAACCTGGTACATGGATAGTGGTCATTCCGGACATATGACAGAAATAAGAGAAATCTGTCAAAATTCAAGGAAGTCAAAGGAGCCAAAGTCATATTTGGAGGAAATGAAGCTCTGGTGAAATAAGAGGCATTGGATCCATCAAGAGGAATGGATTAGAAATCACGGATGTTGCATATGTTGAAGGACTCAACTTCAACTTATCGAGTATCGATCGACTCTGTGACAAGGGCTACAATGTTGGATTCAACATGGGTATATGCCAAATCAAGGATATTGAATCAAATGAAGTTGTCTTTGCAAGGAAGTAGAGAGAAGAATATGTATGTAGTGGATTGGTCAATTTGCAATACCAAAGACTGTCTACTAGCAAAAGAGCACTGTTGAATCAAGTTGGTGTGGCACAAAAAGCTAAGTCACCCGAATTTCAAAACAATTAACAAGTGGCAAGAAGTCATCTTGTGGAAGGACTTCGGACTCGAGATACAAGAAGGAGAGTATATGTGATGCATGTCGAAGGGAAAACAAATCAAGTCGTCATTCAAAGAAAAGACATGCCCATCCTCAACAAGAATATTGCATCTCGCTTCATATGGATCTATTTGGCCCAAAGTGGAACCGGCCAAAGATAAGTGGAAAGAAATACACCTTGGTGGTAGTAGATGACTACTCAAGATATACATGGACAATATTCATGTGCAAGAAGAAAGAAACTCTACAAAAACTACCACGGTGATGAAGAGGATTCAAAATGAGAAGAGTCAAACCATTATCAAAATAAGATCGATAGAGGAACCGAGTTTGTAAATGGAATAATAACTCGATCTTGTATTGAAAATGGCATTGATCATGAACTATCGCCAGCAAGGACTCCTGTGAGAATGGAGTTGCGAGAAAGAAGAGCAGAACCCTCAAAAGAAACAAGAAGGACCATGTTAGTGACGGGGTTACAAAAAGATTTTGGTCAAGCAATCAACACAAACTTGCTTCACCCAAAACAGATGTATGATAATGAGACGGTGACAAAGACTCCTATGAGATCCGGATTTGGAAGAAAACCAAATGTTGCATATTTTAGAATATTTGGATGTAAATGCTTCATTCACAACAATGGCAAAGACAACCTAAAGGCCTTTGATGCTAAAGGCGATGAAGGTATCTTCTTAGGATACTCATTTGAAAGCAAAGCTTACGAATACTCAACAAAAGAACTATGGTTCTGAAGAATCCATTCATGTAGTATTCAATGAGCCAAATGTAAATGGAGAAGACATTGAAGAGTCGGTGATAAATTTGAATCATCCAACCATCTGAAGAGTCCCTATCTTTGAAAAGTTGAAGCCGGGATTATCAATTGAGAAGAAGATGAGATAATTGAATCTCAAAAGCGGTGGAAAATCTGCGGTGAGTGACCACGAGAGAGCCGACCCACAAAGAACACAAATTTGCAAGTCGATCAATCCGGCTAACTTACTCAATCGACGTAAGATGGTGAGAGACCATCCACGAACTTGTCATTGGAGATATAAGAGAAGGTGTCAAGACAAGATCCGAACTCAACAAGAAGCAATGTTCACATGCTTCATTTCGCAAATAGAGCCCAAAGATGTGTCACAAGCATTGGACGACACACATTGGATTCAAGCTATGCAAGAAGAGTGAATCGGTTTGAGAGAAATAAAGTATGGGAATTAGTGCAAAGACCCATACATCAAAATGTTATTGGAACCAAATGGGTATTCGAGAAATAAGATGAACGAGGAAGGTTCTGTGGTAGAAACAAAGCAAGATCGGTAGCCAAAGGATATTGCCAAGAAGAAGGGATAGATTTTGATGAAACATTTGCCCCTGTAGCAAGATTGGAAGCTATAAGGATGTTTCTTGCCTATCTTGACTCACAAGAATTTCATTGTATATTAAATGGATGTAAAAAGTGCATTCCTAAATGGTTTATTGGAAGAAGAAGTGTATGTTGAACAACCTCCAGGATTTGAGCGAGAAGACTCTTGGAGACAAGGTATACAAACTCAAGAAAGCCTTGTATGGATTGAAACAGGCACCCAGAGCATGGTATGATACCCTGTCACAATTCCGATTTGAAAATGGATTCACAAAAGGAAAAGTAGATAGAACACTTTTCAGAATTCAAGACAAGAAGAGTATCTTTGCTTGTTCAAATATATGTGGATGACATCATTTTTGGATCCACTAACAAAGAGTTGTGTGAAAAATTCTCAAACCTCATGCAAAGTAAATTTGAAATGAGCATGATGGGAGAGCCGACATTCTTCTTTGGACTTCAAGTGAAACATTTGAAGGATGGAACCTTCATAAGTCAAACAAAATACACAGAGACTTAATGAAGAAGTTTGGTATGGAGGAGAAGTCTTACGTAAAAATACCAATGAACACATCATCAAAATGGACATGGATGCAGATGGCAAGCTGTAGATCAAACAAGATCTGAGCACTTATTGGATCAACTGCTCTATCTCACAAAGAAGCGGGCGGACATCACCTTTCTTTGTAGGTGTATGTGCAAGATTTCAATCTGCTCCAAAAGAGAGCCATATGACAAAGAAACTAAGAAAATATTGAGATACTTGAAAGGAAGCCAAGAAGTAGGCCTATGGTATCAAAGGAAGGTGGATTCAAGCTAATTGGCTATTCGGACGACTATCTTTGGATGCAGTGGGACGGGAAGAGCACTTGAGGCACATGTCAAATGCTAGGAAACAGACTAATTTCCTGGTTTAGCAAGAAGCAAAACTCAATAGCCACCTCTACGGTGGTGGGAGAATACATAGGCTGGGCATTGTTGTGCCCAAGTCCTATGGATGAGACAAAGTGAGAGATTATGAAGTTGAAGAAAAAGAAATTCCAATCATGTGTGATAACACAAGTGCAATTGCAATCACTCAAAATCTGTGTTGCACTCAAGAACAAAACATATTGATGTCGATATCACTTCATAAGAGATCATGTTGAAAAGAAGGACATCATCCTAGAATATATCTCAACCGATAAACAACTAGTGACATCTTCACAAAACCATTATGTGAGTCAAGATTTGAAGAACTCAAGCATGAGTTGGGATTGATTGAACTAAGCCGAGACACGGAAGAACCAAAGAAAAGAAATGGAACGAGAAAAGGAGGTGAAAAAGAGCGAAAAGCAGAAGTCATTTCAAGAATCAGTATGATCGGAAGAAATACACCGAGTCGGTGATAAATTTGAGTCACTAAAAGAATCGTGAGAAGTAGAGTTAAATCGGCTAAGTGATAAGTGAATAACTTATGAGCAAAGTGACAAGAAACGCAATCGTTTTGACTAAGCGGGAATGTTTTAAGAAACACGTCAAAGATAATGATGATGTGTACAGGACATAAAGTCGCACACTAAGCTTATGATTGGATATAAATCTTTGCCGCATTAAATACGAGGCGTGAAATGCTCAATAGGCGTCGCGAAATCCAAGCCGTTGATTTCGATCACGATTCAAAAAAAACCGTCTGCCGCACGCCCTTTCATAAACCATATTTAAACCATTTTCATCCGTTTCTCTCTCACACTTCTAAAAACTGTTCAATCTCTTTCTCTCAAAAGGCAAAGCGAAATACTCTCGAAACCCTATCAACCTTCAAATCAATTTCTGAATTTTTCTTGATATAATCTTGAGAAATGGCACCAACTTATGACTTTACCAAGTTAGGAAAGCAAATCCACACCGGTTCGACGGTGGATTTCGACGGAATGGTAAAGCGGTCCGATGACACCCTGGTGAAGAAAATCGCGGAGAAGTTGGAAACGCCCGACTAAAACCGTTTCTAATTTGGAATATCCTATGACCTATGTGGAGGAGGTCGCACAATTCTACGTGAATGCCGAGATTCACGATGAAGGAATCAAGTCATCTGCTCTGTTCACGGGAAGCGGTGACTATCAACGCCAAGGATTTGGTGAATATTGCTCACTACCAGTGAAGGAGCAACCGAGATTAAGGAAGCCGATGTAAACCTGGCCGACGCATGGAAAGAAATAGCCAAGTCCGAGCGTTGACAAAATTATATACACAACAAACAAGAGCTGGCTGAAGGAGGATTATCACAAATTGTTGGACATAGTTGCCAAATGTATCGACATCAAATTTTGACTTTGACCAATGTCAAAGGCAAAACCGATTGTGATGGCTGCAATCATCGAAGAAAAGAAGATAAATCGGGCTGAGTTTATCTATAGCGGATCTGCCCGAGCGTGGGGAACAAGTCCTTCAAAGAAGACGGCACATTTGGAGGATCCGGGATATGGCCTTGTGATTGGCCGGCTATTGGAGGTGAAAGGAGTCCTCTTAGACATGGGAAGGCTTTCCATGTTAACAAGAGGATGTTGAGCTAACCTCTCTCGGTGCTCTCGAAGCGAGCTTACGCCAAGAGAGCGACACGGTGAGGGGGAATCGGTGACCCCGAAGACACATTGCTTCCTCTCCAGCAAGAAGAAATTTGCCCCTGCGCACGCGAAAAGAAGATCGCCGCCCTGCAGCAAAGAAAACCAAACATGCTCCTGCCCCGCAGCAGCAGAGTCACCGCCCCAGCAGCCGTGTCTCCCGCCCTGCAGTTAGCGATCGAGAAGGACTCCCAAATACCTTATCCGATCGTCAAAAGGAGGAGAACGACAAGCCTAGACGGCTGCTCCTCGAAACAAACACTGCACCGGCCCCCGTCGCCCAAGACTCGAGAGGACACCGTCTCTCGAACAGAAATCCCTCCGGTACAAACTAAGAGACGAAGAAGACTTGTAAAGCAGTCCGAGCAGAGAAACCAGTGAGTCGATTACTCGGCTAGCACAAATACCGAAGACTAATGAAGAAGTAGAGTCTCCGGATGTAGTTGATGAAACAGCCAAGTCTCTTGAAGGCGATCGCCAGAGGCAACCCAAGACACGGTTGTAGCTCACACTGGTGAAGCACAAGAAGAACCAGCCCAAGCGGATAGTGATGTAATGATCCTATCTCCACCTTACCCGGACATCCAAAATCGTCTGCGTGAGTGGAGAAAATGGAAGTTGAGCAAGTCAAGGGAACAGTTCCAACGGCCCGAGTTCATAGAAGAAGAAGAGGAGCTGCTAAATTTCCTTGGATTAACTTGTGCTCCCAGCTCTCACGGATGAAGACAATCGCATCGACATTCCGCAGATCTACAAGGACAAGGAGAGAGAAAAACAAGTGAAGAAGCCGAAGCACGAAAGAAGGCAAGCATCCGCCTATCTCCGGCACCACATAACACACATATCCTCTCCTTGATGTCTTCTCCGAAAGTGACGAGGAACTGAGAATGCTGCCGCCACGAAGAAGAGTTGCAAATGCAGCAAGCATTGCATGAATCAAGAATCCTTCACGAGCAAAAAGATCGATGGAGGGACCGGAGAGTCCTCGAACACACTGAAATCGATCCAATGGGAGTGGTTCAAGAAAACAAATAGCCACCTTGATGTTCTTGCTACCACTTCCCCACTCACTCTGAAGAAGGCACGATAAAGGAACTGGCGATGAAACCGGGCTAGTGGGGACCCCGGTCGAGCCAACCCCTATTGAAGGTGTGCTACCACCGCCCCAACGGCTGAACCATCAATTGAAACAGTGGGAGTTTGGAAACGAGTGACCCCACTCCAAGTCACTCGGTGGTGCGCCAGTTGAGGGGGAAACTCCCTCCGGCTGCAGCAAGGTCGGAGGATCTTTGCAGATGACTCCACAAAGAATGTAGGAGGCGAAGTAGAGAACATTCAAACACACAAGAAAAATGACAAGTTGCCATCAACGAAGCTCGGACGATTGAGACTGTCTCGGTGAGGTGCCAACCGCTCTGAAGGCTAATGACGCTGCGATGCGGTCGAGGCACGTGAAGGAATGAGCCCGGGAGTTAACACTGGCGATGAAAGTGCAATCCATGGAGTTGAGACTCAATGGATGCCATCGTAGAAGACCCTAAGACATGACCGACATGTCGAAAGGGAGGACAAGGCCTTGCAGAAGAGAGACGCCGGAGGAAATGAAGGCCCACGGGAGGTTGAGACTTCCGGTAAAAAAACAAGTAGAGAACATCCCTCCCGCAATCATCGACCCATCTCGAGAAGGAGATCGCGCACTTCATGATTCCCAGGACAACCACGATGTCACTTTTCTCGGGATCGGAAGGCGAAGAAGAAGCCGAGTCATCCCCATGACTAATCCAAAAGGCTCAGTGCGGATGTTCCAGGCACGAGCAAGTCGATCCCAAGACTACTCGTCAAACTTTTAATTTTGATGATGAGCCACCAATGGAAATCTCATCATCGTCCGATGACACTTCCGATAAGGCCGAGGACCGATCCATCGAAATGGAGAAATCATTTGAGACCAACGGTGTTAAGACAAATTGAGGCTCGGCAAGCGGGTCCACCGCACTGTAACCCGGTGAACAAGAGACTACCGCTCGGCTCCTCAAGGCCGGCAGCAGATCGATCCCCAAAAGAACTTCACGCGCACCGCTCATCATCGAAGCAATTCGGTTGGCGGTGATGATTCTTTGTAGAATCTTTCCCTTTCTCACCTTTGGAGATACGAGAACTCCACGAAGAATCGAAACGAACAAGCACACGCTATTACAAACCAGACTCCTGTTCTTCCATCGGACACCATTGTTCCGGCCAATTATGACTTCGATGTTGTATGGCCATCACCGCAATGAAGAATCACCAAGCTTCGAGAGGTGTTCAAGGCGCTCTTCTTGCCGAGATTGAAAGGATGGAGAGGCATCAGGCCTCTTTGGACATGCGATTGGACAAACGAGATGCCACCCATACGGTGATTTAAGAGGCATAACTTGATTCGGATAAGGAATGGTGGCAACAAAGAAGAAACAATGCGTGTGGAACAGGTGAGATACTTGAGACAATTATTCAACAAGTCTTTGGTGTGGAGAGTCGAAAATACCGATGCAAAGACAAAGCCGAGAGAACACATTGAGCATATGCATGAAGCTCAAACCGCCGAGATCAAGCTGCTGCGAGAGCAACATACACATGATCTGAGCGTTTGGAAGAACACATGACAAGAAAATTCAGCCTTCTCATGGCTGAGATGAAGCGATTTCGTGCAGAATCCAACGCTACTCGATCTGAATTCGGCCGCATACAACGCAATGACTTGAAGAGAATTCAACCATCGAAGACTTCGACTTCATGCTTGCCAAAGATGTTCCCTGGGGTTCTCTATCCTTTGATGATGCCAAAAGGGGAAGAGGAATACTTTAAAGCAAAGAAAATCAAGTGAAAAGAAAGGAGCAAATTTGAGAAGGGAAAATCGGTGAGGAAGTCCTAAAACAGAAGAAAGGAAAACTTGTTGAGGGGAAGGATCGCAGATGTAACATTGATGATTGCACAAACTCCTCAACAGGGTCTGTCACGGTGACATTATAAGCGAAGAACTCCCGTGACTCCGCCACTCCAACACTCTGTTGTATCTATGGCCGAGAAGAGAAAAGCAATTGAAGCGGGGATGAAGGAAGTGGAAGGAAGAATGGATGCCAGGGTGATGAACATCTTGAAAGAACATGGAGGCATTCCAAGAGAAGCGAGACACACGTATGCCATTTGAGATGTTGGGACGAGCACGATCGGTTGACGAATTCAAAACGCTCGAATCAAGGATACTTTGCAAATATGTCCATGGCTCAAGCTTGGGACTTATCTTGACTGGGAAAAGGGTCTCACATTATGTGAAGAAGGCGTGCGTGAGACTTAAGCAGACCACTCTGCTTTGGTCACTCGCATTGGTCACTCGGTGGAAAGAAGAAGACCCCAAGACAAAGATACGCCAGAGGTAGAGGAAGAAGCGGTGAGTGGAGGAAGAAGCAGGACTAGGCCTCGCCCAAGAATATTGAATACGTAGATCCGGGGAAGAAAGGAGGGATCTATTGGGTGGGCTTGACCAAGTGGCAAATTTGAAAGTGGCTAAAACTAATCTTTGAGTATGCAAAAAGAATAGAAGAAGAAAACAAGAGACAAACTCGGCTATGGGAGGAGAGACAGGGGAAAGATTAAGAAAAGATGAAGTGCCAGGAAGGCATATGAAAAGAAAAAGAAGGCGGTGACGACGAGAAGAAAGAAGAAGAGAAGAAGAGATCTTGAACAAGATGAAAGAAGAGAGACAAGAAGGAGATGAAGTGTTCTTTGTCCAACCCTTCGTGTATTTTATATGTAAATACATACAATGTAAGTCTTCCGTAATAAAGCTATAAATTTTCCATTTTTTGTGAAGACAATTATATACTACGATACACCCATGTAAACAATTGTGTTAAGTACAAGAATGATATGACCAATAAAAAGATTGATTCTCAAGCATACATTCTATGTCAATACACTATCTCAGTATGTATCTTTATTATTTGCATCTTTGTATGATTTAAGTTTTGGCATCATCAAAAAGGGGGAAATTGTTAGGAATTTTATTGTTTAGATTTTGATGAATGCCATGTAAAACCTAGAATAGAAAGTTGGCTCCCCAATTCTTGTTGTAAATTGTTTTGTAACAATTAGAGCGCCAAGCCGAGTTAAGTCGCCCTACGCCCAACATGCAAGAAGACAATCAAGACTGAAGGAAGACTCTGCCTGCGAGGCAGTGAGTATGGCAAGAAGAGTAGACAGGGGAACTCTTTGAAGACTTGGTGAGATGGTGAGTGGAGCATCAGTCAAGTCAACTCAAGAAAAGCCAAGTCTCAAGTTGAAGTGATGAAGAGTCATCCATGATTGGAAGTCGACTCTAAGTCACCTGGGAAAGCAAGGAAATGCGGTCAAGTCGAGATAATCGTAAAAAGAACCGTTGCAGACGTAAATCAAGAGATTTACTTAAACAAGTAATATCTCCATACCACCTTTCTTGGAGTGCTCAGTCCCTAAACGTGCAATAGAAATGAACAATGGGAAGCACCACACCGTGTCGAACTACGAAAAGGTGAAAGAACAATTCATACGAGGAAATGGCAATTCCAAGAATCGCAAGCCAACGATCGAAAAGTGACTTTCAAAAATAAGCCTATCTCTTCAACGGGCAAATTTTTGAAAGTTCACTATAAAAGGTCCGATGAGTTTGTTTGAGAAAACAGGGGATGCATATATGACACATACGTGAGATATACAAGTATATTAGAAAAATGAAACATTCTCAATCCTCAAGCCTACATTTCAAGTACATCAATCCAACACCCACCGTGTGAAGGAAAGAGAACTTCAACCGGTTGAAGAGGAAGATACTTAAAACAAGGGGTCTACTTTCCGGGAAGGATTGTAGAAAAGTTCAAGGTTGAACTAAGTCTTAAGCTTTTGGAGGGCTTCGTGATCAAATCCAAAGAAGCGAGCAAGTGAGTGTAGAGCAAAGCAGTTTGCCTGTGAAGAAAGCCGAGTCGCACGAGAAGCCCGGTGAGTGATCAGGCGTCTCAGATCGAGTCCCAAAGGATCAAGTCATTTGTTGTGATCAAGACTTGTATCACGGACTGCTACCACTTTGTAAACCGATCATTACTTAGTGGATTCCTCCAGAGTTGGAGAAGAGAGGAGTAGAAGAATTACCCCATCTTCGAACCTCTATAAAAACTTTTTGTGTCATTTACATTTCAAAGATTTAAATTCTCGCACTTTTAATCGCTTATATCTCATTTGATAAATTTGCTATCCATTTGATAAAATTATAAGTACTAAATCAAGCTCTAAAATCTTGCTTAATCAAACATAAGGGTGTTAAGTCTTCCGCTGAAAACAAAACCACGAGTTGAGTCAAATTTTAGCCAACAACTCGATTACTCCATTAACAAAGCTCAGTGAAATCTGTTAAGAGATTAACTCTACTAAGTGACTAATTCGATTGTCCATCAAGGACACGTTTACAGTAGAATCAGTAGATTTAAAAAGACTAAATCGAAAATTTGGTAAGGTTTATTCAAACCCCCTTCTAAACCTTACACTTACCCCCCATCAAGGACACAGTTGAATCTTATTTTTCTATGCTTTTGAAATTATATTTTGCTATTTCATTCATTTTAGAACCAATTACAGTTTTTTTTAATAAAATTAGTAAAGTAAAATATAGAATAAAATTAATTGATATTAATTATAGAAAATGCAAAATATGGAACTTGATATTATAGTTTAATAGTATTTGGGTTCTTATATTTTTTTGTTATTTTATGGGTATTTGAAGATTTTAGTAGTAGAATAAAATCAATAATACGGGTAAAATGAATTTTAGAAATTCATTAAAAAATAATTAGATTGTGGATTGACCACCAAGCTAAGAACTGAGGCTATTCTCGTCACTCCACGTTGCGAACAACGAATGCCACACACTCTTATTTAATTCCTTTTGCGTCAATCAGTTTCAATGCTCAATTCTTGAACGCCATTTGAACCTTCTCAACCTTTGTTGTATTTTATTATAGGAAATAAATATATCAATTTTCCTTGATATAATCCCTTTTCTTTTTTGTTCTACGAGTCGCTGAAATTAGAGTCTTTCGTGAATTGGGTATGACGGCGAAGCTTATGCATGCTGTTCAGTACGAGGGCTATTACGGTGGAGCTGCTAGTTTGAAGGTGAATTTCGTTTCGTGGCTTACCCCTTTTTTCAGTCATTGGTCTAGTAATATTCCTGGAACCTTGAATTCATAATTAATTATTTGGGAGTTTGAAAATCCAGTAGTCTTCGAGAATTGTTTTTTAATACGCTTTTTAGCCGTAATTTATTGTCAAATTGTGTTTCGTTGTATAATTTATTTTGTATGGAAACCGGAATCTTAAATTGGTTTTTTGAATATTATATATGCACATTTGTATAGTGTATACACATACATACGTATTAGAACCAGTTCGTGTATTGTTGAAATAACATCTAACAAATGGGATAAATTAAAAAGAAAAAAGGAACAATCTTTTAGACTAAATGGTGAAGTTATGGCTATTTTTTGTTGTGCTGGTTTATGATTTCTTGAGTGATCTGCTAACCTCATGCCTACAGAAGAGATGAGCTTATATTTCTACGGGTTTATCTTGATGTCGCGATAAAAAAAAAAAAAAAATTCCTTGTGCAAGATAGACAGAAAGTACTTATATGTTCATTTACTGTGTACTGTAGTACTTTTATTATGTTAAATTCTTGTCGATGTCTGAATAATATGTGATCATTAAGTGTAATATTGAGATTGAAGATGTAGGTTATAGGAAGGTAGAGCTGATTCGGTCGTTACACAAGTTCAGAGTTGCTATACGTGTGAGAAGCTATTTCAAGATAAAGATATATTTCCTATGTTCTCAGTCTCACTGTGGAAGGTTGCTGAAATGATAGTAACTAGCTCTTCAGCTGAATATAATAGTGGACGATAGGTCCGTTAATCATTTAATTGGTGAATACAGTAAATGGAATTATATTTAACAAGGCTAATGGGGATGCACACATTGTAGCTTTACTTGATATTAAATTCTTCATTTATGGTTTTAGGTTGTGCACCAGGTTTTCTGCATATCTCTGATAACATTTAGTTAAGCATCATTATTGATTATGCCAGTTGAGAAATCGCCTCGTAAAAAGCCGCACTATACTACTTGAGTTTGAATTTTAGTTGTTAACTACTTTCCAAAATGAAGTTGCTATTACCTTATTGCAGCATGTTGAAGTTCCAGTTCCTACTCCTAGTAAAGGTGAAGTCCTGCTAAAGTTGGAGGCCACAAGCTTAAATCCCATCGATTGGAAAACTCAGAAAGGCATGCTTCGACCTCTTCTTCCACGGAAATTTCCTTTTATACCTGGTAAGTTTACTACAGTAATTCATAATTCGTTTGGCCTACAGGGGAAGTTCGATGCTACCCAATTGGTGCCACTCTGTTGGGATGTTTCATGTGTCCACTTGTGACATGAGCATGTGTGTTTTTTCAAAAAAGAAAAATAAAAAATGGACACATGTAAAAATCCCAACGGAGTTGGGTACTACCCAACTTGGTAGCATCTAACTAACCGACCTACACTATGTCATTGCTGGCCTTTGTTTTGAAGGTAGTATATGAGATTTTGGTTTAAATACTGTTGGCTTATCTCGGACAGTGGAAAATTGATTTTCTTATTTCTGCTTATCTCTTTGCTTCAAAAATTATGTAACGCTTGGTATATATGGTTATTTAGTTTTAGAATTTGGCGTGCATTAGGTGGGGGCCTGGACATATAAGTTGGTTGTGTCAATTATGTGGTAAGATGTAAGAGCTTCAGAATATTGAGTTTGCTCGAGCAACCTTGTGAAGGTCATGCTTTTACAGTTGAAAACCCGTATCAAATGCCCCATTGTTTTTAACTGATTTCAGCTTTTGTCATTTGGACAACCACTGGAAGAGGTGTAACAGTGCGTTGTGTTTGTCCGTTGATATTACAATTTGTATTTCATCAAAATGTACGTAAGAGCCCGTGATTGTTTTAAGAGAAATATCTGGTGACAATATGCTGTTCAATCAAAATTCGTGAACAGTTGGAACAATTATTTAGAGCGTGTTTCTAATTGTTCTAGACCGTCTTGCATTTTACAGCTTTTTTTTTCATTGCTTAAATCAATATTAGAAATCAACTGTCACTGCCTAGACTTCCTTATTGATTTGTACACTTGGATAATGTCATAAGAGTTTCAGATTGTTAAGTTCGTTACATTTTTATTCTTATCTTCCTTCTTCCTGGAGCAGCTACTGACGTAGCCGGAGAGGTAGTGGAGGTTGGACCTGGAGTCAATAACTTCAAACCAGGCGACAAAGTTGTTGCTATGCTGAGTCATCTTGTAAGTGTTAAAATTGTTTCAGCCAGATATCCATTTTCGCGATTTGTTGCTCTCATCCACATTATTAGTGAAATAAATGCTCAATTATCCTTGCGTAAAATCAGTGGATGTCAAAAGATCACAGCCTCTAAATCTTCCAATCCGTGTCCTCTTTCGTTTTGTATTGTACATTTTTTCTTTCAGAATGGCCTTAAATCTTAATAAAAACAGACAGGTGGTGGTTTGTCAGAATACGGAGTGGTAAAGGAAAATCTGACAGTTCCTAGGCCTCCCGAAGTATCAGCTGCCGAAGGCGCAGGCCTTCCTGTTGCAGGCCTCACGGCCCACATGGCCCTCACCCAATCAGCCAGGCTCAAGCTCGATGGCAGTGGGCCCCAGAAAAACATTCTCGTCACCGCCGCCTCAGGCGGCGTTGGTCATTACGCCGTTCAGCTCGCAAAACTGGGAAATGCACACGTGACAGCTACTTGTGGCGCTCGAAATATTGACTTTGTGAAAAATCTCGGAGCAGATGAAGTTCTCGACTATAAAACACCAGAAGGAGCAGCTCTTAAGAGCCCATCAGGGAAAAAATACGACGCGGTTATTCACTGTGCAGCGGCGTTCCTTGGTCTGTTTTCGAGCGAATCTGAGCACGAATGGGAAAGTGATTGATATCACCCCGGGGCCTAGTGCTATGTGGACTTTTGCTATGAAGAAACTCACATTCTCTAAAAAACAATTGGTGCCATTACTTCTGGTTCCGAAAGGTGAGAATTTGCGATATCTTGTCGAGTTAGTGAAAGAAGGGAAGCTTAAGACTGTTATCGACTCGAAATTTCCTCTGAGCAAAGCCGAAGATGCTTGGGCTAAGAGCATTGATGGCCATGCTACTGGGAAGATCATCGTTGAGCCGTAAATGAAAATGTTGCTAAAGTTGTGTTATAAGATTGATTTTGGCTTTAAGAATGTGGCATGTGTAGACATGGCTGATATGATTGTTTCTGTTTGATATGTTATCTTATGCATAGTCTTGTCTAAAGTATTACTGAATCTTTAGCTTTGCCTAATAATAAAAAAGCACATATGTATAAGGTTAAAGAAAGTTAACTGGATATCACAGTTGCTATGAGTATTTACAGATTGATTCATGGCTGATTAGTGAAATCTTACACATTTCTAGTATACTTGTATATGCATCATATTGGAAAATAATTTCGTTGGTAATGTAACTTGGACTATTTTCAAATTTAGTCTTCTAAGTAGTCATCTTTAAATTTTAGTCCAGTATCTTTTAAAAATTTGGATATTTTAGTTTTATTTTTCGGGCTGGTCGCGATTTTTTTCTACATAAAGTAAATGTATGGGCTGGACTGGGCAAGGCAATTTTGCGGCCGACCAACATTGGGCCAACCCGATCCAGCCCAGCCCAGCCCAAAATTTTGCAAAAACCCGATGAGCTCGAGCGGGGCTTGCCTAACCCAGCCCATTGCCAACTCTAAGTGTGTGTGCAGTGTGTGTGCAGTGTCTGTAAATGTGGGAAGTGTGTGTAAGTGTGTAAATGTGTGCAGTATGTGTGTAGTGTATGTAAGTATGTAATAAGTGCGTGTGAATATGCAAGTGAGCATAAAGAGGAAAAAAAGAAAGAATGGATTTCAAATGACTAGGTTTTGGGAGAGATTTAAAATCATTTGAAAATAAACTAAAACTTAAACATGGATTTGAAATCCATTGATTTGGATTTATATACCAAATAAGGGTGTGGATTTAGCTAATGATTACAAATCCTCCTCCCAAATTCCCTCCCAAATCCCCCATCCAAATGCACCCTAAGTTTCTTAGACATTTTGGCACCAATTGGTCCTAGTTAGTAATTATGGTAAAATCATTTTTATCTTCCGAAAAGCTCAGGATTTTTTATATCTTCCAAACAACTCAGGAATGTTTACCCTAACTTATACCTTCCGACAAGGGAAAAACAATTGCCAATCTCTGTGTGGATCGCCAGCCATCGGAGGTTGGATTAATAACATCATTTGAGATTGCATAAAAATGGATAATCACAATAAAGAAAAGAAACTAGAGGTTCAATCTAATTACAAAAAAATCTAGAGATTTTTGAAAATTGGAAAAATCCTTTGAGGTTTGATTTTGTGTTGCATTTTCCCTTCATTAGCAAAATATATTTAAAAAATCTTTTTGATATTTATAAAAATATTACAGTTGCACCCTTAAATTTAAAATATAATCAAATTTGCGGGATCTTGTAATTTTGAAACATCTCTTGATTTTTTGCATTAGCCCAAACTCCTTTTTCTTTTGTCGGAAAACCCCCCTTAAAATTGGGTATGCCACGCAAGTGATGTCTTTACCAGCGATATGACCAATGCCGGCCACCGGAGGTTAGGATTAACAAATTCCGCGTAGTTGATGTTGCATTAAAAAAAAGAGTTGCAACAAAAACTTCTTGAAAACTTCTAGAAGCGTTTGAGTCTCCAACATAACATCCTTAACACATCTATCTGAATATAGCCTCTATGTCCATCCCACCAGATGAGGAATCTTGGTTTCGTCCAGAAATTTAGACCCACACTATAAGAAAATTCTAATTTATCGATATAAATGATTCTGTCACTAAATTTTACAATTACCTATAAAATACCTACAAAATAAAAAAAATATTATTTCCCCAAATTATACCAATAAATTATCGACAGATAAATTTTACCGACATAAATATTGTAGATATTTACCAATATGTTTAGATCCTGTAGGTAAATATTTTCCTACAATAGCTTTATCAACAACGATTTTGATCTACATTTTACCATTATCTTATTACTTACCTACAAAAAAAAATTGATTTTTTGTCGTAGTAAGAAAGAATATGCATGTCACCCTCAACCATCCCATACAACTTGTAACACGACAAATTGGGCTAAAGTAGTAACATGTCAAACTTCCTCAGAAGCAGCTTGTAACGCGAAAAATGTTAAAGAAGCTGGTTGGTCTTACAGCTAAAACCTTCCAAACAAACACAAGTCACTCTTATGCCTTTCCGGTATTAGTGTCCCAAACTGTAAATCCATGAGGTTAGCACTTCGTGGAAGTTCATTGTTTACCCAGTACACCAGAATTTAGGCCAATGGTCCTTATCCAAGGCCTATATTCTTCTTTGGGAAATGGCCAAGCCTTTAAGAAGGGGTCGATCAAAATTCAGTTAATCTCCTAATTTTCGGTCCATCACAGTACAACCTGCCATATTCTATCCAACTTTTTGATACTAGAAATCTTTGCTACACTCTCCTCCATGAAAATATATCATGTGAAGTTATTTTCCACTATAAATGCCTTTGATCTTGGAATTGCAAACAAGTGAGAAATATATTGGAGAATTAGACCCATACATAGATAGGATTAGCATCATCTGCCAACTTCATTAAAATTACTGTATTTTTCATGCATGTTGCCACTCTTGATTATATTATCTCAAGGAAATGCCACATACAAAAGTGGTTGCCATTCTTATTGAACTTTTAGTCTAATTCTTGAGATCTTATAAGCATCTATAATTGTGTGTCATATATGTCGCATGACAAAAATGCCTTTGGCGAAAAAGTGTTAGGTAAAATTTATATGGTTTCTGTTTTGAAAATGGCTATGTGTTTGGAAAAATAGGCTAAGTCGAGGCCTGAATTATATTCAGTCTCCGCAAGACGAAAGATGCCCCGTATACAAAGTGCTTACGGATACGGCGTTCGTCTCTAAGATACAACGACTTTTCAATTCCGGTTTAGCAGCACTTGCAAAAATCGGAACTACAGCGAACTCTAAGTGTTTAGACTTTCAAGCTTATGAATAGGATGGAATGTCAATATGCTCGAAAATGCAATGACCAATTTTATGTTCTAATTATTTTCCGTGTGTCATTTCAATCTGCAGGGGTCAGTTTATAAAGGCATCAAGGTGCCCGGATAGAAAAAACATGTCTTTTGGCTCGAAAAGACAGGTTTTCACTGAACAAATGCATCTATCCTTCACTTCGACGCCAAGACGACAGCGCGCACGACCCGCGTGGATGCGAACCAAAATGACAAAGTTCTGGCGTGATGCACGACCCGACGCCTTGCCGTGCGTCCGCTGTGCTCGGATGCGCATACGAGTCCGATCGACGCCGACGACCCAACGCAGACGGCGGCGCCCACCCGTGCTTTCGGGTGCGAATACTTTCCAGTTGTAAATCCGTTAATTAATTATAAAAATTAAATAATTATTTATTTTTAAAGGTTTTTGGTCCAAAAAGAATAAGGGCCTTGAAGCCCAAGCCCACCGCTCATACCCGAGCTGGGCCGAGCAAAGCCGGCCGGCGGCGGCATGCGCGCGCGTGTGCTTTGAACCAAACCCACAAGCATATAGGTCCTCACCCCTTTTAAAACTTGGGTGCTCCCAAGGGCCCAAACCCATAAGTCCAACTTGTGATAAATAAAGTTTGCAAACTTTGCCCCATTTTCTTATGTGGGATGGAGCATTTCTCCTTCCCCACAATTTTAATTTTCCATACCATTTACTTGTATTAAGTGGCTAACTTCTAGCATTAATTTCTCATTCACCCGAAATTGGTTTTGAGAAATTCCAAATGCTATTCTCATCTACTCTCTTAGTAGAATTTTTGCAAATAATTTAATTCTATTTTTCACTAATGGAAATCACTTAATTAATTGGTCAAAATCGGGTCCACACCTATTTTACCAAACCTCAATTCCAACAATCCCCCACATGAATGAAATTAATGCATGCGTGTATGTAGATTCGCTTGAAAGTCTCGGCGAACTGTTATTGCATTAGAATAGGTAGCTTGTGGCTTTCAACCTTCCTTAATAAAATACTATCGGATTTACTGGCTGCTTAGTGACGCGATGTCTTGAACTACTCAGCCGTTTGTGTAAACCGAAATAACAATACTTACATAATAATATTTCTAACACTTGTTGTTCTCACGTTGTGTCCATTGGACCATATCTTAGGTTCATAAGCGTTTCTTTGAAGCAATCATTACTTCTCGCTTATATAGGTGATCTCCTATTGAAGAGTATCCTGCCATACTCCACCTTTCAGTATAGGAATCATTAAAAGTCTTAAACTTAACCTCACCACATTCAGCAGGTTTTTATTCACTTGTATGTTTCGAGAATGAGCTAATACATTTTCCAAGTGTTCAGCTGAACATTCATAACTTAGTTGTCCCATTGAACCAAGGTTTTGGGATCTCCAATTCACAAGGTTGGGTTACCGCTATGAACATTCTTTAAGTTGTGGATGTTAAACCCATTCCCTTTAACAGTTTATACAATTGATCTCGATTTATGCTTTTTGTAAACGGATCCGCAAGGTTTTCCTTTGACTTCACGTAGTCAACCGAAATAACCCCATTTCGAAATCAACTGTTTATTGGTATTATGTCTACGACAAAAATGTCTAGACTTATCTCTTTTCTTTGGAAGAAAAGACACCTTTAATGAATACAACACTTCTTGATTTAATGATCGTACCATCATTTTTATCATGAATGTCGAATTCATTTCCTTGGGTGCTTCTGTTTTTAGCCAAAACGCCCACACACTTCAAGGTATTCTCCTTTATGTGGTTTGCTAAAGTAAAACTTCCCATTCCAACTTCTGGTATCTTTGTTTAACACAAAATCATCCAGAACTTTCATGGCTCTCGGCCACTTTTAATTTTATTTTGTTAGAACATTATTCCAACAATCCAGTTAGAATCTCGTTCTAATAGATTTCAGACCTTAGTTCCAACAATTCCATTAACATCTTTACTAGGTGTGTAACTTTTGGTGTTATCACATCTTTAGTGACACTTCGGATTTAACTTCTTAGTGTATCTACCTCTAGTGTTACAACACTTTGGGCCACACTTCATGCAACTGTGGTTTTGGTATTACAACACTTTGGCAACACCTTATGTTACATTTAAAAATGCAACAGAAACTCCACTGGTGTTCCATAACGTGTGGTCACACCCCCACATTTGCCGATTTCCATTCGGAATCCCGGTTGTCTTCCTCATTACGAAGTCGAACTATCAAATCCTCAAGCCCCATTTCCTTTCGTTTGTGCTTGAGGTAGTTATTAAAATCTTTCCACAAAGGCAATAATTTTTCGATAATCGCAACCACTTGGAACGACTCACTCAAAATCATCCCTTCAGACACTAAGTCGTGAAGTATGACCTGAATTTCTTGCACTTGGCTAATCACCATCTTGGTGTCCACCATATTATAATCCAGAAATTTACCGACTACAAATTTCTTTGTGCTAGCGCCTTCTGTTTTATACTTTTTCTCTAAAGAGTTTCCCACAACTCTTTAGACATTTTGAACGAACTATAGACGTTGTAGAGGGTGTTGTCTAGCCCGTTCAAAACATAATTCCGCACCGGAAATCGCTGTTATGCCAAGCATTCACAATAATTCTCCATTGGTTGTTGGATTCTCCATCGCCAATGGTAGGGGGGTCCTCCTTCAGAAAACGAGACATACCCAATGTGGTAAGGTAAAACAGCATCTTCAGTTGCCAGCGTTTGAAGTCGATGACGGAGAACTTGGGCGGCTTTTTGCCGTGAGCAGGAGCAGTAGCCATCGGTGTGAACGAGATTGATGCCATCATCTTCAACGGAAATGTATCTTTCATCTTACGATTGTTAGGTAAATTTATTCGGAAAGGTTTCTGTTTCAGAAATGGCTTGTGTTTGAAAAAATAGGCTAAGTCGAGGCCTGAATTATATTCAGTCTCCGCAAGATGAAAGATGCCACATATACAAAGTTCTTACGGTTCTGACTGTCGTCTCTAATATACAACGACTTTTCAATTCTGGTTTTAGCAGCACTTGCAAAAACCGGAACTACAGCGAACTCTAAGTGTTTAGACTTTCAAGCTTATGAACATGATGGAATGTCAATATGATTGAAAATGCAATGACCGATTTTATGTTCTGATCATTTTTCGTGTGTCATTTCAATCTGTAGGGGTCAGTTTATAAAGGCATCAAGGTGCCCGGATGGAAAGAACACGTCTTTTGGCTCGAAAAGATAGGTTTTCACTGAATAGGCGCATCTGTTCTTCACTTCGCATCGACGCACGACCTGGCGCATGGCCCGTGCGTGGATGCGAACCAAAATGACAAAGTTACGGCGTGATGCACGACCCAACGCACGGGTCGTGCGTCCGCCCATGCTCGGATGCGTCCAGGTCCGACTGACGCACGACCTGAGCATCCGCCCTTGCTCGGGTGCGAACACTTCTCAGTTGTAAATCCGTTAATTAATTATAAAAATTAATTAATTATTTATTTTTAAAGATTTTTGGCCCAAAAAAAATAATGGCCTTGAAGCCCAAGCCCAAACCTACGTCCCTCGACCCAGACCGGGCCGAGTCGGCCGGCGGCGGCGCTCGTGTGTGCTTTGAACCAAACCCACAAGCATGTAGGTCCTCACCCCTTAAAAAACTTGGGTGCCCCCAAGGGCGCAAACCCATAAGTCCAACTTGGGATAAATAAAGTGTGCAAACTTAGCCTCATTTTCCTATGTGGGATGGAGCATTTCTCCTTCCCCATATTTTCCATTTTCCATACCATTTACTTGTATTAAGTGGCTAACTTCTAGCATTAATTTCTCATTCACTCGGAATTGGTTTTGAGAAATTTCAAATGCTATTCTCATCCACTCTCTTTGAATTTTTACAAATAATTTAATTCCATTTTTCACTAATGGAAACCACTTATTTATTTGGTCAAAATCGGGTCAACACCCATTTTACCAAACCTGAATTCCAACAAAAAGAAATGACATGATATTGATTCTTAATTCATCCTTATGGGCACCAGGAATGCCCTTGAGAACGTCATAGCTTCATATCTGCTGACCATTATGTTCAACCATGTTGGAAATTTGGGTTTGAGAAAGTGGGCGTCGACCCGATTCTGACCAAATATTTGGTGGCTAATAATTTAATTATGGAGAAATTAAATTGTGAATTTTTAATCTACCTTTCGAGTAGATGTTCGTGGTATTTTATATTTCTCAAAACCGAATTTTGGTGATGAGTGAGAAATTAATACACGAAGTTTGCCACACGAATGAGCATAGTTTATCCTAGTATAAATACTAGAAGTTGTTATTGGTTGGATATACTATAACACGAGTGTATGATCACAAATGGGCCTTGGACCAAACCGACTCTTTGGGCTCGGGTTTAGGTTCAGTGAGTTTTGTCACTTGAAAATTGGCTTGGCCCAAATTCAAGTAACTGTTGGGCCTGATGAATCTAGACATAGGAGGTGTCTAGGTTCGTGTGTCTATGAATCTAGACATTGGAGGTGTCTAGGTTCATGTGACTTTTGGAGTTTGTAACTCCTCAAGTGGTGGTCATAATAAGGGGTTTGTAACTCATGGGAATTACATGTGGTTTAATGCCCACTCTCTTTATCTTTAATTCCCTACAAGTGTTGGAAATGATGGCCTATATAAGTCTAGGTGTTTTGCTGCATTGAGGGGGTTAGAAGGAAGAGATGAAGTCAGTATACACAGATTTATTCGCATATCTCTGCATATTCTTCAAGTGTCGGTAACAGTGTTGTAACATTTCAAATAACACTTGCAAGAACACTTCCTTTTGCATTCATGTCCAGCAGCCAGTTCTCACTCCTTCGAGTTTGAAAGGTGCCTTTGTGTCAGTGGTGCTACTGTACACAAAGGAGGTAAAGCCGTTTTATCTTTGGGGACATTATGTCATACCGTGAGCACTAGCTGGGACGTATTTGTCTTGTGGAAAGAGGTCTTCCTCGACTCGACTTGTAAAATTCTGTCAGATTCATGCTTCTGGAGTTGGAATCCATTCAAGAATTGTAATAGTTAGGTTTTACTTTTCTTGTAATTTTATGTTTCTATTTTGTAAGCCATCTTGAAGGCTTTTCCCGTTGTAACCATTGTAATATTTCCAACAATCTCAAGACAAATATCGTACCTTCACGATGGCGAGGAGAAACAGAGCCTTAGCTTGGAGATGAATCTGACAGAAGACCTTCCAGTGGATGTTGGAATTGTAGTTGTTGCCAAAAACGCATTGCGTTGGTAGCATGGGGCTAGGATGA